>CM061133.1:184630355-185226854 GCA_030789695.1 Scilla litardierei
AATAGGCTGTAAAAAATCGTAGCTAAATCAAATTTTTGTTTGTAACTATCTACGGGATCGAAAAGCATTACCTCTAGATTAAAAATATAGGGACGATCGTAAAAATAGAAGATCCGTAGAGATAAACATCCACGCTCCTAATACGCCCAGAGGATCGCCGCAATGTATCCGCAACAAGAGATTCCTTCGCGCGTAGAGCATGGATTTTTGAGGGGAGACGGGATGAAAAAGCTCAAAAAATAAAAGCTTTACGTGCTGATAACGTGTTGAATGATTTTAGAAAAGATTAACCATGGCATAACGTGTTGAAGGATTTTAGAGAAGATTAACCATGGCAAATAGCCATTGTGCTTTATTTATAAAATTCCATAGGTATTCCAAGACTTGGATACCAAAGGTCTCCACTACATTAAGAGTGGTGAAGTAATGGATGGATAAGTAGTGGAAAGGCCAAAAGCCTCCCCCTACTCACAACATTTCTAATTTACATAACGAGTAATATATATTTTTTGCTTTCAAAGGCATTTTACTAATGTGGCTTCCAAATATTGCAAGGCACAAGAAAGCCCGAGTCCCGGCTCGCACTCATTGCAAGCTCGCTTACGCTTGTTCATCTGTTAAATGAAAAGGTTGGTTGGACAAAATTTTAAGATCAAGAAGAAAAATTTTAAGCTCGATAGGATAAATGAATAAATATGAACAGCTTAAAACCTAAAGGTAAAATCATAGCACCACAGCAATGAAAGATAATAGTAACACAGGTAAACTTTCACATTCATCCCAAACAAAAAAACAAACACACACACAAACACACGGGCGTGCACACACACCATAGCAATGAAAGATAATAGTAATACCGCTAAACTTCTCACTCACTCCCACCACAGCAATGAAAGATAATAGTAATACAGCTAAACTTTCACATTCATCAAAAGAAAAACCAGAAATGAAAACAGTTTCGTTGCGCCGCTTATTACAGGGGAGAACATATGAACAGAGAAAAATTCAAATACTGACAATTTATTTCGTCAAAACTCGGCCCTGTGAGGTCAGATTTTGTCAAGACCAGGTCCTGCTATGAACATAAAAGGCGGCTACCAGCATCCCGTCATTGTTCTGATTGAAAGTAAAATCTGAACTCAATACGGGTAATTGATGGGCTCTGGTTGCAGGGCTTTCTTAACAAGCTCAGCCTGCTCCTGTACATGAACGGAAAAGAAACCGGTGGCTGTCGCAGCTGAAGGTGCCCTTCCGACATATTTTATGTCCTCCAAACAACCCCTACCTAGTGGCCGCATGGCTGTGTGCAGGCGAGGGTTCACATAACTGTATGCGCCCATGTTCATTGGCTCTTCCTGGCACCAAACAATCTCTGCATCTGTTAAGACAAAACCGAGGGCAAAAAATGGCTTAGTTTAAAATTTGTTACAACATAATCAGCATGTCTGCGAAAAAAAATTATCTTCATTCAAGTCATTATAGAACAGGTGGGAATAAGGAATGCTATACAACTGTAGAACGAGAGTGCCATCTGTAACCAAGCTATCAGATATGGATTACACTAATAACAAGCTTTAAAAAGCAACACTAAATGCTTACGCAAGCCAATGTACTATATGATAATCTGTTTGAACACATGTCAGGCTGTCTGTTAATCTAGCTCATTATGAAGCCAATGCCTTCACACACAAAAACAGGCATGAATATGCTTTGAGCCAGGATGCAGATCAAAAGGTGAAAAGAAAAAAAATAGGAAAAATTATAAATAATTAGGAAAGAAGAGAATCAGAAGAAATTATAGAAAATTCATGAGCACGCGCGCACAAGCACACTTAATAGAATAATGGTTATCATATGACGTATGAGGCTTAGCCTTGTATGCAGCCTCTAAAATTCACATCTCCACTATTTTTAACAGTTCATTTTAATCTAACATGTTTTAAACCCCCAAAACACCGAATATTTGGTGAACCCAAGAGGTTTAGTCTGTTCATCCATCCGTCACAAAAGTTTGATTCATGCAAAACTGTTATATACTATATAAATATATAGGAAAATTTTCTATTGAGGCCGGACCTCACCAAGCACATGGTGCGGTCCACCTCAAAAAGTTTATAAGGAATTTTTTTTGAAATTTTTTTCCACTAGCTATGATCTATGTGTTCTAAAACATCAATGTACAAAATTCCAGACGAATCTGATTCCATTTGACCATTGATCAAGCCATTGCAATATATACATATATTTAACGGTTTCAGAACAATAGAACTTTTGCAATGGCTTGATCAAGGAACAAATCTTCTAGGGTTCACTAGGGTTCACCCGAAATTCTGTACTTTGGGGTTTAGGATGAGTACAACAAATCCAACGGAACATATTTAAAAAAATGAATAAAATTTGGGGTTTTGAGGTGGACCGCACCAAGTGCTTGGTGAGGTCCGGCCTCAATAGAAAAGTCCTCATACACACACACACACACACTAGTCATTACATGTGCCCATAGGGCACGGTTTATTTAATGGCTGAGTTCCCTCCAACAAATTTCAAGTTCCACCAAATTTCAAGTTTTCCCCAAAATTTTAAGTTTCCCCCTAAAATTTAAGCCCCCAAATTCAAATCTTCCCACAAATCCCCCCCCCCAAAACTTAACCCAATCCTAGGCATCAAGCCATTATCCTAGTCATAAGCCCCTTTGACCTATTCACTTGTCCTAGTAGGACAACATTCAAAATCTTCATCAAATATAGAATACTAGTCATAACCCGTACCCGCGGGCACGGATCATTTAAGATTTTCCCCGCGGAACAATAAATTAGCGTAAAATTATTTAATGGCACGGACACTTTCGGCGTGGCTGTCTTTGGCGCAGAACAACAAATTCGGCGTAGGCGCTTTCGGCGTGGAACAACAAATTTGGCATCCGCGTCTTCGGCGCGAAACAACAAATTAGAGCAAAAAATTTCGCAAGCGCCTTCGGCCCGGGCGCTTTCCGGCGCTTTTAATTTCAAAGTTTAGGTTTCCAATGCACTTTTCCCCCAAATTTAATCCCCAAAATCTTTCTCAATGCACTTCTAATTTCAAAGTTTAGGTTCCCAAAGCACTTTCCCCCCAAATTTAATCTCCACAATTTTTTCCAAGACACTTCTAATTTCAAAGTGTTGGTTCTCAATACACTTTTCCCATCAAAATTTTCACAAAATCCAATCTCAACCATTAATTTTCCAAGATCAAATCTCAGCCACTCTTTATCTTGTCCTAGTCAGCCCTAGAATTCAAAAAACACTGTCAAATGTCTAATAGATATAAATATATGACAACTTTTCTATTGAGGCCTGACCTCACCAAGCACTTGGTGCGTTCCACCTCAAAACCCCAAATTTTATTCATTTTTTAAAAAATATGTTACGTTCGATTTGTTGTACTCATTCTAAACCCCCAAAATACAGAATTTGGTGTGAACCCTAGAAGATTTGACCCTTGATCAAGCCATTGCAAAAGTTCTATTGTTCTGAAATCGTTAAATATATGTATATATTGCAATGGCTTGATCGATGGTCAAATGGAATCAGATTCGATTGAAATTTTGTACATTGAAGTTTTAGAACACATAGATCACATCTAGTGAAAAAAATTCAAAAAAATTTCTTGTAAAAATTTTGAGGTGGACCACACCAAGTACATGGTGAGGTCCGGCCTCAATAGAAATTTTACATATATATATATGAATGTTCGAATGAGAACTTTCCCCATGAGAACTCTGTGGGAAGTTCCTCTCTTTGATTTTTTTTCCATAGATCCAAACCGTTGAATGTGTTCTAAACATGTTAATATACATTCATGTCAAAAATCAAGACAATCCCCCCGATTTGCCCCTTGATCGGATCGGTACAAAATGTTCTATTGTTCTGAAACCGTTAAATTTGTAACGGCTTGATCGACGGTCAAACCCCCTAGGGTTCACCCATTATTTTTCCTGGAATGCAAATATGTATGGATTAAACTGTGGAAAAAAATTTGAATTTTTTCTAAAAAACAAAAATAGTTCCCACGGGCAACCTGTGAGAACCGTTCTCATTCGAACATGGCCATATATATATATATATAATAATAGGTATCATACGCCTTATGAGTCCTTGCCTCATATTCCCTTACATAAAGCAACCAAGTACAACCGGCTTGTACTTGGTTGTACTTGGTTGCTTTATGTGAGAGGGAATATGAGACAATGCCTCGTATGGCGTAGGATACACATTATTCTCATATATATATATATTCATGTAGATCAGTTGACACATGATCTAGTAGATCAAGTGCAAGACACAAAAAGGCAGGCCCCACAGAAAGTACAAGCCCATGTGGGCTTGTACTTTCCAACTTTTTGTGCATTGGCACCTGATCTATTAGATCAGGTGTCACCTTTTCAACATTATTCTCACATATATATGGAAAAATGCGTCTGTGCACGTGCACAGCTAAGTTAGCTGTTGCACGCACACACAAACCCCATTGTCCCTAATTTTTTTGAAATTTTTTATAGGATTGTTGTACACCTCATGGATGAACACTACACCGAAAATCAAATGAATCCAACGCTATTTGCTCTCAATTTAACCTTTGCAAATTCAACGGTTGAACAATAGAATTTTTTGCGACCGGTTGATCGAAGGTCAAATTCCCCTAAAGGTTCATCCATAGTTGGTATTTTGGGGTTTTAGAATGTGTACAATAATCCTATAAATTTTTAAAAAATAAGATAAAGTGGGTTTTTTGTGTACGTGCACAGCTAACTTAGCTGTGCACGTGCATATACATATTGCCCCACATATGCATATATATATATATATATGAAAATAATGGGTATCATATGACATGTGGCTAAGCCTCATATGCACCTCCAAAACTCTTCTCCATTATTTTTTCAGAGATTCATAACCATTCATTTTGATCTACATATTCTAGAACCCCAAAACACTAAATATCAGGTGAACCCAAGAGATTTTGCACATTCATCCATCCGTCGCAAATTTTAAGATTTTGCATGAATAGAACGTTTACGACAAGTGGATGAACAAGCAAAACCCCCTTGGGTCACCTGAAATTCCGTGTTTTGGGTTTTAGAATATGAATATCAAAATAAACGGCTTTAATACTATGAAAAATAGTTGAGGTTGGAGTTTTGGAAGTCGCATATGAGGCTTAGCCTCATAAGTCATATGATACACATCATATATGTGTGTGTGTATATGTGCATGTTAAAAATTTTAGTAAAATAATAACTTTGTGATCCAATAATTCAACAATAGATAATAAATTATGAAAGAAATGATGTGTAATTGTGCAATATCCTACTTGGGCATAAGCAGCGGTCAAACCTTCAGAAGAAGAGATCTAGAGGAGAAGCAGCGGTAGGAGGAAGAGAAGCATAGGAGCAACCTACGAAGCAGTAAATAGAAGCATGGGAGGAAGTGGGAAAGCAAGGAGGAGCAACAGTTGTCACTGACGCCTCCGACGGTCATCTTCCTTCTCATCCATTTATGTTGTTGCAGCTACTGGTAGTGGTTGGAGAACTAGCAAACAGCTCCTTGGCCATTGCTTCTCCGACCATCACCAACGGTAACAAAATATAGGGGAAGAATGATGAGAAGCAGGTGCAGAAGAGGATGGTCGGAAATGTATGGCTAAAGATGATCAAAAAGAAATTCAAACTTACCTAATCATTGATCCCACGAAAGAAATTCAAACTTACCTAATCAATGATCGCTTGCCGTCCTCGTCGATCGCTCACCGTCAAGATCGAAGCTTGGCCACTCCTTGCCACACTGATTAGTTAGATAGAAAAGGTTGGTGTTTATTTTTAAGGATTTTAAATATTATTTTTAAGCCTTTAAATGGGATTTGAGGCTGGCCATATTTTCACCTGAAACCCACCCCCGATAAAAATGTGCCGCTCTTCTTTCACACAATTTAAAGTGCTTTTGCAAGCACGTAACGGCCCAACCACTTTTTTCCATGTCAAACGTTAAACCGAAGCAGGCTTTGCTGCAAGCGCAAAAGCACTGCTTTTTAAAACCTTGCTGTAGAGTATAGATTAGGCAAGTTGAATCATGAGACTCAGAAGTGTGAGTGCAGCTATCAGTACATACATCTCTGGCTGCATGCATGTGCATGTTGTGCTTGCATGTTTGTGCTAATCGGCTAACTGTCCAAGCAGCACGCACATGCATGTGTTGCGCTTGCATGTTTGCATTAAGCAACTAACTGTCCAATTTTTGTATGTGTGTGTATGTGGGGTTTTTTGTTTTTGCTTTTTTTTTTTGGTTTTTTTTTTGGTTTTTTTATTTTTTTATTTTTTTTTTTTTTGGGGGGGGGGGTCCAGTTTTTCATACTTGGATATCGCTTCAACTCTCTCTGGACAAGATCATAAGGGAATGGGCAAAGCTGTTCCATTCTACATATTGCAACATCATTGCGACCCGTGTTCTTCCGTTCTTCATCTAGCTCATAATACACCTACACAATAGAAAACAAAGGGCAAAAGTTACTTGCATGATGAAACAGAAACATATAGATCCTATACCTCACTAGAAGTGAACAAGATATGAGTTGGTAGAACAAATGCGCAAAAATGACAGCTGCTATGTACCTTTCCAGAGCACAAAATCAACCGACTAATGCCATCTTCAACCACTTTGTGGTCATTTTGATCTTTAATTAGTCGTTTGAAGCGTGTTCCCTGTTTATCAAACCCTGGGTGGCCAACGAGATCATCAAATTCAGATAAATTTGATTTGCAGTCCTTGTGGCGTAGCAGATTCTTGGGAGACATTACTACTAAAGGTTTCCGAAACTCCCTGTGTATCTAAAAGAAAGAAAACAAACATACATACAGCCGGTTAAATTATCTTCCCCTTGAGGGAGCCAACGGCAATGTTTTCATATTTACTGACCTGACGTCGCAGAACATGGAAATAATTTGCAGGTGTTGTGACATTAACAACTTGCCAATTGCATTCCTGGATCTGTTTCCGAAGAGTTGGATCCATCTCAGGAATAACATAAGGGTTGTCATCGCTCATCTGCATAGAAAGTGAAACAGCTTTTAATGATACGCTACCAGATATGAAACTGGCACTGAAAGTGTAATGAAACTTGAAGAGAACTATAACATGAAAAAGAAAAGGCCATGTATGTTAAATGATCACCAAGCCAGACATAGTCACCTGTAGCAGGGATAAAGACGTGAAATAATATTTGTAGAGAGCCTCATACAGATTAAGGCTGCATAACACAACACTTATAATGTGAAGCCATGTCATGACAAACATGCATCAGACATGACACTTCTATTTAATGGGCACCTCTTAGAAATTATATGATCCAGACCAAATTTAAATTTCAAAAGGAGTCCTTTTATTTTGATTTTTCATGTAAGATGGAGATGGAGTTTGAGTCCTTTGAGTGTTATACTTGTTTTAAGTCTTTTGATTATTTTACTTGGGCTAAAGTTTGAGTCCTTCCGAGTCTTTTATTTATTTTAAGTGTTTTTAATTATTTTGGAGTTTTAGTCACATTTTTGAAACCCAAGTTCTAAGCCAGTGTAAAGGCCATAAACTTATTTATTTATTAATAGAGATGAATGAAAAATAATTGGTGCAAACTTTCCGCTTTTCATAAAATTTAAATTTTTCGCATTGGTGCACGAGAATGGGCTTGGTTACCCAAATGAGAGGTTCAAAAAAATCTCCATCTATTAGGCGTGGGAAACGGTGATCGTCGGATTTCCAGGATATGAGGCCCAAAAAGTTATCAAATTCACAACTCTCCTCTCCACCAAATCATCACCACATCCCTTCCCAATTCAGTTTGACGCCAAAATTTGGTATCAGAGCTAAAACCTTGATTTGTCTTCTTTCTTTTCTTTTTTTCTCATTAAAAATCTCTTTTATTTAGGATTTAAGATTTAAAAAAATCTTAAAGAAGATGAGAGCGAAGAAACAAAAACACAAAAATAAAGAAAAAATAGAGTAAAACAAATTTGAAAAAAAAAACAGAGAAAAGGATCGACAAAAAGAGGCGCAAACAAAAAAAGAAATAAAATCCTAATCCTAACCCTAGGGCATCGCCACCACCTCAAGCTCCTCTGGCAACCCACACCATCCCTCATAACTTCCAAGACCTTCACCAATGATGCCCACAGCCAACGACACCAACTCCGTCAATCTAAAATCATTGAACTGTCACCAACAAATTGTGCGTCGTCATCCTCGCCTCTACCGTCAACGACCAGGGGCGCTAACCCCGTCAAAATTCACCATGTCCTGGAAAACCCACAATAGCAATCTGACGATGAATCACAAACAAGATCGTCAAAAATTGTTGTCTGCACCGAACGAGCCACTTCACTACAATAGCGGCTCAAGCGAGTCATTCGCGACGTCGAGCGAGCTGCCAGTCTGCACCATCCCATGCCGTTGACTGAATTGAAACTGTTCATTGACTTAACTGAGCCCATTGAGCCAAAGCCGAGCCAACCGAAGTCAATTGAGCCATTGACATGTCAACAACTCAGCCCAGCTACTGACCAGCCGAGCCGACTGTTACAGTAAGGCTTTCCCTTTTTTGCTAGATTTTCTGGATTTTTGGTATTTCAACCTTATTTTCAGCATATTTTGATAATTTCTCGAGCTTTTACGTGAAATTTTCGACCATAATCATCTGGATTAAAGCTCAACCTATTCTAAAGGCCTTACATGATATTACAAAGCTGAAATTCACTCCAGTTAAGCTCTAACCTAACCAAATACTTAATTGGTAAATTCTAAAGATTCCTATATTTGATTTTGTTCAGATTTGTTGATATTATTGGTATTACACCATTTTCTAATCTCCATCTATGTTGTTGCATTAGCATATTTAGGACTATAGTTTACCATATAAATTTAGACACTAGTATTTGTTTTTTCATAATTAGTGCACGCATCTAGTTGTTATTTAGGATCTTACATTTGAATTTATGTGAGTGGTTGTCATTGCATGTAATTACATAGTGACAACCTTGTAAACAGATATGGATGATAATGCAATTCAAAGGCGGAAAAATCAACATTAAAAGATATAATTAGAAATAAAAGTCGACATAAATCGAATAGGAGATCGCCTGGAAGTCTTAGAGTAAATTGATTAAAGAACAAAATTTCAAGGATGAAACACAGAGTACATTTAATGATGAACATAGAATGGTCAAGAGAAATAATGAAATAATAAGAGACACGTTGAGAATTTTGAGGATAACTTTTAGGCAAGATAATATTACACCATGTGTTAGGATAGATGCTCTCAATTTTGATGGAACAGAGATGGAGCATTTGTTTGAATGGTACAAGTAATCAAACAAACGAAAGGTCCGATTTGCTAAGATACGAAAGGTCAGATTTGCTAAGATAAAACTGATATGTTTTGTCAAAATCTTTTGAAGTTCAATAGATATACAACGAGAGAAAGAGAGCATATGAGACATATACAGACTTGTAATGAAATGAAAATTAAGCTCGGAGAAATATTTGCCACCTACCAATATAGATCGATTACTAGAAAACTTGAACGACCTACGTCAAGATAACATGACTATGAAAGATACATGACTAAGTTCAATGACATATTTGTTAGGAGAAGACTTTTGATATATCTTTGCTAGGTTTTGTTATGGATTAAGAGTTGATATTAGGCGTGAAATGTTTCCTCACATTGCAAACAATATGCAGTAAGTATTTAACCTAGCTTTAACCTAGCTTTCAATTTAGAATCTAACCCCTATAGACAAAAAGCTTACTTTTTAAACCGAGAAGCAATTTAAACGGTCAAGTAATAATATGACTAAATATGAAACTAAGACCACTAAGGAGAGAAATGGAAATGCTAAGGTTGAAGAAACATTACATCAAAAACCTAAAAGGATGCCATGTTTCAAACGTCATGATTTTGGTCATTTTGCTAGCCAGTGTCCTAATAAAAACATACTTATGGGAGAGGTCAATAATGATGATGAATTATTTGAAGAAGACATTCAACCTAAAAAATTAATGATACAGATAATGATGAGATAATGATGTAGAAGAATCTAGTGTCAAGTTACAAGTCATTAGGTGTCTAATTGCTACACCTAGGAGTGGGATGGTTGGCGAAAAACTAATGTTTTCTTTATCTACGTCCAAATTGGTGTGTTGCAAAGTGGCGATTAACGAATGTAGTTGTACGAATTTAGTATCCAAATCAACTATTGAGAAGATGAGTAAAAGCTAAACCTTATCTATATTTTTATAACTTCCTTGGATTGATAAATCACATTCTATTACCAACGTTGTTTAATGTATATCCAAGTTTCGGGCTATCACAATAGCATCTGGTGTGATGTCATACCCATGAATGTTACACATATTTTGCTAAGTATGCATTGGATGTATGACTTAGATGTGACACTATGGGAAAGCCAATATGTACATATTTATATTTGGAGGAAAGCAAATTATGTTCACCCTTTATAGACCCAAGAGCATAATTGAACATCAAAAGAATATGTTGATTCTTAATATGCCACTCTCAAATATCTTATGTGATTCTATGTTCCTTAGAGTTAGGCTTGACCTTATTCCTAATATATTTCATGAGCATTTTGCATATGATTTGAGTACTTTGCATCTCGAGACTAACGAAATTCTTACACTAAACAATGATATCACAAGTCTGCTACAAAATCAAAGAGAAATATGCAGAAATTTGCAGTTATGATTAACGAAAAGATTAGAGCTTTTTCATAGAGGTTCATTCTTGAACCAACAAGAATGCTTTGCATTCATCATACAAGTTTTTTAACGAGCTTTACCGAGGATGATCCCGATATGACTGAGTTGAATATTTCACAGAAGCTTGAGAAAATTAGGGATATCAAGTTCGTCATCACAGATTCTACATAGCCGACCAACAAGAAGGTTCTATGTACTTTCATTTATGTTATGATTTAGAAGAACTTTTCAAAAATATTCGTATGTAAGTCTACATCGCACTACACTTTAAAGTTCATAAACGTATTTTCTTCCATTACAAGGGACTGCTGATTTCTATCCAATTGTAATACTCCAATCGCCATTCACCAAGTGAAGAAGTTCTCAAGTCGTGAAGAATGATAAAGGTCAAGTTTAAATTTCAAAAGGAATCCTTTTTATTTTAGAGTTTATATATAAGAAGATAGAGTTTGAGTCATTTGTGTCTTTTAGTTGGTTTGAGTCTTTTGGTTATTTCATTTAGGATAAAGATCGAGTCATTTTGAGTCTTTAATTTATTTTGAGTGCTTTAGTTATTTTGAAGTTTTAGTCCCACATTATATGTGATTTTTATAACCTAAGTTGTAAGCATATATAAGACAGCAAACTTATTTGTTTTTTTAGATGAAAGAAGAATGAAAATTTTAAGGTCCATAAAAATTAAATCTTTTGCATTGATGTGCGAGAATGAGCTTGGTTACCTGTGCGAGAGATCTCAAAAATCTCCATGCAATGCAAATTGGTGATCGTCAGATTTCCGAATTGCAAGGCCCGAAAGTTATCAAATTCCTAACTTCCCTCTTCTCCAAATACTCACATCCCTTCTCGCTTCCTTTCTGTGCCAGTATACCATTGTGGCATGCTCTGCTGGTCTTACTGTCCATGCCCGTGTCTTGCAGCATAGGTAGAAGAGCATAAACCAACAAAGGATCAAATATTTATCAGCTAACAAAGAATCAATTATTTGCTATCTACAATCGATAAGAACCCAAATGTTGATCCCAAAACTTTGATTGTTTCCTATGCGTCCATGCCAAATCAACCTTAAGCTACTTTTATTGTTAAATGGGGGGAGGAAGTCAACTTGCTAGTAAAGTAAGGTTTTTGAGTGGTTTCTACATAGATTGAACAGGATTGTAGCTGACCCTCGTTTGGGCTAAAGTTAATTCTGTTATTGGCGTTCTAAGTTTTGAAATAAGCTTATGTCTTAATAAAACAATTGAAGCAGGCGTGGTGGAATCTAGGAATTTGGTGGAGAATTTTAGGGTTTCGGTAGATGACTTGGAAAAGAAGGGGATAATTTTGGGTTCTTGGGTTCGGTTCCAAGGCTTCACACCAAAGAGGGGAACCTTTCAAGGGGGGAAACTTTCACAAGTTTTTGAGAAATTTCTCATTTTTCATTCATTCATTCATTGATTTCAAAATATCAAGTCTAGTGGCCTTTTATAGGCTTACACATCAACTCTCTTCCTATTCCACCCGATGTGGTACTAAACTCCTAAACGACCAAAACACTCAAAGAGACTCCAAAATACCTAAAGACTTAAACTCAAAAATAAAATACAAATACAAATAAAATTTGTGATTGCATCCCTATCAATAATAATGGTAGCTACACATGTAAGACTCCAATTTCAAGATAAACAAGAACATATCATTTAAAATTTTCAAGGGGGCAGAAATGAAGAGGAGGGGAAACCAGCACAGCAGGGCTAAACAGAAATATTATGCAATACATACTTATGTCTGTCTTTTATACCTTACATGTTATTAGACTCACATGGCGTTGGAAGAACTCAGTTGATTTTCTGATACAGTACTATACTCTTTATAACAGATATGACATTAAATGTAGGGAAAAAATGTAGCCATAACCATACTCTTTAGAACAGATATGGCATTAAATGTAGAGAAAAAATGTAGTCATAACACTAAGTCTGAGTTCAACTGTTTTCCAATTCCGTGAATCACCAAAATAGGATGTATCAAATGCTTGCACTTTAAATCGTACTAGTATATGTAATGGATGTATATCCAAAAGGATTTAAGGTATGTGGTCTGATCTGGAATGAAGCTATAATTGAATAACATTGCTCAACCAGCATATGATACTGATGCATGGATGAGCCTGAAAAGAATATGGCAACTGTTACTGATATGCTGGTCAAAACATATGCTAGACTCAACATAAATGTCAGCTTATCATAATACAAACAAAAACGTGTTCATCAAAATAACACCACTATGTTGCCATATCAAACGAAAAGTCTCCAAAGAAAATGTAAAAATGTGCTTAAGTCGTGATTTGAGCATATAAGCAAACATGGGTTCTTGCCTGGAAAATTGACATGCAGTTCCCCCAATGTAGAAAAAATAGTCTTGTTAGACACAACGTTTGATTTAAAGGAGACCTAGGAGGAGGTACAGGTTACAAACTGACAGCAAGACAAAATACCTGGAGAAATCGTTCTAATCGTGCACTTGAATGCTCTGGGCCTTGACCATCATAGCCATGAGGAAGCAATACAACAAGCCCAGTTTGGCGAAGCCACTTTGACTCTCCGCTACTCAGGAACTGATCGAATATTACTTGAGCACCATTTGAAAAATCACCAAATTGAGCTTCCCATAGTACCAAAGAATTGGGATTCTCCATTGAGTAGCCCAATTCAAACCCAAGGACAGCAAACTCAGAAAGTGAGCTGCAAAGAGAAATTTGGTTAATAGATGTGCTCGCCCATGATAGAGTTCAAGTGGTGCATGCTCCTACATACTTAGCAGTACTTTGGTGGTTATTCATGCAGATAGTTGGATATAAACTATAATTTCCTCAAGGGACCCAACCAAAATAACAAGCAGCAAACCATGGTGGAAAAATATCGTACATGAACATGTGAAGATAAAGAGCTACTGGGACAATATTCACTCATTGTCACATAAAAACATATTAAACTCTTCAAATAGCCATATTAACTTTGGCAATCAATATTATCCGACATATTTAATAAAAAATTTTACATACATCAATATGACACTTGTATCATCAATGTAAAATGCAGTAGTAAGCATCTAACCTGGATGATGATGTGCCTTGTGGTGTGGTATCATGTGGCATGGTATCAGACAAATTTAAGTGAAGCATAACAGTATCAACCCTCCAAAGCAAATATAAACTGCATAAATATTGAGGGTGGCAAATGCATCCCAATGGTGGGGTGGGGGTCAAAACTGGTTCGGGTCGTATTCTAGTCGACCCGCCTGACCTGAATAAAATTCAATTCATGTATGGGTTCAGTATCCTAACCCAGATCAATCCAATGCAACCCGTTTTGATTTAATAAAAACAAAAACCTAAACCCAAAGCTCAACCACTGTCCTTAAATCATCGATTCGTCAGAGGCGGCAAGGTCTGGCATCAGATCCAGCATCAGGTGGCACTAGGCAACAAGCTCTGGCATCAGGACCTGGCATTTGGCTTAGCATTTGCATCTGATTTGTTTTTTTTTTTTGGATACATGATTTGTTTGTTTTGAAGCATCTGATTTTTGCATTTTGGAATTTTTTTTTCATGTATATTTCATTCTATTTCATTTCAAATGCGTACAAGTTGTAAATGGATGTAACTAATTAATGTGTTTTTAAGTTATTTGATTTTGTTCGTTTGTAAATTTTTGAAAAGATTGTATGGTTTAAATTTATAATTTCAGTGAAGCTTGATGCTGAAGAAATGAAGGCAATGAGCTTCGGCATCGGGCGGCAAGCTCCGACATTGGGATTTATCAAGATTTAAGATCAAAGCCGATCAGATTCAGGTTGTCCGGGTTTCATCCGGGTTGGTACAGTTTTTATGTTCTCGACCTGGATTACATCACAATCAGGTACCCGATCAGTTTTTATCTTCACATCTTACACAAGTCTGATCAAACTTGTCCAGACCGGTACCCGACCAGACCCCCAATGGACATGAACTGCAACTCTAAGCCACAAGCATGTGCTGCACATTTTTCAACCAAGCACAATTGACATTGTAAGGAATTTATGTAAATTGGTTACTAATTTTTCCTGCTACCAATCTCTCTAACTTCTTCTGTATGTGTTCTTTGTACAGTATCTAATATAATGCAAGTTCACATCACATGTGGTCAATTGTTATTTGCTAGGAAGCATAGATAAGGATGCAGGTACTGAACATGACAACTTTGTAAAAGATAGGGTACTGAAACATTGCTGTTATAAAAATAATGTATTAGTATATTATATTGTTTATATTTGCATAATAGGTGACATCAAACAATATAATATTTAAAGACATAATTTAGATAAATTCATCTCTTCAACATATAGTTATATTATCTCATTGTTTTAAGCATACATAAAATCACTAGTATAACCCATAAAATTACAATAACAATTCACCATTTTTCAGCATTTTGCCGACAGAAGCACCAAAAGTTATTATAGAAGGAATTACTAATCCTCCATCACAACTTTACATCTATCCATAATAGTCAAGTACAAAGCTATCATAGTAAATATATTATTGTCATTTTCAAACCAATAAACAAGTTTGATTTTAGTTCAAAATGATCAATATGTAGAATCTGAACAATTGATTGCCGGAATTCATGCTGAAGGTCCATGTTTTAGTTTAAAGAAAAGGTTTGAAAACATATTTATCCGACGGTTAAGCCGGAAGCAGAGCATGTGATAGAAGAGAAAGGTGGTTGTGGTGGGAAAATTTGGGAGGAGAAAAGTCAATAATTTGATAACATTTAGGCCTTGCACTTCGAAGGTATGACAATCCCCGACTCACGGCTCACACACAAAGATTTTTCAAACCTTGCGCAGAGGCAACCAAGCTCACTCTTGCATTACAATGCAAAAGATTTAAAATGCAAGCATAAAAATTTACACCAAAAATTTATTAAATTTCTTATAAGAAAAATAAAACAAATCCAAGGTTTTTAAATAAGATTACAAGACTCAATATCCTTTCACAACTGGTCTAAAACAACTAAAATAAGAAAATAAAAAAGACTCATTTTTCTACTAAAATTTAAATAAAAATAATTTAAAAACTAATGACCTAAATACTAATTTGAAAATGTACTCTGATGTAGATTTGATCTTCATCGTTCTTCCAACTTTAAGAACATTATCACCTGGTGAATGCAATAAGAATAGTCTAACCAAGAAGAACACAATCAGTTCTATGTCAAAATGAGGGAAGAATGAATTATGAATGTTATTGGGGAGCATTTGTCATCAAGCTCACGTGAAATATTCAACTCGGTCGCATTGGATCATCACTCGATAAAGCTCGTCGAGAACATTATTATGCATGTAAAGCCTCTTCATTGGTTCCAGAACAAACGTCTCTGGACAATCTCTAATCATCTCGTCACTCATAACATAAATTTCACAAATTTCTATTTGATTGCATAATAGACGTGTAAGTATTATTGTTAATTGCAAGAATTTCATAAATCTTAGGATGCAAATCACTCAAATAATATGCAAAATATGCTCGAGGATAAAATCAAGACCTACATCTGATGAATTTGGAATCACACGATGAGGTATCTGAGTTAGTGACCTGATAGAGATGAACTCATTCTTTTGATTTTTAACTCTGCTCTTGGGTGTGCTAGACGACCAATACAATTATCTTCCCTCAAATAAAAACATGTATGATAGGTCTCCCAGAATGCATAAGCATCCCAATCATATAGTCAACACTTACCTAACAAAATATGTGTATCATCCATGTGGCCATCACACCTAATATGATCCTAATAGCTCAAGAACTGGATATGTACTATATAATATTGGGTAACATATAGCATGTGAGTTATCATTAACCCATGTAATGTTATAAGTTTATGGATGAGATTCGACTTTTAGTCTTTTCTCCATAGCTGATTTAGAGACTAAATTTGTACAATTAACATGTTAATAATCACTTTAAAAGACTTGTCTATAATTTTAACATACGTAAAGAAAACATTTATCATTCCCCGATCTTCCTCGTTCCTAGGTGTGGTAGTCAACCACCTAATGACATGCAAGCATTAGATTCCTCTAAATCATCTTCCTCACTAGCACCCTACATAAAATGTATTCTTTCTTGATTAATCCATTCTCATTACTAACATCTCCCACATGTAAGCTCCTATTAAGAAACTGACTAGTAAAATGATGAAAACTATGATAATTGAAACATTGCACCCCCTTTAAATTTTTGTTGTAAGTATTCTCCAATCTTAACATTTCCATTTGTCTTCTTAGCAGTGATAGTTTCAGACCTATTCAAGCTGTTATTTGATCACTTAAGTTGTTTTTCAGCTTTAAAATTAGGCTTTCTATCTATGAAGGATCGCATGGATTCAAAATTTAAGATTAGATTGAATCCTTATTGCACATTATCTACATTGTAAGGAAACATTTCATGTCTAATATCTACTCTCAACCCAGAACAAAACCTAATAAGGGTATATCGATGATTTTCTTAAAGCTCACTTCTAACAAATAAATCATTAAACTTAATCATGGATTCTTTCACAGATATGCTTCCTTGATGTAGATCGTTCAGTTGTTTTAGGAGGTGATCTCTTACGTAAAAAGTAGACATTTCTCATTGAATTTGATTTTCATCTCACTCCATGTCTGTGTAGGTCTAAAATGCTTTCTCATTGTCTCTCTATGGATGTCCAATAAATCTTAGCAGAATCTAAAAATTATACCTTAGCAAATTAAACCTTTCGTTCGTTTAATACATGTACCATTCAAAAAGATGTTCCTTCCATGCTAGCCAATTTGAAAAGTTCTGAGTACTATATATTTCATCAAATATGGAAGTTTCTATCTTAATCCAATGTGTGATGTTATCTCATTTAAATTTATCCTCAAAATCGGCATCTTGTTTTCTATTATTCTGATTTTTGTTGTTTCTGTTTCTAATCATCTTATTATCAAGTTCATCTTAAAATGTGCTTTTTGCTTCATTCTCAAAGTTTTGTTCTTTACTAAGGTTGTTTTCCAGAGTTTCTAAGACATCTTCTATTCGATTTATGTCAGCTTTAAGTTCCAGTAACATTTTTGAAGTCAACTATCTAACCCCTGAATTGAGTTATCTTCCATGTCTCGTCATATCGTTTTCCCACAATGTAACAACATGCCATATCAATTAATCACATGGATGCTAATGCAAGATTTTAAATACAAAATGTGTGCACTAATTGTGCAAGAGGTTCGAATCTGTATGCTAAAATGTAATCCTAAATATGCTAATGCAACACATAACTCGAGACTAGAAAAATTATGTAATTATCAACGCTATCAACTAATCTGAACAAAATTAAATAGAATATATTTTCAAATTTTAACAATTTATGTTTTGATCAGAATAAGAGTTACATGGAATGAAGATCGGCTTAATACACCAAGTAAAGCCTTTATGACTTGTAAAGATTTGATCCATGAAAATAAATCTCAAAATTCTTCAAAATACGCTAAAGAGTACTTAGTAATACAAAAAATCTGAAAAATTTGCTGCAATTAACCAAGCCGCACAGTATTAGCCTTTTGTTCCAGCTCGGTCAAAGTCTGATGTGAACCTTTCACTAGTCAACTATCAGTCAGTGCAAGATCAACTCGGGTCAGCTTTGTAGTTCAACTCGACTCCGCTTTGGCTCAATCGGCTCGATCTGAGCTAATAAATAGTGTCAACTCAATCTAAGCCAATAAATAGTATCGATTTGAACCGATTTGAGCCAACTTAGTCAACTCACAGTTGACTGGGGGTTGGCCCCGTGAGCTCAAGATCAATTTAGTTAGAGCCAGTGTGATCGGCACGACTCACACTTTTATGTTCAGCATGACGGAGCTAACATTATAATAATCAATGCTAATGTATTTTTTGTTCTATTTCATCAATAATTCTCATCAGGGTTGGTTGAGTTGTATGCAACAGACAACGACAAAACTGTTAAAGGGTTTGGTGTAGGCTGTCGATGTTAGGAACACTGATGACATTGCTAGTCGATGTTGATGTTGGTGATAGCAAACAACTGAGGGCAGTAGTATCGGGATCTTGATGTGTAAATGATAGTAACAGTGGTAGCTAAAGGCAAAGAAGGTAACAGTGAGGGGTATGAATGGCAGCGACGAGTGCAGCTAAAGTTTAGTGTTAAGGTTATGGTTTATTAATAGTAAATTTTTAATTTTTCTTCTCCTCCCATTTATTGTTTTTAATCTTTTATGTTGATCACTTTTTTCCTAAATTTTTTTGAATTAAAACCTAACTAAAAGAAAAGAGAAAATTGATGATGATGATGAAAAAATTTTAAAAACTCAATTTTTAGATCCGATACCAAATTTGACGTGTGACAATAGAGGAATGGGGTTGTGGTGGGAGAACTTTGGTGAAAATCTAAGGATTTGATAACGTCAAATCTTGCACCTCAGAAATCTGACAATCTCCAACTCACATGACTGATGACTCACATGCAAAGATTTGTCAAACATCACGCTCAGAAACCAAGCTCACTCTTACAGTTCATTTAAATTGCAAACATAAAAATTTAGACAAGAAGTTTACTCAATTTCATTTATAAAAATAGAACAAATCTAATACCTTTAAATAAGTTTACAGGACTCGATATCATTCCGCAACCGATGTAGGACTAAAACTACTAAAATAAGAAAAAAAAACTAAATTTCTACAAAAATTTAAATGAAGATAATTCAAAAACTATTGACTCAAATACTACTCTAAAAAGTACTCTAATATAGATTTGATCCTCATCAGCGGGTTCTAGAACCGAGACGACGATGCACGAGAGGCACATGTCGGGATGCCTGCTCCAACAATCTTGACCTTGATGCAGTCTCGCGGCCTGCGCTAGTTTTGACAGTAGTACAAACAAAATCCAGGCTATAAGACCACTCCATTACTACACAACTGAACTACTAATTTTTTTATAATTATACATTTGCATTATTAAATTAGTGGCAAGTCCTTGAATAGGCATCCGCCATCAAAGCTTAGGTCTTCAAGCTAGCCTAAGAAAGAGATGCTATCCAACATCTTCTATTCTCTACAAATATGCATAGCATCCCTATGATGTTCATATTTAACAGATCCAAGGTCCTTAAACCTAACTATACCGAGCAAAGACGGCATATGGGCAAGAGCTAGATCTAATGTCAAGATCGGTACCAGTTTGACTGCCTAGACCAATTCAGCTGACGTACAGTCAATCCAAAGAAAATATAGGGATAACAAAATAAAGGCCATATTAGTGTGGCATTTTAGAATGAGTACTATTGTAATTTATTTATTTCGTTTTCCTCATGCATCAGCCATAACGGACCAAAATAAAAGAGAATTACTAGACTTTGATTCATAAACACAAAACAAAGGCAAACAAAAGCTTATAGACCATACCTGTTGCTGACAGTAAACAACTCCTCATTTTGGTTCATGACAATATGGTCTAGAGGGCAGTACTGCTTTCCTGTCTCCTGATCATGAATGACCGCATGCCGATGACTGAATGTACCTCTTTCAACATCCTGCCCACTTAACCTCACATGGTTACCTTCCACAATGAGGGTTGCAAAAGCAAGTGCCTCCCCAACTGCCCAGTCAATGCCTTCCCCGGTTTCAATCATCTGAGCCCGCTGATCAAAAATCTTCTTAATAGACCTATGAGGCTTGAAGTCTTCAGGAATGGTTGTGATGGCTTTCCCAACACTTTTCAGTATTTCTGGTTTGACCCTGAAAAAAGAACAAGTCAACTTTACTTAGAGAAACAAGAATGGTTACATGAAATAAATGAAAGTCAAAAAAGGAGTTCACTATACCCAGTGTTCCGAATACGAGATATCTGTTCAGGAGATTTGAAGCCAGCCCAATAAGCTGAAAGCCAGTCCCTTTTCTTTTGAACGTAATCCTTGCTATTGTTGAACTCCTCATTCAAGATAGAACTAACTTTATTGTTTATCCTCTCGATGTCTTCTTTAGAGATCTGGCCTGATTCTAAAAGTTTGTTTTGGTAAATATCAACTGATCTTGGATGACTCCGAATAACCTATACAAGCATATTTGTGAGCAATTTAGATAAAAATCATTACAAATTAAAAAAATAAAGTCTGATATTTAACTAATGCTAACGCAACTCACTACATTCGGTAATTTATTAACGCAACTCACTGCAGTTGGTAATTTATTTATTTTTAAATATTGTTACAACTGTTAATCTGTCATGTCCATACACTTCCATATTGCGGTTTGTTTTTTATACTATTATTATCATCGCCACTGACCACCCTCCATGTTTAGTTCTCGGAGTTTATATAAGCACATCTTCACAAAAGTTTCCATGATGGTTGTCGATGGTCTTGTCTAATAAATGTATCTTTTCTGACCATAAAGATCAAGAGAAACTAAAAAGCAACAGAAAATTTCATACAGCAGTGATGAGGATGTGAAAAGAAAGTACCTGGTACATTTTGGGCTGTGTGAATGAGGGCTCATCAATCTCGTTATGACCGAAACGACGGTAACAAACAATATCGACCACCACATCTGAATGGAACATCTGGCGCCACTCAGCCGCAAGCTCACAAACATGAACCACGGCTTCAATATCATCTCCATTTACATGGAAAATTGGAGCACTCAACGCTTTGGCAACATCAGTACAGTACTGAGAGGACCTGCCAGATCTTGGATCCGTTGTGAAAGCAACTTGATTGTTGACCACGATGTGGATCGTCCCACCAGTGGTATAATTGGGAAGTTCGCTAAGATGCAGAGTCTCATACACCACACCTTGCCCTGCAAAACTTCCATCTCCATGAATCAAGATTCCCAAATTCTTTGTTCTTTCAGTATCATCGGAGTAATACTGCTTGGCACGAGTTTTTCCAACCACAAGAGGATCCACAGCCTCTAAATGACTCGGGTTTGCAACCAAAGAAAGATGAATCTGCTTCCCACCTCTGGTAGGTCGATCATAAGAAGTACCCAGATGGTATTTCACATCACCAGTCCCCGTATACAACCCAATCTCATCCACAGGTTTAGTCCCCCCACTAAATTCACTAAATATATGTCTCAAAGGCTTTCTAACAACATTACCCAACACATTAAGTCTTCCCCTGTGAGACATTCCAATCACAATGCTCTCCACCCCGAGGTCCGCGGCCCTATCAAACATCTCCTTCATGCCTGGAATCAATGTCTCACCACCCTCAAGTCCAAACCTCTTCGCAGCCGTCCACTTTGTGGCTAAGAAATTCTCGAACTGAGTGCTCCAAATCAGCCTATCAAGAATAACTAGCTGACGGTCAGGACTGTATGATCTGGGCTTCACCGTCTCAATCTTATCTCTCAGCCAATTACACTTTTCTCTATCTGGAATATGCATATATTCATACCCAATGCTCCCACAATAAGCTAGTTCAAGCCTATTCAAAATCTCCCTCAAAGTTTGCACGGGTCGGTTCTCTGACAAGAAGCCTGCCATGCTCCATACTCCAAGAAAGAACTCCCGATCCAAATCAGCTTCACTGAACCCATAAAGTGCTGGGTCAAGATCATCAGGAATCTCCCGTTGTTCCAAACCTAAAGGATCCAACTTGGCCTTCATATGGCCGCTGACTTGATAAGCCCTAACCAAAAGCAGCAATCGCATGCTCTCTTGAATGGTTTGGCCCGAGATTCCCGGTGAAGTGGCAGCTTGACCGACAAAATTCCTAAAAAAGTTGTCCCAAGATTCATCGACCGAATTAGGGTCAGCTTCCCATGCTCTTTGGAGCTCTTCGAGATAGACACTGCTCGTGCCATCAAGAAAGCTATCAGTGAGACGAGACAGAGGGACGGCACGGGGGATTGGGGCGGCCGATTCAGCTGCCTTGGGTCTCAAAGCAGTTGAATGGAAGTATCGAGGGAGGACTCGGGGTCGTGTGATGTGATGATGGGATTGAGCTAGGTTTCGCCTGAGGGCAAGCCTTGCCACGCTCGAAGCTGCCCTAAACCACGTCATCGTCAACCGATTCAATCCCTAGATTTTAAACAGAGCCAATCCCAACGATGGATAGATTCCTGCAAAAAAAGAGTGAACAATGGATCACCTACTGACCTACAGGATTCCAATTCATAGATAACCCGAAAAATTACAGATCGAATAGAACAAAACCCTACAAAATATCAGATAATACTAATAATCTAACAAGGCAGCATGAGAGAAGTAGATCTTCGAATTATACGACTAAAAAGAAACAAAAGAAGGGGGAATGGACAGAAGTGGTCGAACCTGTAAGAGATCGAAGGGTTTGATGAAACCCTAACCCTAGCTGAGATTCCACATGCCGTTCATTTTTGACCAGATGAGATATTGGAGGAGGCAAATTTATACAAAAGGGGAAAAACGGGGTGACTCACTGCATTTATTCACTGTCGTTTCGGAGAAGCCGCGAAAGCGTCAAGTCGCAGCCGAGCTTTACGAGCAGAGTGTCGTTATTCGCATCGCAGAAATTTATAAATACATTATACTACTTGATTCATCATACATATTTAATTTGAACAATATAATAAAATATGTATTGTGTTCGGATTTACATAAATACTGCATTAGAGCCGTTTGGGTCTCCAAATCCGAACATCTGAGTTAAAAATATAGGTGTGGTGAATCAAATAGTGTGGTGTATTCATAAATTTTCGTGGTACGAATAACAACACTCTTACGAGCGTTAAGCGCGATTGGTACTTATTATTATTATTATTATTATTATTATTATTATTATTATTATTATTATTATTATTATTATTATTATTATTATAGTTAATAATTGTTAATAAATCAAAACATCCGAACAAATTTCCAAAGAGTGATGTTAGTTGCACCACAGAATTCTATAAATTCACCGAACTTACACATTCAACGCATTAATATTTTTGTCTTTCTTACAACCCACATTTATTTCCAATTTTAACCCAACTCTTTCCATCACTCATCTCTCCTCTCCTCACCTCCTCCTCTCCTCGTCGCCTCCTTCACCTCAAGCGTGGCGGCAAGCTCACCTAGGTGCTCCACACCCATGGCGTCAAGCTCACCCAAATGCGTCGGATCATGACCCTCCCTTTATTGATCTCACATCATTCAGGGTATCAGCCACCATTGAATGGGTATCAGCCTCCCTTTTGTTCAAAATAAAATTTCTATGTGTATCAGCCACCGAATGATGTTGAATATGAAATCGTCCAATCCCACAACAGCTCGAGAAAGAAAAAAAAATTATTTAAACTCAACCGACCAACACTGATGCAGACATACATCGAACGACATTCTCGAAAGCAGAAAATATGTACATGTATTCCTGGTTCTTTGCCAAAAGATGTTCTCAACCAGAACTCATGCTATCAAATAAAACAAATAATATTAAATAAATATTACCATTTTAGAAACCCACAAAACTCTTGGGAATAGCCATCAAGCTACATAATTTTCCTCAAATCACACAAGAAACTTGCAAAGGCCGAATTAATTGGATGGCACGGTCAAACTTTTGCAGCATTCAAATCTAACTAAGCGACAAAATATAGAATGAAGATCAAACTCTTGTCTGCATCAGATGCCCCCCCATATATATATATATATATATATATATATATATATGAAAATTTTCAAATGAGAACATTTTGCACGGTGCGAAAATGTTTTTATCTTTTTTTTGAAATTTTTTTTTTCAAATATTCTTTTTTCCACACTCATCATATGTTGTTATACCCCCCTCAAAAAATAATGGTTGAGAAATAATGTCATTTGGCCTTCGATCAAGGCATTTCATCAAATTCGCACGTTTTGAGACCGTTAAATTTGTAACGGGTGGATGGGTGCTCTAATGACCAACGGGTTCACCCATTATTTTCCCTGGGGTATATATTTGTATGGATTAAACATCAAAAAAAGAAATTTTGAAAAAAAAATTTCAAAAAAATAAAAAAAATGTTTTCACACGGGCTTTCGCACCATTTTTTCGCAATGGAAGATTGACATATATATATATATATATATATATATATATATATATATATATATATATATATATATATATATATATGGTAAAATGCGCCTGAGCTCGTGCTCAGATGGGATTCATGCGCTCGACCCCTCCTGACCGTCCGATCCGATCAGCGATCATGGTAATATCTGACCTTTTTGTGCAATTACCAAAACGCCCTTTAAGCTCTTTTTAACGCGCCTCTGTACTAAATTACCTTTAACCCCTTTTGTACTAAAATACAATCGCCACCAATTCTTTTGCTCACTCCCGCGCAAAACGCAGAAGCTGAAGCAATCGCCACCAATTCTTTTGCTCACTCCCGCGCAAAACGCAGAAGCTGGAGTAGATCCCCAGTTTTGCACAAGGTCTTCGATTTCAACAGCCCACGCCTAAGATCGCCCCCAAATCCAGGCCATCACACTCTCGTTGATTCCCCTGTTACTCTCCTCCATCGAGGTAAGGATCGTCATCCCTAATTTGTTGGACATCTCATATTGCTCAACGCAAACAACGGTATAAATTTTTGAAGGGTTTTGCGCGGGGAGTAATTTCCAACCTTTGGACGATTAGCCTGGAAATTCCTCTCCGCGCACAACGGGCTAAATTTTTGTCCCGTTTTGCGCGGTGAGTAATTTCCAAACTAGCGAAGTGTTGCGATGGAAATTACTCTCCGCGCACAACCCTTCAAACATCGCACCCGTTGTGCGCGTTGAGCAATATGAGATGTCCATCAAAACTTGCCGAAGCAGCTCATATAGCACAACAACATGGAGCGAATGGAGTACATAATAGTGCCCACCGCGCAAAACGGGTGATATGTTTGATTTTTTTGATGGATTTGATCCGGTCATCGAATATGATGGTAACAATTAGATCATATTGAAAAAGAATAGATATAATACGCAAGGTTTTAACATGATTAGTAATAGTAGTGTGGTTTCAACTAACATGCTGATGATGATCTACTGATACTTGGATAGACATGTATAGCAGTCATGTTGCGTCAATATTACTGATATTTTTACTTGTTTCTAATGTAGAAAATGAAAATCGAAGAGAGTGAACCCTATGTGCATGATCAGGAGATGCCAAATGAGATTGAAGCTGAAAATGACAGTGCAAACAGCGTATATCAAGAGGATAGGCATAGTGATAGTGAAAAAGGCAGCCCACATGTTGGAATGACATTTCAAACAGAAGAAGATGCGTATCAATTTTATAATACATATGCAGCAATGAAAGGTTTTGCAACCCGAAAGGGATCTACGGGAAAGGGAAAAGATGGCAATACCACGAGGAGGAAGTATACGTGCAACAAAGAAGGGTATAAAAGCTTAAAAGATAAGAGGGAGATAGGGAGGGACGTTAATCGAAGGAAAAGCGAGAGAGAAGACTGTATGGCTCGAATGACAGTTCATAAAATCACCGGAGGAGTATGGCGGATAAACTCCTTTAATGATGATCATAATCATGAGTTGATAAAAAGCCCAGCGAAGATCCAGATGCTACGGTCACATAAAAGATCACAGATGGACGGAACATGTAGGAATTTAGTTGATCAGATGCGTGGCTGTGGAGTAGGACCTGTAAAGATTGCAAGGATTCTAAATGCCACGAGTAGTAGTAATGTCAATATTACTACGCAACAATGCATTGATAATGGGAGAGTAGAAAGAAAGAACAACATTGGGAAGGAATGCATTAGAGTAATAGAACAATTTATTAAAAGGCAAGCTACAGACTCTCAGTTCTATTATGCTATTGAGCATGATGAAGAGAATGTATGCAGGAGTATATTTTGGGCCGATGGAAGGGCGAGGACATCATACAGCCAGTTTGGAGATGTTGTTGTATTTGATGTCACTTATAAGACAAATAGATTCATGTTGCCTTTTGCACCTTTTACAGGTGTCAATCATCATAAACAGTCTATTTTATTTGGATGTGCTCTTCTTGCTGATGAGAAGGAAGAATCCTTTGTTTGATTATTCGGACAGTGGTTAACATGTATGTGGGATAAAGCACCAGGAGCTATCATCACCGATCAAGACCCGGCAATATGCAATGCAATCAAAAGAGTTTTTCCAAATACAAAACACAGGTATTGCATATGGCATATCAGTCTGCACGAAGATGAGCATCTACGTTCATTGCGGTCTTCTTATAACCCTGAATTTGAAGAAGACTATGCAAACTGGTGTAAGAACAGTCAAAATGTTGAAGAAGCTGAGAATTGTTGGTGCATCTTAATGGAGAAGTACCAAACGGAATTTCAGGAGCAATTGACAGAAAAACAAAAAAAAATGAAATGAAAGCCTGGAAGTGGTTGCATATGATGCATGAGAAAGCACAGCATTGGATTAAGGCGTACCTACTGGATACTTTCTTTGCGGGTATGAATGTTAATACGATAGAGATTGGTGTAAAAATATATGATCAAAATAAACTCAGCACATGGTATTCATTTCTTGTTTTGTGTGTAGGCATGGCGTCCAGCCAAAGGAGTGAAAGCATGAACGCGTATTTTGATGGATACGTAAACTGTATGACTCCATTATACGAGTTCATTGATCAATATGATAAAGCCGTAAAATTTCAACGAGACAAAGAGGAGAGAAAAGATACTTTTTGTATGCGGAACAAACCAGAATTTAGCGGCATGCATGAGTTAGAGGTTCATGCCGCAAAGGTATATACTAGAAACATATTTTCCATTTTTCAAAATCGTTTCAAAAATACTTTATACTGTCGGCACGAAAGGGTGAGCACGGATGGGGACACGAGAACGTATAGAGTAACTATGCGGATTGATGGAAAGAGCTACGTGCATAATGTTCAATGCAATATATCTAAGGGAATGTTCAGGTGTACGTGTGCAAGGGCGGTGACTGAAGGTTTGCTATGCACGCAAATTTTATATATGATGAAGCAAAAGAATGATATGCAAGCCATCCCTGAGAGATATATTTTACCCAGGTGGACTCTAAATGCAAGACATAGCATCATGAGTCTTGGGGCCTTGTCGACTAGCACAGTACACGGAGTGCGTCTAACTCAAATTACTCCACTTCAAGCCTGGAGACTTCGTTCATCATTCGATAAAGTCGTGGAGGCGGTAACAAGAGATCCCCTTCTGTTTGATGTCGTCTTTGGGTGGGCAAACAGTTTTTTGGACCAGCATAATATGACTAATAAAGCGCAAACTGCTTCTGAAGAGCCAAGATCACAGGTGGGGTCCAGTGCACCTATCAAACAAGAAGTGGGAGTAAATGATGTCATTATGCATGATCCTGTAAAAGCTAGAACTAAAGGCCAACCACGAGTGGCGTCAAGGATTTCGTCTGGAATACAAGTCTCACAAGAACAAAGTCAAACAAGAACAAGGACATGCAGTGTTTGTGCAGAAAAGGGTCATGACATGAGAACTTGTCGTATGAGCACAGCTGGTAGAAATAAGGTATATATGAGCACAGCTGGTTACTATTTTATATACTAGTATAAATTATTGTAACATCATTGCTCCATAATCTCTGTAGGAAAAATCTTCGCCTGATGACTTAACAAGGCTGTGATATGAAGGGCGACATTTTTATATCCTAAAGGTAACAATTTTGTATCAGCTTGGAAGAAATATCTACATGCATCTGTCACGGACATATCAGTGTAAATGGGTTGTAAGTAAACTGGTTCTCTTTAAAAATGGTCATCTGAAAACGGCAGCCTCCTATATTTTTAGTCCAAAATGCAGTCATCGTGGAGTTGAATTAATAGGGCCGGGGGTCCAAATTGAACATTAAAACATTAAGTCTTGGTTATAAGCCTATGAGGATGATGCCTATCATTCGAGACCTATATCCGATGCTGCGGATCTCATATCTTATAATTTCTCTGTTGCTGCAGAACCTGACAAATGTCAAGAAAATTAATGGGATTAAGGAGTAAGAAGCAGAAGCAGAAGAGCTGAAGAGAATGAAGATTCAAGAGAATGAGGCATGTAGCTGTCCGCGATGAGTAATGGTGGGTAATTGTATACAGTTTAGCTCCGCGCGCACAACGTTTACAACTTTTACCAGTTGTGCGCGCTGAGCAAAACTTGGTAATTTTACAGGCTTCTTAATAAGCGCACACAACGTTCAATAATGTTACGGATGTGCGCGCTGAGTAATATGGGTAATTGTAAACAGTTAAGCCCCACGCGCACAACGGTTCATAACTTTGACGGTTATGATCGATGAGTAAATGTTGGTAATCGTAGACAGTTGTGCTCAGCTCGCACAACGTACAATGCTGTTGCCGTTGGTGCGAGCTGAGTAATTGTGGGTACTTCAAGTTAGCATCACGCAATTTTGTAATGTGATGCAATTGCACCAAATTTAATGACATTGTATTAAGATCTGTATTCCAACATGCTACAACATTTATGCATTCAAATGTACATAACACAACAAAGTAGAAACTACATCTAAACATTTTACAACATCACAGTTTTTGCCCGACTAAGCAATTAAAGCACTAGACTATACTAGGGATACAGGGATTCCCACCATGAAAAAAATTTAAAGTTTGTTGCCATTTATGAGCTGCTCCATCAGCTGCATCAGCGTCACTTGCTTCTTTGTATCTTGGCCATCTGTCCCCCTGTCTGCGTTGAAGAAGAATCAGTGATGAACACATAACAAAGCATAATTAAGTAAAAATATTGTACGGGTAGACTTAGAATAAGATAGAACATTTATTATCATCGAGCAGTGATGTCTGCAACGAAGTATCAAAGAGCATATACAAGCAGTGAAGAAACGGGTGTGCATGGAAGGTGATAGCTTCAATGACGACAAACAGAACATATGAAGGAGCAAAGAACATCTTCGAATCAATATATATGTGATGTATTCAATTTCTGCATCACGTCACTAGACGCTAGTATATTGTCCATCTTTGAGTGTTGAGGACGCAGCAGTGATGAAGGAAAAAATAGAATGTCGTAGAGAAAATATCATATAACTAGAATAAGATACAATAAGATAGAATAATATCATCAAGAAGTGTAGTGGTTGACGAGGGCTTGTGTGAAGGGAAGCCATTTATAGACGACTTTGGATGCCATTGGATGAGGATGAGACTACAGTAGAGTTACTGGGAGGCAACACAAGAGACCCCGTGAGTCTACAGCAAATTGCTTGTGATTATACAGAAGAATGCCCGTGAATCTACAGCAGATTGATAGGAGCCAGTGTTGTTCCCAATAATGTATGACCGTGGTGGTGCGCGTTGAGCAAACAAAATAGCTCAACGCGCACAACCGGCAAGAATATGGCCGTTTTGCGCGGAGAGCAAATAATTTTGGAAGATGTGCGTGATGAATAAAATCTTATGTACATTCACGATCACTGCTTTGTAGACTCACGGGGTCTCTTCTGTAGACTCACGGGGTCTCTTCTGTAGACTCATCCTCATCCAAGGGCAGTCTAATTCGTCTATAAAATGGCTTTCCTACGCACAAGCCCTCTTCAACCTCTACACTTCGAGTGATGGTTATCAGTCATGAGGAAGGAGTAATGCTACACTCGACTGTAGGCTCATCCTCATCCAAGGACAGTCCAATTCGTCTATAAATGGCTTCCATACCCACAAATTATATTCAACCACAACACTTCGAGTGCTGTGAAAGGCATGAGAAAGAAGTAACCTTGCTCAAATATTACTCTGACCATATCAAGCTAACCCTTCCCAAACAACCAGAGACCATAGCTTAAACAAACCATCACCGGTTTGCTGCAGCAGTGAAGATGGCCACCCAAACGAGGTTGAAGCTTTTCATAGACAAGGGGATGAAGAGAGTGTTGTTCGCGGAAGCGGGCAAAGATTTTGTCAATTTCCTCTTCAGCCTTTTGGCCATGCCTGTGGGGTCAGTCATCAAGCTCATCACCAAAGAAAAAGTGGCAGTGGTATGAAAAGCATTTATGTAATGAAGCCCATCATTAAATGTGCTGAAAACTGAATCTCTTGAAAGCTGTATCTATGAAAAATGATTTATCTAGTATTTTAGTTCAAAATGCAGCTAGTGTGGCTTTGAATTCCTAGGTCTGCGGGTACAAACTAAAACTTAATACCCAAAGTTTTAATTATGAGAGTATGAGGATGATGTCTATCATTCGAGAAATCTATATGCTGCTGTCGATCTCATATCTTATAATTTATCTGTTACAGCAGGTCACGCCAATTGTCAAGAAATCATTCTAGAAATTGTTTCCATTGATCAAAAATAACTCCAAGTACAACGAACAAAAAGGAGAAACTAAAAAGGGTTCGATCCACCTATGATGCAGGAGCTCGAGAAGAGGCGTCCCTAGGCGATTCGTCTTCTCCCGAACCAGTAGGGTGACCAGGGACAACCGGAGGTCGGGGAAGCATTCTTCGGCCCCGCGCCTCGAACGCTGCCAAACCATCCCGGAAGGACCTCTCGATCTGAGCAGCAAAAATGGCCGAGAACTCCCGGAATCCCTCACGGATAGACTCCACGATCTTCGGAGCCAGGACATCCCCATAGTCCCTCTGGACCTCAGCTACGATCCGACCATGGGCCACTTCCCGCAGGTCTCCTATATCGGCCCAAAGAGCGCCTTTCGCCTTTCTATGCTCCTCCCGGGTGAGGGACAGTGCATCCTCAGCATACTTGGCCGAACTCTTGGCGACAGCCAGAGCCTCCGTCAAACATCCCACCTCCGAGGTGAGCTCTGCAACTCTCAGTTTGAACTGGTGGGCCTCCTTGGCTGATTGCTCAGCCGCCTTAGCCCTCAGGCGCTCCTGCGCCAAGGCCGCCTCAAGACCATCTACAGCAACCGGGTAAACCTGCAAGACCGCAGGGATGAATGTCGCCATCAACAAAACAGTCGTTGAAGAAAAAAGGGTCCGACATGCTGGATATGCCATACCAGAGAGTCTGCCAGTTTCTCCCTGAAGGAGCGGTCACTCGGAAGGACAGCTGGACTACTCTCACTCGTCTTCTTCTTCCTCTCGGGACCTTCAGACCACGAGTGAGAGCGTCTCTTCTTCTCCTCATTCCCGGTTAACACACGGGAACCCTGCTCGACGGCCGCCACGTCCCCCTCTCCGAGGTCGAGACCGGAGGGCGAATCAATCTGATTCGCCACGAAGGGCGAAGGTTCGGCCGTGCCCAAGGGCGGATGGTGAGGAACGTTAGGAACGTCTTCACTGAAATCCCGACCCACCATCTGAGCAAAAAAGATGAAAATCAGGGTAACGAGCAACGGGTAAAGCAGAATTTAAAAGGAGAAAGGCTTTATACTGAAGGTCCCTTCGAATCCAAGCCGCCAGTAAGGGACACGTGTCAAAGTCTCATAGAGGCGGCACTTCGAATACCACTCCCCATGGGCGGGAGAATTCGTTCGACTGGCCTTCATTCAATGCGACCCGGTCCCCGAGATATCCGATAAGTACGAACCCTTATCATGTATTCCTGAAAAGACGAGTGTTTTTACGTAGAAAGAAATAAAAGAAGAGAGCAGAAAGAACACTGCAGGTAGTTTGCACTTGCAGGGAAGTACAAGTAAAACTCCATCACAGATAAAAAGACTGAGAAAATAACACAATATTCCATTTTAATGATACATTGATACATCTTATACATACACCAACATCTTCATATTCACAACTCACTCGAAAAAAGAAGGGCAAAAGTACAAGTCTCTCATCATACATCAAATCGTAACACTAACACCCTTAGATGAGGACTACATGCATAAGATGTATTATTTGACACTTTGAATTGATTGTTTTTGTATCTCAATGATTGAATGCACCTCAGTCTTGCATTACACTCTGCCTGTTGCATGTGTCGATCCATTGTTGTACACCTTGCCTGTTGCACGTGCACGCTTTCACATGTTCATAAGTATAGTTGTTACTGCCTTTACTACAGTAGATGTATATGCCATGACATACACTCTGCCTGCTGACATGCACCATTTCCAAACTTTATGTAAGGACTAGTTGTGACATGGAATTTCTTAACAATTATGCAACGGTGATACGAATAATAAATTTACCCTTTCACATGTAAACATGGATGGGAAAAAAAATGGTTGTGTGCTGTGTGCAATTGTGAGTTTTGAGTGGGCGTGTGCGGATAGCAATTATAGGGTTTGAGTCGTTTTATGCGATGAGCAATAACCCCATGCCTTTTCGGCGCCGTACACGGGTTCAACATTGGCCCCCGTGATTCGTTCTCGATTATAAACGCGGATCGATGCCGACTGATAGGTAATTTCCTTTAATAGGGCACGGCATTCGAAGCATCGAATTTGGATTAAGGCCGCCAAAACCTTTCGCCTATCTCAACCGTTGTTTTTGACAAAATTCCGACACGTGTCGATCATCTTGTCCATTCGTTCACGTAATAAAAGAAATTGGAGGTGAGGCCAATGGCTTTAGCGCTCTGAGGAAATCTCATCATCTTATTATTTCTTCTAGAAAAAAAAATGGCGGGAGGAGCATACAGAGAGGTTACTTCAGCGATGGAGCGGGCCAATGAAGAAGGCCGTAAGAGGAAGATGGCAGAGGAGGAATGGGAGGAATGGGAGGAATTGGGGAACCTCATGCTGGAGTTGGGGGAGGCTGGATGCTCCTCAAGTCAAGCTGCGCGGTCTTTGAAGGCGGCTCCTTCTGATCCTCGAGTTGGGGGCGCATCGTCCTCCAGCAAGCCACATGATGGGTGGCCATACGAGGACATTGATCCTCCGGTCCCTTCCGTCGGCCCCATACCTCCAGAGTTCGGCCACCTTCTGCAGTCGAACCGCATTGGGTCTGGCCATCATGGGGAGATTCACGGGGAGACCTATCGACCACCGTACATCGTGGGGACGGCCGAGTCGGCCCTCCTGGACTTTGGGACGGGGGATCGTCTGGCGGAGAATATCACTCTGCCAAGGGATGTCGATTTCCTGAATGGGGTCGACCTTGAGACGATGGCCAACTGCTTCGTTCGCAGTGGCCTTCAGGTTCGTTGCCAATGTGCATTCCGAATTTTGCTTCCCCTTCTGGTTTTGCTGATTGTCGCCATCTGCAGGTGACCATTTTCGGGGCAGGTCTGCGCCACAGGGCCCGCGAACTGATCGAGGGGTAGCGCCGGGTGACGGATGCCGAGAACGAGGCTTCTGAGCTCAGAGCTCAGGTGAAGAAGCTGGAGGAAGATTTGGGGAAGATAATGGCCGCCAAGGGCAAGTCGGATTGGGCGGCCTCGGAGGCGAAATCCAGCCTCGCCGCCTTGTCAAGCGCCAACAAGCAGTTGGAAGATCAGTGGGGTAGAGAGCGTTCTCAACTCCAAGCTGATCTTGAGGCATCGAGGAAGGAGGTTGCTGACCTTCAGGCCAAGCTTCTCGAGAAGGAGCAAGAGGTCGATGCTTTCAAATCTCGGGCCACCGCCAAGATGGAAAGGGTGGCGAGAGCGATAAAGGACCTCTTTACAGCCGACGGTGCGTCGTCTTCCTAAATTTTGGGAATCGTTACTTTTGTAAGACTGCTGCTCGCGAGCGAGTCATATGTAATTTTTTCAGAATTTAATGAAGGGAATTTTTGCAACAGACGTCGAGTGAGAGCGTTTACTTCCTCCCCCTGATTCCAGGTCGACACCCGGGAACCCTGCTGGACGGCCGACACGGCCCCGTCACCGAGGACGAGACTGGCGGGAGAATGACCTTCCGTATATGATCACGATGAGTAATTGTGTGTACTGTGTAATTGTATACAGTTTAGCTCCGAGCGCACAACAGATTGTTAAATAACACTGTTGTGCGCGACGAGCAAAACTCGGTAATTGTAGAAAGCGTTGCTTAGCGCGAACAACTTTCATTTCTGTTGCAAGTTGTGCACGCTGAGCAATTATGTGGGATGATTAATTAGTGTCCAGGGGTAAATGGAAGCTGGTATAAACAAAAGTAGCACTTCTACTAAATAAAGGTCAACAGACGATTTCTCGTGAATATACAGAATAATCTTGTACCTCGGGTATTTATTGTATGTATTACACAGATGCTGTTCCCAAATAAAGATCCACTGACGTGCTGAGTGATGTGAGCATAATCGTTGGCCTCGATCAAAATTTCTAAACGCGCACAACGTTCACGCCGTTTGCCAGTTGTGCGCGCTGTGTAAATCTTAGTATATTACTTTCACTAATTTTTCCCATTAAATTTCATTGTTGGAATTTGATTTAATCAAGCATCAATGTATATATCACCAATCACAAGTTTGTAATGGGCTGCAAATGTATCACATTAAATGACATTGTATTAAGGTCTGTGTAATGGGCTGCAAATGTATCACATTAAATGACATTATATTGAGGTCTGAATTCCAACATACTACAACATTTATGCATTCCAATGAACATAACACTCCATCTCCGCCGTTCTCTTGTTCGCTGCATCTTCTGCTTTATACTTCTTTGACTCAAGGAACATCCTTTCAATCTCCTCCTGGGTCTACGTGGCACTTATCGTTAGTGATAGTGATCTTATTTTTCTGCACACATACTTTCCTCTGCAGAGGCATTCAAGATACCGTCGGCATCTATCTCAAGGCAAACCATGACACTTCGAACACCCTTGGGAGCAGGAGGGATACCAGCAAGTACAAACTCCCCTAGGAAAAGATAGAATAAAAAAGTAAATATAATTAGACTTAGATAGATATAAGATAGAACAGTTGTTATCATCAAGCAGTTATGTATGTAATGATTCTGAACGGAACTTACGAAGGGTCAAAGAATTTTTGCAAGTTGGCATCGACGAGAATGAAGCTGTAATGATTGCAAGAACATCTTTGCCTTCATTTGAGGTTTGCAAAGAAGAAGAACAGATCATGCGAAGAGGAGCAAAAGAACATCTTCGCCGCCATATAAAGGTGATGTATTCAATTTCTGCATCACGGCACTTGCCGCTAGTATATTGGCCATCTTTGTGTGCTGTAGACGACGCACTCATGAACAACAACAAAATTACAAATTTGAAGAAAAAACATTGTATTAGAAGAATCAGAGAGAATCAGATAAAGGAACTATAATCACCTGGGGTAGTGGTTGATGAGGTCTGGTGGGTATGGAAACCATATACAGACGAGTTGGACTGACCAAGTACGAGGATGGAAACACCTGTAGGAAGATATATGCCCATAAGGCAATTTATCTTGATTATACGTCTTGTTCATACCGTATATGGTACGTATTATTCTAAGTATAAAATCATTTGTATTAATATACTTAGATAATATCCATAGACTTATAGTTAGGTCCTTACATATCTAGATGAGATCTCGATTATGAGTAAGTAAGCGACCGAATAGAAACGTAAGTCTTAAACGGTTCGTGATCGTAGATATGTCGAGAACTGGATATCGACACATCGGATAGATCACTGTGTCTTCGTCTTACCTTCGGGTAATGATGATCTCATAGTCATTCGACTTGGTGAAGTCGGAGACGAGACACAGGTGCTCATTGGAGAATGAGTCCACTGAACGACCAAGTTAGAGTTATTAAATGGTTAACTTTAATGATCTGTCTTTAATAACTCTAGGGTGATGATAGGTTAGTTGATCCTTAAGACCTGAAGTCATCTGTACAAACCTGTGAGCGGACGGTATAGCTTAGACCCATGATCTAGCTTCGAGGACCAGTCCTGCTGAAAGATCTTAGGTTGGGCTGCACCTGAATCTCCCAAGGTGAGTATGTGACTAAGATGGGATTCGTCACTTCCATTAAAGGGAAGTTAGTGTTATAGGCTCAGTACGGTCTTTATGTTAATCCTCGGCCGGGGTACGTTGCAAGTAGTACAATGTGTATACAATAAAGACCGCCGTATACTGACCAATGTTGTCTAATAGGGTTGACAGAAAACCATACCCTAGGCCAACAATAACACAGTCTTGACGAAGGGATTTTAGCTAACGGAATTCATCACTGCCACATCCAATGCAAACCCTATGATACTTTTGTCAAGGGTCGATCACGTTATGATGACTCTGAAACAGGGACGACAGCTACTGCTCGTAGTGACCGTCGTCTAGGGGTTTCGAGCCTCAACCTGTAGTAAGGTCAGGCTGTAGGGTCTCACACCGAGTAGTGCTCGTCTCTTAGTAATAGGAATTTAGAATAGAGAGAAATATCATTTGATGATATTCACAAGTTAAGATTGTGAAAGTTAGTCGCATTAGCAATAGGGACACAATGTTGCATTAGATGCTAACTTTAACTAAACGGGTTGTAAATTAGTTACGACGAATTTGGTAGGAACAAACCTGTTGGAAAGGGTTACCTGGATGACGGGATTGTCCCGGTCTAAACACAGGTTCAAACCGCGTCCAAATCGGAGCTCAAACGAGCCCAGAAACGCAGAAAGAGTTCGAGGGGAAGTGGGTCAGACCCACTGGGCCAAAAGGCCCATGTGCAAAGACAAACGGGCAACGCCCGCTGGCTGCAACAGGCGCACGCCCGTTGCACAGCGGGCGTGGCCCGCTGTGTGCAGCGGGCGGGCGCCCGCTGCAGCAGCGGGCGTGGCCCGCTACACAGTGGGCCAATGCCCGCTGATGCAGCGGGCACGGCCCGCTGCACGCAGCGGGCGGGCGCCCGCTGCGAGCGGGCGGGCGCCCGCTGCAGCAGCGGGCGGGCGGCCCGCCCTTGCCCTCTTGGGCGGGCGCGCCCGCTAAGTCTAGCGGGCGCGCCCGCAACTTAAGTCAAATTAGGGTTTTTGTAAACCCTAATGACGGCTACGAATTTTGTGAAAATTGCTAAACTTTGAGCAATTGTTTGAGGGATCAAACGAAGTCGAAATTCGTCACCGTCAGTTCCTACGCGTTCACCATTCCAAGCTTTTCTGATTGATAGCTTGTTTGGTGTCTGAGGTTTAGTATACGAAGAGAATTAATTCGTTAAAGTATGACTTTGTGAAAGGCTAACTTTAAGTTGAAATTAAGCCAAATGGCTTAATTGAATTTTCTCTTCATGGGAATTGTCCCACATTGACCGCAACGAGAAGTTGAGTGCTCACTCCCTATATAAATAGGGGTGCACTCTCCTCGTTGAAAAACACACCGGTCAACGATCGAGTAGCTCCAGAATTTTAGAGCAAGCTCGATCCGCGACTAATCTCTCTCTCTCTCTAATTTTCCTATTCTCCGGAGTAGTCCTAGCACGACTACGAAGGGGGTTTGGATCTGATCCGGACGTCTAAGACGCGGGTTCTTCTCAAGTGAAACTTTCTACCGCGTGTGATCAGCTCGGAGGCGAAAGCGATTCGGGCGGATCGGTGCGAGGGTGCGAGGCGGCTCAGGGGATCGGGTCAACGCGGCTCGGCTACGAGGAGCTTCTCAAGACGGTGTGGTACATCTTGCCTGCTCCAGGGCCAAGATTCCGGGTATGTGGTTAAGCGTTTTCTAGCGTAGTTTTTAATTAGTCGCTTAGTGTAGATCCTTCTTGGAGTGGTCAGACCCACTCCAAGTCGGCATAGATCGGGCTAGGTTCTGGCTCCCCAGAGCCTAGCTAAATAGTTTAGCTAGTGTAGAAATTTGATTTCTGGTTTTTCCGCTGCGCTTTTGTGCCTCCGTGGTCCGTCCGACTTAGGACGGATACAGATCTGAGCTCTGGGGGTCCGCCAAAACCCCAACAGTGGTATCAGAGCTTGTTGAGCTTGAGTACGGGTTCTCGGGTTATGAGCCGACCCGAAGTAATCGCTCTTACCGTACCAAGTCCCGATAAGATGGTGATCTTATAATGGGTTGGGCATTGTCGAGAGGCATGTCGTAAAACAAGTTTCTGAGGTATCTTGTGACGGGTCTAGGGTGCCATGGATGATGGGCCTTAACAGCGTCGCAATGATATCAGAGTGATACCCAACAGTGGTATCAGAGCCAGGTTATGCTATAGATCTACTATAGCGACTTTTTAAATTATTAAAAATGCTTAGCTTGCATGTTCAAAACCTTTTTTTATTAGTTTTGAAAATAATTTTGTGTTTCAAAAAAATTAATTTTGCAACACGGAAAATTTTAATTTTGGGACAATTATTTTTATTCGATAAATCTAAGAGGAGTCTCCTTTGTTTTAAATACTTCATAAATTTTTATGAGACATTAAAATTTTTTTAAGAGTGTTTAAAGTTTATGTAAACTTCGTAGAAAATTTTTTATTTTTGAAATCTAAAATTTTTTTCTTTAGTTACATAAAGGCTAGAAATCTTTAAACTTTATTTGAAAGCTTCTAAAAGGATTTCTAAAAGTTTTAAAAGAGTTTTAAAATTGTTTTTTAATATGTTAATAATAGAAATGTTTTATTTTCATGAGATGAAACATATATTAATTTCTTTTATTACATAGATGTTTCTAAAATTATTATGTGACATTTTAATTTTAGAAATAAGGTTAAAAATTTTAAAAGCATATGTTTAAAATTATTAGATAATTTTGTACGACCTAGTTTTATGCGATAAAATTTTTTATGGAGGCTTTAAATTTTAATCTTTAATTTTAAGTGTTAAAATTTAGATTTGCATGTTTTATTATGTAGATAATTTTAGAACTTGCAAATGCTCATGTATGTCACAAAATGAATATTTCATTTATGTTGATAAATTAGATGTTTCCTCTTAATGGACATGTGAACCTTATTAGGTTAGCCATTAAATATTTAAAATTTTATGAGATGAAATTTTAATTAGTGACATGCTATGTTTGATAAAACAAAACAACATTGAACCTAATACCAGATTAGGGTAGTCCCCATGTTTTGTAAATCATTTCATTAAAACGTTCAATTAAATGATTTTCATAAAAAGACAATGTTGAATTGTTTTATTAAAATCCTAATTAGATTGGGGTAGTAAGTTGAACGTAGAACCTTATAGTTGATAAGGACTTAATAAAAGCTGTTCAACCAATCTGAAAATTTTGAATTTTAGGATCCACTAGTTGATAAGGATTAACTAGTTCTCTAAATTAAAAGCCATTTAGTTGTTTGGAAAACATAAGATTGATGACAACTCCTTCAATGGATCATGATGTCGGTCAATGTGCTTGGCTAAAGTTTTTGGACCAACCTAGCTAGACTGGGTAACAAGTGGTCCTGGCTTAGTCAATTCCCTGGCCGCGTCCGCTGGACCGCAAGGAGTCGATTCATGACTATGTAAGTCCATCGACTATACCTAAGTCAATACGATAATAATCTTGTTCAAGATAAATCGTAGCCCTCCTTGTTTTAGGAGTTGGCAACTGTAAGAAACATGTTCCGGTTGTTGAGCTACACTCAAGCCGTGACATGTCAATCTTATAGAAACCGATTTCTTGATTGACATCTTAACCTGACTGAAACCGTTGTCTCATCCCTCGAGCTTCGGCGTAAGTCTAACCAAGAATGTAGTCTAAGACCTGACCCTAACCGGCGCGTCGTGCATACACCGAGCAAAGGGGCAAGTCAGGCTAGACACGAAAACAAGGGTCCGACTAGGCTAGCCATTGTGATCCGGTTGAGCACACTCATGATCACAAATGACTAGGGGTAAAAATCGATTTGGGAATCATAGTAAATATGATTGACGACGAGTTTGTCTACCGACTACAGAGTCGGACAACTTGTTGAGATACACTCAAGGTTGTCAGACTCAGGGTAGTCGGATCCCTCTCTCACAAATATTATTTTATAATAAATTGTTTATTATTATGGCTTTAAAATAAATTTAGTGGGAGAATATAGTTTTATTAAAACCTTTAAAACTATACTACGAACATATACTAACTAAAGTATCTATAAAATGCAGAATGGACTCAGGTCTAAAATACATGGTAGAAAAGAACGTGCTGGATGGAACCAACTACAAAGACTGGCTTAGGAACATTAAGTTGGTCCTTTCCCTAGCTGGGATTGGATACATATTGTTCGAGGACGCTCCGGATAAGCCCGATGAGGATTCGACCCATGAAGAAAAAGAAGCCTACAAGTTGTACCAGAGGGATGCTGAGAAGGCAAGATGCCTTGCTCTAGCTTCGATGACCAACGAGCTGCAAAGGAAGCATGAACATATGGATGTTCAGAGCATACTCCTCAATGCACAAGAGTTGTATGGCAAGCGATCTAGAGCTTCCAAGTTCGAAGCTACAAGTAACCTCTGGGGCACGAAGATGACGACATGACCCGTACAAGATCATGTTATCAAGATGATCGGGTACGTAGAGGACGCCGCCCAGTTAGGATTTGTCCTGGACAATGAGATGTCCACAGACATTATCCTAAAGTCTTTAACTCCCGAGTTCAAGCCCTTTATAACTGGCTTTATAATGAACAGCCTTGAGACGGATCTTCCTGGTCTCCTCAATATGCTCCGGCAATTTGAGGAGATTGAGAAGAAGCCGGCTGCACTGGTTGTTGGCTCTGCTACTTCCGACCAGCCGAAAGGCAAAGGAAAGAAGAGGCAGGTCCCATAACCTGCGAAGGCTAAGAATGGGAAGAAGAAGAACAAAGGGGCCCCGTCGAAATCTGAGTGCTTCCATTGCCACAAGATTGGCCACTGGAAGAGGAACTGCAAGATCTATCTTGCAGAGAAGAAGAAGGGGCATACTGATGCCTCTACCTCAGGTACAAATTAAAATTCAATTAAAGGCAATTATTTCCATTCATATAGTGTGAGACACTTATAGACATCTGTGTACTGTATACAGGTGGCTGATAAGAACTGGAGATTGGAGAAGCATGGAGATCGGTCGGCAATCAAAGCAACAGTTGCTGCTGGGACCGCTCAAAGACTTCTGGAGACGCTGATCGTGATGGAGATGATATTTTCTTATTTGAATAAAATGTATCATCTTTAAGGATCGAAAACAATGAATGAGTGCTTAGCACTTAAGGTTTATTTTTGATAAACAAATTAAGGTTCTTTTTATGAACCCGTTGTTTTGGAATGGATGTCTCGTTTGTTGCAATTGAAATTGAATTGGCTTAAATTCTGTGGATGTGGCTTTTCTGTGATGGTTGCGTATATTTTCGAATAATGGTGTATAGCTTCGATAATATTGATTTTGGAGCTGACTAAATGTTAGAAGTCAATCAGTAGTTAAAATGTAGGTTCCAGGGGGGATCGTATAAATTGTGTGCGATCGCAATAATACGCATATCAAGATTAATTCTTGATTATCTGCATTTAGTTATTAAAAGAGTTAATACTAAATGTGGTTAAAGGAATAAGTACAGTGCAGGACGATTTGATTGAACGAGTTAATGTCAAGATTCCTTAAAACGCTCTTAACTTGACTCATTCGTCAAACCGAATCTGACACTTGTACACTCCATCTGAGGCACTTACCAAAAGGTTATTTTTGCACATAAAACTAAATATGATTTAGATATTATGTTGAAGTAATTTAACCAGGTAATTCTTAAAGTCAGTGGGAGCGAGCTCATATACTTAGTTCCGTTTTTCGGACTAAGTAAAAAGGATTTTTCACTTTAATGAATCTTCTATATAAATCATCAAGTCAAAATTGTTTTGATTTAATCGTATATATATAGAGACTTAGGGTGTCAAATATGTACTTGACATATTGACAAAATAAAGTGGAGTGAGCTAGAACTGACTTACGAAAATGTTAGACCCCACATCTAAATCGTATAAGCCAACTGTTAGCTATACGAAGTTAGGAAAATTGATCCAGATCATTCTTCCAAAGGATCAACCCTGTGTGATCAAGAGATGTAATTTCAATCCATTAAAATTCGTTGTAGATGCTTATTAGTAGAACCATTCTTAGGTTTGCCATATCAAATGTCAAAGTGACTGATATGCTATAACGGTATGAGATACCGAGATAAATAGCCTAAGTGCAAGTGGGAGATGTAGGAAGATATATGCCCATAAGGCAATTTATCTTGATTATACGTCTTGTTCATACCGTATATGGTACGTATTATTCAAAGTATAAAATCATTTGTATTAATATACTTAGATAATATCCATAGACTTATAGTTAGGTCCTTACATATCTAGATGAGATCTCGATTATGAGTAAGTAAGCGACCGAATAGAAACATAAGTCTTAAACAGTTCGTGATCGTAGATATGTCGAGAACTGGATATCGACACATCGGATAGATCACTGTGTCTTCGTCTTACCTTCGGGTAATGATGATCTCATAGTCATTCGACTTGGTGAAGTCGGAGACGAGACACAGGTGCTCATTGGAGAATGAGTCCACTGAACGACCAAGTTAGAGTTATTAAATGGTTAACTTTAATGATCTGTCTTTAATAACTCTAGGGTGATGATAGGTTAGTTGATCCTTAAGACCTGAAGTCATCTGTACAAACCTGTGAGCGGACGGTATAGCTTAGACCCATGATCTAGCTTCGAGGACCAGTCCTGCTGAAAGATCTTAGGTTGGGCTGCACCTGAATCTCCCAAGGTGAGTATGTGACTAAGATGGGATTCGTCACTTCCATTAAAGGGAAGTTAGTGTTATAGGCTCAGTACGGTCTTTATGTTAATCCTCGGCCGGGGTACGTTGCAAGTAGTACAATGTGTATACAATAAAGACCGCCGTATACTGACCAATGTTGTCTAATAGGGTTGACAGAAAACCATACCCTAGGCCAACAATAACACAGTCTTGACGAAGGGATTTTAGCTAACGGAATTCATCACTGCCACAGCCAATGCAAACCCTATGATACTTTTGTCAAGGGTCGATCACGTTATGATGACTCTGAAACAGGGACGACAGCTACTGCTCGTAGTGACCGTCGTCTAGGGGTTTCGAGCCTCAACCTGTAGTAAGGTCAGGCTGTAGGGTCTCACACCGAGTAGTGCTCGTCTCTTAGTAATAGGAATTTAGAATAGAGAGAAATATCATTTGATGATATTCACAAGTTAAGATTGTGAAAGTTAGTCGCATTAGCAATAGGGACACAACGTTGCATTAGATGCTAACTTTAACTAAACGGGTTGTAAATTAGTTACGACAAATTTGGTAGGAACAAACCTGTTGGAAAGGGTTACCTGGATGACGGGATTGTCCCGGTCTAAACACAGGTTCAAACCGCGTCCAAATCGGAGCTCAAACGAGCCCAGAAACGCAGAAAGAGTTCAAGGGGAAGTGGGTCAGACCCACTGGGCCAAAAGGCCCATGTGCAAAGACAAACGGGCAACGCCCGCTGGCTGCAACGGGCAAGGCCCGCTGCAGCAGCGGGCGCCCGCCCGCTGTAGCAGCGGGCGGGCGGCTCGCCCTTGCCCTCTTGGGCGGGCGCGCCCGCTAAGTCTAGCGGGCGCGCCCGCAACTTAAGTCAAATTAGGGTTTTTGTAAACCCTAATAACGGCTACGAATTTTGTGAAAATTGGTAAACTTTGAGCAATTGTTTGAGGGATCAAACGAAGTCGAAATTCGTCACCGTCAGTTCCTACGCGTTCACCATTCCAAGCTTTTCTGATTGATAGCTTGTTTGGCGTCTGAGGTTTAGTATACGAAGAGAATTAATTCGTTAAAGTATGACTTTGTGAAAGGCTAACTTTAAGTTGAAATTAAGCCAAATGGCTTAATTGAATTTTCTCTTCATGGGAATTGTCCCACATTGCCCGCAACGAGAAGTTGAGTGCTCACTCCCTATATAAATAGGGGTGCACTCTCCTCGTTGAAAAACACACCGGTCAACGATCGAGTAGCTCCAGAATTTTAGAGCAAGCTCGATCCGCGACTAATCTCTCTCTCTCTCTAATTTTCCTATTCTCCGGAGTAGTCCTAGCACGACTACGAAGGGGGTTTGGATCTGATCCGGACGTCTAAGACGCGGGTTCTTCTCAAGTGAAACTTTCTACCGCGTGTGATCGGCTCGGAGGCGAAAGCGGCTCGGGCGGATCGGTGCGAGGGTGCGAGGCGGCTCATGGGATCGGGTCAACGCGGCTCGGCTACGAGGAGCTTCTCAAGACGGTGCGGTACATCTTGCCTGCTCCAGGGCCAAGATTCCGGGTATGTGGTTAAGCGTTTTCTAGCGTAGTTTTTAATTAGTCGCTTAGTGTAGATCCTTCTTGGAGTGGTCAGACCCACTCCAAGTCGGCATAGATCGGGCTAGGTTCTGGCTCCCCAAAGCCTAGCTAAATAGTTTAGCTAGTGTAGAAATTTGATTTCTGGTTTTTCCGCTGCGCTTTTGTGCCTCCGTGGTCCGTCCGACTTAGGACAGATACGGATCTGAGCTCTGGGGGTCCGCCAAAACCCCAACAACACCGTAGAGTAACAGTTCGTGCTCGTGAATATATGGCAGATGGATACCAGCCAGACGTTGTTCCAACTAGTATCCGACTGCGGTGGTGCGCAAAGAGAAAAATTGCTTGAAGGTAGACCTTTTTATACTCAACGCGCACAACGGCCAAAAAAACATCTGGTTTCGATTAGCAAAAGAGAAAAATCTAAATACACCGATACTCTTGCGGTGCATGTCCAAGTTTTTCCAAAAAAAAACATACAGCATCATATCAGAAGACAGTAACTATGACAAATCACAGTATAGTTAATATTTTTGCTTAGTGGACACAAAGGTCACTACTTTTGGACGCAGGGCTGGCTGATTAACTTTGTGCAATGGAATACAGTTTTGCTCATACGACAAGTTCTCATGCCGTGACCGTGTCTCCTGTGGATATTGCAGTTATGAGCAGCTCCAATAGAGATTCTTCACATTTTTGCACTGGTATGAAATGCAATAATGGCACTCGTAAGAAATTCTTCTGAGCATGGATACAAATGAGGATGTACAGTTTCAGAGAAGATTGCGCAGTTTGAGAGCCGATACCTTGGTGGCACCTTCAGGCTGATGGCAATGTGAAGCATTCGAAAACATCGTGTGCTTCTTCTGAAGGAGCCAACACCATCGTTGATGATATCTGAAGTAGCAGACTCCATCTTTGATGCCCATATAAATGTGACGAATTCAATTTCAGCATCACGGCAATTGCCGCAAGTTTATTGGCTGGCCATATTTGTGTGTCGTAGACGAAGCATTCAGTAGTAAGAACAAAAATCTAGCATGTAAAAGAAAATATAGTGTATAGGTATAATCATATAGAACACTATCATCGAGAGGAGTAGTGGTTGACGATGTCTAGAGGGAAGTGAATCACTTTATATAGACGAATTGGACTGGGTATGGTCCGCATGGATGAGGCTGAGACTACAGTTGGGTTACTGTGGGCTACAGAAATTGACGCTAACAAAATTGATTGCCTCTAAGAAAATTGCTCAAAGCGCAAAACGGGTAAAAATATGGCAGTTGTGCGAGTTGAGCAAATTATTTATGTTTATACAATATTACTCATAAATCCATTTATAGCGATGTGAACACCTCAAATCAAACAGCGTGACCCATGAGTATCAACACATAGATATAAGTTGTCTTATTCTGGAAACAATAAGATATGTGTTTCTTATCACTTAATAAATGTCTGTACACCCATCAGTCTGAATATTATTTAATTCTCCCCCAATTTTGTGTTTTCTTTATTATTGGGATTTTTTATTGAACGTTGTGCGCGCTGAGGTAATTAATTATGGGAATTTTGTATAGAACGTTGTGCGCGCAGAGTAATTATTCGTTACGACTGTTTTGCTCAACGCGCACAGCTGGGTGTATTTTGATCCGATGTGCGCGCTGTATTATATATGCAAACTGTATACCTTTTTAAATACCCCGCACAATCCGCACTAAGACTCAAATTTAAACAAATCAAAGAAATGTGAATATTTTTGCTATCTTATTCTGTAAACTGTCGGATATGTGTTGTCTTATCACGTAAATGTCTATATACCCATCAATCAACTGCTCCGCATTATATTTGCATCAATTTTGATTTTTTTATCTGGCATGTCAGTCTGAACATTAATTAATTCTCCACCCAATTTTGTGTTTTCTTTATTATTGGGATTTTTTATTCAACGTTGTGCGCGCTGAAGATAATAATTATGGGAATTTAGTATTGAACGTTGTGCGCGCATGGTAATTATTCGTTACAACCATTTTTCTCAACGCGCACAGCTGGGTGTATTTTGATCCGTTGTGCGCGTTGTATTATATGTCCAAAATGTATACAATTTAAAAACCCCGCACGGTGCGCACTAAAACTCAAATTTTAACAAATCAAAGAAATGTGAATATTTTTGCAGTCTTATTCTGTAAACTATCAGATATGTGTTGTCAAATCACTTAAATTTCCTTACACCCATCAATCAACTGCTGCCATTATATTTGCATCAATTTTGATTTTTTTTCTTGCATGTCAGTATGAACAGTAATTAATCTACAAAAATTTTGTGTTTCTTCTTTATTATTGGGATTTTTTATTGAACGTTGTGCGCGCTGAAGTTATTAATTATGGGGATTTTGTAATGAATGTTGTGCGCGCAGAGTAAGTATTCATTACGACCATTATGATGAACACGGACAGCTGTGTATATTTTGTTCCGTTGTGCCCGCTGTATTATATATTCTAAACTAGTCATAACCCGTGCCCGCGGGCACGGTACATTTAAGATTTTCCACCGTGAAATCTTTGTTCCCCGAAAAATTATTTTCACAACAAAAATTTAAAAGAACAGCAAATTAGCGTAAAAATATATAGTAGCACGGACACCTTTGACGCGGAATAACAAATACAACGCGGGCACTTTCGACGCGAAATAACAAATTCGGCGCGGCCGCCTTTGGCACGGAACAACAAATTAGCGTAAAAAATTTAGCAGGCGCCTTCGGCGCGAAACAACAAACCGCAGGGTATTTTTGGTGACGGTGTAAACTTAATTTTTTACGCTAGTTTGTTGTTCCGCTAAATTTTTTTACGCTAATTTTTTTACTTTCTTTAATTTAATGGATCATGTTTCTCCACAATCTTTCCCAAGACACTTTTAATTTCAAAGTTTTAGTTCCCAAGACCCCTTTCCCCCAAAAATTTATTCTCCACAATCTTTCCCAATACACTTTAATTTCAAAGTTTTGGTTCCCAAGACACTTTAAGTTTCCCCCCTAAAATTTCCACAAAATCTAATCTCAACCATTGATTTACCAAGATCAAATCTCAGCCACTCTTTATCTTGTCCTAGTCAGCCCTGAAATTCAAAAAACACTGTCAAATGTACAATAGATGTATACCTTTTTATATACCTCGCACTAAGGGACAAATTTAAACAAATCAAAGATATGTATATCTTTTTGCTGTCTTATTCTGCAAACAGTCGGATATGTGTTGTCTTATCAATTAAATGTATTGAACGTTGTGCATGCTGATGTAATAAATTATAGGAATTAAGGGAATTAAATTTATTGAACGTTGTGCGCGTAGAGGAATTATTCGTTACGACCGTTTTGCTCAACGCGCACAGCTGGGTGTATTTTGATCCGTTGTGCGCGCTGTATTATATTTTATAAATGTATACCTTTTTATATACCCCGCACTAAGAATCAAATTTTAACAAATCAAAGAAATGTAGATATTTTTGCTGTCTTATTCTGTAAACGGTCTGATATGTGTTGTCTTATCACTTAAATGTCTTTACACCATCAATCAACTGTTGCGCATCAGATTTGCTTCAATGGTAATTTTTTTAACTGGCCTGTCAGTCTGAAGTGACTCTGAACATTAATTAATTCTCCCCCAATTTTGTTTTCCTCTTTATTATTGGGAATTTATATTGAATGTTGTGCGCGCTGAAGTTATTAATTATGGGGATTTTGTATTGAACGTTGTGGGCGCAGAGTAATTATTCGTAACGCCACTTTGCTCAACGCGCACAGCTGGGTGTATTTTGATCCGTTGTGCGCGCTGTATTATATATCCAAAATGTATTTTTTAAACAAATCAAAGAAATGTAGCTATTTTTGATGTCCTATTATGTAAATAGTAGGATATGTGTTGTCTTATCACTTAAATGTCTTTACACCCATCAATCAACTACTGCGCATCAAATAAAAAATAATGTCAGACTAAACATTATTTAATTCTCGCCCGATTTTGTGTTTCTTTTATATTTTGGGATTTTTTATTGAACGTTTTGCGCGCAGAGCAATTATTCGTTACGACCGTTTTGCTCAACGCGCCCAGGTGGGTGTAATTTGATCAGTGCTCGCAACCTTACCTTATGTTGCCCATATGACGGGATGATTAACTGTGGGTAATGGAGCATGCTCAGCACACACAACGGTCATGGCATCTGACTGTTGTGTGCGATGGTCTATTGTGTTTAATTGCATACAGTTTGGCTCTGCGAGCAAAGGGGTCACATCTACGTCTAGTTGTGTGATTTGAGTAATGGTTGATAACAAGATACTGTTTTGCTCATCGCGCACAGAGGTCAAACAAATCGATACGAACGTTGTGCATGCTAGTAACTGTGTGCACACGTAAATAGTTTATCACAACATATAGCATGAGCCTGTTGTGCGCCCTGGGGAATTTATAGTTCGGTGAACAGTGTTTGATCAGAATATCTATGTCGGACATTGATTCAAGTAAGCATCAATGTATATATCACCTTATATCAATTTTGTATTGTCCTGTAATTGTATCAAATTAAATGACATAGTATTAAGGTCTGAATTCTAACAAACTACAACATTATGCATTATAATGTACATAATGCATAAATGTTATTTATAGTTCGGTAAACAATTTTGCTCAGTAATATCAACGTCGGACATAGATATCACCTATATCATTTTTGTATTGTCCTACAATTGTATCAAATAAAATGACATTGTATTAGGGTCTGAATTCCAAAATACTACAACATTTATGCATTATTCTGTACATTACACAATAAAGTTGAAACTACAGCTAAACATTTTGCAACTTCACAGTTTGGAACTGGTATGAAATTCAATCACGGGAATATCCTAATGGTACATTGAATCCCACTACGCAAAACTGTTCACAGAGACATGCTGAACAGCTCAAGCAAGATGGCATTTATGATCAGCTCCAATAGCACGCACCATCATCATTAGCATCCAGATCGTCCATAACGGTATAAGTAGCCACTCCTTTAACGAAGTTGGCTGATCTGGATTCTTCAGCGCATGCCACTGTATGCGTTGAAGAAGCATCAATTATGAACGATAAAAAGCATATTTAAGTAAAAAATAGGGTATAAAGACATGCAACTTTACGTTTAGGCACTGATATAAAAATATATCACGGTTGCTTCTTCTCGGAAGAATCCGCTGCTGTAGTAGAACATATGAAGGAGCAAATAACATCTTCCAGTACACGTCAATTGCCGGTAGTATATTGTTCATCTTTGTGTGTTGAAGACGAAGCAGTGATGAACAACGGGAAATATTTAGCATTGTGAAGAAAAAATAGTGTATGAAGTAGAAACAGATAGAATCAGTTAGAATACTATCATTAAGAAGTGCAGTGGTTGACAAGGTCTAGTGGGAAGAGAGGCTATTTATAGACGAATTGGACTGGCCCATTGATGAGGACGATAGACTACAGTAGAGTCACTGTGCGTGATATTGTATTGGACATAAAGACGAGAGAATCTACAACATATTGTTTCAGCCAGATGATGTTCCCAAGAAGGTTTGGCCTTTACGATGCGCGTTGAGCAAACTTGAAGGCCAATAACAAAATTTCTCAACGCGCACAACGTGGAAAATAATGGCTGTTGTGCAAGATGAGCAAATTATTTATGTTTGTACAATATTACTCATAATGGGACGTTACAAAATGGGACACCATCAAATCCAACAGCGTGACAGATGAGTATCATTCACAAAGATATATGATGTCTTATTCTGTAAACAGTACGATATGTGTTGTCTTTTCACTTATATGTATACTAGAAATTTCCCGTGCAAATTGTGCACGGAGCAAAAATAATTCCCCATGAACACGATAGCGGTTAACACGCGAAACGGGGAAGGAGAGGAAAGTGTGGGTGTGCGTGTCGTCAGCGTAGGGTGTGTGTGTCGTAAATACGGATGCCAAAAGGACAGGACCTAAATACAAAAGGGGAAGGAGTATGTATCTACACCCATCTATTTGCTTCAATGTGGATATATTAAGACTTAAGTGCTAATGCTACCAATTTCAAAAAAGAAAAGCTTTTGTATTCTCCCAACTAATTTCTCTACAATGCTTTTGTGTATTCCCAACATATTTTCTCAATCCAAGATATTTCCCCCCAAAACTTGACATGACACTGCCACATAGGACAAATTCAAAAGCTTTTCTCACTTGTAATATAGAATAGTTTGGCTCCGCGCGCAAAAAGGTCACAATTACGTGCAGTTGTGTGAACTGAGTAATTGTGGATAATCAGATACGGGTATGCTCACAGCCCGCACATCGGTCAAACACATTATGTGACCGTTGTGCGCGCTGAGTAATTGTGTGCAAACGTAAATGTTTTATCACAACGTATATAAGGACGGTCACAATTTATGCCCGTTGTGCTCGCTGGGTAAATCATATAACGGTAAAAAGTTTTTACATAGGTAATTTCAATTTCGGACATTGATTCAAGTAAGCATCGATGTATATATCACATATATCAATTTCGTAATGTCACGCAATTGTATCAAATTAAATGACAGTGTATTAAGGTCTGAATTCTATCATACTACAACATTTATACGTTACACTGTACATACCACAACAAATTTGAAACTACATTTCGTACATAATGACATAAAACACCAAAGAATATCTACCCATAAACACTCTTCTCCGTCGATGATCAAAAATACAATATAAGACAAGAGAAAGGCTTGTGCGCCAAAGGCCCGGCCACCTCAAAAACCTGGAGGCGGAGGCGGAGGCGGAGGCGGAGGCGGAGGTGGTGATGGTGGGGCAACAGTACGGATGTCTCTAGGAGAGGGCACCAGAGTCTCCATCTTCTCTTGTATGTTCGACATTATGAGCATCATAGTGTCGAAGTCGCTACGCAGAAGTGAGATCGCCAGATTGGTGTTGGAGAGATGGGTTTCAATTTCTTCTAATCTACGAGTAAAGTTTACCGGCTGATGGGAGGATGATGAAGCAGCAGATGCGGGGCTTACATTGCCTATGAGTATATCCTTAAGCTGACGTTGTTCATCTGTAAGTACAGAGACAGACGTAGTAAGCTCCTCGAGTTTGCTACGGAGGTTGTGCAGAACAGAGTCCTGACGGCGAGACATCCCAACCATAGAGAGGAGGCCGTTACTGTTGTCCTCGAGTGGGGCTTTTTCAGCCGGAGATGGAACTGATGAACCTGCATGTAAAGGAGGAAACCCAGGAGGAGGCAACAACACATTGTGTTCACCTTGAGTTGGACCAAGCGAAAGCGAATCACACAGAATGGGTCTATTGGACGGGAACGATGAGGGAAGGGGATCATCGTGTTCAGGTGACGGTGAATCATCATCACTAACTCCCCAAGGGTCAGAAAAAGTCGACTCATGAGATCGTTTTGGCGGCATGAAGAAACCCGAGTACGAAATGCGAGAGTGTTGAGATGAAGAAGAAAACGGAACGACAGACCAAAGGAAAGAGGAATGAAATTTTCCGCGAAACCCCTGGTCTACTGACTCCATATATATATAACGATTGGTTATTTTAATCTCAGCCGCTGGATTACATATGGAAGTGGAACTGACTAAAACGATCTCATCAGACGGCTGGGGTAAAGCATCCGTTCGGATGGGCAAAAAAAATCGTAATGAAGGGCTTACACGGAAACCGAGTTTCTACTTGACTCATTCTCCAGTTACCACACGTGAACATTGTTGAGAAGAAAGCAGAATCATTTACTGTCATCATTACGTACCTCCGAAATGAGATTGTACGAGAAGGCGGTTGTACTTTCATCATTACGTGGCATACCGATTGCATCTCGCAACCGATCTATAAATATCTATTGTTTAGTAGCCATTGCATGTTCAGGAGCGATGTGTATTCAAACGGAAAGCAAATGCCCATGAGGTGCACGTATATCGGTCCAGCCTAGAGCCGCCGATTGGCACCCGATCTATTACCTCGGGCTCCACCTTTACGGCAGTAGTCCTCTCTATTGACAGGGATTCATGAGTAACAGGCGGGAACTGATATAATGGAGCCGGTGCAAAGTCAGGAGCGATGTGTATTCAAACGGAACTTAAATGCCCATGAGGTGCACGTATATCGGTCCAGTCTAGAGCCGCCGATTGGCACCCGATCTATTACCTCGGCCTCCACCTTTACGGCAGTAGTCCTCTCTATTGACAGGGATTCATGAGTAACAGGCGGGAACTGATATAATGGAGCCGGTGCAAAGGCAGGAGCGATGTGTATTCAAAAGGAACGTAAATGCCCATGAGGTGCACGTATATCGGTCCAGCCTAGAGCCACCGATTGGCACCCGATCTATTACCTCGGCCTCCACCTTTACGGCAGTAGTCCTCTCTATTGACAGGGATTCATGAGTAACATGCGCGAACTGATATAATGGAGCCGGTGCAAAGGCAGGAGCGATGTGTATTCAAACGGAACGTGAATGCCCATGAGGTGCACGTATATCGGTCCAGCCTTGAGCCGCCGATTGGCACCCGATCTATTACCTTGGCCTTCACCTTTACGGCAGTAGTCCTCTCTATTGACAGGGATTCATGAGTAACAGGCGGGAACTGATATAATGGAGCCGGTGCAAAGGCAGGAGCGATGTGTATTCAAACGGAACGTGAATGCCCATGAGGTGCACGTATATTGGTCCAGCCTTGAGCCGCCGTTTGGCACCCGATCTATTACCTCGGCCTCCATCTTTACGACAGTAGTCCTCTCTATTGACAGGGAATCATGAGTAACAGGCGGGAACTGATATAATGTAGCCGGTGCAAAGGCAGGAGCGATGTGTATTCAAACGGAATGTAAATGCCCATGAGGTGCACGTATATCGGTCCAGCCTTGAGCCACCGATTGGCACCCGATCTATTACCTCGGCCTCCACCTTTACGGCAGTAGTCCTCTCTATTGACATGGATTCATAAGTAACAGGCGGGAACTGATATAATGGAGCCGGTGCAAAGGCAGGAGCGATGTGTATTCAAACGGAACGTGAATGCCCATGAGGTGCACGTATATCGGTCCAGCCTTGAGCCGCCGTTTGGCACCCGATCTATTACCTCGGCCTCCACCTTTACGACAGTAGTCCTCTCTATTGACAGGGATTCATGAGTAACAGGCGGGAACTGATATAATGGAGCCGGTGCAAAGGCAGGAGCGATGTGTATTCAAACAGAACGTGAATGCCCATGAGGTGCACGTATATCGGTCCAGCCTTGAGCCGCCATTTGGCACCCGATCTATTACCTCGGCCTCCACCTTTACGGCAGTAGTCCTTTCTATTGACAGGGATTCATGAGTAACAGGCGGGAACTGATATAATGGAGACGGTGCAAAGGCAGGAGCGATGTGTATTCAAACGGAACGTGAATGCCCATGAGGTGCAGGTATATCGGTCCAGCCTTGAGTCGCCGTTTGGCCCCCGATCTATTACCTCGGCCTCCACCTTTACGGCAGTAGTCCTCTCTATTGACATGGATTCATGAGTAACAGGCGGGAACTGATATAATGGAGCCGGTGCAAAGGCAGGAGCGATGTGTATTCAAACGGAACATAAATGCCCATGAGGTGCACGTATATCGGTCCAGCCTTGAGCCGCCGATTGGCACCCGATCTATTACCTCGGCCTCCACCTTTACGACAGTAGTCCTCTCTATTGACAGGGATTCATAAGTAACAAGCGGGAACTGATATAATGGAGCCGGTGCAAAGGCAGGAGCGATGTGTATTCAAACGGAACGTGAATGCCCATGAGATGCACGTATATCGGTCCAGCCTTGAGCCGCCGTTTGGCACCCGATCTATTACCTCGGCCTCCACCTTTACGTCAGTAGTCCTATCTATTGACAGGGATTCATGAGTAACAGGCGGGAACTGATATAATGGAGCCGGTGCAAAGGCAGGAGCGATGTGTATTCAAACGGAACGTGAATGCCCATGAGGTGCACGTATATCGGTCCAGCCTTGAACCGCCGTTTGGCACCCGATCTATTACCTCGGCCTCCACCTTTACGGCAGTAGTCCTCTCTATTGACAGGGATTCATGAGTAACAGGCGGGAACTGATATAATGGAGCCGGTGCAAAGGCAGGAGCGATGTGTATTCAAACGGAACATAAATGCCCATGAGGTGCACGTATATCGGTCCAGCCTTGAGCCGCCGATTGGCACCCGATCTATTACCTCGGCTTCCACCTTTACGACAGTAGTCCTCTCTATTGACAGGGATTCATAAGTAACAAGCGGGAACTGATATAATGGAGCCGGTGCAACGGCAGGAGCGATGTGTATTCAAACGGAACATGAATGCCCATGAGATGCACGTATATCGGTCCAGCCTTGAGCCGCCGTTTGGCATCCGATCTATTACCTCGGCCTCCACCTTTACGTCAGTAGTCCTATCTATTGACAGGGATTCATGAGTAACAGGCGGGAACTGATATAATGGAGCCGGTGCAAAGGCAGGAGCGATGTGTATTCAAACGGAACGTGAATGCCCATGAGGTGCACGTATATCAGTCCAGCATTGAGCCGCCGTTTGGCACCCGATCTATTACCTCGGCCTCCACCTTTACGGCAGTAGTCCTCTCTATTGACAGGGATTCATGAGTAACAGGCGGGAACTGATATAATGTAGCCGGTGCAAAGGCAAGAGCGATGTGTATTCAAACGGAACGTAAATGCCCATGAGGTGCACGTATATCGGTCCAGCCTTGAGCCGCCGATTGGCACCCGATCTATTACCTCGGCCTCCACCTTTACGGCAGTAGTCCTCTCTATTGACAGGGATTCATGAGTAACAGGCGGGAACTGATATAATGGAGCCGGTGCAAAGGCAGGAGCGATGTGTATTCAAACGGAATGTAAATGCCCATGAGGTGCACGTATATCGGTCCAGCCTAGAGCCACCGATTGGTACCCGATCTATTACCTCGGCCTCCACCTTTACGGCAGTAGTCCTCTCTATTGACAGGGATTCATGAGTAACAGGCGCGAACTGATATAATGGAGCCAGTGCAAAGGCAGGAGCGATGTGTATTCAAACGGAACGTAAATGCCCATGAGGTGCACGTATATCGGTCCAGCCTTGAGCCGCCGATTGGCACCCGATCTATTACCTCGGCCTCCACCTTTACGGCAGTAGTCCTCTCTATTGACAGGGATTCATAAGTAACAGGCGGGAACTGATATAATGGAGCCGGTGCAAAGGCAGGAGCGATGTGTATTCAAACGGAACGTGAATGCCCATGAGGTGCACGTATATCGGTCCAGCCTTGAGCCGCCGTTTGGCACCCGATCTATTACCTCGGCCTCCACCTTTACGGCAGTAGTCCTCTCTATTGACAGGGATTCATGAGTAACAGGCGGGAACTGATATAATGGAGCCGGTGCAAAGGCAGGAGCGATGTGTATTCAAACGGAACGTGAATACCCATGAGGTGCATGTATATCGGTCCAGCCTTGAGCCACCGTTTGGCACCTGATCTATTACCTCGGCCTCCACCTTTACGGCAGTAGTCCTCTCTATTGACAGGGATTCATGAGTAACAGGCGGGAACTGATATAATGGAGCCGGTGCAACGGCAGGAGCGATGTGTATTCTAACGGAACGTGAATGCCCATGAGGTGCATGTATATCAGTCCAGCCTTGAGCCACCGTTTGGCACCCGATCTATTACCTCGGCCTCCACCTTTACGGCAGTAGTCCTCTCTATTGACATGGATTCATGAGTAACAGGCGGGAACTGATATAATGGAGCCGGTGCAAAGGCAGGAGCGATGTGTATTCAAACGGCAGTGATCGTCAAGGTAATAGGTGCAGTCAAGAGAAATGGCTTTCTCCTCTCTTCCAAGAGAGTCTTCAACACACAACACACTTCTCCTTCAAGTTCTACTTCAAGGCATATGGGATTGTAAGTGTTTATTTCATAATTTCATAACTTTCGTTATTTTGTTTTTGTGCTAGGTTTGCGAGAGCGGTTTGCTTACTCCCAAGTTGTAGGAGTGAAGGACATCGATTGTATTCGATTTCACTTGTAGGGTTGCTACAAGTGGGTTTAAAGGCAACCTCAAGTTAGGGTTCTAACTTGAGTATCCGGAGGTATCCGGGTGGAAGGGACGTAGGATAACCGGGAACAAGGCGGGAAGTTACTTGGGTAATCCGAACCCTTGAAACATAATTGCGTTTGCATTTGTTTATTATTTGGGTTTAATTTTAATTCCGCACTATATTTGTTGATCATATATCATATATGTGTGAATTTTGTGATATGGTCTTCATGTATGCTATATCTATATGTGTTGTGATTTGAGACGTTAAGTTTCCTTCGTGTATCTCAATGTTGATATTGGACTTTCGTTCCTCTTATCATCTAAGTTTATAATGTGGTTTTATGATTTTTTGGATTTTATATATATTTAGACTCTTATTTGGCACGATTGTTGTTATTTTACTCCCGCCTCTTGGATAATGCCATAGGGGGATCGAAATAAACAAACAGAATCATAATGAATGTTCTAGGTATGGTCTAATAAACAGACATACAAAAACTGGATGTAGGTTGCTACACTGTTTTTTTATACATCGGAGGTTGCTACATTGACTCTCCAAATTTGGATGGCCCTGTAGCAAATCGGCAAAATGATTCCAGTTTTGCAGGGCGGTTGATGGAGGGAAAACGCCATATTTGGCGTGTTGTTGCAGTGTGGTTTGGAGATGATATAACCGGCCAACTTCCGCTTAGACTTGCATGGAGTCGTCGAATATAACTTAATTCACGTAAACTAAATATGGGAAAAAAAACCTAATTAAATGTCACATCATCTACCAACTAGATTCAATGGGGTTGGATAGTGGGGTGTCGAGACTCGAGAATATATTGTGGGGCCCGCTAAACAATATGTGGACCTTCGCGTTCGAATGTTGTTAACTGGGTAATTTGCAGTAGGTTTCGTGTCGTTCCGCTGTGCTGCGTTGAAAAATTCTATCTTTTTCCCTCTGTGGGCTCCACTTTCATGTGTTACTATTAATAAGACGAAAAGCGATGGTACGTAGAGATGGATGAGGTGGATGAGGTGAGAGGTTGGTGGGACCACAAACAAGAATTCGACCGGTCATCTACTCATCCAACTGCCGAATTTGCTGGTACTTTGTTTGAGAAAAGTTTTTCACGTAAGCGCCATATCAGCGAATATTTGTATCCATTCTGACAAGTAAAACATTTTAGTCGTTTAATATATCTCCTCACACAACTGTATACGGTAATGCCATTTGTGCGCGATGAGGAAATTCGTATAATAAATCCAAATATTCGACCGCGCACAACTATCCCTCATTTACGCATATACTGCGCGTGACTAAATTATGTTTGCTCACCGCGCACAACGGTTCAAATTTTGCCCTGTTTTGCACGCTCAGTAATTAATCCGCCGTTTATTTATACTTGTAATAACAAACGGAAGAGCGAGAGAGTCAAGATGCAAGATGGCCACCCATAATGCAGGACCCGGCAAAAAATTTGAGTTGCTGCCAAACTCGGAGTATTAATGTAGCAGACCGCAAAAAAACCCCGCGAAGACCCCAAAAAACCCCGCCATGCGTCCGGTCAAGTGGAGGATATTTATCCCGCCAAATTTGGGGATATATCACCATTCGCCATGATTTGTGCCTTCACTGCAGATATGGCTGAGAAATCGTGTCAGTGGGACGAAGAAACTTTGCAAGGCCAGTCTTCAGAGGGAAGAAGAGACGGTGACGTAGATGATAACCGTTCCCTTCATGACAGGGGGATGTGCAGCCGCAGTTGCCTGAGACTCCCCTAAGGGATACGTGGCCATGGGGAGGTCTCGTTCCGGCAGGCTATGTCCTCCCGACGTACGAGGGGGCATTGCTGTTGAATCCGCCCACTGACGTTCCATCGGAAGGTACTAGGGGGAACCGTCACCGACCCTTCTTCCCCGTCTGGGACGGCGAGTCTGCATTGGTGGATAGGGGGGTGGCCAGTCGGCTGGTGGAGAACTCCATCCTTCCCATTGACCAAAGTGTCCTGGGTCAAATTGACATTGAAAGGCTCGCTAACTCAGTCGTTTATGGCAGTTACCAGGTTAAGTACTAATGTCGTCTCGTTGTGCTGTTGCCTTACTCTTAAAGTCTTACTTATCCATGATTCCCTGCAGACATCATTGGTCGGGGCGGAACTGCGTCGCCGAGTGGTGCAATTGTTGATTGCCGAGCGGAAAAAGGCGGTTTCCTTCGAATCTCAACTTAAGGATTTGAAGGAGCAGCTGATGAAAGAGAGAGACCGTAGATCTCAGGCGGAGTGGGAGGTTGCGAAAGCTAAAGATCGGGCTGCCTCTATGTCAGCGGTTCGGAAGAGCTCCGAAGAGCGATGGTACGTAGAGAAGAGCAGTCTCCTGGCTCGTATAACCGAGTTGGAGAGAAACTCGCTTCCTCCAAACTCGATTGCAGACGTGAGGCATGAGGCTGAGGCGAGGAAGCGTCAGCGATCTGGTCGGGAGTCCGGTGGAGGATCGGCCCAAACGTAGGACGGTTTGGCTACCAACGCCGCCTCCAGCGAGGCGTCTGTGTGAATCGTGGCCATCTTAGTACCCCAAATGGTTTTCATATTTTGAGAGGTGAACATGTGATGGTTTATGCGTTAGTAATGAACCCCGAACATTCAATTGGCAATGAACACCGTCTGGTGCAGTCTTTTACCGCTTGTTAGTTTAAATATCTGTTTGCCAACCATTAGCGATCTTCGTACACCGATTGCTTAATTTCTTGTGGATATTAAAAATATTAGCATACATCCATCACAGAAATGGACAAGGATGGTGTGAAATATCGAAGTTTCCCGGGAATATACTTAGTGCACGTGAACTGCGTTGGAATTGAGCTTAGCATCACAGTGTACCAGATATACAATTTTTTTCTCATTGCTCACACAGGTCCCACCTTTTACCTGATGTGTATGGATGAATCTGATTTGTCAGTGTGTTTCATTGGAGTCATTTTCTCCAGCATTCACATAGCCTCTACATGCATCGAGATTGTTACGTATAGAGTTTTCCTTTAAACGAACTTGGGATATTGGACCTATGCCATAAATTCAAGTAGACCATCGTCAAGGAGAGAAAGATTCAAGAATACGCAGAGGTGGAAATCACTTCATGCAACATAAATAACATATTTACTGCAGTATACGGTCTTCAACATCAATAACATACCAAAGCACACAATTATGAGTCCAACTCTTAGCATTCTCCTTTATGTCCGTTGTGCGCGGTGAGCAAATTTTTAATGCTGTAACATAAATTGCTTAAAGCTCACAACGGGCAAAATTATGCCAGTCGTGCGAATTTAGCTACTGTATCCCATAACATAAATGTTCAAAGCGCACAACAAGCAAAGACATGATGGCGCGTTGAGTTCCCGTTGTGCAGAAATCTCATAAATTTTGTACAAAAATCCCAAAAAATTCAGTATATTCTTTCATTATAAACTCAGTCACTACATTTGCACAAAATTATAAATTCAATGCTCTGATGATACGGTAATTACAGTGGGAGATTTGCCTACATCTTTACAGAATAATGTCTCGAATTGTCGCATCCTCTCTTCAAGGCCTTCCACCCATCCTTCGGCCGCAGGCAGGTGATTAGCCTTCCATTACCTTATTACCGGTGGGACCGGGCTTCTATCTTTAAGTTGAATATTTACAAAGTGATTATTATTTACAAAACCTATGGTGAAGGGACCACGTTTCGTACCTTGGTGTGGTCCTGATCTTAACGGAAAAAATGAAAGACATTGTTGCATTGACAGCAGATGTATTACACAGTTATAACGACTTGAGATTATATGTCCAACTTCAGGGAATGTCATCCAATATTGCATCGGGGGGTGGTCACCCATATAGTTAATTGACACTACCTGTTCTTGTGCACTTTCCTCACCCATCACCTTTGAGTACACATCATAGTGGTCACGCAGCTCTTGAAGCAACTCTCTTCTGACCACTTTCCACTGGTCCTCTCCCATCCCTAGATGTGAAGATATAGCCCTGTAACCACAGTTCCCATCTGCCGTCACATTTGTGACGTTCGATATATATTTGGCGATTGCAGCGGGGAATTGATCAAGATAAGGTATGCCTCCTTGAACGGCTCTAGCGTCCTTTGCTTCATAATTTGCTGCTGCAAATGAAGCTGTAGCAGAAACCCCAGTCATACTGCCAGATGTCGCGGCTTTGACAGTTGGTTTCTTTCTAGCAAGTTGAGGAGGAATGGGTGGGGCAGACATATTTTTGATCCTTTGGGACTGTCTCGGCTGGACACGGCCGACGCTTTCTTGTTTCGATGAGACTTCAGGTGGAATTTGAGCAGAGCAACTAGCCGCATCGGCGAAGTCATGATCAAAATGAGCAGGATGAATGGGGGTGGCTGTATCTTCATTTGTCAAATTATTATCCCTTTTTCTTCTTCCATTGAACACAACATTAACTTGCGGCTCTGTAATCAGATTTGTCGTCGGGGTAGCTAGCTCCTTCAACTTAATTAACAACTCATGCTTCATCGGCCCATCAAGTTGAGCATAGAGCTTGTGTATGCGCTCTAATTCAGCATGTATAAGCCCATCTTCTTCAGACATCAATTCCGGCTTAGCCTCCATGTCTAGCTGCTTCCAATGAGAATTTACGGCATCTAAGGGAATGTGACGATTTTCCCTTGTGTATTCGCCAATCTCATTGGCACATGGTACCCCATAAATCATTCTAGCTAGACAATCACCTGTGCATTGGTCCGTTCCCATAGGGTCATATTTATCAGCTTCCATAGACATTATCTTCAACGCCGCAGCGGCTGTAAATCCTATCAGCTCCCTGAACAAGAACCCATGCACATTATGTTGCAACATGATCTTAGATTTCTCGAATGATGCCTTGATCTCGATATGCTGCCCCTCTAATGATTCATGTATGGTTGGCCAAGAAGCAGATAAACTGAAGGCCGATGAACCCAATGCCCTTTTAAGCTTAGAATGTTCAGTCTGGGCTCTTTTGGTCTACGCTCTGTTGGTACTGACATTTCCAAAGTGGAGATTGCCATCTGTCCATACAGAAATAAGCTTCTCCTTGTACTTGTCCAACCAAGATGTCTTCACATAGCTCACGACCCTTGTGTAATCTTTGTACTCGGTCTCCAATGCCTTCAGTTTAGCAACATACTCCTCCTCCTTACGTGCCCCCACCAATAAATTCCAGCTAGAGATGAAACCTAACCATTTTTCTTGATCTTCAAAAGAGGGCTGGCAATTTTTGGAAATATTTTTGGATATGTGCATTCTACATATTTGGTGCACCGCAAGGGGAAATTCATGGCCAATGGCATTCATAAGTGCTGGCTCCAGTGCTGACAAAATTACACGTGGCATCCTGTATCCATGCAGCAAAGAGCTCAACTTCCCCAAGGCCCACAAGTAGTTCTCCTCACGTATGGCCTCCGTGTAACAAAATGCCGCTGTGAACTGAATATCTGTGGACGTCACCCCATACATCTCCATCAATGGTGGCCTGTTGCGGTTGGTCTTCAACGCGCAGTCCATAACCAGAATCTCTGGAAATTTTCGTAATAACTCAACCGACTGCGGATGTGCCCAAAATATAGTCCTCACTGCAGTTGTCACTTCGTCCACTTCATGATACACAATGTAATTACGCTGTGTCAGTAGATTAAGGAATAGCTGCATTTCTGCTCTCCAGGCCATTTCCCCTGCCTTCATCCTCTGTCTGGCTTTATAAATAGTGATGATTGTGGTAGATGTTGCATTATCCTTTTCCTTCAGGTATTTCAAGATTTCCCTTGGCCTAAGCAGTCTATGTGACAAGTCTCTCACCGTGGCCATCTCCCCACCTCCGAACCTCCTCTCATCTGGATGTCGCTCGATGTACATTGCGGGTTTATGGTTGTGATTGCCACGTACAACTGTCAAAATCCACTTATCTGTTGCCACACCATTAGCCCTCAAGTAGAAGGGACATGAACACTTCTTGCTTCGAGTTGATTTTTTGGCCGATATATCCGGCCTGTGTGGCCGATATGTCCCACTTCTTTCACAACAAAAATAATAAGTTGGGACCCTATTGCCCTTTGTACTCATATTCGATGATTTTGTAACAACCAAATTCTCGGTTTTCACACCGACCCCTTTTACCCATTTACCAAGCTCTTCTATGCTGGGGAAAATTTTATTTGTTGTGAACTGATTTGTATAATCTTCATTAACCTCTGAGCCTTCAACAATACGCTGAATTAAGTACCAGATACCAATATAGTCACTAAATGTTAAGCTTTATTTTCTAGTAAATTAGTCAGTTAACAAAGCAAAATAATTTCAAACCTTTGCTTCTTTGTCCGCTTCATCCCAGATCACCTCAATGTGTACCGAGCCCATCTCAATCTTCGTAATTTCTACGCAATCATGTTCCAAATGTACATTGCAGCAATCAATTTCTGAAATTATTAAAAAATACCAAATTAATTAGCATCAATTAATGGCTTACCAACTTTACGATGCAATGCGTCCGCAGTCGACTATTTTAGGGCACCCCAACCCAATGACACAAATCTTTTGCACTGCCTTAAGGACCTTCGTTTGATATAAGCAGGAACTCTTATAGTCTATATACATCAGCGAATTAGAATAATTTCTGTTGATCAAACCCTATCTCGTTAGCTTTTCCCGCCTTAGGTCACAAAACTGATCGCATATGGAAGCTGTTATGATGCATTTGTATATACGGATGCGTAGAAATAGTGGTTAATAGTGTAAATTATTCATCGCGAACAGTGGGAGGGCAAAAATGTAAATTTCTCTCCTCTGTGAACCGTCTAGCAGTTTGCCCACCGCACACAACCGCGCAAAACTCAGAATTGCTCAGCGCACACAACCACGCAAAACTGGGAATTGCTCACCGCTCACAGCCAATCAAAACACGGAATTGCTCAGCGCACACAACCACGCAAAACTCGGAATTGCTCAGCGCACACAACCACTCAAAACCCGTAATTGCTCACCGCCCACAACCGTTTTGGTCAAGTCCACGTGCACATGTGGACGGGTTATTTGCTAGTAATATTTCAAACTAGACTTGTTTACTCAACCAGCACAACAGGTAAATTATTGTAGACCCGATATGACCCGGTAGGACCCGAAATTGTACCGTGATACCTTCTGCTCGCAGCGAATTGACAGACAATTACACAGATTGCTCACGGCGGAATTTCAAACGGCAAGTATTTTCAAAGATCGCTCCAGTCACCCAGACCGGAATCCAAAAGCTTTGATTTTTATTTAATTGCTCGAAGGATACATCACTTAGTCAACTGGTGAGATCAAACAAAGAGCTGAATCGAGAGAAATCGATTTAGGGGTTTTTGACCTAAATTTATCAACATCGACTCTTTGGTACGTCTATACTTTTAAGTACAGTTTATCTGCCTTTCTTATTTTGATTTTACATGCATTCATCCACGGTTGAGGTTGATGAAGTCGGTACAAAAATCCAAGGTAATATTGATTTATCTTCTTGGCAATAATGCATTAAATCTTTGAGGATCAGGTTATGAATTGTTTGATACATGATACTATGGATTTTACAACCGACTTTACCACCAATCAACTGTTCAAGGATAGAAAAGAGCTGTTTCATTGGATACAAAACGTCGGGTTAAGTCATGGGCATGTGATTGTTACACGTTCGGGGAGATTAAGTAAAACGGCCAAAGGGCATCATGCTGTGTACTTTGCGTGTGAAAGAAGCGGTGAGTATCGGGGACATCGAAAGCTAAAAAAGACCAACCAGCCTGTTAAAACCAAGAAGTGTTCATGTCCTTTCTCATTGCGTGGTTATATGGTGGGCGTGGGCGTTGAGGAGTGGAAGGTAACAGTCGTTTGTGGCAGGCACAACCATGAAGCAGCTAAATATGTCGATGGCCATTCCGATGACGGGACGTTGCAGGGAATGGAGATGGAAACAGTGCGTGACTTGGTAAATAGCAAGGTTCGGCCAGCTGAAATTTTGAAAGTACTGAAGGCAAATAAAAACTTCAGTGCTACCTCAATCAAAGCAATTTATAATGCACGAAACCGGTTACAACGGGGGAAGAAGGTTGGTATTGTAAAACAGTTGAAGGAGTTAGCATCAGCTGATAAAATTGTGGGTGCTGAGAATGTGAAGGCTGTGAATAATGAGGGGGAGGATCAGAAGGTGGGGGAGGCGTTTTGGGAGAATGCAGTGCCTGCTGAGTTGCAGGAGGAGGATCATACTGGGAAGATGGGTGGGGATGATGATAAGGTGGATCGTAATGAGGCGGAGCAGACTGCTGAGGAGGAGGATGATGATGATGAGAATGCAGTGGCTAAGGCCTTTGAGAAGGAGCATGAGGTTCTATGTCTTCAAATTTCTACCCTGGTAGCGGAGATTGCTAAGCAGCATGCTGAGATAACGGATACGTCTACATTGACGTGTAAGCCGGGTAAGGGAAGAAGTAGACCGTTGTGGAAACGTACAATAAAGAAGCCGAAACAATCAATTTCACATGATGATAGTGACGAGGACTTGGCTGCCGACATAATAATACCATATTGGAACGCTTTTCCTGAGTGTCTACGACCCCTTATAGTGCATGTCGTAGATGTGAAAGCAGACGGAAACTGTGGGTATAGGGCTGTGGCAGCTCAGTTGGGACTGGGTGAGGACGAATGGAGGCAAGTGAAATATGACTTGCGAGAAGAGATGCAGAACCACGACGGCTTGTACCGGCAACTTATGGGTGCCGTGGAATTTAAAAAGAATGTAGTGGCACTGGGCCATTTGTTAGACCGTCCAAAAGCTAAATGGTGGATACAGATGCCAGAAATGGCACATGTCATTGCCTCATGCTACGACTGTGTAGTACATATTCTTGCACCTCATCAGTGTGTGACATATTTTCCTTTAAGAACTCCTTCAGTACCCCTATCATCCAGACGCCACATAACATTGGGTCATGTGAACAATAATCACTTCGTTATTGTTAAACTTGCCCCATATGGTCCTGTCCCTCCGACTTCAAGTATGTGGCTAAGATACCGTTCCGATGTGTCAGCCGGATGGCCGGCTGCTTATGAGGATAGGATGCATCAATTCCAGTCAATAGTATTTGGGCACGATATTGCAACCGTTGACGTTATTGAAATATTGTAGGATAAAACATTGTATCATTTTACTGTGGATTGTTTATTTCATATTGACAGATTGGTAGCATGAAATTTTATCATGTCTGCCTAAATGTGCAAATGTTATCATCTGTATGCCGTGCTTTGGTGTATGGTATCTATAAGTTCTGCTCAACGATAGACCTACTAATCAAGTTTGCCTCTTACTAACTTTTTGGTGAACGGGTACAAACTGATATATACTGGATTTTGAATGCTTAATAACACACGCAATCTATCCAGATTTTCTTAAGGGTGTTAATTAATACAACTAATGATAGTTATCACGTTGGTATTATATTATTTTATACGTATCAATAATGTTGTTAACATCGGCATAAGAATATGAGTAATCCAATAGAATAAATATTAAAAACAAAATTTAGAACTCCTCAGCGCGCACCACGGTCAAAATCATTCTCAGCGTCGCGATTAATAACGATTACCGTTACTAATGTCAATCCTGACAATCCATGTAAGATTACTCAGCGCGCAAAACGGTTCGAATCGTGTTAAAATATAACCGTTGTGCGCGCTGAGTAAAATAAGCCAACTAAACCACCGAATTTACTCGAAGCACGCAACGGGTTAAAATTTTTACCCGTTTTGACCCGTTAGGACCCTCTTTCATCCCTTGATAAATTCTGCTCACCGCTCACAGCCATAACCTTCCACAGATTGCTCAAGGCGGAATATCAAACGTCAAGTTTTTCGTAGATTGCTCAAGGCGCACAGACGGAAATTCCAAAGATTTGATTTTTATTACTGGGCTCGACATTTACATCACAGTGGCAACTGCTGCGTTCAAACAAATCGGTGAAGCGATAGCAATCGATTTAGGGGGTTTCAACCTAAATTTGTCGAAATCGCGATTTGGTAAGTGTACAATGTTAAGTACATTTTATTTGATATTCTTATTACAATTACAATGTGTAGAAAGAGGAGGAGAAATTTTTGGTTTTTAATTGCCTGCAGATACAGTTAAGATTGATGGAGATGCTAAAAAATTCCGAGGTAATATTGATTTTTCTTTACGTCAATAATGTAACTAATGTTTGGTTCCCGGTCCAATTAGTTGTATGAATTGTTTGATACAGGTGTATATGGATTATACAGCCGAATTTACAACGATTCAACGTTTTAAAAGTAGAGACGAGCTCTTTCAGTGGATAAAGAGCGTCGGACGACAACAGGGGCATGTGATTGTTACCAGTGCGTAGTGTATGAATAAATCGTCCAATAGGACTCCCGCTGCCTACTATGCATGTGCAAGAAGCGGGAACTACAGGGGACACCGACCAGTACGAAAGAGCAACCGGCCAGTTAGAACCAACAAGTGTGGATGCCCGTTCAAATTGCGTGGTAATGAGGTGGGTGATGGCGGTGAGTGGAGTTTAACTGTAACGACTGGTTTTTGTATGATTGGATTATCAGTGTGTTTTGCTTGTGATGGTGGGTTCTCTCCTTGTGTGGTTTCCATTTCCACAGTTCTCGCTTTCATTCATCTCGTTGAGATTTCCTAAGCTTTCGTTTTCATTCCTTTTGATGTGATCTTCTAGGTTCTTCCTTAGAATCATTGAACTCGGAGTAAGTCACTCGTGACGAGCTTCATATCGATCATATCTTAGAGTGTAAATCGATCCTAGAAGCCATAGAAATCTTCCCGAAGCTTCGCGCTTCGAATCGGCACTTTTCGTGCACGTTAGTTGGTTCAAGAAGGAGAACCAACCGACTAGATCTCAATCTAGTCGGTCGGCAATCCTTAATGGACCGACTAGTGGGCTTTGATTATAATTCAGGAGTTACTGTTTATCTTTAGTCGGTTTAAGAACATCTTTCGACCGACTAGATGCTAAACTAGTCGGTCAGGAATCCTTCTCAGACCGACTAACTCTCATTTCCATGATCTCTCTCAGAATTCAGCCTTTAGTCGGTTAATGAACACTCACTGACCGACTAGTTCTCAACTAGTCGGTTGACAAGCCTTCACAGACCGACTAACTCATAGTCCAGTTTTCCTGAGCGAGCTACTGTTTACTCTTAGTCGGTCTGCGTTGATCAACCGACCGACTAGTTCCCAAACTAGTCGGTCACCAATCCTTCTTTGACCGACTAATCAGCCCAGGAAACCCTAGTTTGCCCTAGCCGCCACACGATTTTCTATATAAACCCCCAATCATTTTCTTCTCTTCCCTCTCTTCTCCTGAACCTCCTCCTTCCCCAAATCATCCCCCTTCATCCCCAAACCCTTCCTCCTTCATCCCAAGCTCATCCATCATCATCCAAACCCTCATTTCACATATCCTACCTCTCATCTTCCTCAATCTTTCATCAAACCCCCAAAATCCACATCAAAACCCATTTCTCCAGGTTTTCCCTCATTTCCAGATCTGAGCCGGATCGTTCTTCCGTCGCCATAGTTCTCGGCGTCGTTCCTCCGCTTCTTCACGGGTAGTATTCTTCCTTTAATAATCTCATAACCCACACTTGATATTTGTTAAACCCTAGTAATAATGGATGTTGTTTGATGATTGTTTCTCCATGACAGCGATTCCCTTCCCCGTAGATTAGCGCTTGTGGGACGAACCTTCGCGATCGTCTTCCTCGGTGCTAGGCAAGTGAAACTTGCAACTCTTGAATTGGGCCATGTCTTAGGCCATTACCTTGCTTTAGCGTAAAAGAGACTAGACGGTGAAAGGATAGCCGTTTAGACGCCATTGACCTAGCTTGACAACGAAGCTTGGTCCGTCACCTTCATCATGCTTGTATGTCACATTTACTTTAAATTAACGGTACGCGAATATGTTCATGTCATTGCATTTTGCCTGTCACGTTTAAATTCAATTAACGGTACGCAATTATCTGTTCCTGGCGTTGCATATTGATTTGTCATCGTGATTACGTAGCACACGCTACAATACTATTATTTTCCTGGCTCGTGTTCCAGAAGCGAGCCCTGTAGTTGGAAACCCCAACGCTCGACACATATGGGTGGGGTAAGAGATAAGCGGCCACCTGAGCCCCAAGTTGGCCTGATCCGCCACTCCGGCCAGCAGGCGAAATCTCTAGTGTTCAAGTGATTAATAGTGATAGAGATAAGCGGACTGAGCCACGAGCTGGCCAGTAGGTGGACTCTCTATGCACTAAGTGATAAGTGATAAGTGATAAGTGATAAGTGATAAGTGATAAGTGATAAATGATAAGTGATTAGTGATTTGGTAGTTTTTGCTACATCGTGCGTGCTTGCCTCTCTTTTAAACTGCTGCATCAAACTAAACTGTCATGTCATTGCTTAATATTATAAGTGCTAGGTTGCTAGTTTACCTTCCTTTCAGTTTCCTTGCACAAGTCTTTCCAGACTTGCTGACATGTGCCCCTCTCTCTTTTGGGTGTCACATGTTAGACCCAGAGCCAGAGCTTTGTTGCAGGGGATATGGTGTTGATGCTGATGTTTGCTATGGTGGTGAGTGGACACCAGGGGCCTGTCTTGGAGACCGCTCGTGTTCACTTCTTTGTTTAGGTTTGCTGTTAGTTGTTGGTGCGTGGCACCCTTGTATGTATGTTATACTTTGTTGGCCATGTTTGGGCCTTAGACTCTTTCTTTTAGTCTGGTGGCTTTTCTGTGATATTGTAATTTATTTATGGATATTCAGAGACTCAATAAATTGCTTATTGTCTCATTTTCTTATTGTTATCTTTGTTTCGTATCGCATTTGCAAGGACTTGCCATAATAAGTGTTTTTATACGCTTATCAGACTTGGAGCTTCACAGCTTCAAGTTTGTGCAGACCTTCTCACGTCTCGCCTCCACATTTTTGGGAAGCGGGGCGTGACAGGTTTTATTGGTGGCCCATGCAGGTCCATTTGCAAATGCGAACTATCGGAACAACGATAATAATTAAAGAATGTCCATTAAACGAATTAGAACATCCAAATTATAAGCCCGGAGTCTAGGTTTTTAGCGTCCCTATGTCTTAGGTGGCTAATAGACGTGCTAGAGCACCTGTCCCAGCTTGATAGGAAATCCATTAGGTCAGGACTATAGTGAGACTTAGTTAGAAGTTTGTGCTTGCTAGTTAGAGGCATCTGATTGTTTGTTAGACTCCATGCTAGTGATTGATATGATAGTCTTAAGAGTTACCTTAGTGGTTCCTGTCTAGCTCCGACCATGATAGACTCCTAGGATTTCTTTAGCCGTTCGCTTGGGTTCATCGATTTCGGGCCCAACAGAACATGATCTTGATTCCCTTAGAACCTTCCTGAGATCTATATATTCTAACCCATTAGAAGCTTTAGTGTTAAGGTTCCCTTGGCCTTTAGTTAACCCGATGATTAGAACCCCCCCTGATTCAATCTTTCCTGGTCACTACACTTTGGTGTTACTGACCGTAGATCTTCATCATGGTTTTCTTGCATCGTGATTTAGGCGCATTCAATTCACATAAACCACTTCCCTTGTCCTCAATTCACATGACCACCTCATTACAAGTATCCTTGATCTTTCAAATGTTTTCCGTTGCAAATCTTGATTCTTCCAAAGTTATTTTCGAATGCTTTCCTTATTTGAAGTTTCACTCAATTTAAATTTTGTTCTAAACTTCTTTAAATATGTCTCCCTAAAATTTCGATGGAGTTAAAAGTCGTTCTTGAATTTTGAAGACCTTTGGTCGTAAATTTTAAAATTACTATCTTGTACTATTTCTTCTAACAATGTATCTTTCGCATTTCGATTTTTAAACTTTATTACTATCCTGATGGTTCGATATACCGTCCTTTTTCCTAACTACAAAAATTTATTTTAACCACTTATCTTACATACCTTTAGGGAAATTTTTCCAAACTAAATGGACTTCAACTAATTTTTGTATATATCAATTATAGGTTCGTCGTACTCGTACTTCAAAAGTTTTTATACCAACACGTTCTTTTGGCGAATCCTTATTTCCCTAAAAGTATCTTCGATCTTCTTCTTTCGTTAAGTTTAAATTTGTTCGAAACACTTTTGATATATGTAAGGTTTCATGCTCATTCGCCGACTTAAATTATTTATGTTTTTAAATATCGAAACTTGTGTTGAGATTTTTAGATTAGAAGTTTATAATATTTTCAGCATATGCTTTCGTATCGATATGAATGTCTTGTCCCTTTTCATATACCAATTTCATTCTGAACCGTATTTCTATTTTCCTAACTCGATTCATAATTTCTTTTCTTACTTGTGCCATTAAAATTCTATTCGAAAACACCTCGTGCTTACTCTTAATAAACTTTTCAAGTCCCTTTGGACTTCGGCTTTTAGCAAGTTGATTTTATGCTCAACATTTTCCATATTTCAGACTTTTGTAATAAAAAAAAATTTACTATTTCGAAATCATTCCTAACTTAGACCCTTCATAAAACAGTTTAAAAGTTTTAATACTAACTCGATGAGTTTAAATATCCTTTTCTCTTTCCATACTACTAAGATATTATCTTTCCATTCACCATACACACTTTTAAGATAATTTCTAAAATATGACTTCAATTATTTTTATATATCGGTACCACGTTCGTTTTGCTCGTACTTTAAGATCTTGTATAAATCCGTTGTTTGGCAAATCCGGGTCCCTCTAAAAAGTATTTTAAATGTTATTTATTTGGAATTTCTCTTCAGTTTTAAAACTTGTAAGCTTTTAGCACGGGCCTAAATTTTCACACTATAGTTGATCGGATTTCATTCTTTGAATTTCGAAATTTTGTCGAAATATTGTATTAAGCTACTGCCGTACAATATTTTCGAACTTCTCCGTTGCAAATCTTGAACCTTCTGAAAGTATCTTTTCGACTTTCTGATTCCTAAGTTTAAATTTGTTCGAACTTCAATATATATACTTTTACCTCATACCCTTTCGTTGACTTAAATTTATTTTTGAATTTCGAAAGTTTTAACGAGATTTGATTACTGTTTTATAATGTTTTTCCAGCCTTTACTTTCATACCTATTTAAATATCTCGTCCCTTTTCATATATCAATTTAAATTCTGAGCTTACTAATTTTTCCCAAATTCGATTTATAAAGTTTTTCCTTTCTTATTTATGTTGTTCAAATGATTCATCACGCTCCCTTAATATACCTTCCAAGTCACACATGATTTCAGCTTTCAACAAACCAAGGATATGTTCAACATTTTCTCTATTTCAATTTTTGGAAAATTATGTTTTCGTAACCATTTTCTGATCTGGACCTTCCGTAATTTGGTTTTAAAAGCTTATTACGAATTTTGATAAACATACTACTAAGTTTTCCGTTCACCATACATGCTTTTAGAAAATTTCTAAACTAAATCGAATTTCGAATATTTTTATATCCGTGCTAGGCTCATTAGCTCGTATGTTAAGAGCTTTGTGTAAAACAGTCTCTTTTTGGCAAATCCTGATTCCTCTAAAAGTAGTTTCAATATTGATTACTTTAAATTTTCCCTGGCTTAAGGATTTTGAAAGCATTCAACCTGAGTTTAAAATTTTCAATTAATTTAATTTCATTTCAAACCTTGCAAACGTTATTAAGTTACTGCTGTGTAATATTTTCTAAACTACGACCTCAAGATTCGTGTGAATGATTTACTTCCTTTTTAATGACTTTATGTAAGCCAATAAACCGTTTCCTCCTATTACGTATATTCGACTCAAACTTATTTCAACCAATTTGTTTTATCGACCTCTAAATATTTTTATACGAAAAGGGACTCCAACTTTTGAAGTATAACGGTTTTCAAACTTTTCGTATTTTAGAATATGTTAATTACACTATTTTCTATGTGTCCTAATGGAGCATCATTACATCATTACACGACCGTTTTCATGCTTTTCGATCCTTCTATTCGTTACGCTTTTGATTTCAATTTCTTTCCTATTGTCTAGCCCATAGAGCTTGTCGTTGCCTGTGTCAACCTTGTTATGGTTTGGTGGGCCCATTAGTTAAGTGGTTATGTCGTCGTAGTGTTGATTTCGTGGTGTGTATATATTGGTATGGGTGTTGGCATTTGTATGTTGTGTGTAGGTAATTTTCTGCTTGAGTATGATGTGATATACGTATGATAACAGAATGATAATTTTGATTGGTACTACTTGTTTTATGAGATGTCGTATGCGTGTATATCAGGAGGTATACCCGACTATTGCATCTCTTAAACTTGTATGTAGTTGATGTGTTGTTATGGTAATTATAAATGGATGGATATGGTGTGAAAATATGTGATACGTGGATGTGTATGCCTTGGAGTTGTATTGGTATGTGTATGGATACTGTGTTACGCATATAAATGCCCTGCTATGATTTGAGTCTCACTCAAGCTTGAGTGGGTATACTCTATGTACCTTGGTATAATTGTATGTGGTGATGAATAGTGATGGATGATGTATGTATGGTGTTTGGGTTGTTTGTGCTTGGTTGTGTTACGCACACGATTGTGGGTGGCTATACCAATATATAGTTATAGGACTATATGTGAGGTGAAAATAGGGTGAAATATTTGCATGTATTTGAATGACTAAATAAATGTGAAATTATTTTCAAATAAGAGAGGCTTGGTTATTTTCTTATAGTAAGTAATACGTGTTTATTGTTGTATAAATATATTGACTATATATATGTGATTGAAATACGTGTATGAAATTGATTGACTATAATAAGTATGAGTGCACTATGTGCGTGAAAATATGTGTGTAGTGGTAGTAATATTTGATTTCTAGTGCATATATATAAGCACTCGAAATGAAAGTACTTGGTTGAATTTATGATGTGATATTGGTTGAGGGTAGTTACCAGAGCGACTATATATATGTTAGGAAGTCCGAGGACGGACTTTATTCTAAGGTGGGTAGGATGTAACGACTGGTTTTTGTATGATTGGATTATCAGTGTGTTTTGCTTGTGATGGTGGGTTCTCTCCTTGTGTGGTTTCCATTTCCATAGTTCTCGCTTTCATTCATCTCGTTGAGATTTCCTAAGCTTTCGTTTTCATTCCTTTTGATGTGATCTTCTAGGTTCTTCCTTAGAATCATTGAACTCGGAGTAAGTCACTCGTGACGAGCTTCATATCGATCATATCTTAGAGTGTAAATCGATCCTAGAAGCCATAGAAATCTTCCCGAAGCTTCGCGCTTCGAATCGGCACTTTTCGTGCACGTTAGTTGGTTCAAGAAGGAGAACCAACCGACTAGATCTCAATCTAGTCGGTCGGCAATCCTTAATGGACCGACTAGTGGGCTTTGATTATAATTCAGGAGTTACTGTTTATCTTTAGTCGGTCTAAGAACATCTTTCGACCGACTAGATGCTAAACTAGTCGGTCAGGAATCCTTCTCAGACCGACTAACTCTCATTTCCATGATCTCTCTCAGAATTCAGCCTTTAGTCGGTCAATGAACACTCACTGACCGACTAGTTCTCAACTAGTCAGTTGACAAGACTTCACAGACCGACTAACTCATAGTCCAGTTATCTTGAGCGAGCTACTGTTTACTCTTAGTCGGTCTGCGTTGATCAACCGACCGACTAGTTCCCAAACTAGTCGGTCACCAATCCTTCTTTGACCGACTAATCAGCCCAGGAAACCCTAGTTTGCCCTAGCCGCCACACGATTTTCTATATAAACCCCCAATCGTTTTCTTCTCTTCCCTCTCTTCTCCTGAACCTCCTCCTTCCCCAAATCATCCCCCTTCATCCCCAAACCCTTCCTCCTTCATCCCAAGCTCATCCATCATCATCCAAACCCTCATTTCACATATCCTACCTCTCATCTTCCTCAATCTTTCATCAAACCCCCAAAATCCACATCAAAACCCATTTCTCCAGGTTTTCCCTCATTTCCAGATCTGAGCCGGATCGTTCTTCCGTCGCCATAGTTCTCGGCGTCGTTCCTCCGCTTCTTCACGGGTAGTATTCTTCCTTTAATAATCTCATAACCCACACTTGATATTTGTGAAACCCTAGTAATAATGGATGTTGTTTGATGATTGTTTCTCCATGACAGCGATTCCCTTCCCCGTAGATTAGCGCTTGTGGGACGAACCTTCGCGATCGTCTTCCTCGGTGCTAGGCAAGTGAAACTTGCAACTCTTGAATTGGGCCATGTCTTAGGCCATTACCTTGCTTTAGCGTAAAAGAGACTAGACGGTGAAAGGATAGCCGTTTAGACGCCATTGACCTAGCTTGACAACGAAGCTTGGTCCGTCACCTTCATCATGCTTGTATGTCACATTTACTTTAAATTAACGGTACGCGAATATGTTCATGTCATTGCATTTTGCCTGTCACGTTTAAATTCAATTAACGGTACGCAATTATCTGTTCCTGGCGTTGCATATTGATTTGTCATCGTGATTGCGTAGCACACGCTACAATACTATTATTTTCCTGGCTCGTGTTCCAGAAGCGAGCCCTGTAGTTGGAAACCCCAACGCTCGACACATATGGGTGGGGTAAGAGATAAGCGGCCACCTGAGCCCCGAGTTGGCCTGATCCGCCACTCCGGCCAGCAGGCGAAATCTCTAGTGTTCAAGTGATTAATAGTGATAGAGATAAGCGGACTGAGCCACGAGCTGGCCAGCAGGTGGACTCTCTATGCACTAAGTGATAAGTGATAAGTGATAAGTGATAAGTGATAAGTGATAAGTGATTAGTGATTTGGTAGCTTTTGCTACATCGTGTGTGCTTGCCTCTATTTTAAACTGCTCATCAAACTAAACTGTCATGTCATTGCTTAATATTATAAGTGCTAGGTTGCTAGTTTACCTTCCTTTCAGTTTCCTTGCACAAGTCTTTCCAGACTTGCTGACATGTGCCCCTCTCTCTTTTCGGTGTCACATGTTAGACCCAGAGCCAGAGCTTTGTTGCAGGGGATATGGTGTTGCTGATGCTGATGTTTGCTATGGTGGTGAGTGGACACCAGGGGCCTGTCTTGGAGACCGCTCGTGTTCACTTCTTTGTTTAGGTTTGCTGTTAGTTGTTGGTGCGTGGCACCCTTGTATGTATGTTATACTTTGTTGGCCATGTTTGGGCCTTAGACTCTTTCTTTTAGTCTGGTGGCTTTTCTGTGATATTGTAATTTATTTATGGATATTCAGAGACTCAATAAATTGCTTATTGTCTCATTTTCTTATTGTTATCTTTGTTTCGTATCGCATTTGCAAGGACTTGCCATAATAAGTGTTTTTATACGCTTATCAGACTTGGAGCTTCACAGCTTCAAGTTTGTGCGGACCTTCTCACGTCTCGCCTCCACATTTTTGGGAAGCGGGGCGTGACATTAACGGTCGTTGATGGCAGGCACAACCATCAAGCTGCTAATTATGTCGCGGGCCATTCCGACGACGGGATGTTGCAGGGAAAAGAGGTGGAAGCATTGCGAGACTTGGCAAATAGAAAGGTGCCGCCGTCAGCAATTTTAAAAGGCCTGAAGGAAACTAAATCCTTCAATGAAACACCACTCAAATCAATTTATAATGCACGTTCCCGATTACTAAGGGGGCAGAGTGTGGGTATGGTAAACAAGTTGAAGGAGTTAGCATCATCGTGTAGAATTGTGGGTGATGAGCTTGTGGTGCATGTGGATAATGTTGAGGAGGAGCAGAAGGGAGATGAGGAGAAGGTGGATGAGGCTGAGGAGGCGACTGCATTGGCTGCTTATTGGCAGGATGATGTGGTGGATCGTAATGCGATGGAGCAGGCTGCTGAGAAGTTGGCTCTTAGTGGGCAGGAGCATAATGCTGCGGAGGAGGATGAGGTTAATGCAGCGGATGAGAATGTGGAGCCGAGGGTGCATGATGTTTATGGGGATGATGAGGCTGAGAATGCAGTGGCTGCTGAGTTGACTGTAGATGATTATGTTATTAGGGAGATGGTGGAGACGGAGGAGACGGTTGCCCTTAACGTGGAGGTGCAGAATGCTGAGGAGGTACTGGTGGAGGATAATGCAGCGGCTGAGACTGTGGAGTCGAATGTGTATGAGGAGAAGGCGAACGAGGAGGATGATGATAAGGAAGTGGCTACTGATTTGATTGCTGAGGAGCATACTGGGAAGTTGGTGGATACAGCAGGGACGGTGGAACGTAATGTGGCTGACCAGACTGCTGAGATGGATGAGGGGGAGAATGCAGCTGGGGAGAATGAGGAGCCACAGGAGGATGAGGCGAATGTGGAGGATGTGGAGGATGAGAAGATAGAGGATGCTGGGTTGATGCAAGCTGAGCTTACGTTGGAGTTGGGGGCGACGGTGGAGACGGGGGATCATAATGTGGATGCTCAGACTGCTGGGAGGGAGGAGGAGACGGCTGTGGCCTCGTATTTTGATGAGCATGAGGAGATGGATGGCATGCTTAAACAACTTTCTCCCCTGGTTGATGAGATTTCTGATCATTTTTCGGATGTGACGGAGAAGCCTACAGTTAGGAGGAAGCCTGTTAAGGCTCCACGGTTGCATTCAATTGCGGAGCATACTGCGGCGGCGAAGGAGAAGCCTAAATGGAAGAGGCGGCCTTCGAAGGAAAGTAGTAGGCGTCCGAAACTTCAAATAAAGAAGCCGAAACCTTCGTTTCCCCGTGATAATTATGTTGATGATTTGCCTGCCAACTTCCTCATACCATATTATTTGGATTTTCATCACAAGCTACAACCCCTCATGGTGGGCGGCGTAGACGTGGATGCAGATGGCAACTGTGGGTACAGGGCTGTGGCAGTTCAGTTGGGCTTGAAAGATTCCGATTGGCGGACTGTCAGAGCTGATTTGCTCCGTGAGATGCGGACATACATCGTCTTGTACATGCGTGTTCTGAGTGAGGTTTCATATAATAATAATTTGAAGGCAGTGAACTATTTTATTACTGATAAAGGTGCATGAGAGGAAAATTGGATGCAGATGCCAGACATGGGACATGTCATTGCCTCATGCTACAACTGTGTAGTAGATTTGATTGCAAATGATATGTGTGTGACATTTTTTCCATTGAGAAGTCCTCCAGTAAACCGAGCCTCCAGACTCCATATAACGTTGGGTTATGTGAACAGAAATCACTTTTTTATCCTTCAACTTAAACCAACAGGTGACGTCCCTCCGACTTCAGTTGTGTGGACAAGATCGCATGACCCTGTGGCTGATGGATGGCCGGCTGGTTACGAGCAGAGGATGCAGTCATTCGTTAATAGGGTAAAAGGTACGAAGATTGCTACCGCTGATGCTTTTTAGTATCTGTAAGATAAAACGTTTATCAATGTAATAAGTTTTTTTGGGTATAAAAATGGACCACTTTGGCGGATGAAATTTTATCATGGCTTCCGAAATGTGCAAATGTCATCATCGGTATGGATTGATGTTATGTATCATACCAATTACACCGAGCGCAACACTGCAGTAATATTGCCTGTTTTGCGCTTTGAGTAATTATGTCTTTACCTACCAAATTGCTCAACGTGCAGAACTGGCAATATTAGTGCCGGTTTTGCGCTCTGGGTATTTTTAATAACATCAACCTGTGTTCCAAATTGTTATGCGATGAGAATGTGTCATTGTTAGTGTGTCCAATACTCCAAGTGAGAGTAGGGTTATTGTATCATATATGTTATTGTCTGACAAAATTGCTTACCACAAACTCACATTGATAAGTTTTGCCCGTTGAGCACCTTTATTAGCCAATTTGTTAGTGGTTACTACAATTGCTCACCATTCACCACGATCAGAACAAATAATTTTGGCCGGTTGTGCGCGGTGAGCAATTTTGTTAGTGAGAAAAAAAAACTCCTACTCGTCCACTCAATAAAATTTGCTGATATATCCACATTTATTGCTGCTCGCACCGTGCAAATTTTTAATGGTTAACAGAAATGCTCACAGCGCACAACAGCGATATATTGGAACCTTTGGTCTTACTAATAGTCTAAGAGACCCCTCGAGTCTGCAGATCAGTGTTGGTGAACATACAGAGCAGGGATCGTTAATATACAGCGGATTGCTACCAGCCGGATGTTCTGCTCTATAATGATTAATGCCTGCCTAAGTTTTGCACGTTGGGATAAACTGTAGCCACTAAAAAAATAGCCCAACGCGCACAACGGACAAAATTATGCCCTTAGGCTCGGGTAAAATTACGAGCACAACGGGAAAATAACGCGCACAACGGGCAAAAAGGAAAGCCGGTGGTTCGCTTTTTGAGCATATAAAAGGTAGTTTTTCAACAATTGTTAAACGCGCACACACCTAGTAGCCTTATGCCCGGTGTGCGCATTGAGCAAAGTTACGACGATAGCCCATTTGCTCAACGCGCCCCGCACGGACTAATTTTGCCCGTTGTGCGCTTTGAGCATATTTGTTGGATGCTGTAATTTTTGTTCCCACGGTCAATCATTCACACTCCTATTTTCATCATACTAAAATTGTGATTCCGCAATATGCCAACAGTCAAACTTCACTTAGAAACTTTACCTAATTGTGATTAAGACCGATACTTATTCATTCTGAAGACATTTTATATAAAATCTGATACCTAGTCAATCTGATTCAGAAACTGCATGCAAACCTTTAGATTAACGCTGATACATATTCAAACGGTGACCATTCCAAAATGGCCAACCCATTCTAACATACTGAAGTACGTACAGATACAGATCCAAACAGATACATATCCCTTTACTCTTACAAACTGATACATTTGAGTGTCTTCACAGATGTTTGCAATGAAGTGGCGCGTGATCTGCGTGTTTCCCCCTTCAACTTCCGCGAGTTCATCGGGCGCACATCTTCGTTGCGTTTATTAACGTCCTTGGATAGTTGGATATGAGTGTCGTGTCGTTGTAACCTGCAGTCAAGTATGTAGCCGTGTCAAACACAACGCCTGGAACCCCGATTCCCCTGTGGCGATGTACGACACGGGCAATGCGCTCCACATCTACGTTGCAGTTGTCGAATTTCTGCCCTGATCTGCTCAAGATGATTGCCATACCAGATGTTTGCAATGACGTGGAACTTTGTCCTTTGTAGGAGACGCCGTGAATTGGAAAGTCGGCAGACCGTTTCGCTTATTACCGTCATTACTGTCGTCGTTGTAACATGAAGTCAGGACAAAAGACACCGATTGGAACTCCGTTACCGGAGACGATGTAAAACAACACAGGGTTGCATAAGAAGTTGTGTTTGGGAGTGTAAGAGATCGAAAAGGATATGATGGAGTATCTGTGCGTCAAAGATGATGTATAGTGAAACGATGAAGGGTTTGATGGAGGAGATGAAGTGTATAAAGAGGAGATGGAGATGGATATGGAGTGTATAGCAAGACACACAAAACAAATACATAGCCACAATTCATAATAGGAGGGAATAACAATCTATCATGGTACACCACCCAGCAGCTTTCCTGAAACATGTGAGACAGCATAGCCAATATCACCCCAAAAGAATATGGTATGATCATCGAACACATTTTTCATAGTGTTGTTTGGGACAAATTTTCTCAACGCAGTTGCAACACCCCCCAGCATTGTCGGGGATGCTTGATTATAAATGGACGATAGCCCTTCGTTGCATAAGTTTCCAACATGAACCATTTACCTTTACGTGAAAAGAGTACTGGATGAATGCTATCGTCCATATCTATATCAAGCATGCACGAACAGCTGAAGGACTTATTGTTTCCATACGGAGGTTGTGTGGGCAAATAAAGAAGATGATAGAAGAAAGTAGACGAAGTTTAGAGAAGATGAGTGCTCGTTGTCCGCCATTTATAGGGGAAATTGGACCAATCATAATGAAGCGTATAAAAAGTCCGTGATCCTACAGTAATGCAATGGATCTCGGGAATCAACATTTAGAGCATCTCCAAAGGGGCTCCCTAAATTATTTTAGAATGTGGAAAAAAATAGGTTAATTACTCTCCGCGCAAAACCATGAAACCCTACGGTTTTTCGCCTTGATCACATAATAGGAAAATTACACTCAACAATACTACTCTCCACTAAGATTTTTTAGTACATTATATTCGCCGCGCACACCGGGCTAAATAATACAGAGGCGAGTAACTATCATAATTGCTCACCGCGCAGAACGTTTAGAAAACGAGAATTGCTCAATGCGCAAAACGCAGAACGCATGACAGCGAATTGTATTGATGAGAAGAAGTAGAGTTAATGTGTGGCTACATCGAAGACCCCGTCATGCTACAGAGGGGTTCTCGTGAATATACAAATGACTGCTCATCTACAGCGGATTGATGTCAGACATATGAAGAGACTTTAATTGCGATGGGAGAGAATTGATGTAGCTGGAGCGATTTGAAAGCTCTCAGGGAGACCTTTGACCCGAAAAATGACACAAATGTCCTCAAAAGCAAGAGCAACTGTGACCCAGTGGAGAACTTTGTGGCAGTTCACCCTCACTGCGACAAAATTGGTTGTGTGTGGTGAGCAATTCTGAGGTTTGAGTGGTTTTGTGCGCTGAGCAATTCTGATTTTTGAGAGGTTGTGTGCGGTGAGCACTTCTGAGTTTGAGTGGTTCTGTGCGATGAGCAATTTTGAGTTTTGAGTGGATTTGTGCGCTGAGCAATTCTGAGTTTTGAGTGGGTTTTGTGCGGTGAGCTTATTCTGAGTTTGAGTGGTTGTGTGCGGTGAGTAATTCTGAGGTATGAGTGGTTTTATAGCCGCTTACTTAATTGCTCAACGCTGAGACATAATTGATCAAAGCAAAGAAAGAAAAGCCACCGTATTCGATCTCTCCTCACAATCCCAGGGTGTTAGGGACGATTTGCCTCTAGACACTCCTCCCCTCTCAAAAGAAACCTCCCGTTGGCCCGATCGTTGGATAGGCCCTCCTTTGATACCGGACCTCTCCTTCCCGACGAATTCTTCCTCTTACAGGCGGATCGCCAACGAGTTATTACTCTTACACATGGAGCGGCCCGCCTTCCACTCCCCGACTTCCCTTGTAGAACTTACACCAGGGGACTTAGGGCGGACCGCTCCTCCCCTCCAACGCCTACTCCGTGACGACCTCCACCTCCGGGGGAGGCGTCGCCGAAACCTCCCGTTGGCCCGATCGTTGGATAGGCCCTCCGTTGATACCGGACCTCTCCTTCCCGACGAATTCTTCCTTTCTCAGGCGGATCGCCGACGAGTTATTCGTCTTACACATGGAGCGGCCAGCCTTCCACTCCCCGACTTCCCTTGGAGAACTAACGCCAGGGGACTTAGGGCGGACCGCTCCTCCCCTCCAGCGCCTACTCCGTGACTACCTCCACCTCCGGTGGAGGCGTCGCCGCCCGCGGGGTGTCGGTCCAAATCACCGGTGAAGGCATCGCCATGCCAATCACCCCACTGGGCACCACCGTTCCCAGACAACGGGTCCCTCCGCCATCCAACGGTCTGCCTTCCACTCATCGACCTCCCGTCGCACATCCTGAAGTGGAACGAAACCCCAGCCCGCCATCCAACGGCATGCCTTCCACTCCTTGACGCCCCGTCGCACATCCTGGTGCAGGTTATAGTAAATTGGAACGAAACCCCCGACCGCCATCCAAAGGCCTGCCTTCCACTCCTCGACCTCCCGTCGCACATCCTGATGCAGTTTACAGTAAAGTGGAACGGCCCCCCAGCCCGCCATCCAACGGCCTGCCTTCAACCACTGGCGTCTTTATCGACGTATTGTAAAGAACGCGAAAATGTCCCTCCAAGCAAGTTGTTAAATTCCGTCTATGATAAAATTAACTTGTTTACATGCAAACTTTTAGATTATCTCTGATACATAATCAATCTGAAGACATTTTAGATTAAATCGGCTACATATTCAATCGACTTCGTAAACTGATTGAAAATTTTTAGATTATATCTCATACATATTCCAATTGATGACATTTTCAAAATGACCCCGCCATTCAACTATATGGATGTACATACTGATACAGAACAAAACATATTCATTACCCCATGCTCTTTACAAACTGATACATATGATTGTCTTCGTAAGATGTTTGCAATGAAGGGGCTTTTTACCGGATCTATTGTCGGCGTGATCTGCGTGCTTCACCCTACAACGACGCCTGCAATGACGACACTCCTATCCTGCCTACGGTTGCCGAAAGTCGGCAACGACGTTAACTAACGCAACGAAGCGACCATCTTCGTTGAGTTTATGGACGTGTTTGCCAACTATCTGCCACCGTAGCCCTTATAGGAGTGTCGTCATTGCAGGCGTCCTTGTACCCGGCTGTCAAGTATGACGACGGTTCAAAGACACCGAAAAGAACTCCGATTCCCAAGAGGCGGTGAACACCGACACATGGTTCGTTATAAATAGAATGAGATTTTCATTTTCGAGATCGGAAAGGACAGTAGGAGGAGGTGTTTGTGTGTCTTAGACGATCTATAGTACAAATATGAAGGGGATGGAGGAGAAGATAGTGTAAAAGAGGAGATGGCCGTTCCACGTGAATGCGTGAAAAAAGTACTGGTTGAATTCTATCGTCCATTTTTATCTCAAGCATCAGGCCCGAACAGTAGAAAACCATCTCATCTTTACACCCCATATCCATCTCCATCTCGTCCATTTCTACCTCATGCATCATGCTCGAACATAAGAAGACCTTATTGTTTCCAGACGGAGGTTGTGTGGGCAAAAAGAAGAAGATGATATAAGAAATTAGAGGAAGTTGTGAGAAGATGAGGGCTCCTTGTCCGCCAATTTATAGGGGAATTGGACCAATCAAAATGAAACTAAACGGTTTTTCGCCTTGATCAACAATGATGCCAATTGGAAAATTACTCCCAACAATACTAATCTCCACTAATCCTTTTTAAAACATTTTATTCGACGCGCACACCGTGCTAAATAATACAGGAGCGAGTAACAAACTAACAATCAGAATTGCTCACCGCGCAAAACGCATGGAAAAATGGAATTGCTCAAGGCGCACAACGCACAACGCATGGCAGCGATTTGTATTGGTTTATGAGGATGCGACCGAAGTAGAGTTAATGTGTGGCTCCATCGAAGACCCCGTCATGCTACAGGAGGGGTTCTCGTGAATATACAAAAGACTGCACGTCAATCTACAGCTGATTGATACCAGACATGTGCAGTTCTCAAGAATGTTTGACCGGCCGGTGGGATGTGAGCTGGAAAAATTAATAGCCGCTAACATAATTGCACAAAGCTAGGAACAAACAAATTTATGGCCGTTGTGCGCGATGAGCAAATTTTTAATGGTTTAAATAATTGCTCATAGCGAACAACAAGAAACGACAGGTGTAGACGCTTTGAGTCGTTGTGCGCTTTAACATGTGTTCGCTTTGAGCATCTAAGGTATTTTATAGACAATGGTTTAACGCGCACAACCAATCTGAAGACATATTCAATCGAATTCAACTATATTGATGTACATACTGATACAGACCCAAACTGATTCATTAGCCTATGCTCTTACAAACTGATACATATGATTAAGCCTGGATGGCGGCCCTTGGTCACATAGGTTGGCGGTGGATGGCTACTGTCCCTCTGAGGCACAAGCACTCCTTCCTGTTGTTTTCGATCTCTTGTCTCGCATCCAAATTGAAGAATAAAATGAAGAAGAATCGCGTCGGAATACGGAAAAAGGTGAAATTCCTGTTAGCATCGATCCAGAGGTTCTCGAATGCTTTATTGGATGCGAGCCCTTGCGGTGTACATCGACCACGTTTACAGTTACCGTGCTCAGCGTATTTGTCATGCAATCCGAAGGCATCTGCTGATCCCAGTATTCTAGCGCTGAAGCTTCCGGGTCTGGAAAATCAAACATTTCATCCTGGTAACAAAACAGAATGCTTAATGCCATCATACATACATACGTAGTTTTGAATTATTCAGAGGAAATAATTAGAAAATTTGTACTTACTCCAATGACTAGATCCTCCAGGTTCGGGCAGCTATTCAGCAAGCATGACAGGATTGAAAACGTCGTTGTTGTGCAGGGTATCCATCTGAGGGTGAGTTCTTTCATCTTCGGCAAGAGACACCACAGAGTAACGGGCATGATATAGATATCTGATATGGACGATAGCATTCATTTAGCTGTTCGTCCATTTATAATCAGGCATGCCCGAAAAAGGGTTTCCAGATGTGAGGATTTCGCCTTCCACGAACAGCTGAAGGACTTACTGTTTCAATAGGAAGGTTGTGGGGGCAAATAAAGAAGAAGATGATGGAAGAAAGTAGATGAAGTTGTGAGAAGATGAGTGCTCCTTGTCCGCCAATTTTATAGGGGAATTGGAGCAATCAAAATGAAGCGTATAATAAGTCCTTGATCCTACAGTAATGCAATGGATCTCGGGAATCAACAATTATTTACTCAACGCGCAAACCGCGGAATACCAACGCGAAAATCGCGTAATCCCAATTATTTTAGCATCTGGATCAAAATTGGTTAATTACTCTCCGCGCATAACAAGGAAACTCATCGATTTTTCGCCTTGATCAACATTGATGCTAATAGGAAAATTACTCCCGACAATACTACTCTCCACTAAGATTTTTTAATACATTTTATTCGACACGCACCCCGGGCTAAATAATACAGAAGAGAGAAACTATTATAATTGATCCTCGCGCAAAACGCATGGAAAATGGGAATTGCTCAATGCGCACAACGCAGATGAGTCAATGAGGATGTGACTGCTGCAGTACCATATTAACTGTGTGGCTACATCGAAGACCCCGTCAAGCTACAGAAGGGTGCTCGTGAATAAGAAAATACTGCTCCTGAATCTACAGCTGATTGATACCAGACATATGATTTTCCCAAGAATGTATGACCAGTGGCAAGTGAGCTGGCAAAATTTATATTTTGGCCGTTGTGCGCGGTGAGCAAATTTTTAATGGTTTAAAAATTTGCTCAAAGCGCACAACAAGTATCGCCAGATGTTCACTTTGACCCGGTGTGCGCGTTCAGCAAATTTGTTATGGCTAACATAATTGCGCAAAGCGCACAACATGCAGAATTATGACCGTTGTGCGCGTTAAGCTCTATAGTTGCGTCGATGACAAATTTGCTCAACGCCCCCACGGGAATAAATTTGACCGTTTTGCGCTTTGAGCATATTTGTGAATTGCAATAATTTTAATTCCACCGCGCACCAGCGCATTGAATCAATCACATTCCAAATTTCATCATACTTAAACACGCACAACCAGCAGAATTATGCCCGTTGTGCGCGTTTAGCTAAAGTGTAGATTAAATCTCATACATATTCTAGTTGATGTTATTTTGAAAATGACCCAGCCATTCAAATATATTGATGTACATACTGATACAGATCCAAACTGATTCATTAGCCTATGCTCTTACAAACTGAAACATGTGATTGTCGGTGTGATCTGCGTGCTTCCCCGTCAACTTCCGCGAGTTCATCGGGCGACCATCTTCGTTCCGTTTATTACCGTCGTTGCCGATTTTCTGCCATCATCGGCTGGATATGAGTGTAGTCATAGCATGCGTCGGTGTAACGTGCAGTCATGTATGTAGCCGTTTCAAAGACACCTAGAGAAACTCCGATTCACATGAGGCGTCGAACAACACCAACAGATCAAAATACTAAACACCGCTGGTCTTTGAACAACTTACAAGCTCAGATGCAGAACTGCATGCGGCGATGTGTTCCAGTAAGAGAATACTAAACCCTGCATGCGGCCCCAACCTCGTCGCATCTCTTCGTTACAACCTCCTCAAGATCTGCTAAGGCGCACGTAGGTGGAGGATCTTCGTTGTAGACAATGAAGGCGGATCCTACGGAGAACACACTGGCATTTGATGCGTCCATCACCAGGTCAACATTCTTCCGGACGGTTCGACCGGCAGCTAGATCCACCTTTTCGAGGAAGCCCCTTTAAGGAGGCTCGAACTGATCGGTGAAGTAAAAGCTTAATCCAGAGAAGATCTTCACCGCCTGTAAGAGACCAATATAAGAGACCAATATGATATGTGCACTACTGGACATGGGCCTCCGCACACGCATACACAAGGAAAAGTGTTCATAAGATGGCTTCCTCCGATAATTATCCAAAGACTCAAATAGTTCAAAACATTTTCCAATTCAAATAGTTCAAAGGCGCGACATGCCGTCATTGGCGTGTCATTACAGTCACTTCCCTGCTCGTTTTGTAATTTCTGTCGCTTTACTTGAGCATCATCAACATCATCTGTTCGGACGAGGAAATGGATGTGTGACTCTTCACATCATTTGATTTTCTGGAAATCTGAGACAACCATGCCTTTTGTGTTTCCGCACAGGTTCCAGGCTTCCAGCTTCTGCATTATGAGACAATTATGATCTGCTTCATCCACAGTCAGATTTGGCCAATTTGCCTGCGAGCCAAGAGATCGAAAAGAAAGGAGGGAGTGCTTGTGCCTCAGAGAGACGGTACCCATGCACCGCCAACCTAATTGACCCAGAGCAGCCAATCAGGGCGCAAAGGCCCGGGGGGCCATTCTTCTCTTCGCAGACCAGGGAGAGAAGCATATTAGGGAGGCGACTGCATCAGCCTGTAGTCCTCCGATTTCATACGTTTCTCCAGGGCATTCACGGCATTCACGATCCATTTATCCTACAGTAATGCTAGGGATCTCGGGAATGAACATCTTATTTACTCAACGCGTAATCCCACCGAGAAAAACGAGTAATCCTAAGTATTTTAGGCTCAGCTGAAAAAGAGGCAATTTACTCTCCCCACACGACAAGGAAACTGAACCGTTTTGCGCCTTGAATTACTCTCCGTCAAAGACTCGAAAAATTATTTATTTTCCAGCGCAACAAAAACAATCAAATTGTTTCTGTTGTGCGTGCGGGTTAATTGGTTCCACTATAAGCCCTTGTGTGTAATGTGGAGTCCTCAGATGTGAGACCGTGTGTGTACAGCGGTTGGATATTGATTAACACTATGACTTTTAACCACCTCGCACGACGCGCACGACGGCTAATTGATATCAGCCCTTTGTTGCGTTTATTAACGTCATGGATTGGTAACGGCTATTTATTACAAATGTATTTTACAAATCACGTGACCAAATTTAATAATTTTAGTACCGATGGAAATATCTCAATTATACCTACTACATGAGACCAATATTGGATATTTTTCGAGCAAATTTAAAATATTTACAATATTACAAGAAATACTAAATACTTAAAAATTAAAAAAAATTAACATTGAAGAATAATATTATTTATAGTTTTCTTTCATGCAGGAACAATGTATTAGATTAACCCATTATAATGATAAATATTTTTCATTAGTAAAGCTTAAACAAAGAGAAAATAGGATTTGAAGATGGTGGGTTGGAGTTGCCCATCCTCAAAAATAGCATCTTTTAGAGATATTCCATTTTGAAAGGGGGTTTTTAGAGATTTGTGGTGGAGTTGCTATATGGAATTGGAGCAATCAAAATGAAGCGTATAATAAGTCCTTGATCCTACAGTAATGCAATGGATCTCGGGAATCAACAATTATTTACTCAACGCGCAAACCGCGTAATACCAACGCGAAAATCGCGTAATCCCAATTATTTTAGCATCTGGATCAAAATAGGTTAATTACTCTCCGCGCATAACAATGAAACTCAACGATTTTTCGCCTTGATCAACATTGATGCTAATAGGAAACTTACTCCCAACAATACTACTCTCCACTAAGATTTTTTAATACATTTTATTCGACACGCACCCCGGGCTAAATAATACAGAAGAGAGAAACTATTATAATTGATCACCGCGCAAAACGCATGGAAAACGGGAATTGCTCAATGCGCGCAACGCAGATGGGTCAATGAGGATGTGACTGCTGCAGTACCATATTTACTGTGTGGCTACATCGAAGACCCCGTCAAGCTACAGAAGGGTGCTCGTGAATAAGAAAATACTGCTCCTGAATCTACAGCTGATTGATACCACACATATGATTTTCCCAAGAATTTATGACCGGTGGCAAGTAAGGTGGAAAAATTTATAGCCGTTACATAAGTGCTCAACGTTCAGTACCAAAAAATTGCTCACAGCGCACAACAAGTAACGCCAGGTGTTCATTTTGAGCCGGTGTGCGCGTTCAGCAAAATTTGTAATGGTTAACATAATGGCGCAAAGCGCACAACATGCAGAATTATGCCGGTTGTGCGCGTTACGCAAAAGTTGCGTCGAAGACAAATTTGCTCAACGCCCCCACGGGAATAAATTTGCCCGTTTTGCGCTTTGAGCATATTTGTGAGATGCTATAAGTTTACTCCCACTGCGCGCCACCGCAGTGAATCAATCAAATTCCAAATTTCATCATACTTAGTCTGAATTCCAACCAACCCTACATCCAAACTTTTAGATTTAAGTCTTATTATACTTGTTCAATCTGAAAACATTGTAGATTAAACCGGATACTTATTCACTCTGACTCAGAAACTACATACAAACTTTAAAAATAAATCTGATACCTTTTCAATCTGAAGGCATATTCAATAGAATTCAGAAACTGCTTGCAAAATTTTAGATTAAATCTCATACATATTCAAATTGATGACATTTTGAAAATTACCCAGCCATTCAAATATATTGATGTACATACAGACTGATACAGATCCAAACTGATTCATTAGCCTATGCTCTTACAAACTGATACATATGATTAAGCCTGGATGGCGGCCCTTGGTCACATAGGTTGGCGGTGCATGGCTACCGTCCCTCTGAGGCAACAACAATCCCTCCTTTTGTTTTCGATCTCTTGGTTCGAATCCAAATTGAATAAGAAAATGAAGAACAATCGAGTGGGAATATGGTGAAATTACAGTAACCATTGATCCAGACGTTCTAGAATGCTTCGTTGGATGCGAGCCCTTGCGCCCGCCTATGTTCCAGGTTCAAAAATCCATGTTTTTTTAACTTATTGAAAATTCAATAAGTTAAAAAAACATGGATTTTTGAACCTGGAACATTGGCGGGCGCAACGGCTCGCATCCAACGAAGCATTCTAGAACGTCTGGATCAATGGTTACAGTAATTTCGATACTTCCTGGGCCCGAGGACGTTGTTCGTGCTTCAATCTTGAAGGGTATTCCGAAGGAGCGGACAAAGTTCGATGATCTTAGGAAGGATGAGATGATCCTCGATCGCTAAAAGCAAAAAAATGAACTGTTAAAAGCTTGGGGGAGGCGTCCATAACAATCTATAACCATCTAGTTACCTCGGTCGACCATCGTCGTTACGTTTATTATCGTCGTTGCCGACTGTCGGCAACAGTGAAACATGATAGGAGTGTCGTCATTGCACGCGTCGTTGTAACCGGCTGTCAAGTATGTATCATACTTGACACAATGTGCTGGTTATGTCCCCCTGACCAGTACTTCTTGGGCGGTTGACCTGGGTGCCCAGTGTCGGGGACGGTCATATGGAAACCCTTTTTCGGGAATGCCTGATTATAAATGGACGAACAGCTGAATGAATGCTATCGTCCATATCTGATATCTATATCAAGCATGCACGAACAGCTGAAGGACTTACTGTTTCAATAGGAAGGTTGTGGGGGCAAATAAAGAAGAAGATGATGGAAGAAAGTAGATGAAGTTGTGAGAAGATGAGTGCTCCTTGTCCGCCATTTTTATAGGGGAATTGGAGCAATCAAAATGAAGCCTATAATAAGTCTTTGATCCTACAGTAATGCAATGGATCTCGGGAATCAACAATTATTTACTCAACGCGCAAACCGCGGAATACCAACGCGAAAATCGCGTTATCCCAATTATTTTAGCATCTGGATCAAAATTGGTTAATTACTCTCCGCGCATAACAAGGAAACTCATCGATTTTTCGCCTTGATCAACATTGATGCTAATAGGAAAATTACTCCCAACAATACTACTCTCCACTAAGATTTTTTAATACATTTTATTCGACACGCACCCCGGGCTAAATAATACAGAAGAGAGAAACTATTATAATTGATCCTCGCGCAAAACGCATGGAAAATGGGAATTGCTCAATGCGCACAACGCAGATGGTCAATGAGGATGTGACTGCTGCCGTACCATATTAACTGTGTGGCTACATCGAAGACCCCGTCAAGCTACAGAAGGGTGCTCGTGAATAAGAAAATACTGCTCCTGAATCTACAGCTGATTGATACCAGACATATGATTTTCCCAAGAATGTATGACCAGTGGCAAGTGAGCTGGCAAAATTTATATTTTGGCCGTTGTGCGCGGTGAGCAAATTTTTAATGGTTTAAAAATTTGCTCAAAGCGCACAACAAGTATCGCCAGATGTTCACTTTGACCCGGAGTGCGCGTTCAGCAAATTTGTTATGGCTAACATAATTGCGCAAAGCGCACAACATGCAGAATTATGCCGGTTGTGCGCGTTACGCAAAAGTTGCGTCGATGACAAATTTGCTCAACGCCCCCACGGGAATAAATTTGCCCGTTTTGCGCTTTGAGCATATTTGTGAGATGCTATAATTTTACTCCCACTGCGCGCCACCGCAGTTATCAATCAAATTCCAAATTTCATCATATTTAAACTGTTAAACACGCACAACCAGCAGAATTATGCCCGTTGTGCGCATTTAGCTAAAGTCATGACAAATTTGCTCAACGCCCCCACGGGAATAAATTTGACCGTTTTGCGCTTTGAGCATATTTGTGAGATGCTATAATTTTAATTCCACCTCGCACCAGCGCAGTGAATCAATCACATTCCAAATTTCATCATACTTAAACGCGCACAACCAGCAGAATTATGCCCGTTGTGCGCGTTTAGCTAAAGTGTAGATTAAGTCTCATACATATTCTAGTTGATGTTATTTTGAAAATGACCCAGCCATTCAAATATATTGATGTACATACTGATACAGATCCAAACTGATTCATTAGCCTATGCTCTTACAAACTGAAACATGTGATTGTCGGTGTGATCTGCGTGCTTCCCCGTCAACTTCCGCGAGTTCATCGGGCGACCATCTTCGTTCCGTTTATTACCGTCGTTGCCGATTTTCTGCCATCATCGGCTGGATATGAGTGTAGTCATAGCATGCGTCGGTGTAACCTGCAGTCGGGTATGTAGCCGTTTCAAAGACACCGAGGAACTCCGATTCACATGAGGCGTCGAACAACACCAAATGGTTGCATAACAAATAGAATGAGCTTTTTATCTTCGCGATCGGAAAGGACAGGAGGGAGTGTTTGTGTGTCATAGACGAGGTATAGTGAAATGATGAAGGATTTAATGGTTTGGATGGAGTTTATAAAGAGGAGATGGATATGGAGTGTATAGTCGAGGAGTGGAAGGCGAAATGCTCACATATGGAAGGCATTCATCGGGCATGCATGTTTATAAATGGACGATAGCCCTTCGTTGCGTTTATTACCACCATTGCGTAAGTTTCCAACATCAACCATTTAGCTTTACGTGAAAAGATAACTGGTTGAATTCCATCGTCCATTTCTATCGTAAGCGTCAGGCATTAGGGCTCGCTGTAGGATAACGGAGTATACTCATCAATTTGAATGGTCAATTTCACACTAAATGGACCGTGAATGCCCTGGAGAAGCGTATGAAATCGGAGGACTACAAGCTGATGCTGTCGCCTCCCGAATATGCTCCTATCCCTGGTCTGCGAAGAGATGAATGGCCCCCCTGGCCTTTGCGCCCTGGATGTCTGCACTGGGTCACATAGGTTGGCGGTGCATGGCTACCGGCCCTCTGAGGCACAAGCACTCCCTCCTGTTCTTTTCGATCTCTTGTCTCGCAGCCAAAATTGGAAATCCCCAGGACGAAAGGGACAATTATGATCTGCTTCATCCACAGTCAGATTTGCCCAATTTGGCTGCGAGCCAAGAGATCGAAAAGAACAGAAGGGAGTGCTTGTGCCTCAGAGAGACGGTAGCCATGCACCGCCAACCTAATTGACCCAGAGCAGCCAACCAGGGCGCAAAGGCCCGGGGGGCCATTCTTCTCTTCGCAGACCAGGGAGAGAAGCATATTCGGGAGGCGACTGCATCAGCCTGTAGTCCTCCGATTTCATACGCTTCTCCAGGGCATTCACGGCATTCACGGTCCATTTATAGTGAAAAACGACCGATCAAATTGATGAGTATTAAGTCCGTTATCCTACAGTAATGCTAAGGATCTCGGGAATGAACATCTTATTTACTCAACGCGTAATCCCACCGAGAAAAACGCGTAATCCTAAGTATTTTAGGCTCAGCTGAAAAAGAGGCAAATTACTCTCCCCACACGACAAGGATACCGAACCGTTTTGCGCCTTGAATTACTCTCCGTCGAACACTCGAAAAATTATTTATTTTCCAGCGCAACAAAAACAATCAAATTGTTTCTGTTGTGAGTGCGGTTTAATTGGTTCCACTATAAGCCCTTGTGTGTAATGTGGATTGTGGAGTCCTCAGATGTGAGACCGTGTGTGTACAGCGGATGGATATTGATTCACACTATGACTTTTAACCACCGCGCACGACGCGCACAACGGATAATTGATATCAGCCCTTCGTTGCGTTTATTACCGTCATAGCTTGGTAACGGCTATTTATTACAAATGTATTTTACAAGGCACATGACCAAATTTAATAAGTTTAGTACCGATGGAAATATCTCAATTATACATACTACCTGAGACCAATATTGGATATTTTTCGAGCAAATTTTAAAATATTTACAACATTACAAGAAATACTAAATACTTAAAAATTAAAAAAATTAACATTGAAGAATAATATTATTTATAGTTTTCTTTCATGCAGAAACAATGTATTAGATTAACAATGTATGCAGAAACAAGTATCGCCAGGTGTTCACTTTGAGCCGGTGTGCGCGTTCAGCAAATTTGTTATGGCTAACATAATTGCGCAAAGCGCACAACATGCAGAATTATGCCCGTTGTGCGCGTTAAGCTCTATAGTTGCGTCGATGACAAATTTGCTCAACGCCCCCACGGGAATAAATTTGACCGTTTTGCTCTTTGATCATATTTGTGAGATGCTATAAGTTTACTCCCACTGCGCGCCACCGCAGTGAATCAATCAAATTCCAAATTTCATCATACTTAATCTGAATCCCAACCACGCCTACATCCAAACTTTTAGATTTAAGTCTTATTATACTTGTTCAATCTGAAAACATTGTAGATTAAACCGGATACTTATTCACTCTGACTCAGAAACTACATACAAACTTTAAAAATAAATCTGATACCTTTTCAATCTGAAGGCATATTCAATCGAATTCAGAAACTGCATGCAAAATTTTAGATTAAATCTCATACATATTCAAATTGATGACATTTTGAAAATTACCCAGCCATTCAAATATATTGATATACATACTGAATTACTGATACAGATCCAAACTGATTCATTAGCCTATGCTCTTACAAACTGAGGGGTTCTCGTGAATATACAAAAGACTGTTCGTAAATCTACAGCTGATTGATACCAGACATGTGCATTTCTCAAGAATGTTTGACCGGTCGGTGGGACGTGAGCTGGAAAAATTAATAGCCGCTTACATAATTGCTCAACGCCCAGTACCAACTAATTTATGGCCGTTGTGCGCGTTGATGATATTTATAATGGTTACTTTAATTGCGCAAAGTGCACAACAAGCACAGCCAGAGCCAGCTGTTCGCTTTGAGCATCTAAGGTATTTTATGAACAATTGTTTAACGCGCACAACCAGCAGAATTTACTCGTTGTGCGCGTTAAGCTGATGTTTCATCGATGACAAATTTTCTCAACACGACCACGGGAATAAATTTAATCATACTTATTCTGAATCCCAATCAAGCCTACATGCAAGCTTTTAGATTTAAGTCTTATTATACTTGTTCAATCTGGAAACATTGTAGATTAAACCGGATACTTATTCACTCTGACTCAGAAACTACATGCAAACTTTAAAATTAAATCTGATACTTATTCAAGCTGAAGGCATATTCAATCGAATTCAACTATATTGATGTACATACTGATACAGACCCAAACTGATTCATTAGCCTATGCTCTTACAAACTGATACATATGATTGTCTACGTAGATGTTTGCAATGAAGGGCTCGCTGTAGGATAACGGACTTATACTCATCAATTTGAATGGTCAATTTCACTATAAATTGACCGTGAACGCCCTCAAAAATTTCGCTTTGTGTTTGAGATTACCCTCAAAAATTACTCACACCGCAACATCTGTATATACTGTATATTCACGAGCTCAACAACTGTAGACTCACGGGTTCTTTCCATGACTCACAGTAAATCAACTGTAGTATCATCCTCATCCATGGGCAGTCCAAATCGTCTATAATAAATGGCGTCTCATTCTAAAATGTTGGTAACTGCTAATTTGATTGCAGCATTCAAAACCTCTCAATAAATACGCAGTTAAAGCCTCGCTTTAATACGCAGCATTCAAAGCCTATTTTAATACTCGTTTAATATTTGACCGTTTGAATTCATAACAGCTATTTTTTGAACTCTATTTATATCCCACTGCTTTCCTCAAGAAAATACACGGAAAAATTGCTTCCTCCAAAAATTCTTCTGTGCTTCATCCCGTTCTCCTGGGTAGCTATACTGTGCAAAATCCAAAGTCTCTGGCCAAGTGTGGACGCGGCCAGGGGCTGCTGTGTTAACCTTCGGGAGCAACCGGCAACAGCGATTACCACCGAGGTCGCGCCACAGCGGTTTCAATTACATCTGCCAAGTATTCTGCTTCTCGGATCTTCCTCGTATAGCCACGGTATTCTACGTAGCCAAGTGTGGACGCGGCCAGGGGCTGCTGTGTTAACCTTCGGGAGCAACCGGCAACAGCGATTACCACCGAGGTCGCGCCACAGCGGTTTCAATTACATCTGCCAAGTATTCTGCTTCTCGGATCTTCCTCGTATAGCCACGGTATTCTACGTATTTTTCTTACAATATATTTGTTTCTCAGTTTAACCGGACAAATTCTAACCATTGCTTCGTTCTGCTTGATGTAGAAATATACCATGGTAAATGGAAGATAAAATTGAAAGTTACTCCTGCTATTTCAATGTGGACCATTTCCTTCATGATGTAGATGCCTGTAAAGAGAATGGGATGGCGGTAGAAGATGACTCCAATGAAATCAGTCTAACTTCGCAACCAAAATGCACCTTCAAATCTTCCCAGAAGATCTCAGCGGTCAGCGTAGTAGCATTTGCAACCAAAATGCACCTTCAAATCTTCCCAGAAGATCTCAGCGGTCAGCGGACCTTCTAGGATACATGAGCATTTTCTTCCTTTCTTGGGTGTGAAAGTAGGGATTTTCGAGGTATTCCATTTGGTAAGTATATACTTTTAAATACACTATAGGTGTAATTCTTATTCAATTGGGTGGAAAATGATGTAGAAATTTGGTGATTTTACATGCATGCAGATACGGTTGAGATTGCTCGAGAAGGTACAAAAATCCAAGGTACTATTTATGTCGTAAAAAAATCCAGCGTTCAGTGGAGGTTAACAGTCATTGAGGGCAGCTGGGCAGGCACAACCATCAAGCTGCTAATTATGTCGAGGGCCATTCCGATGAAGGGCAGTTGCAGGGAATGGAGATGGAATCATTGAGAGATTTGGCAAATAGCACGCTGAGGCCGGCTGAAATTTTGACAGTCCTGTAGGAAAATCCTACCTTCCATGCAAATAAATTTATAATGCACGTCACCGTGTAAAAAGGGACAACAAGAATGTTGTCGCTTTGCATGTAAAACTTCCGATAGGATTCCTGCTGCCCTTCATCGGAATGGCCCTCGACATATTTAGCAGCTTGATGGTTGTGCCTGCCCTCAACGACTGTTAACCTTCACTCCTCACCTGCCAACGCCGACGCCCACCATTACCACGCAATGAGAACAGACATTGACACTTCTTGGTTTTAACTGGCCTGTCGGTCGTTTTTTCCTTTCGGTGTCACCTGTAAACCCCGCTTCTTTCACATGCAAAGTAAACAACTTTGCATGTGAAAGAAGCGGGGTTTACAGGTGACACCGAAAGGAAAAAACGACCGACAGGCCAGTTAAAACCAAGAAGTGTCAATGTCTGTTCTCATTGCGTGGTAACGTTGGCGGTGAGGAGTGAAGGTTAACAGTCGTTGAGGGCAGGCACAACCATCAAGCTGCTAATTATGTCGAGGGCCATTCCGATGAAGGGCAGTTGCAGGGAAAGGAAAAAACGACCGACAGGCCAGTTAAAACCAAGAAGTGTCAATGTCTGTTCTCATTGCGTGGTAATGGTGGGCGTCGGTGTTGGCGGTGAGGAGTGAAGGTTAACAGTCGTTGAGGGCAGGCACAACCATCAAGCTGCTAATTATGTCGAGGGCCATTCCGATGAAGGGCAGTAGCAGGGAATGGAGATGGATCATTGAGAGATTTGGCAAATAGCACGCTGAGGCCGGCTGAGATTTTGAAAGTCCAACCTTCCATGCAAATCAATTTATAATGCACGTCACCGAGTAAAAAGGGACAACAAGAATGTTGATATTGAAAAAAATTCGGTATAAAATTGATGTTAGGTTTTGTGCAAAATAATCACTTGTTGTAAGAAATTAAAAGATATGTTTACCCATATTGCTACCTTCGTATGGAAATTTCACCACACTTGTCACTTGTGCTTTTTAAGCCCCGCGGACGACGCGCACGACGGGGGTAATTTTGCCCGTCGTGCGCGCGAATGGAAAATGCTCCACACTTGTACGTTTTAGCCCCGCGCACGACGCGCACGACGGGGGAAAATTTTGCCTGTCGTACGCGCAGATGGAAATTGCTTCACACTAGGCGTTTTAACCCGCGTGCACGACGAGGCGTATTTTTGCCCTTCGTGCGAGCGGCTGGAAAATGCTCTACACTTGTGCGTTTTAAGCCACGCGGAAAACGCGCACGACGGGTTTTATTTTGCCCGTCGTCCGCGCGGATGGAAATTGCTTCACACTTGTGCGTTTTAACCCCCGCGGACGACGTGGTTAATTTTGCCCGTCGTGCGCCCGGATGGAAATTGCTCCACACTTGTCCGTTTTAAGCCCCGCGCACGACGGGGGAATTTTGCCCGTCGTGCGCGCGGATGGAAATTGGTTTACCCGTTGCGTTTTACCCCTCCCGCACTACGGGGGTAATTTTTGCCTGTCGTGCGCACGTTTGGTAAATGCTCCACACTTGTGCGTTTCCCGCGCACGACGCCCACGACGGGGGTAATTGCTTCACACTAGGCGTTTTAACCCCCGCGCACGACGGGGTTAATTTTGCCCGTCGTGCGCTAGGATGGAAATTGCTGCACAATAGGCGTTTTAACCGACGCGCCCGACGGGGTAAGTTTGCCCGTCGTTCGCGCAGATGGAAATTGCTTCACCCTAGGCGTTTTAACCCCCGTGCACGACGGGGCGTATTTTTGCCCGTCGTGCGCGCGGCTGGAAAATGCTCTACACTTGTGCGTTTTAAGCCCCGCGGACAACGCGCACGACGGGGGTAATTTTGCCCGTCGTGCGCGCGGATGGAAATTGCTCGACACTTGTGCGTTTTATGCCCCGCGGACGACGCGCACGACGGGGTTATTTTTGCCCGTCGTGCGCGCGGATGTGAATTGCTTCACACTAGCCGTTTTAACCCCCGCGAACGACGGGGTTAATTTTGCCCGTCGTGCGCCCGGATGGAAATTGCTCCACACTTGTCCGTTTAAGCCCCGCGCACGACGCGGGAATTTTGCCCGTCGTGCGCGCGGATGGAAATTGCTGCACACTTGTGCGTTTTAACCCCCGCGGACGACGGGGTTAATTTTGTCCGTCGTGCGCTCGGATGGAAATTGCTCCACACTAGGCGTTTTAACCCACGCGCACGACGGGGTAAGTTTGCCCGTCGTGCGCGCGGATGGAAATTGCTTTACAGATTGCGTTTTCCCCCTCGCGCACGACGGGGGTAATTTGGCCCGTCGTGCGCACGGCTGTAAATTGCTCCACACTTGTGCGTTTGCCCGCACACGACGCGCACGACGGGGGTAATTTTGCCCGTCGTGCGCGCGGATGGAAATTGCTCGACACTTGTGCGTTTTAACCCCCGCGGACGACGCGCACGACGGGGGTAATTTTGCCCGTCGTGCGCGCGGATGGAAATTGCTTCACACTTGTGCGTTTTAACCCCCGTGGACGACGGGGGTAATTTTTGCCCGTCATGCGCTCGGATGGAAATTGCTGCACACTAGGCGTTTTAACCCACGCGCACGACGGGGGTAAGTTTGCCCGTCGTGCGCGCGGATGGAAATTGCTTTACAGATTGCGTTTTCCCCCTCGCGCACGACGGGGGTAATTTGGCCCGTCGTGCGCACGGCTGTAAATTGCTCCACACTTGTGCGTTTGCCCGCACACGACGCGCACGACGGGGGTAATTTTGCCCGTCATGCGCGCGGATGGAAATTGCTGCGACACTTGTGCGTTTTAACCCCCGCGGACGACGCGCACGACGAGGTTATTTTTGCCCGTCGTGCGCGCGGATGGAAATTGCTGCACACTTGTGCGTTTTAACCCCCGCGGACGACGGGGTTAATTTTGTCCGTCGTGCGCTCGGATGGAAATTGCTCCACACTAGGCGTTTTAACCCACGCGCACGACGGGGGTAAGTTTGCCCGTCGTGCGCGCGGATGGAAATTGCTTTACAGATTGCGTTTTCCCCCTCGCGCACGACGGGGGTAATTTGGCCCGTCGTGCGCACGGCTGTAAATTGCTCCACACTTGTGCGTTTGCCCGCACACGACGCGCACGACGGGGGTAATTTTGCCCGTCGTGCGCGCGGATGGAAATTGCTCGACACTTGTGCGTTTTAAGCCCCGCGGACGACGCGCACGACGGGACTTATTTTGCCCGTCGTGCGCGCGGATGGAAATTGCTGCACACTTGTGCGTTTTAACCCCCGCGGACGACGGGGTTAATTTTGTCCGTCGTGCGCTCGGATGGAAATTGCTCCACACTAGGCGTTTTAACCCACGCGCACGACGGGGGTAAGTTTGCCCGTCGTGCGCGCGGATGGAAATTGCTTTACAGATTGCGTTTTCCCCCTCGCGCACGACGGGGGTAATTTGGCCCGTCGTGCGCACGGCTGTAAATTGCTCCACACTTGTGCGTTTGCCCGCACACGACGCGCACGACGGGGGTAATTTTGCCCGTCGTGCGCGCGGATGGAAATTGCTCGACACTTGTGCGTTTTAACCCCGCGGAAGACGCGCACGACGGGGGTTATTTTGCCCGTCGTGCGCGCGGATGGAAATTGCTACACACTTGTGCGTTTTAACCCCCGCGGACGACGGGGTTAATTTTGTCCGTCGTGCGCTCGGATGGAAATTGCTCCACACTAGGCGTTTTAACCCACGCGCACGACGGGGGTAAGTTTGCCCGTCGTGCGCGCGGATGGAAATTGCTTTACAGATTTCGTTTTCCCCCTCGCGCACGACGGGGGTAATTTGGCCCGTCGTGCGCGCGGCTGTAAATTGCTCCACACTTGTGCGTTTGCCCGCACACGACGCGCACGACGGGGGTAATTTTGCCCGTCGTGCGCGCGGATGGAAATTGCTCGACACTTGTGCGTTTTAAGCCCCGCGGACGACGCGCACGTCGGGAGTTATTTTGCCCGTCGTGCGCGTGGATGGAAATTGCTGCACACTTGTGCGTTTTAACCCCCGCGGACGACGGGGTTAATTTTGTCCGTCGTGCGCTCGGATGGAAATTGCTCCACACTAGGCGTTTTAACCCACGCGCACGACGGGGGTAAGTTTGCCCGTCGTGCGCGCGGATGGAAATTGCTTTACAGATTGCGTTTTCCCCCTCGCGCACGACGGGGGTAATTTGGCCCGTCGTGCGCACGGCTGTAAATTGCTCCACACTTGTGCGTTTGCCCGCACACGACGCGCACGACGGGGGTAATTTTGCCCGTCGTGCGCGCGGATGGAAATTGCTCGACACTTGTGCGTTTTAAGCCCCGCGGACGACGCGCACGACGGGGGTTATTTTGCCCGTCGTGCGTGCGGATGGAAATTGCTGCACACTTGTGCGTTTTAACCCCCGCGGACGACGGGGTTAATTTTGTCCGTCGTGCGCTCGGATGGAAATTGCTCCACACTAGGCGTTTTAACCCACGCGCACGACGGGGGTAAGTTTGCCCGTCGTGCGCGCGGATGGAAATTGCTTTACAGATTGCGTTTTCCCCCTCGCGCACGACGGGGGTAATTTGGCCCGTCGTGCGCACGGCTGTAAATTGCTCCACACTTGTGCGTTTGCCCGCACACGACGCGCACGACGGGGGTAATTTTTCCCGTCGTGCGCGCGGATGGAAATTGCTCGACACTTGTGCGTTTTAACCCCCGCGGACGACGCGCACGACGGGGGTAATTTTTCCCGTCGTGCGCGCGGATGGAAATTGCTTCACACTTGTGCGTTTTAACCCCCGCGGACGACGGGGGTAATTTTTGCCCGTCGTGCGCTCGGATGGAAATTGCTGCACACTAGGCGTTTTAACCCACGCGCACGACGGGGTAAGTTTGCCCGTCGTGCGCACGGATGGAAATTGCTTTACAGATTGCGTTTTCCCCCTCGCGCACGACGGGGGTAATTTGGCCCGTCGTGCGCACGGCTGTAAATTGCTCCACACTTGTGCGTTTGCCCGCACACGACGCGCACGACGGGGGTAATTTTGCCCGTCGTGCGAGCGGATGGAAATTGCTGCACACTTGTGCGTTTTAACCCCATCGGACGACGCGCACGACGAGGTTATTTTTGCTCGTCGTGCGCGCGGATGGAAATTGCTGCACACTTGTGCGTTTTAACCCCCGCGGACGACGGGGTTAATTTTGTCCGTCGTGCGCGCGGATGGAAATTGCTCCACACTAGGCGTTTTAACCCACGTGCACGACGGGGGTAAGTTTGCCCGTCGTGCGCGCGGATGGAAATTGCTTTACAGATTGCGTTTTCCCCCTCGCGCATGACGAGGGTAATTTGGCCCGTCATGCGCACGGCTGTAAATTGCTCCACACTTGTGCGTTTGCCCGCACACGACGCGCACGACGGGGGTAATTTTGCCCGTCGTGCGCGCGGATGGAAATTGCTCGACACTTGTGCGTTTTAAGCCCCGCGGACGACGGGCACGTCGGGGGTTATTTTGCCCGTCGTGCGTGCGGATGGAAATTGCTGCACACTTGTGCGTTTTAACCCCCGCGGACGACGGGGTTAATTTTGTCCGTCGTGCGCTCGGATGGAAATTGCTCCACACTAGGCGTTTTAACCCACGCGCACGACGGGGGTAAGTTTGCCCGTCGTGCGCGCGGATGGAAATTGCTTTACAGATTGCGTTTTCCCCCTCGCGTACGACGGGGGTAATTTGGCCCGTCGTGCGCACGGCTGTAAATTTCTCCACACTTGTGCGTTTGCCCGCACACGACGCGCACGACGGGGGTAATTTTGCCCGTCGTGTGCGCGGATGGAAATTGCTCGACACTTGTGCGTTTTAACCCCCGCGGACGACGCGCACGACGGGGGTAATTTTTCCCGTCGTGCGCGCGGATGGAAATTGCTTCACACTTGTGCGTTTTAACCCCCGCGGACGACGGAGGAAATTTTTGCCCGTCGTGCGCTCGGATGGAAATTGCTGCACACTAGGCGTTTTAACCCACGCGCACGACGGGGTAAGTTTGCCCGTCGTAAGCGCGGATGGAAATTGCTTTACAGATTGCGTTTTCCCCCTCGCGCACGACGGGGGTAATTTGGCCCGTCGTGCGCACGACTGTAAATTGCTCCACACTTATGCGTTTGCCCGCACACGACGCGCACGACGGGGGTAATTTTGCCAGTCGTGCGCGCGGATGGAAATTGCTTCACAATTGTGCGTTTTAACCCCCGCGGACGACGCGCACGACGAGGTTATTTTTGCCCGTCGTGCGCGCGGATGGAAATTGCTGCACACTTGTGCGTTTTAACCCCTGCGGATGACGGGGTTAATTTTGTCCGTCGTGCGCTCGGATTGAAATTGATCCACACTAGGCGTTTTAACCCACGCGCACGACGGGGGTAAGTTTGCCCGTCGTGCGCGCGGATGAAAATTGCTTTACAGATTGCGTTTTCCCCCTCGCGCACGACGGGGGTCATTTGGCCCGTCGTGCGCACGGCTGTAAATTGCTCCACACTTGTGCCTTTGCCCGCACACGACGCGCACGACGGGGGTAATTTTGCCCGTCGTGCGCGCGGATGGAAATTGCTCGACACTTGTGCGTTTTAAGCCCCGCGGACGCCGCGCACGACGGGGGTTATTTTGCCCGTCGTGCGCGCGGATGGAAATTGCTGCACACTTGTGCGTTTTAACCCCCGCGGACGACGAGGTTAATTTTGTCCGTCGTGCGCTCGGATGGAAATTGCTCCACACTAGGCGTTTTAACCCACGTGCACGACGTGGGTAAGTTTGCCCGTCGTGCGCGCGGATGGAAATTGCTTTACAGATTGCGTTTTCCCCCTCGCGCACGACGGGGGTAATTTGGCCCGTCGTGCGCACGGCTGTAAATTGCTCCACACTTGTGCGTTTGCCCGCACACGACGTGCACGACGGGGGTAATTTTGCCCGTCATGCGCGCGGATGGAAATTGCTCGACACTTGTGCGTTTTAACCCCCGCGAACGACGTGCACGACGAGTTTATTTTTGCCCGTCGTGCGCGCGGATGGAAATTGCTGCACACTTGTGCGTTTTAACCCCCGCGGACGACGGGGTTAATTTTGTCCGTCGTGCACTCGGATGGAAATTGCTCCACACTAGGCGTTTTAACCCACGCGCCCGACGGGGTAAGTTTGCCCGTCGTGCGCGCGGATGGAAATTGCTTTACAGATTGCGTTTTCCCCCTCCCGCACGATGGGGGTAATTTGGCCCGTCGTGCGCACGGCTGTAAATTGCTCCACACTTGTGCGTTTGCCCGCACACGACGCGCACGACTGGGGTAATTTTGCCCGTCGTGCGCGCGGATGGAAATTGCTCAACACTTGTGCGTTTTAAGCCCCGCGGACGACGCGCACGATGAGGTTATTTTTGCCCGTCGTGCGCGCGGATGGAAATTGCTGCACACTTGTGCGTTTTAACCCCCGCGGACGATGGGGTTAATTTTGTCCGTCGTGCACTCGGATGGAAATTGCTCCACACTAGGCGTTTTAACCCACACGCACGACGGGGGTAATTTTGCCTGTCGTGCGCGCGGATGGAAATTGCTCGACACTTGTGCGTTTTATGCCCCGCGGACGACGCTCACGACGACGTTATTTTTGCCCGTCGTGCACGCCGATGTGAATTGCTTCACACAGTAGGCGTTTTAACCCCCGCGCACGACGGGGTTAATTTTGCCCGTCGTGCGCTCGGATGGAAATTGCTGCACACTAGGCGTTTTAACCCACGCGCACGACGGGGGTAATTTTGCCCGTCGTGCGCGCGGATGTGAATTTCTTCACACTAGGCGTTTTAACTCCCGCGGACGACGGGGTTAATTTTGCCCGTCGTGCGCTCGGATGGAAATTGCTGCACACTAGGCGTTTTAACCCACGCGCACGACGGGGGTAATGTTGCCCGTCGTGCGCGCGGATGTGAATTTCTTCACACTTGGCGTTTTAACCCCCGTGGACGACGGGGTTTATTTTGCCCGTCGTGCACACGGATGGAAATTTCTTTACACGTTGCGTTTTCCCCCTCGTGCACGACGGGGGTAATTTTGCCCGTCGTGCGCACGGTTGGTAACTTCTCAACACTTGTGCGTTTTAAGCCCACGCCGCGCACGACGCATAGGCTGTAGCGCGTTGTTCGCGGGGAGTAATATACTCCGTTCTGGGTCGACGCGCACAACGGTGCCGTATAGTGTAAAATATTTCTATGAAAAGGATATAAAGGGCGGGATGGTAATTGCACCAATAGTTCTAAAAAGTTGATTTCATAGGGGCTATAAGGGCGGGATGGTAATTGCCCCAAAAGTTCCGGGCGCGTAAGGGCGCGTTGGTAATTGCACCAAAAGTTCCTCATGTTCCGCTTTTAACAACAGCCGGGGGATCGGATCGGACGGTCAGGAGGGGTCAAGCGCAGGAATCCCATCTGAGCACGAGCTCAGGCACATTTTACCCATATATATATATATATAATGTTCGTGCACTAGATCTGCTCATTTTTTATTGCTAAGCTTCCCAAAGATGCGAGCTATTGCAGGTTCTGATAATATGTCCCACACCTCAGCTCGAGATTGATCAAACTCCTGTCTGCATCAGATGCCCCCCCCATATATATATATATATATATATATATATATATATATATATATATATATATATATATATATATATATATATATGAGAAAACGAGAAATAGGGTGTCACAGGAGAGAATCTCTCCTATGTCGGTCAAAAAAACTACAATCTCCACATGTTTTTTGGAAGATCCGAGCCGTTCATCTCGATCTCCACCCTCTAAAACACCTACCCACCAATTTTCAGCCCGATCCGAGGTGTTTTGCCCGTTCATCTACCCTTTGCAAAAGTTATGTTCATGTGAAACCGTTAAATTTTGGTCGGGTGGATGAACGGGCAAAACACCTCGGATCGGGCTGAAAATTGGTGGGTAGGTGTTTTAGAGGGTGGAGATCGAGATGAACGGCTCGGATCTTCCAAAAAACATGTGGAGATTGTAGTTTTTTTGACCGACATAGGAGAGATTCTCTCTTGTGACACCCTATTTCCCGTTTCCTATATATATATATATATATATATATATATATATATATATATATATATATATATATATATATATATATATATCTCTCTCTCTCTCTCTCTCTATTATACATTTGACAGTGTTTTTTGAATCCTAGGGCTGACTAGGACAAGATAAAAGATGGCTGAGATTTGATCTTCGTAAATCAACGGTTGAGATGAATAGTTGTAAAACTTTTTAAGATAAACTGAGTTTTTTAAACTTGAGGTGGGGCCAGTTGAGTTTTTGAAACTGGGTTTTTGAAACATGAAATCATTGCAAATGCTAGAGGACGCACTAAAGCTCAAAAAATATGCTGGCATAATAAAGGATCCAAAAGGCATGCAGAATAAAAAAAGGAGAAAAAGTGTACGCACAATAAAAATAGACGCACTAAATGCACAATAAAGGCATTTTCTCAGCCAATTAACAAAGCGTACGCACAATAAAGGGCCTCGCCTCACCAACGCACAGAGCATGACACCTCACGGACTCCTCGGCTCCTTCACACGACGCCTCGCCTTCTACACAAAAAAACCCAAAATTTCTTCCTGCGATTGGTTTCGCCATCATCCAGATCACCCGCCATTAATTGGTTTCGCCATCATCCAGAGCACCAGCCAGCATCAAGAACATCCCCATCAATTTCTTCCTCTCCCATCGCAGGTAACATCCGCCATCAATTGGTTTTGCAGTTTTTCATTTTATCTTTGTTAAGATCTGCTTCCATTTGATCTTCGTTTTCTCCTTCTGAGTTGCCGCAGTTAACCCCACCTCCCTTGGAGCATTTTCTCAGCCAGCATCATCTTCAAGCAATTTAGTTTTCTCCAAAAGATACACTTTTTTCCTGCGATCATTTCATCATCTTCGGTTATCACTTTCATTTCATTGCTTCTGTACGTTTTGGTCTTCTGTTATCATCTTCTGTTATCCATCAGGCTCACTAACCTAAATGAATCACTGCAGGTTTTCGCAGGAAAGAGGAAATTTGAAAGGCAATGCATAGGAGCTAAAGAGCTGGCTGACATAGTTGTGTCAAGAAAAATGAGAGGATGGAGGTCCACAACATAAAACATGACATGTGAACAGTACCTACGAAACACCAGAATAAGGTACATCTCCCACAACTTTGTGGTTCTGTATTATTTGAATGCCCAACCATGTAGCACGTACACTTAGCATGAAGCTGAACCCGTGTATGACACGTCAAAGCATGTGTTTGACACTCGAACTTCGTGGATTCTCCTTAGAGAAGTATCAGGAACTTTTCAAAACACATTCTCCATTATCGGACAGTTTCCTACAATTCCCATACATTTATTTAGTCATAATACATAACCGAGATGCTTTTTTACGTCCATTTATATATGAAACCAACAACGGATGGCTTTTGTTATGTGAGAAAATTTCTTCATTTAGTTGGCCAAAAGGTCTATTTACCACATCATCTTCTGTTATCACTTTTTTCTTGCGATCATTTCATCATCTTTTGTTATCACTTTTTTCATTTCATCATCTTCTGTTGTTTGCATGGTCATGTTTTCTTTTTTTTGTACACTTAATTTCCAATATAGGAGCTTTTTCCAATTATAGGAGCTTTTTCCAGACTGAGAGTTTTAAGATTTTCCAAGTACACTTAATTGCCAGATTTGGAAACACTTATATGAGCTTCATGAACATTATATCAGTATTAAGTGTTTGTGTCTTACCGTTGTTTGCATGGTCGGGTTTTCTTTTTTTTTTGTACACTTAATTGCCAATATAGGAGCTTTTTCCAATTATATGAGCTTTTTCCAGACTGAGAGTGTTAAGATTTTCCAAGTACAGTTAATTGCCAGATTTGGAAACACTTATATGAGCTTCATGAAGATTATATCGGTATTAAGTGTTTGTTTAAATGCTCTTATAGCAGCAGTATTCAGTGTTCGCTATAGGCGTCGTTGATATTAAGTCTGAATTGTTTAATATGCATAGCTTGGAAAAATTAGATGGCAAATAATTGACTGGAGTTCCTGCGTTTTGAAAGGCGTTTGTATGTGTAGTAACTGTTTTTGTTGTGATATTAAATTTTGTTATGGAGGAAATAGGGATATCAAATTCTGGCATTATAATTGGCCAAGTGCCTTCAATTATTGCTTGGCATTCCCTCTTATGATAGCTACATATGTGAATGTCTCTGTCATCTCTTGATATGTTATGTTTAATTACTTTTATTGACTTGATACATCTAAACTCTTATAATGGGTTTGCTTCTGATGCCATCACTGTGATCTTTGTTCTCAGCCAGCAAGGTTCCGAGTTGTCGCAGGTAACCTCAAGAACACTTTGTTATCAGTTTATTAGCAGTTCATTAGCGCTTCATTAGCAGTTCATTGCAATTTTTATACATTTCTTTTGAAATAGTTTATCATTATTTTCAGACTGCAGGCCTATTATAGCTTCTTTTTTAACATTTTTTTGCTCTTTGTTTTTACGTTTATGCTGATAATGTTTTTTAATAATTAATTATGGCTGTTAGTGAATTTCATTATCCAATCAAATGCTCATTGTTTCTGACACACTACACATCGGTCATTAAAGGGTTAATTGGTGTATCTCTTTACTAGGACATTCACTAATCGCCAACTAAACACCATAAAGAGAGATCCCACTTACTGACATATGTTCATTAGACTTTCTTACGACATATTTTCGACTAAAGACAACATCTTCGGTTGCAATCGAGTCAATCAATTTAGTTACTTGCTGTGAGCATTTCATTGATGTGAGCATTTCATTGAAATCGAGTCACTTTTTTGCTGTGAGCAATTCATTACAATCAATCGAGTCAATCAATTTAGTTACTTGATTTAGTTTTGTCCGCAACATAATGTATGGATTGCTTATAATATATCAACGTAATGAGGTGGCAAATAGATTAGAAGAGCTTCCAATAGATCAACGTAATGATGTAGCATAATGCGCGTTTAGTGACTTGACTGCGGAAAAATGCGTGTTTCTTTACAGACATGTCATTGAAAGCAAAACTAGAGTTAATACATTCATTACCTGTAGACATGGTTGTTCCTCTTGGAGACAAGATGTTCTTTTAGTAGCACGTTGCTTTGTAGCATGTCATTGAATTTGCTGGTATATCAGTATGGTTGTATAATTTTTCTTTAAACTGATCCATTTGGTTTATCATTGTCATCGTTTATCATCTAAACTCTTAAAGTTTTTGCATCCAAATTTGGTCACTATGTATGATTTAGATTAGTTTTATGAGACATCTATCAACCCTCTAAATTTATGCTACAATCCTTACCCCTACTTTCTGGTCATGTAATTTAGGTGAACCACTTTTAGAGCTCTTCTACAGTTGTCATATCGAATTAATTTCTATTTTTTGGTGCAATCAGAGAAAATAATCAAATATTAATAGTCACATGGATTATATTTCCTCTGATTTGTCAGTAGTCCAGTAGCTAAAGCACCCAATACATGAGCAATTCATCACAACTTTACCACTTTCCACCGCCTTTGGTAAATGAACAAAAATGAAGCTCCAATATTTGCACAAAATATAGAGCGTGTGCGTAATTATTTGTTCTTAATCATAGAGTAAGAGCTAACGCAAATGTGACACCTGAAGATGTTTGGTATCTTGATGTAGCATTCACCCGTACATGAGTCGCAATGGTTGACAATTTGTTATCCCGTTTGATGAACAAAAGATTTCTTGACCCAATAATTATATTGCAATGAAAAAGATTTATTTCGCTGCTCAAACTGCTGCCATTGAAGTGCAACACACTGTAGGACACTGCATACACACAAAAAATGCCACTGCATGCATGCAAGGAGCAAGCAAATTATAAATATTTATACCGCTGACCAAACAATTAAACCAAAAACAAAACAAAAACAAAGAGATACATAAATACAAAGAAATTTTCTCCTCAAATGTGTAAGCTAAAGGAAACATTTAGTGGCATGAAGCTGATCCCAATTTTTCCTTAAAAAATAAAATCCCAATTTTTTTGGTATGATGGCTAGGAAGAAGAAGTCAAACCGACATGAATCATTGCAGTGGTGTAGGGGTATGTCTGTTAAGAACTTTGAAAAACATGGATGACTTGGTCATCAGTTTTTCTTAATGGAATCTCGGGCAATGGACAAATTACACAGTAGAATTTACTTACTCTCTCGATGCCGGTGTCATCTCATCTTTTTATTGTTCCTACATCGTTCATAACAGATTACACAGTAGAATCTACTTTTATGATGCATCTCGACGTCGGCAAGCATCATGCCGTCTTTCGTACATATTTGTTTAATAATATTTTAACATTTATTTTAAATGATTCATTTGGACGTTGGCATTATTTGTTGAAATTTGGGGTCCTCTCATTACTCATTTGAAAACCGAAATCATTAAACTAAATTTTGGGAAAAACTAAGATTTTTGGGAGGAACTAAATTTCTTGGAATGTGCTAAATTTTGGGGTTCTAAGATTTTGAGGAGAGAATATCATAAATGAACCGTGCCCTATGGGCACGGGTTATGACTAGTATATATATATATATATACTAGCCATTGCCCGTGCCCATAGGGCACAGTTTAATTTAATGGCTGAGTTCTTCCCTCCCCCAAATTTCAAGTTCCCCAAAGTTTCAAGTTTTCTCCCAAAATTTCAAGTTTTCTCCCAAATTTAAGTTTTCCCCCAAAATTTAAGTCCCCCCAAAATTGGCGTTGCCACACAGGACAAACTTGCCACGTAGGACAAATTTTTGTCCTAGTAGGATAAGATTCAAAATCTTCGTGTTTTATAGAATAGATATACATACATACATACATACATACATACATACATACATACATACATACATACATACATACATACATACATACATACATATATATATATATATATATATATATATATATATATATATATATATATATATATATATATATACTAGTCATAACCCGTGCCCGCGGGCACGTTTCATTTAACATTTCCCCGACAAATTTTTGTTCCTCGAAAAATTATTTACACAGCCAAAATTAAACAGAACAATAAATTAGCGTAAAAATATTTAGTGGCACGGGCACCTTCAGCACGGGCGTCTTCGGCGTGGAACAACAAATTCGGCGTCGAACGACAAATTCGGCGTCGAACAACAAATTTGGCGCCCGGTCCTTCGGGCATAACAACAAATCTTTGTAAAAAATTGCGCGGGCGACTTCAGCGCGGAACAACGGAACAACAAATTCGACGTCGAACAACAAATTTGGCGCCCGCGCCTTTGACGCAGAACAACAAATCTTTGTAACAACAAATTCGGCGCCCACGCCTTTAGCCCAGAACAACGGAACAACCAATTCGGCGTCGAACAACAAATTTGGCGTCCGCGCCTTCGGAGCAGAACAACAAATCTTTGAAAAAAAATTTTAGCGGGCGCCGAAGACAACAAACATCAATGTATTTTTACGCTAATTTATTGTTCCGCTAAATTGTTTTACGCTAAATTTTTTATTTTGTTTAATTTAATGGATCATGATTCTCCACAATCTTTCCCAAGGCACTTTTAATTTCAAAGTTTAGGTTTACAATGCACTTTTTCTTCCAAATTTAATCTCCACAATATTTCTCACTGCACTTTTCCCCCCAAATTTAATTTCCACACTCTTTTCCAAGGCACTTCTAATTTCAAAGTTTATATTCCCAAGGCATTTTCCCCCAAAAATTTTCACAAAATCCAATCTCAACCATTGATTTACCAAGATCAAATCTCAGCCACTCTTTATCTTGTCCTAGTCAGCCCTAGAATTCAAAAATCGTTGTCAAATGTATAATAGACTAGTCATAACCCGTGTCCGTGGACACGAACTCTTTGTTCCCCAACAAATTATTTACACAGCCAAAATTTAACAAAACAATATATTAGCGTAAAAATATTTAGCGGCAGGGGCACCTTCGGTGCGGGCGTCTTGGACGTGGAACAACAAATTCAGCGTCGAACAACAAATTTGACGCCCGCGCCTTTGGCGCAGAACAACAAATCTTTGTAAAAAATTTAGCGGGCGCCTTCAGCGCCCGCGCCGAAATTTCCCCCGCGAAATCTTTGTTCCCCGGAAATTATTTCCACAGCCAAAATTTAACAGAACAATAAATTAGTGTAAAAATATTTAGCGGCACGGGCACCTTCGGTATGGAACAACAAATTCGGCGCAGGCGCCTTCGGCGCAGAACAACAAATTCGACGTGGAATAACAAATTCGACGTAAAAAAATTTAGCGCGGGCGCTGGAACAACAAACATCAGGGTATTTTTATGCTAATTTGTTATTCCGCTAAATTGTTTTACGCTAAATTTTTTCTTTTGTTTAATTTAATGGATCATGATTCTCCACAATCTTTTTCAAGACACTTTTAATTTCAAAGTTTAGGTTTCCAAGGCACTTTTCCCCTAATCCACAATCTTTCCCAATGCATTTTTTCCCTCAAATTTAATTTTCACACTCTTTCCCAAGGCACTTCTAATTTCAAAGTTTATGTTCCCAAGGCACTTAACCCCAAAAAATTTCACAAAATCCAATCTCAACCATTGATTTACCAAGATCAATTCTCAGCCACTCTTTATCTTGTCCTAGTCAGCCCTAGAATTCAAAAAACGCTGTCAAATGTATAATAGATATATATATATACACACACACACACACTAGTCATACCCCGTGTACATACATACATCTCGGGTGCGAAATCGGAGAAGACAGTCTGTTAACAGGTGAAATGGCGACATGGTAGTCGTCTCCCGGGCGCAAGAATGACGTGGAAGTCGGCTCCCGGAGGCAATACTGACGTTTCAACAGAAATGGGAGACCAAAATTTTGCAACCTTTTTTTTTAAAAAGCTAATTACGTTTGCTTGTTAGTTCGCTTGTTAGTACATGATAATCGAGATTGTTAATACATGGGAAGTGAGTTGGATTTATTATGTTAAAGATAATACTAAAAATGTTTTAGAATAAAAGAACATTATGAACAAAAAACAGAAATAGCTAATTTACAATACACTAAAAGCTTATTACTTTTTCTTTTATCTTCGTTCATTATTTGCATTACGTAACAAAATTAAATAACTCAAAATGATTTATCTCTAAGCACTCAATTACCAGCGCTACGCGACAAACATTTCCAATCAAATTTAGGCTATTTAGCAACGAACTCCAACCATAATTCAGAATTTAGAATTTTGTATCATATTTACATAATCATCCAATGTTGCCAAACTGTAAACGGGCCATTGTTGATATCCACCTTTTTAAAAACTCCCTTAAATCAGGAGGCAGCGGGCCCCATGCCATTCCCCTTGTCAAGCGAACGCCGGCTCAGATCCACCGCCACGTGTCCTCCTGCTTCCGCTTCCGCCAGCTCATCAATGGCCGCCTGCAGACGCGAGAGATCCCAACCCCCGAGTTCTCCGAGCCCCTCTCCGGCGACTACTCGCAAGCGCGAGCGATCTAAGACGCCGAGCTCCTCGAGCTCATCGGATCCGTGGGCAGAGAGGCAGGAGACGAAGGAGGAAGCGTCGTGGGCCCGGGCGGCGCTGACGGAGAGGGCGGCACGTCGTGGGCCCGGGCGGCGCTGACGGAGAGGGCGGCGCTGACGGAGAGGGCAGCGCTGACGAATGATGGTCGCCTGAGATGGAAGACATATGCACAGGCACATGCATTTCTATTTATGCGTTACAACCCTGCTGCTCTTTTGGGGAAGAGCAAAGTCCGGTCTTTATTGCGTTACAACCCAAAGATATTTATGCTGCTCTTTTCGGGAAGAGCAAGAGCCTTTTTGGGAAGCTCTCTCCCAAAAATGCATCTTTCTCTTCCCCAAAAATCTGTTGATATCCCTTTTTACCTTTCCAAAAAAAAGTCTTTTGATATCCCTCTTTCTCTTACCCGAAAATGATTTAAAAATCTGAGTTTAAATGTATGTTGCTATCAAATGGGACCCACAAATATAAAAAGTATGTATTAAAATACAAAAAAATCATCCCAAAGTTTAATCCCAACCATCGATTCATCAAGATTAAATCCTGGCCGTCTTTTATCTACCCCTTTGTCCTAGTCAGCTTGTCCTAGTCAGCCCTAGGATTCAAAAAACTCTGTCAAATGTAATATAGATATATATATTTTGAAAGGTAAGTGTGAGAATTTATTTCAGAATGTACACATATACAACAGTCTTTTCCATGATTGGGGGAACTCAGTAGCGAAAGGATAGGGCACAGGCGCCGTCACTCCCAACTAAGAGAACCCTCGACCAAGCTCGGACCAAAAGATTACAAAAGTTAAACAAAACGAGAAACATCTAGCCATTATCCTTGAAACCCCAATTCCCAGATGCCTCGTAATCATCTTCTGTAGTGGGTTCTTGGTCGTATAACGCAACACGGATGTCCGCCGCAATCTCCTCAAACAGCATTGTCTTACATCTTTTTCCATTATCAAATAATCTTCTATTCCTTTCCCTCCAGATGTGCCAAACCATGGATGCGAGGCAAGTTTTCGACAACAAACTCAGGAATCCTTTCCCATCACCATTCAACAAACTCAGGAATTCTTATATATATACCCGGGATAAGCTCGTAAAATGGAGTTTTCTTAAGATGGGGATCACCATCACCATTCCCTCCTCCTTGTCTGGTATTGGGGACTTGATACTCTCATTTTATCATGGAAAGAGCAATGTGGGAAGATTGGCTAAAACTGTATTGGCTATGTTGACTTGGCATATTTGGCGGGAGAGGAACAGAAGGATTTTTGAAGGAAGCAGGCAGACTCAAACTCAGCTCTTTGAGACTATTGCTGATGATGTCAGAATTGCCCTGAGGCACGTAGATTGGGATAGGGATTCTGATATTGCCCCTCCTTCTAATTGGGGGTTGGTTGACTAGTATGGCCGCCATGTATTTTTTTGTTCTTTTTGACCCTACGGTTAGCTGAAGGTGTCATGTATCATTGGGGTTAAGGGCGACTGTGCTCTTGTCCCGTGCTACACACATCCTTCCTCCATCCGTGAGCGTCTTGTATTTTTTCATATGACTCAATAAAGATGCAAAGCATATTCTCCAATATATATATATATATATATATATATATATATATATTCTATAAAATAGGGAAGTTATCAAGAGAAATTGGATAAGAAAAATTGGACAAGAGAAATTGGATAAGAGAATTTGGACAAGAGTATATACATCTATTCTATAAAATAGGGATGTTATCAAGAGAAGTTGGACAAGAGATATACATACATATATGCATATACATACATACATATACATACATACATACATATATATATATATATACATACATATATACATCTATAAAATAGGGATGTTATCAAGAGAAATTGGATAAGAGAAATTGGACAAGAGAAATTGGATAAGAAAATTTGGACAAGAATATATACATACATATATAAACCTACATATGTACATATACATATATACATATACATACATATACATCTATTCTATAAAATAGGGAGGTTACCAAGAGATATTGGATAAGAGAATTTGCACAAGAGTATATACATACATATATAAACATATACATATACATATACATATATACATATATATATACATACATATACATACATCTATTCTATAAAATATGGATGTTATCAAGAGAAATTGGATAATAGAAATTGGAAAAGAGAAATTGGATAAGAGAATTTGGACAAGAGTATACATATACATATATACATATACATACATATACATACATTGGGAGGTTATCAAGTGAAATTGAATAAGAGAATTTGGACAAGATAAATTGGATAAGAGATGAGATTTTGAGGGATAAGAGAGGAGGTGGAGAATTTTGCACATACAATCCCGGTTTTTACATTTTTGCCCCTGGACCCTCCCCACACATACACCCACATTTTTTATCCTTCCCCCCTTTCCGACCGTTTTTTCCAGTCCACGTGCACGTGTGCACGGGTTATTTGCTAGTGTATATGTGTGTGTGTGTGTGTGTGTGTGTGTGTGTATAATGTTCGTGCACTAGATCTGCTCATTTTTTTATTGCTAAGCTTCCCAAAGATGCAAGCTATTGCAGGTTCTGATAATATGTCCAACACCTCAGCTCGAGATTGAAACTAAATAAAGAACATACAAATGGTACATTATTTACGTAGCCTCAGACGGCGATAAACACAGTCGCCCCAAATGCGATGTAGCCCACATCTTGGAAGAGGAGAAGAATGGAGAGATCAGCGCTATAGACCACAGATCACATCCTAGCCTTGTTGCAGAGTTTCTGCGTCTCTGAATTTTCAGCTTATAGTTTTTTGTCTATTTTTTGTGTGGTGAACCAATATAATCGATGTGTAAAAAAGTAATTATGTTTATGTATTTAGGTAATGGCAAACTTGTAAATAAAAGTTCTGTGAAACCATAAAAGTGTGCGGTGCAACTAACAGCATTCTCTTCCGAAAACTTAGGCACCCAATGTTTTGGGAATTGCTTTACACACCCACCGTTTTACTCTGCGCACATACCGTTTAATTTTTTAAAGAATAACAAAACTACCACTTTCAAAAACCCTGTAATACCCCGGTCAAAAATTACTCTATGCACATACCAAATTACGAACCCCGCACAACAGGGAAAATTTTTGTCTGTTGTGCGCGGTGGGTAAAAAATGATGAACATACCAAAATTACTCACCGCAGACAACACTCAAAAATTCACCACGCACAACAGAAAATTTGTTTTCCATGTTGAGCGATCTTAGTAATTTTGTGCATCAATTTTTACTTATCGTGGACAACATGCAAAAAAAATTGTTTGTTGTGCGCTTGAGTAATCTTGGGTTGTGCAACAATTTTACTAATTGCACACAACATGCAAAAATTTTGCATGTTGTGCGTAGTTAATAATTTTGGTATGTGCAATAATTTTTACTCAATGCGCACAACAGGCAAAAATTTTGCCTGTTGTGCGCGCAGGGAAAAAACCACTTTCTGAACGTGAGCAGACGCAAATGCTAACAAACATGAGCAATATTCTTAAAAGTAAACAAACCTAGTTGTAACGCGTGGAAAGCAAACGTTTAGTGTTTGATTTTTTCCCGAAGAATTTCAAAGATTTCGTGGATCACACAAGAGACATGAAGATTTCTTCATTGATCAAAAGAAGGTGTACTACGAGATCAAAAGATTTAGGATTTTTTTGCCCTAAAACTGTCGAAGGAAACTTAAAACGAGTCGGTTCATTCTACAGTTGGTAAGAAATCAATTGCTAGAAATTAATTGGTAATTTATTATTGCTAGAATTTGATTGTTGATACATAAATATAGATAAATTATTCAGATGGGATGAAATTATTTAATATTGCGAGGATTGAAGAAGATGAATAACAATCCAAGGTACGAAATTTTTGCTATATGTTCATCAATAATACCATAATAAATTTATGCAATGTTCAAATAGTGTTATGTTTACTATAAAATTCAAGATAATGTAGCAAGCTCAGATGGGCATAACGATTTTACAAATGAATTTACAACCATGACCACATTTAAAAGCAAAGAAGCCATTGTTAATGTGGGGATCTCACTGGATAGCAAGCAGACACTAGAGATAGTGATTAGTGTAAAAAAATCTCTTTAAAAATCTACCTATGTTAACAAATGGTGTTACCCAAATTTAACATAATCAACAATTATCTCAAACAGTGAGAATATGCAGTGGATTGAGACATGCAAGAGATAAATAATAGCAACAATCACAGAAAGTGAAAACTGTAATACCCTATAATCACGTATACAGGTATTACGCTACGTATTTCTAATCGTATACGAACTCGTATGTTTTGTGTAATTTTTCTTTAATTTTTTTAAAAAATGATGAATGTTGGATGAAAATAAACTCAAGAGAGAGAGATAGATCATTTCATTGCTAAGAATGAGTAACCATGGCTAAGAGCCATGGTGCTCTATTTATTTATCTCATAGTGGGGAGGCCAAAAGCCTCTAGTAGACCAAGGGTCCCCATTACCCTAAGTAATGGGGGACCTAATGAATGGGTAATGAAGGAGGGGAGGCCAAAGGCCTCCCTCATTCATAACACTCCCCCTTACACATTCATCACTTCGGTCTCAGCTACTGAGGCAAGGGGTGGATACTTCTGGATCCAGAGTAAGTGTGTTTGCCTCGTTAAAACCTTAGCTGTGGAAAACCCAGTGGGAAAACCCAACAGCTTAAGGAAAAAGAGTGCAACCCACAGGTTACTCCCCCTGATCAGTACAAGCTTCAGGCTTGCAGGTCTTTCAACTGTCGCATACCAATGTTCTTTACAAGCTTTACAAAAGTACATTTAGGCAATGCCTTAGTAAAAAGATCAGCTAAGTTGTTGCATGACTGGATCTGTCGAACTTTAATCTGCTTGTCGTTCTTCTGCTCGTGCGTCCAGAAAAACTTGGGAGAAATGTGCTTTGTCATGTCGCCTTTGATGTAGCCCTTCTGAAGCTGAGCAATGCACGCGTCGTTGTCTTCGAATAGGGCAGTAGGCTCCAGATCACCGGTCTTCAGGCCAGTGGATTGGAGGATGTGTTGGACGACGGAGCGTAGCCAAAAACATTCTCTGCTCGCTTCATGGATCGCGATGAGCTCTGCATGGTTGGAAGATGTAGCAGTAGTGGTTTGTTTTACCGATCTCCAGGAGATAGCAGTTCCTCCGTAGGTAAAGACAAAACCAGTCTGTGATTTTGCCGTATGCGGATCTGAAAGATAGCCTGCATCAGCATAACCAAGTAACTGGGAGGAGGCACCTCTCTGGTAGTAAAGTCCAAGGTCTACGGAACCCTGGAGGTATCGCAGAAGATGCTTTACTCCATTCCAGTGGCGCTTTGTAGGCGCTGCACTGTGTCTGGCTAGGAGATTGACTGCAAACGCTATATCGGGACGCGTGCAGTTAGCCAGATAGAGAAGTGCACCAATGGCACTTAGGTAGGGTACTTCTGGACCCAGTATCTCCTCCCCCTCTTCCAGAGGCCGGAAGGGGTCCTTTTGTACGTCTAATGATCTCACGACCATAGGGGTACATAAAGGATGGCATTTATCCATTTGGAACTTATTTAAAATCTTCTTGGTATAATTGGATTGATGTAGAAGGATTCCACCTTGTAGGTGTTCAATCTGCAAGCTAAGGCAATACTTCGTTCTGCCTAGGTCTTTCATTTCAAAAGTGTGCTTTAGCCTGCATATATCTCATTACTCTCTGCTGGAGAGCCTATAAGATTTAAGTCATCAACGTAAACTGCTATGATGACGAATCCTTTTCCCGTTCTTTTGATAAAGATGCACGTGCAGACTTCGTTATTAGTGAATCCTTGATGTGCAAGGAAATCACTTAGTCTGTTATACCACATTTTGCCCGACTGTTTTAGTCCATATAAGGATCTATGTAGTCTAACAGAGAATACGTCCCGAGGTATCTCTTTCATCTCTGTGGGTAAGTTAAACCCATCTGGTAGTTTCATATAGATCTTTTTATCAAAATCGCCATAAAGATATGCAGTCACAACGTCCATGAGCTGCATTTCTAGGCTTGCCAGAGATGATAGGCTTATTAAGAATCTGAATGTATTAGCGTCCATTACCGGGGAGTATGTATCTTCATAATCGATACCCGGTCTCTGGGAAAAACCCTTTGCTACAAGACGCGCCTTGTAGCGGACGATCAGATTTTCTTCATTTCTTTTTCTAATGAAAACCCACTTATATCCCACAGGTCTAACACCTACTGGTGTTTGGACTACAGGTCCAAAGACTTTGCGTTTCGAGAGTGAGTCTAGCTCTACTCTTATCGCCTCGTCCTACTTTGGCCAATCATCTCTGCGTTTACAATCCGCTAGAGAAAGTGGTTCGATGTCATCGTCGTATTCAGCGACGTGAACGGCAATAGTGAACGCAAAATCGTCGACGACGACTGTGCTATGTCAGTCCAGTACCTCCCCAGTACGTACAAAGTTTAATGATGTTTCTCCTAATGTTTCCTATGTGTGGGAAATTAGGAGGGGAGAGGTAGCTGTCCTGAGCTCAGTATCCCGTGGAGGGATAATCTTATTTTCACCAGGAATCTTTCTCTTTCGAGGAACTTTATCTTTTGAACCTAGTGGCCGTCCTCTTTTCAATTGAGGTACATCCATTTCTGCTGCGGGTGGATTGCATCCATTTATAGGGATGTCAATCCTAGCTGGAGTGTTAGCAGCAGGGACGTGTGAACGGACAATCTTCTGACTGTCCGTGAATTTATCCGGCAATTGGTGTACTGTATTCTGGATGTGAAGGATCTTTAGGATCTCATCTTCACACAGATTTGTACGCGGATCATAAAAGGACAAAGACTTATTTTCCCAATTAATGGTCTCCGAAGCTTCAGGCTTCTTGGAATGTTTGCCCAACTTTGGAAAAGTTTTCTCATCGAATTCACAATTAGCAAGACATGCCTTAAATGCGTCCCCCGTTAGGGGTTCTAGGTATCTAATAATCGAGGGTGAATCAAATCCAATATAGATTCCTAGACGACGTTGAGGACCCATTTTGGTCCTCTGAGGTGGTGCTATTGGAACATAGACCGCACAACCAAATATTCTCAAATGAGATATATCTGGAGTTGAGCCGTATGCTAGTTGCATCGGGGATAATGTATTGCCTCCAGAGGGGCGTATCCTGATAAGAGATGCGGCATGCAGAATAGCATGTCCCCAAGCATCCACCGGCAATTGGGATTGAATAAGCAATGGACGTGCAATCCATTGGAATCTCTTTATAAAGGACTCTGCTAATCCATTCTGGGTGTGAACATGAGCTACTGGATTTCAACTTCTATACCCGTTGCCTGGCAATAGTCTTCGAAGACTTGAGATGTGAATTCACCCGCATTATCAAGACGTAGTTTCTTGATATGGTTATAGGGGAAATGAGCACGTAACCTAATTATCTGTGCCAACAGCTTTGCAAAAGCTAGGTTACGGGTGGACAAGAGGCACACATAAGACCATTTTGTGGATGCATTTATTAGTACCATGAAGTACCGAAATGGGCCACTTGCGGGGTGAATAGGCCCGCAAATGTCACCATGTATCCTCTCAAGGAAGCCAGGAGACTCTAAACCCACTTTTAGGGGCGATGGTCTCGTTATTAGTTTCCCCTTGAAACAAGGGGGACAAGGAAATTCACCTTTCTGAAGAATCTTCTGGTTCTTCAAATCATGTCCGCGGGATTCAGATAAGATGCGTCGCATCAGAATGTATCCAGGGTGACCAAGTCTGTTATGCCATAGTTGAAATGGTGGCATTGGCTGGCACGTCTGGTGCTCAGTCATATTGGCTTCGACTGGTTGAATGTATGTTTGGTAGAGACCCGACGGGAGTCCCTTAAATATTTCACAGATGGTCTTCTGGCCATCTTTACGAAGAGTGACATACAGGTATTCAACCTTATTTTCATCTCTAGTTTCTAAGTGATATCCGTTTAAACGGATGTCTTTGAAACTTATGAGATTTCTATTTGATCTTGGAGAAAATAGTGCATTATTGATTTTTAGTCTTGTGTTATTTGGGAGCAATAATATCGCATCACCAGATCCTTCGATTATTTTGGACAGTCCTGAAATTGTAATGACAGGACCGTCATATTTACTTATGCTATTGAAATAGCATTCATCGCGAAGGATAGTGTGCGTCGAGGCACTATCCACTAGGCACTCATACATCATCTATATAAACAAAAAACGATAATTTATTGATGGAAATGTAAAATGCATACATTCAAAATAAAAGATCGTCTTTATTAAGCATACTAGAGATGAGGCTACAATTTATTCTTTGAAAAGCATAGATAAAGGTAAGGCTCAATCGAGCAGGTCGTCATTTTCGAAATCCTTGGAAGTGAACTTCGTAGGATTTTCCACATTTGCCATGTTTGTTTCAGGCGGAGGCTTCTGGCTCGCCTGATACAGTTCCTGGAAGTGGCGAGGTGTGCGACAGTTTCTGGACCAATGTCCAGTCATGCCACAACGATGACATTTGTCCTCCCATGTCTTCTTTGGATTTGACACTGTATCAGTGTTCTTACGCTTCCAAGTGAAGTTTTTATTCCCTTTGTTTTTCTTGTTTTGGGGAGGAGCATTGGCTGGTTTCATAGGGGCATTTCCTTTATTCTTTCTGCCCCTCTTCTTGTTCTTCCACTTCGGGGGGTGAACACTGTGGGCTTCGGGAATAGGAGCTGAGCCTGTCGGGCGCTGGTTATGAGTGGCCAGTAAAAGGTCTCTATTCTGCTCTGCCCTCAGGAGGCAAGAGAGCAGGTCAGAGAACTTCGTGAAATTGCGTTCATGATACTGTTGCATGAGGATAGCATCTTTCTCGTGAAACGAGGTAAATGTCTTTTCCAACATGCGGTGCTCCGAGACTTCTTCACCACACAACTTCAGGCATGAGGTGATGTTGTGAAGTGCTGAGTTGTACTCAGCAACGGACTTGTAGTCCTGAAGTCGGAGGTTCTTCCACTCATAGCTGGCACGCGGGAGTATGACATCAATTTGATGTCTGTAGCGTGCCTCTAACGCTGTCCATAACTCCAGAGGGTCCTCTACCGTCAAGTATTCGGCCTTCAGGGTCCGATCTATGTGTCGTCTGATATAGATAATGGCTTTCGCCTTATCCATGTCAGAGACAGTGGTAGAGGTACTGCTAGCTGAAGGGGCCGTTTCTGGGGCTTTGCTAGCAGATGCATCGGATGCTGCGGGAGCCGATGATTGGGCCACTGCGGGGGCCAGGATGGAGTGTAGGAGCGCCATGGAGCGCAAGTGGAACTTCAGGTCCACTCGCCAGCTCAAGTAATTCTTGCCAGCTGCATCGAGCACCTCGAAATCGACGCTTGCCAATTTAGCCAATTTATCTATGCAATTTAAAGATAAGCATGAATTTAAAATAAATTCAACAATCCATGCATAAAGAAATTAATAAGTAAAAATGCGGGGATCGGCCAGATACCCAAAATAATACACAGTCCAAAGTCCGATTATAGTCCAAAGAAAAGAGAATGAAAAATACAACTTTGGAAACCCAGGGTGGGTCCCTATTTCTGCATCCGTCTTCTTATGCTGTTGCACCGAGCCTTGGCTATTTATACAATTTCCTCACTTACAAATTCTCTCAAAAAAAAGAAAAAGTGCTGGAAATGTAAATAGGTATGCAATGGCCGATCCCGAAAGACACATTTTTACTTATTTTAAACATCCACGCAGTTTATATGCTACAGGCATAAATTAAACAACCACGCATATATCTCAAGCACAAAAAATATGGAAAAAGTAAACTAGAAAATATAATTATCTCGTAGACCACGTGGAAACGTCATACACCGTTAGTTTAGTTAACTAACGGCAGAGCGGTCTCAGGATCTCTGAGATGATTATATATATATATATATATTAAAATTCTAGTAAACCATACATAATAATTTGCAAGAGAGATGTTTAAATAAATAGAGGAACATATAAATGTAATTATTGATTTTACAAAGTTTTTCTCATAAATTTCAATTTGCAAATATAATTCTTCTTTAAAATTATGAAGAAGCCGAATTTGTGTAGAATTTTGTGGCTTCGGGCCAAAAATTATTTTTAGTATAAGCGCTTGTGACCCGTTCCGTAGTTCTGCAAAGTTGTTTGCCGCAATTATTATGGCTTCGGGCCAAAAATAAGCTATTAGCCTCGGCCTCGGGCTCGGCCTCGGGCTCGGCCTCGGCATCGGGCCTCGGGCTCGGCCTCGGCATCGGGCCTCGGGCCTCGGCCTCGGGCCGCCCCCCTGCAGCGGGGGGCGGCGGCGCGGAAGGCCCCCCCGCTGCAGGGGGGGTCGGCCTCGGGCTGCCCCCCTGCAGCGGGGGGCGGCGGCGCGGAAGGCCCCCCCGCTGCAGGGGGGGTCGGCCTCGGGCCGCCCCCCTGCAGCGGGGGGCGGCGGCGCGGAAGGCCCCCCCGCTGCAGGGGGGGATCGGCCTCGGGCCGCCCCCCTGCAGCGGGGGGGGGGGGGGGGGGGGGGGGGGGGGGGGGGGGCGCGGAAGGCCCCCCCGCTGCAGGGGGGATCGGCCTCGGGCCGCCCCCCTGCAGCGGCGGGGGGGGGGGGGGGGGGGGGGGGGGGGGGGGGCGGAAGGCCCCCCCGCTGCAGGGGGGGGTCGGCCTCGGGCCGCCCCCTTGCAGCGGGGGGCGGCAGCGCTGTGGGAAGGCCCCCTCCTCCGTCAGGGGGGAGGGGAGGATTTCATTCCGGTTCTTCTTCCCATCGAAGAATTTTAATGGCAAAAGGAAAAAAAATTTCAGAGAAAAAACTTTGTAATAGGGATAAATTTTTTTTTCTTTTATTAGACTAAATTTTTTTACTTGTATATTAAAACAATGTAAAAATTATTTAGTCTAATTTTATCTATAGGATTATAGGGTTTTACCTCTAGATCAATGATCTAGGGAAGAACGCGACGATGATCCGTAGAAATAATAATCCAAGATCCCGAACGCTTTGAGGATGCCGCAACGCTCCAACGAACCGCCGTAGCAACGTTAGATTCCTTGCGCGTAGGGATGAATTTAGATGAAGATTTTTGCTCAAGAATGGAGAACACGTGCTGATAACGTGTTGGATGAAAATAAACTCAAGAGAGAGAGAGAGAGAGAGATCATTTCATTGCTAAGAATGAGTAACCATGGCTAAGATCCATGGTGCTCTATTTATTTATCTCATAGTGGGGAGGCCAAAAGCCTCTAGTAGACCAAGGGTCCCCATTACCCTAAGTAATGGGGGACCTAATGAATGGGTAATGAAGGAGGGGAGGCCAAAGGCCTCCCTCATTCATAACAATGAAATTATTTTTAAATTATTTTTAATCATCATTTGACTATTAATGGGTGAAATACTAAATGAAATACATATTGTATAGTGTGTATATGGTATAGTTTCTAATTTTCTTTAAATACAAATTTGGGAAAAAAAACCCAAGATGACACATGTCCTCCCTAGGTTTCATCACCTAAAACATGTTTAACTAAAAATTGTGATACATATTGGCCACTTGGCCTTTGTCTAGAACTGGCAAGGATGAGGTGTTGTGTTAATAGAGAGAAACAAAAAAGAAAACCTAAGAAATTCTATTCTCTTTCAACCACGCATGATCCTAGCCCAAAACTCTTTCCCATTCTCTTTCGTAAGCTTTTTGTTGCTGCTACTCCTCTGCCGCCCAAATTTTCCTTCTCCCTCTCTCACTCTCATGCAACCCCAGCAGCATCACCCTCTCTTCTAGCCGAACCCATGGACCTTCACAGCCATCATCTTCTTAGGACTTGAGAAGAATTAGAAGAATAAGAGTTAGCGTTTCAGATGGTCATCAAGGAGAAGAAGGGCCGGAGATCTTAGATGGACTGGGAAAGGTAGGATTTCCTTACTAAACTAGATAGATTCCATTTCAGATCACGTAGGAAATTGGTTTAAAATTCTGTAGAATTAGCAGTCCATGAGACAATACTGTCGCATCTAAACCGTGTTTCGGTCGTTTCGACCCAAAGCAATGACACACGGACGTTTAACAACCGTGTCGCTGTCTTTTGGCTCCATGCGACCGTGTCATCTTAGACATGTTCGTGTCACCCCTTAAATCTCGAAGCTGCGTTGACTTAGATGCTAACGAGCGAATCGAGTCTTCCTCGAATGACACGATCATGTCGGTTACGAAAACGACCGTATCGAGTGTGACCGTTAGTTGCCACCACACAACCGTGTGGCCTAACAAGACGATCGAATGGGTGCGACATAGTGTGATATTTGATTTGATTAAATTTGTCTCCACACGATTGTGTAGTCTCTCCCAAACGACCGTGTGGACTATTTTCTTGAGCATTACCAGTTTTGGTCCACACGACTGTGTGGACTCTCCCAGACGACCATGTGGCTGTTCTTGTGAGCTCTGGTTTGAATTAATTCACATGACCGTGTGAATCCTTCAAACGGCCATGTGGTCTAGTTCCATAAACAGAGTTGAGTTTCATTTTATTACTTTGACTATGTTATCATCCTATGTAAATTTCATGCTAAGTTATGCCTCTCATGATAATTATTTTTCAATTCACTTGTTGAAAACCAATGATGAGATCATGAATGAAAATCCCATGATGTTATGTCTTTTTCCTTTGTGTTTCAGATTGTTAAGTGAATATTTTACACATTTTTTCCACCATTTCCCATGCATTTTTTCTGTATATATTCATATATTCCATTCACTTTCCATTCGTTCTTGTTCGCTTTCACTATTTTGGGGGTTTGTGTATTTTAGGAGAAAAGTGCATAAAACGATGAAAAAGGGAGAAGGGAGAGGTAAATGTTGGATATTGGACTCCCTGGATTTGGTTTTGGATGATGAACAAACATAAATATAATATGAACTAACACTTTGTGAGCGCAGTTATGGAGATCGTCGCCAAATTCACATGAATATCAATTACGACGTCTCAAGACTTCTCAAAGCACGTGATCGTATGCCTAAAGCTTCGTTGAAGCTTATGGACCTATTTAGAAGTCATGAAGATTCGATTGAAGCTATTGAAGACGGTATCGTCAAGTTTAATTTATAGTCTTTAAGCTTCTTTCGTAGAATGTTAAGCCTTGAGTAGGTCTTACGTTTTAAATCTTCATAACGCTCATATCTTAGCTCTAGGATCTTAGTAGAAGTCCATACAATCCTTCCCGAAGCATCGCGCTTCAATTCGGGACTTCTTGTGCATGTTAGTTGGTTCAAGAAGAAGAACTGACCGACTAGATGGTGATCTAGTCGGTCAGCCAAGCTTCTTGGACCGACTAGTTCTTCTCAGTTAATTCATTGCTCTTTACTGTTTACAGTTAGTCGGTCTAAGTTGACTCACCGACCGACTAGTTTGTAAACTAGTCGGTCTGTGATGCTTCTGTGACCGACTAGTTGAGCTTTCCCTGTTCATGCACATTTGAGCTTGAGCTACTGTTTATCTTTAGTCGGTCTGTGCTCATTGATCGACCGACTAGTTGATGAACTAGTCGGTCAACTTTTCTTCTTAGACCGACTAGTTTAGTTTACTGTACATGCCAAATTTTTCACCATACTTACTGTTTATTGTTAGTCGGTCTATGTTCATTTGGTGACCGACTAGTTGGTGAATTAGTCGGTCAACATTTGTTCTTGGACCGACTAAGTCTAATTCTTCTCTGACTTCAGTTTTATCTGTTAGTCGGTCCTCGTTGAGTAACCGACCGACTAGTTGTGAAACTAGTCGGTCAGCTACTCTTCTTAGACCGACTAGTTCCTTAGTCTGTACTTTGATCTTTTCTCAGTTTACTCATTAGTCGGTTCACGTTAATTGACCGACCGACTAGTTGATGAACTAGTCGGTCGGTGGTTGTTCTTTGACCGACTAGTTGGGTTCAGAAAAGAGCCGTTGGAGCTTTAATTGAAACGTTTTTCTCTCTCTCTCCTCTATCCTATATATACTTGATGGGCTGCATTCTTTGCTGTCAAGGCTGATATTATTGCAAGTTTAGAGATCAAGAGAAATCATTCCAAGTGCATTCAAAGCTCATTCATTCCATTCAATGATCTCTCCTCACTCTTACTTCCAAAGAGAGATTCATTGAGTGTGAAGCCTTCCAAGCCAAGTGCTTGATTCTAGGTCACCAACATCCCCAAAGCTCTCCATCGCTGATCTACTTCTTGGAGCTAGGGTTTGGTGCCACTTCTTCCCCAAAATCTTCCTTGCCCTAATTCGTAAGCAATACTCAAGGCATAGGTATTTTGTTCGGTAAGAAGTTTTCTTATTTCATTTCATATTTGATTTGGAAGTTTCACTCTCGGTTGTGAGAGTGTGGTTGTGATCCCGGGTTGTGGGAGTCACAAATTACATTTTGTATGATTTGACTTGTGGAGGATTTTCACAAGTATTTCATAGTGGAAATCTTGAGTTAGGGTTTCTAACTCAAGTATCCGGAGGGGATCCGGGTGGTTGGGACGTAGGATCACCAGGAACAAGTCGGGGAGACTTGGGTGGATCCGAACCCAGTAACATCTCTTGTTAGCATTGTTATTTTTGTTGTTGTCATTCAATTTAAGCTTCCGCAAATTGATTTGGTAGTTGTTTGCATTATAATTAGGAATTATACTCCTTGTTATTTTTAAAGTACTATTCACCCTCCCTCTAGTACTTGTGCAGTAGCTTGTAGGGCATTACATTTGGTATCAGAGCCAGATACTTAGCTATGTCTGCCAACGACAACAAGACCGTGCGTCCACCTTCCAACTATGACACCTTCAGGAACCGTGAAGGAGCATCTTCGGTGATGGAAGGACATTCCTCTACGAGGCCTCCATTCTTCAACGGTACCAACTACGGGTACTGGAAATGCCGGATGGAAACCTTCCTCCGGAGTGCATCTCTATGGAGGACCACAATGAAGGAATACATCGAGCCCAAAGAAGAAGACTTTGAGAAATGGACAACCGCGGAGGTCGCCGCGGAGGTAAGCAATGCCAAGGCAATGAACGCCTTGCAATGCGCGTTGGAGCCCGAGGACTTCAATAAGATATGCACATGTAAGAGTGCATATCAAATTTGGAATTCCCTCCTCATTCTTCATGAAGGAACGAGTAGGGTAAGAGACTCTAAACTCGTAGTTGTAAACAAAGATTACGAAATGTTTCATATGCAACATGGCGAGAAGATGAAGGAATATTACGCTCGCTTCGTCGACATCATAAACGAGTTAGAGGCTCTCGGCAAATCCTACACCCAAAAGGAGAAGTGCTCGAAGCTTATCGAAGGACTTCCTTCTTCTTGGGAGAAACGTACCTTCGCCATCGAGGAAGGTAATGACATGAATAAGTACACCGTAGTTCAACTAATGGGTACTTTAATGTCATACGAGGTACGCAAGGATAGCAAGCTCAAATTGTAGGAAAAGATGAAGTCCTACCTAAAGCAAGACGAGCCAAAGAAGAAGGCCATCGCTTTCAAGGCCGCTCCATCCACATCCACATCAACCGATGATGAAGACTCGGAAAACGAGTTGGACTTGGAGTCCATGGCACTCATGGCCAAGAAGTTCAACCGTTTCTTCCGAAAAGGTAACTATAAGAACAAAGCTAAATTTGGTTCTTCTAACGCCTCTTCCTCTCCTTTGTGTTTCAAGTGTAATAAGCCAGGACACATGAAAGCGGAGTGTCCTCTTAATAAGCAAAAGGAGAAGTGGAAGGCGCCAAAATTCGATAAGTCCAAGAAGTACAAAAAGGGGTACAAGAAGGGACTTGTCGGTGCAACATTCACCGACTCCGAGGATTCTTCAAGCGGAGAGTCGGACGATGAGCAAGTGGAGCAAGCGCACATGTGCTTCATGGCAAGAGAGGAGCGTGATCAAGGATCCTCCTCTTCCGATGATAGTGATGACGAAGGCAACAATGAGGTAACTATGGATGATCTTAGGAATGCTAACTCTCAATTATGGTCAAAATACACTAAATTAGTTAATAGATATACTAAGGTAAAAGATGACCTAGCTAGCATTCAAACCTCGCCTAAGACTATCATCACCAACAACGACACCGTTGTTGAAGAGTTAAGAAATGAGATTATTAATCTCAAATCTAAACTTGAACATGTTAGCATTGATGATCCGGAAGAACATAGGATAGCGGATTTAACTTCTCAAAACTCGACTTTGAGTATTGAGAACGAGAATCTTAAATCTCGTGTTTATGTGCTCACATCGCAAGTATCCAACTTGGATACTTCTATGCGTTCTCTCAAAGATAAATATGAGAACACATTAGGCCGAATCAATAGATTCAATAAGGGTAAGGACCATTTGGATAAAATCCTAAGTGACTTACTTCCGGCCAATCACCACATTGGTTTGGGGTATACGATGGGATGTCCATCCAAATCGGCCACTACTTTTGTTAGGCCAACTTCCAGTGACTCTACGAGTGGTAGCAAACACTCTATTGGTAGTTCATCTACCAATGGTGCTTCCACCTCGTCCACGCCCTCTTTTGAAAAGAAACCCACTTTGGGTGGACCTCCAAAGAAGGGGCATGCTTATATGTACACCAATACCATGCCACGTAGGAACACACGTCCTACTCCACCGGCTCACACATATGATGATTTTTATGCAACACATTCTCGAGCACGTGCACACCATGTGAGACACCCTTACGCACGTGTTCCCACACATGCATATGTTCACCCACAACATCATATGAATAATTCTCGTCGTGCACCATTCCATCATGTTCCTTATGCCTATCCATAACATGCATCACGTAGAAATCAACGTCGAATGCATGCACCCAATAGGATGATGGCTCCCAAGATTTTCACAATTTGGAGCCCAAAGGACACAAGCACGGACGAAAAACAAATGTATATGAATGCTTATTTTTCGGATGTTGTGCATAGTAGAAATTATGTGGGGAAGTCTAAGTCCAATTGGACTTGGCTTCCAAAGGTCTAATCTTTTGGACCCAATGACCTTGGGTACCATGATATGAAATTCTCTATCTTTAGGTACTCAAGGAAAAGAAAAAGAAAAGGAGCAAAAAATTTAAATTTAGCTCCAATGGAAATTGGATACTCGATAGCGGGTGTTCAAAACACATGACGGGTGACGCTAGTTTGCTCTCCGGAGTGGTTCCCATAGCAAATGGAAACCGCGTCGTATTTGGAGGCAACGAGAGCGGAACCATCATATGTGTTGGTAAAGTGGGTAACCCATCTAAACCCTTAATTAGTGATGTTTATCTTGTTAATGGTTTAAATCATAATCTTATTTCAATAAGCCAACTTTGTGACAAAGGTTACAAAGTTAGCTTTGCGAAAGGATTGTGTCATATTTTAAGAAAAGATAATGATAAATTACTATTTTCCGGCACTCGTCATAAAGATATTTATATTTTGGATCTTCCTAAGTCTTATGAACAATGTCTCGTTGCCAACACAAGTGAACAACACTTATGGCATCGACGCTTTGGACATGTGAACTTTGGAACACTTTATAAGCTTTCAAAATTAAATTCCATTAAAGGTTTTCCGAAGCTTGTTTTTGAAAAGAAAAGTTTTTGTGATTGTTGTCAACGTGGCAAGCTTCCTAAATCTTCATTTAAACCTAAGAAAAGCATCTCTACTAAACGGCCACTAGAGCTATTACATCTAGACTTATTTGGGCCAATGAGAGTTGCTTCATTAGGAAATGCAAGATATGGACTTGTCATCGTAGATGACTATTCGAGATTTACATGGGTATTTTCATTATGTAATAAAAATGAAGCTTTTGAAAACTTCACAATTTTTGTTAAGAAAGTACAAAATCTCTTAGGAACCACCATTGTCACTATTCGTAGTGATCATGGAGGTGAATTTGAGAATGAGTCTTTTGAGACATTTTGTGATGAAGTTGGTATTACTCACACCTTCTCTTTTCCTCGTGCTCCTCCTCAAAATGGAGTAGTTGAGAGAAAGAATAGGACGCTAGTGGAGTGTGCTCGCACTATGCTTGATGATAGCCAACTTGGCCATCAATTTTGGGCGGAAGCGGTACACACCGCTTGCTATGTGTTTAATAGAATACTTTTGAGGCCCGGCACTAAACAAACTTGTTATGAATTGTTGTTTGGTAGGTTGCCTCAAGTTAAACATTTTCGTGTTTTTGGTTCGAAATGTTTTATTAAGAACACGTATGGTAGTTTGGACAAATTCGATCCAAGATCCGATGAGGGGATTTTTGTTGGATATTCTTCGCGTAGCAAAGCCTACCTGATATTCAACAAACGAACCTCAACGATCGAGAAGTCGCTTCATGTCTCGTTTAATGAAGGATTTGTTCCAACTAGAATTTCAAATGATAATGATTCTATGGATGTTTTATGTGATTCGTTTGATAATTCTAAGTCTAATAATTCTATTGATTCTATTGAGACTAACCCAACTAATGAAGTTGTTGAGAATGTTCCTAGTGATCAAGGTATTCCCAAACGGCTTCATACCGTTCGTGACCATCCTCATGAGCAAGTCATTGGCAATATCTATGATAGTGTCAAGACGAGATCTCAAGTGAACTACTTCGCTCATTGTGCCTTTGACTCCTTGATAGAGCCAAAGAATGTTAATGAAGCATGCGAAGATAGCGCTTGGATCTTAGCCATGGAGGAGGAGCTCATTCAATTCGAGAGGAATGAAGTTTGGGAGCTTGTTCCATTGCCATCGAAGAACCACACCGTCATAGGGACAACGTGGATCTTCAAGAACAAAACCGACGAAAACCAAGTCGTCGTCCGGAATAAAGCTCGGTTAGTTGCTCAAGGCTACCGTCAAGAGGAAGGTATTGATTTCGAAGAATCCTTCGCTCCGGTAGCTAGATTAGAATCAATTAGATTATTATTGTCTTTTGCATGCCATAAGGATTTTAAATTATTTCAAATGGATGTTAAAAGTGCATTTTTAAATGGAGATGTCGTTGAGGAAGTTTACGTTTCTCAACCTCCGGGATTCATAAATGAAAAATTTCCAAATCATGTTTTTAAACTAAAGAAACCACTTTACGGTTTGAGACAAGCTCCTCGAGCTTGGTATGATCGATTAAAGAATTTTCTTTTGGATTTGAGTTTTAAAATGGGAGAAGCCGATTCTACACTTTTTGTTAAGCATGCGAATAATGATATAATTTTAGTTCAAATATATGTTGATGATATCATTTTCGGTGCTACTAACTTTGCTCTTTGCGAAGAGTTTTCTAATGTTATGAAGGAACAATTTGAGATGAGCCACATGGGTGAGCTCAAGTATTTCTTAGGTCTCCAAATTCGCCAAATGGACGATGCAATCTTCATCCACCAAACGAAGTATACGGTGGAGTTGCTAAAGCGATTTGGAATGGAGAGTGCTTCCAGGAAAAAGACTCCAATGAGCACAACTACGCATCTTGACAAGGATACGGGCGGTAAGGATGTAGACATTCGTCTATATCGAGGTATGATAGGTAGTTTACTTTATCTTACCGCAAGTAGGCCCGATATTATGTTTGCCGTATGCGTATGTGCTCGTTATCAGTCTCAACCTAAGGAGTCTCACTTAGTAGCGGTAAAACGTATTTTCCGTTATCTAAGTTATACACTTGATTTTGGATTACTTTATCCAAAATCTAGCACGTATGAGTTAATCTCATATAGTGATGCCGATTATGTGGGATGCAAATCCGACAGGAAAAGTACTAGTGGCACTTGCCATTTTATAGGAAATTCCCTTGTCTCTTGGTTTTCCAAGAAGCAAAATTCCGTGTCACTTTCAACCACCGAGGCGGAATATATTGCCGCCGGTGCCGCGTGTGCTCAAGTTCTTTGGATGAGACACACACTTAAAGACTTTGGTATTAATTGTGATACTTGCCCTATCATGGTTGACAACCAAAGTGCAATATGTCTTTCCAAGAACCCGGTACACCATTCCCGTTCGAAACACATAGATGTCCGACACCACTTTTTAGATGATCATGTTGCTAAAAAGGACATCATTTTAGTGTACGTTGAAACCCAAAAGCAAATCGCCGATATTTTCACGAAACCCCTAAAGGAGGACTCCTTTGTGCGGTTGCGTCGAGAATTGGGGATTATGGGTGAATCCGAGATATAGGATTCATGTTTCATTCAATAATCTTGCATGCTATTATATTTCGAAATATTTAGTTCATGCTAGACTTATTGGATTTTTCGGGATTCTATGTGATATTTTGAATTTTTGCTCGAATTCATGTTCTGAATGTCGTATTTAAGATTTCGATGTTTAATGGGGTAGTTTAGATGATTATTGAGCGTATTGCGATATATCGTCCAAGTGTATTGAGGAGAGAACTTGATTATCAACTTTTGGACTCATTTAGTCGGTTTCAGTTCAACCACCAACCGACTAGATTCCCATCTAGTCGGTTAGTAGAAGAACTTAGACCGACTAACTCAAGATTTTTGAGTTTCCTCTCCATCTTAACTCTTTAGTCGGTTCATGTTCAGTGACCGACCGACTAGATTGAGATCTAGTCGGTCAGTAAATGAACGCAAACCGACTAATTCTTGTCAGTTAAACTTGGTTTCAGCCACTGTTTGCAACTAGTCGGTTCAAGCTCATTGACCGACCGACTAGATCGTGATCTAGTCGGTCAGTGCTTGAACTGTGACCGACTAGTTGTGCCAGGGACTGTTTGGTCTTTTGCGATTTCGACCGACTTAAACTCGTTTTATCCGACTCATTTTCATTCTAATCGATCGAAATCCTTTCTCCCTCAGCTCAAAACCCCGACCTCCCTCGTGACCCTTCGTCTTCCGGCCACTTTCCGACCATTCCCACCGTCGCCGTCCGCCGATCTTCGACCTAGGGTATCCCCTCTACCTCCCTCTCCTATCTAGGGTTCGGTTTCAGCTCTAGGGTTAGGTTTTTCAGTTGATTTCATCTCCTAGGGTTTCGATTAGGGTTTCCTAATTTCGGCTAGGGTTTCTACTTTCCAATCTCGTGTGTCGTGTTGTGCCGCGATTATGGCCCGAACACGAATCCCGATCACTCCGTCTAGCCCTTCGCCGATGACCGTAGAACAAAACCCTTCGGATCCCGAGCATCCAACCCCTCCGAAACGCCGTGCCAAGACCACCCAACCTTCGTCGTCTTCACCTCCTCTCAAGAAGAAGAGGACGACGACCGCCAAGCCTAGAGGTCAACCCAAGCCCAAGCCTAAGCCCAAGGCCAAAGATCTTGCCTCTCGTTCTTCTTTCCATACTCCTACCGATTCTGATACGGAGTATCACCCCGAGACAGAGACTCATAGGGAACCCACTCCTCCTACTCATCCCGAGTCTAGCACCCAGCCTCGTACGTCTACCCGTAAGCCTAAGGGAAAGGCTCCGATGCCGGTGGGCGGTGTCGATATTTCGTTGTGTCGCGATGACCCTATGTGTCTCGCGGCGTACAACTGTATCGAACATTGCCCTCTGCTTCTGGAGCATTTCGTCCAGTTTAGCGACTTCATAGTGTTAGCTGATCTTCTCTCGTCGTCAGGTCTCCTCGATTACCTTCGATTTGACCAAAAGGCGAATCCTCACCCCTACCCTAGATTAGTAAAGCTTTTCTATGCGAATAGGATCCGGGGTCAGTACGATCAGACCCACTCTGTTGAGACGACCGTTTTGGGGACCCATATAGTCCTCACAGCGGAAATCTTAGGAGAGATTTTGGGTATCTCTTCGTCTGGCCTCCTTCCCTCTGATATCTCGGTTGACGATATTTCTTCCTTAGATCAGACCGTCCTCTCTGAGATTTTCCATCAGATCCCTCCTGCCATGATTGACGTGCCATCTAAATCTTTCAAGCCAAATGCTTGGGTCCTAAATCTGATTCTGAAGTCGTGCTTGCTTCCCAAGTACGGCTCCTCATCTCTCCCGTCCCAGCCCTTTCTGAAGCTCATCTATGCTATCTTCATGGGGAGTTCGATTAATTGGGCTCGCATTATACTCGATAAGATTGATTCTTTCGAGTGTATTCGCAAGTCCAATAAATCGGCTCATATACCATTTCCTTGCTTATTGACCCTCGTATTTCGTCATTTTCGTGTCACGTTGCCTTGTGACGATGAGCGTCCCCTTGGTCCTCCCCTGAACGCGACGGCCGTCAAGAAATCTCTTGCGGCTCTTCGTCACGTTCAGAGGACGACACCTTCAGCGTCTGACCCTGCCTCTGCCAGTGCCTCTGCTGCTCCCTCTGCCACCCTGGATGAGGTCGTACGGTTACTTCGTCGTCACGAGTCTCGCTTGGCTCGTACCGAGGAGGTAGTCTGCCGTATAGCTCGTTTGATGGGTGTTGATCTTCCTCCTTCCGTTTCTGAGGATGTGGAGTTAGATGACATGGCTGAGGAGGACGTTGAGGAGCTTTGTCGTGCTTCGACTCGTGCCCCCGAGGGCACTGCTGCTGGTGCTACCACTTCAGGTGATGCTGTTGCTGCTTCTTCTACTGGTGCCCCCGAGAGCACACCTGTTGCCGCCACTCCTGTGGTGGATACTCCGACTGGTGCTCCCGAGGCCACTACGGTTGCTGCTTCAGAGGTTGCCACTTCAGCCGTCTCTCCTGCTGATCTTCCGGACGTCCCTGCTGATCTTCCGGACGTCCCTGCTGATCCAGTCACCTCTTCTGCTCCTGCTGAGCCTGCAGTTGCTTCTGGTCCTCCCGCTGCCTCTTGAGTTTCTCCGAGGCCTCTCCTGATACTCATTGGATGATATATCTTGTTGTGAGAGATGTTGGGTAGGATAGTTTGGGTGGCTATGTTTTTTGGATCATTTTGATGTCTTTTTGATATCTGTGATGATGTATTTTGATATGTTTGATGATCATGTATTTTTTGTTGACACTCCGATATTTTCTCATATGATGATGTATTTGTATGCCCCGATCAGTCGATCGATGTTGTGTATGTCGGTGATGTACTCTGCTTCATATTATATATACATATATTTTCATCGCAGTTGACATTTCATTCTATTGTGCAATTAAGAATTTTTATGTCTCTCATGTTTGATTTCGTCGCTCGACGACATTCACTTGGTTTAATAGAAATTTCTTCTATGGAAACATAGAATTGTTTTCCATGCACTAAATTAACCAAGAAATGTTGATATTGGAGAGTATATTCCATAACTCAATCCGTTAAATTGATTTGAGTTTTGATGATTTCGTTTTACGATTTTTCGACTTTGGTATCATTGACACGCCTTGATTCTATTCGTATTTTTCTCTTTGGTGTCACTTGAACCGTCGTCGTATTCTACGACTCCTGTGCTTTTCATTTGAGGCCATTGTTGTTGTCGTTGTTATCCTCCCACTCTTTTTGCTTATGCCAAAGGGGGAGAGCTATAATAATAACGATGTGCCAAATGGAAATTTAAAGCATTCTTCAAGAATCTAACTTGTTGTGTTAGATTCAGGGGGAGTTAAGATATATAAATGGATTTTCAAATCCGATATTTCAATAACCTACGTTTGGTATTTCAATAATTCAATAACCGATTGTCATTTAATATACTTTACTCATCTGCTTGGTGCGTATTATTTTTGTCTAAATTGGAATTAACGTGTCATCAATGCAGTGGGAGTAAGTAAATTTCATTTGAATTATTATTTTTGATTATTATTTATGTTGGTTTGTCATCACCAAAAAGGGGGAGAATGTTGGATATTGGACTCCCCGGATTTGGTTTTGGATGATGAACAAACATAAATATAATATGAACTAACACTTTGTGAGCGCAGTTATGGAGATCGTCGCCAAATTCACATGAATATCAATTACGACGTCTCAAGACTTCTCAAAGCACGTGATCGTATGCCTAAAGCTTCGTTGAAGCTTATGGACCTATTTAGAAGTCATGAAGATTCGATTGAAGCTATTGAAGACGGTATCGTCAAGTTTAATTTATAGTCTTTAAGCTTCTTTCGTAGAATGTTAAGCCTTGAGTAGGTCTTACGTTTTAAATCTTCATAACGCTCATATCTTAGCTCTAGGATCTTAGTAGAAGTCCATACAATCCTTCCCGAAGCATCGCGCTTCAATTCGGGACTTCTTGTGCATGTTAGTTGGTTCAAGAAGAAGAACTGACCGACTAGATGGTGATCTAGTCGGTCAGCCAAGCTTCTTGGACCGACTAGTTCTTCTCAGTTAATTCATTGCTCTTTACTGTTTACAGTTAGTCGGTCTAAGTTGACTCACCGACCGACTAGTTTGTAAACTAGTCGGTCTGTGATGCTTCTGTGACCGACTAGTTGAGCTTTCCCTGTTCATGCACATTTGAGCTTGAGCTACTGTTTATCTTTAGTCGGTCTGTGCTCATTGATCGACCGACTAGTTGATGAATTAGTCGGTTAACTTTTCTTCTTAGACCGACTAGTTTAGTTTACTGTACATGCCAAATTTTTCACCATACTTACTGTTTATTGTTAGTCGGTCTATGTTCATTTGGTGACCGACTAGTTGGTGAATTAGTCGGTCAACATTTGTTCTTGGACCGACTAAGTCTAATTCTTCTCTGACTTCAGTTTTATCTGTTAGTCGGTCCTCGTTGAGTAACCGACCGACTAGTTGTGAAACTAGTCGGTCAGCTACTCTTCTTAGATCGACTAGTTCCTTAGTCTGTACTTTGATCTTTTCTCAGTTTACTCATTAGTCGGTTCACGTTAATTGACCGACCGACTAGTTGATGAACTAGTCGGTCGGTGGTTGTTCTTTGACCGACTAGTTGGGTTCAGAAAAGAGCCGTTGGAGCTTTAATTGAAACGTTTTTCTCTCTCTCTCTCCTCTATCCTATATATACTTGATGGGCTGCATTCTTTGCTGCCAAGGCTGATATTATTGCAAGTTTAGAGATCAAGAGAAATCATTCCAAGTGCATTCAAAGCTCATTCATTCCATTCAATAATCTCTCCTCACTCTTACTTCCAAAGAGAGATTCATTGAGTGTGAAGCCTTCCAAGCCAAGTGCTTGATTCTAGGTCACCAACATCCCCAAAGCTCTCCATCGCTGATCTACTTCTTGGAGCTAGGGTTTGGTGCCACTTCTTCCCCAAAATCTTCCTTGCCCTAATTCGTAAGCAATACTCAAGGCATAGGTATTTTGTTCGGTAAGAAGTTTTCTTATTTCATTTCATATTTGATTTGGAAGTTTCACTCTCGGTTGTGAGAGTGTGGTTGTGATCCCGGGTTGTGGGAGTCACAAATTACATTTTGTATGATTTGACTTGTGGAGGATTTTCACAAGTATTTCATAGTGGAAATCTTGAGTTAGGGTTTCTAACTCAAGTATCCGGAGGGGATCCGGGTGGTTGGGACGTAGGATCACCGGGAACAAGTCGGGGAGACTTGGGTGGATCCGAACCCAGTAACATCTCTTGTTAGCATTGTTATTTTTGTTGTTGTCATTCAATTTAAGCTTCCGCAAATTGATTTGGTAGTTGTTTGCATTATAATTAGGAATTATACTCCTTGTTATTTTTAAAGTACTATTCACCCCCCCTCTAGTACTTATGCAGTAGCTTGTAGGGCATTACAGTAAAGACAAGAAAATGCCAAATATTTGACGTAATATGGGGAAGAGGAGGGCCAAAATGCAATCAACACGGCCGTGTCATCGTATGAGCCCAAAAGGGGGGTGTCAGCATCAGCGACCCGGCTATGCGAATACATAGAACGGTCGTGCTAAATTCGACTAAAGAAGACAGAGGGCTCTCCTTAAGCACGAATAGATAACATTGACCGGATGGTTCAATAGGAAAGTTTAAATCTAGACTTGTGATTAGGGGTTATATCAAAAGGAAGGATTAGACTATTTTGATATTTATTCTCCAGTGACCAAGATCGCTACGATAAGGACTCTAATTGCCATAGTTGCAATTCATGAGTTAGTAGTACATCAAATGGATGTCAAGACGGCCTTTTTAAATGGTGACCTAGAGGAAGAAATCTACATGTCCCAACCCGAGGGGGTTTGTGATTATTGGTCAAGAGAATAAGGTATGCAAGCTTAGAAAATCTACATATGGTCTAAAGCTAAAACGGTCACTTTTCGACCGTGCGTATTTTAGCACGTATAGTTGTTCGTGTACATTTTTTTTCGTGTTGGATTTTTATAGTTGATTTTCCGTACTTCAGACTGGCGACCGAACCCCGTTTTCACGATCCTCTCGGAGGCGCGAGCGCCCCGGCATTTTCGTTGTTATTTTTAGACGTTGAGGGACCAAAATGCAATAAATCATTATTAATTATTAAGCTTTTACTAATTATTAAACTTTTTTTATTTTGAATTTCATATCGTCAGTGCGTTTTTTTGGGGTAATCTAATAACCTCATATTAATTGTTATTTAAAACCCAACCCATTATTAATAATATCCTACACTAACCGAATGTCAACAAAAAAACTGTTATTAGTTTAGATAATCAAATCTTTTTGAATTTAAATCTATTAAATCCTAACAGACCCCCCCTTTCCACGTCTCCCCAACTCCCCATGTCCCGTACACCCCAGATATCCCTCAACCTCTCTCCCCCCACATCCTCTCCCTATTCTCCTTACACAGAACCTAGGACTTTCACAGCTCTCTCTCTCATTATTTTAAACTCAAACAAATCCATGCAAAATAACCCACAGGAGCTTTACATTCTTAAACCCATACCAACCAACGCCAGTGCCTTTCTCCCCTCTCCCTTCCGCCATCGCAGCTACCTCGACCCTTCTCGACGAACGACAACGAAACCACCCAACAGCTCCGACGTCGAATTTGTTGTTACATTCTTAAACCCATACCGTTTGCCGCTCCTCCCTCAACTCCGGCTCCCCTCCCCTGTTTCCGTCTCAAAACAGGGCCACCAACACTCGCACCTCCGGCCTCACCGTCGACCCGCTGTCCCCCTCGTCGACCATCCTCCCTGGCGCCCGCTCCGACCCGCCGTTCACTGCTTCTCCGTTCGCCGCCCACCTTTCCGAACAGCTCCCTGCGGCCTCCTCCCACTCGCGAGCCCCTCCGGCCTTCTTCCCACCTCCACTCTCCCTCCGGCATCCTTCCCGATGTCTGCCTCACGCCGTCCGGCTAAAGCTCCCGGAGATCACCCGTTGACGGCATTTTCGACCCGCTCCAACCCCCACGTCGACCCGATGACCTCCGCGACCCCACTTGCCACCGCAGTCGTCGCACATCGACCGTCCCCGTCCCTTAGCCGCGCAGCAACCCTCTGCATGCAAGCACGAGGCTGCATATAACGCAAAGAGGTAAGGCTGTGGCCTTGTGGGTATATTATAAATTTTGATTATTTTATAATGCATGTTTATTTGTTTACTGTGCCCTCTAACAATGAACATGCAGTCCCTTATAATAATATTAGTATATGGATAAAATAAGTTGTTGCTAGTATATTATATGCCTAGTTTCTTAATTATTCATATTGTTACATTTGTTAGCCTATGCATTAGTTTATAACTAGATATGATCAGTTTTATAAACTTGTACTACTGTTATATTGATGTTTGGATTATAATCAGTATGTTATACTATCATATCTTTTTGTTAGTTAAGAACTTTTGGCTTGATATCGAAATCCGATGTCGTAGATAACTAGGTCTCGTTGCTATCGTCTGGACACTCAAAGATTGCATCGATCAGACATTCTGGGAACGGAGGCGACGCGTTTCGTTGTTGCTTTCAGATCCAACGCCTATTCATGTGTGATCGTCATACTAGGTTGGTGTCCTGCTACTCGTAGAAACCCACACGTTATGTCACGCCCCGCTTCCCAAAAATGTGGAGTCGAGACGTGAGAAGGTCCGCACAGACGTGGAGCTGTGAAGCCACACGCCTGATACGCGTCATGAAATCGTTATATCTGCAGGTCCTTGCAACGCGATACGAAACAAAGATAATAATAAAGGAAAAGAGACAAAAGACAATCTCAGAATATCCATCACATTAAATTCCAACATCACAGAAAAAGCCTCCAGGCTTAAAGAGAAAAGAATCTAAGGGCACAAACATGGCCAACAAAAGTACAAAGAACAAACAAAGGTGCCACGCACCGACAACTAACAAGAATCCTAAAACAAAAGGAAACTGTAAGATCCTAAGAAAGATCACCGGTATTCTCAAGCTCCTCTTCAACCAACAGAATCAGGCACGAACTCCTCGAACTCGTCGCCCTCAACAACAATCTCAGGCTCGGCAACTAACATGCGACACCCAAAGAGAAAGGGGCACATGTCAGCAAGTCTAAAAAGACTTGGGCAAGGAAACTGAAAGAAAAGCAAACTAGCAGTTCTAAAAGCATGCATGACATGGCAGTTTTAGTATGAGTGCACAAGTAAGACGTGGTGTAACAATAAGTGCAAGGGAACAATTATCATGGTATTACAGGAGTAGCCAAGCTACTAACATTCTCAATCCTTTCACTAGTCACGTTTTCAAGTTATTGTAGATGTTTACGCCTTACAGTTGAACTGTTTGACGTTCACACTGAGTGGACGCTTAACACTAGTCACGCTTCAAGTTGTTTGTGGATGTTTAAGCCTTACAGTTGAACTGTTTGACGTTCACACTGAGTGGACGCTTAACACTAGTCACGCTTCAAGTTGTTTGTAGATGTTTACGCCTTATAGTTGAACTGTTTGACGTTCACACTGAGTGGCCGCTTAACACTACCCCAGAACCCAGAGTTTACGCCTTACCACTGCAGTTGCTGATCGGGCAGACTCCCAGTTGATTGGCCGCTTAACTCTTACCCCAATACCCACATGTAAACGAGCCAGGGTCCCTGCACACGAGCTCAGTAAATGAGCCAGGGTTGCCCCTCATAGGAGCTCGCATTCTAGTTCACGATTCATAAGCATTTGGCGTAGGGTGCACCTAGCCAGAAACAAGTAGATCGGGCATTGGCTATCAACCAATACATGGCCCGCTTCTGGAACACGAGCCAGGAAACACAAGTATTGTAGCGTGTGCTACGAATGCGACATTCAACATGGATGGCATGGCTTACGGTAAGGTGTACGAATAAGGAATTAAACATGGAAGTTTAATATGCATGAACAACAAGTTAAAAGGGTTGGATTCTAGCTTCGTTGTCAAGCTAGATCAATTGAGGTGACGGATCTAGTTTCGTTGTCAAACTAGATCAATTGGCGTCTAGGCGGCTATCATTTCACCGTCTAGTCTCTTTTACGCTAAACCAAGGTAATGGCCTAAGACATGGCCCAAATCAAGAGATGCAAGTTTCACTTGCCTCACGCCAAGGAAGATGATCAATGAGGCACGCCACAAAAGTTATCTACGAAGAGGAAATCACGTATAGAAGCGGAAGATCGATGCCGAGCAAGCACGGCAACGGAAGAACGATCCGGGGAAACCTAGGGTTCAGATCCAGAATGGGGAGAAAATCTGGAGAAATGGGGTTTTGGGGATTTTTGGGGGTTTTTCGGCGACCTAGAGGTGGTGGCCGGTCAAAATGGAGAGGGGGAAGGGCTCTTGATGAAGGAGGAAGGCTAGGGGAAGATGGAGAAGGATTTGGGGAAGAAGGAGGCTCAGGAGAAATGAAAGAAGAAAAGAAAACGTTTGGGGGATTTAAATAGGAAGAGCTAGCGGCTGCCCAGAAATTAGGGTTTCGACACTGATTAGTCGGTCAAAGAAGAGTTACTGACCGACTAGTTTAGCAACTAGTCGGTCGGTCGACCAACTGTGACCGACTAGAATCAAACAGCGAAAGAAGGGGAAAAACTGGGAAGTGAATTAGTCGGTCTGTGAAGGCCCGTCGGTCTGTGAAGGCCCTTCGACCGACTAGTTTGGAATCTAGTCGGTCGATGAGTGTTCATGAACCGACTAACGAGGAACAGTAGCTTAGGTAAAATTAATCAAAGGAACTAGTCGGTCTGAGAGCAAGTTCTGACCGACTAGTTTCACATCTAGTCGGTCGGTGGTTGTTCTTAGACCGACTAAGAGTAAACAGTAACTCATGTACAGTAGATTTAAAGAGCTAGTCGGTTGGAGAAGAGTTCCTGACCGACTAGATTGAATTCTAGTCGGTTGGTCCGCCTTCTCGAACCAACTAAGATGCACTAAAAGTGCCGATTCGAATCGCGGAGCTTCGGAAAGATTCCTATGGATTCTAAGATAACTCTAACTCTAAGATATGAGCGATTTGAAGCTCGTCACGAATGACTTACTCCGAAATTGACGATCGAAGGAAGAAGCTAGAAAATCACGACGAAACGATCGAAAGTGAAAGCTACGGCGACGAAAACCACACATCTAAGAAGAAAATCCACCAAGCATATATTTTAATATAGATAATCCAATTACACGAAAACCAGTCGTTACACGTTACTTCATTCAAAACCTAACTAAAATTGACCACTAAAATAAAGAAATTTACTTACTGCTCCTTTAAAATGATGCAGAACCGTAGATCGACGATCGGACTGATTTGATTGTGCACAAAGGATAGAATCGTCGGATAGGCTAAACGGACATCTTGACATGTGACTGTTAGGGTAGCCACGTTTAACCTAAAAATGAACCTTAATAGGATCAATGATGAGCGTGACCTGACACCGTCGCTTGACTCGTTTCAGACGACCCATTACCGATGCTCCGACTCGACGAGACGCTCCCAACAGACGAACCGCTCGCCACCGTAGGCAAGTGTGTTCACTTGCGCTTTTCGGCCATGTTTAGGCCATTGTTTCCTTAAACTGTAAAAAGTAATAACAAGATAACCAGATGTGAAATGATAGCGTGTGGGACACCCCGCGATAGCCTAGACTTGACGACGAAGTCCGGGCACAGCAACAACAATTGACACCATAGGTTTTATCTGTGTGTGCGTGTGTGTGGACCCCCTAGAATCAACAACAACAACTGCTACCATATGTTTTATCTGTGTGTGCATGCGTGTGGACCCCCTAGAATGAACAACTCTTATCCATACTCATCTTGTCATGTCATGTCATGTAATGCATAAGCCTGCGGGTGAATAGGGCACTCTCCAAGCTAGAGAGAGTGATCCCTTGTCACGATTGGAAACGGATAAGCCTGCAGGCGAATAGGGCACTCTCCAACCTGGAGAGAGTGATCCCTTGTCACGATTGGTAATGGATAAACCTGTGGGCGAATAGGGCACTCTCCAAGCTAGGAGAGTGAACCCTTGTCATGAAACATAAGCCTACGGACGAATAGGGCACTCACCGAGTAAGTGAGTGATCCCTTGTCATGTCTTCTCTTATGCACTTGGGCTGGGGTAGGGTAGAGCGTGCGCACGGGGAGTGGGTCTGATCCCCCTCGAACCATAAGGCGTGAACCCTTCGTGACACACACTTGTCTTGTCTTGTCTTGTCCCGTCTGGTCTAGTCTTGTAGCCAGTAGCACACGCTATGGCTATCGCCTGTCACGTTTACTTTTCAGCGTTGTCTTTACTTTCTTGCACATATACATATCTGTCATGCTGTTGCATCATCATCATGTAAACAACTTTAAAATGTCAACCTTAAAATGTTATACACATTGCGGTGGAGTCTTCTCACGTTTACTTGCAGACTTCGCCTGACGTACAACCACTTTCTCTTGGTGTTTGTACGTCAGGTACCGAGACAGGGTTATTAGATCCGGAGCCGGTACCAGAGGACTTGGAGCAGGAGTACGTTGCTGATCAGGAGTTCGACCCGAGTGAGGACCAGTCTTAGAGGTTCCTCTGTTGCTGACTTTGGAGGTTCAGTCACTTTCTAGTTTGGGTGCGTAGCACCATTTTGCTTTCTGTTTTAGGTTGGGTGCATAGCACCATTAGTTTCCTTTTCTGCGTTGTAGCCATGCTGGGCTCCTTTTTAGACTTTTTGTACTCTCTGAATATTATCTCTTTTTATTAATGAATGCAACCTCCTTTCTGTACTCTCTGTTGTTCCGAATTTTATAAATGCAAGAACCTGAAAATTTAGAAATGGTACCCCTATAGACGCTTATTGGGTCCGAGCTTCACAGCTCCGGCCCAAGCGGGCCTTAGTCACGTTTTGCTTCCGTCGTTTTGGGAAGCGGGGCGTGACAGGTTTTAGTGGTGGCCCAAGCAGGTCGTGCAAAAAGTTCGGAACAATAAGAGTACCGCATTCGTTTAATATCCAGTTTGTCATGTACAAGTCTAAATTGGGGTTTTCCTGTCAATAGGATGACAGGATGACGTAATACCCGTGCAGGTCCCTCTTCTGATGGAGCTATGGATGGTCAAGGTGGTGAGTTTCACCAATTTCTGGGCGTTATGAAAGAGATGTTGGAGGTTCAGCGTCAGTTGGTTGAGCAGACACATCGGGCTGATCCGGCTGCACCCCCATCGTCGCCTCTGCCTGCCCCTCGAGCTGCTCCTGGAGTGAAGCAGTTCAATGAGCTACAGCCGAAGACATTTTCTGGGAAGGAAGGACCGTTAGGTTCTGATGAGTGGATCCAGAGCACAGAAGAGAAGCTGGTAGCTGTGAAGATTCCCAAGGAGACTAGAGTGGAGATCGCGAAGATGCAGCTAGTGGAGAATGCTAGGAACTGGTGGCGCATTGAGGAGAGGCGTCTACAGAAGCCAGTGGAGTGGAAGACTTTCAAGTTCATGTTCAGAGAGAAGTATTTCCCCAAGGCTGCTAAGAGGGAGATTTTGAGCCGATTTGTGGATTTGAAGCATGGGGACATGACGGTTGATGAGTACGAAGCGGAATTTGAGATGTTGAGTCGTTTTGCCCCGCACATGGCGAAGAAGGAAGAGAACTGAGCTAATCGGTTTCGTCAGGGGCTGCGTTCAAAGATTCAGGCTTCCATGTCATCCGCAGACTTTTCGACCATGGGAGCTGTGCTGAATTCTGCTAGGAATCATGAGAACATATCGCGTCTCCCTGATCCTCCTGCTGGTGGAGGAAAGTGACTGATGGAACAGTTCAGGCCAGTAGCTAGGCCTGTAGTGGGACCCGTTCAGTCGGTGCATTTCAAGAGGCCAGGAGCACCTGCACAGAGCCAGGCCAGGGATCAATGTCATTTCTGTGGAAAGCCGGGGCATCATTCGAGTTATTGCAGGAAGAAGCTGGGTTTGAGTCTGGTATGTGGAGCTGCCACACACGCCGTTATAGATTGCCTGAGGTATCGCCATACTGAGGGCGGAGCACCTGCCCCTATTCAGAGAGGAGCTGTTGTTCGTGGAGCTTACACCTTGACGGCCGTGGATGACGTCATTGCTGGTGATTCTATAGAATTAGTCTTTCATATTATGGTTTAACTTATTTTTGGCTGCATGTGTAAGTTTCAAAATTTTTTGTTTTCTTTTAAAGCAAATCTTTAATTTTTGAGATTGGCTCACAATGATCTCAACCCACCTATCTTCCCTCATCCAATACCCCAACCCCACACGTTTTTTCCAACGTTTTAAAATATGTCATTGGCCTTAAAAGCTTTCTTTTCTCTTCTTTCTCTCTTCGAAGTGTTATTTTTATTGTTGTTTTATTATCGGGACTAGCTATTATTGTTATAGGATTATGTGTACGGGTAGGCATAGTGCGTGAGGAGATAGGATGTAACGGTGATTAATTGATTTTGAACACAAAGATATTAGATTGGAATTCTTTCGGATGAATAGAACGAGGTGTTCAAGACTTATTTATAATACAAATGCGTGAATGACTCAATGGAAATGCTAGTTGAATGAACCTATACACAGGGAGATGAGTGCTTATCGGATCTGAAACTTAGATGAGTGGTAGATGGAGGTAGCTAGGACGGGATGATATGAGTTAGGGTGATCGTGAGAATGAGTAGAACTTTTAATGCCTCAAGACTTGATTATTAAGTTGATGTGGGAAGACCTTGGAGATAACACGACATGTTGAGATGAATGGATGGTTAGGTAGACGGATTTAGTTAATTATGAGATTAGATGATAGAGGTAAGGATAGATGTGGTTCGATGGTTCATTGATTATGGATGAAATTTATGAGTCGATATGGTGGAGAATATATTGGGGACGAGATGATTGTTGATTTGCAAACGATAATGTGGATTCATAATTAAGTGCTAGGATATGATTCTAGGTGTAACATTAGCCAGTGGAGAGACGAGTTATGATGGATTAGTTGAGGAATGATGTTTGAAGTTATAGGATTAACGATCATTATGTGTAGATGTGGGAGTTGCAGGTATAAGTGTTTATATATTATTATTATTATTATTAATATAAGTGATTCCGAGGGCAGAATCATTTCTAAGGTGGGTAGAATGTAACGGTCACCTTTTGACCATGCGTATTTTAGCACGTATAGTTGTTCGTGTACGTTTTTTTTCGTGTTTGATTTTTATAGTTGTTTTTCCGTACTTCAGACTCGTGACCGAACCTCGTTTTCATGATCCTCTCAGAGGCGCGAGCGCCCCGGTATTTTCGTTGTTATTTTTAGACGTCGAGGGACCAAAATGCAATAAATCATTATTAATTATTAAGCTTTTACTAATTATTAAACTTTTTTTATTTTGAATTTCATATCGTCAGTGCGTTTTTTGGGTAATCTAATAACCTCATATTAATTGTTATTTAAAATACAACCCATTATTAATAATATCCTACACTAATCGAATGGCAACAAAAAAACTGTTATTAGTTTAGATAATCAAATCTTTTTGAATTTAAATCTATTAAATCCTAACAGACCCCCCTTTCCACGTCTCCCCAACTCCCCATGTCCCGTACACCCCAGATATCCCTCAACCTCTCTCCCCCACGTCCTCTCCCTATTCTCCCTACACAGAACCTAGGACTTTCACAGCTCTCTCTCTCTCATTATTTTAAACTCAAACAAATCCATGCAAAATAACCCACAGGAGCTTTACATTCTTAAACCCATACCAACCAACGCCAGTGCCTTTCTCCCCTTTCCCTTCCGCCATGGCAGCGCCCTCGACCCCCCTCGACGAACGACAACGGAACCACCCAATAGCTCCGACCCTAGCGCCCGCCGTTTGCCGCTCCTCCCTCAACTCCGGCTCCCCTCCCCTGTTTCCGTCTCAAAACAGGGCCACCAACACTTGCACCTCCGGCCTCACCGTCGACCCGCTGTCCCCCTCGTTGACCATCCTCTCTGGCACCCGCTCCGAACCGTCGTTCACTGCTTCTCTGTTCGCCGCCCACCTTTCCGAACAGCTCCCTGCGGACTCCTCCCACTCGCGAGCCCCTCCGGCCTTCTTCCCACCTCCACTCTCCCTCCGGCATCCTTCCCGATGTCCCGCCTCACGCCGTCCGACTGAAGCTCCCGGAGATCACCCGTTGCCAGCATTTTCGACCCGCTCCAACCCCCACGTCGACCCGACGACCTCCGCGACCCCACTCGCCACCGCAGTCGTCACGCATCGACCGTCCCCGTCCCTCAGCCGCACAGCAACCCTCTGCATGCAAGCACGAGGCTGCATATAACGCAAAGAGGTAAGGCTGTGGCCTTGTGGGTATATTATAAATTTTGATTATTTATAATGCATGTTTATTTGTTTAGTGTGCCCTCTAACAATGAACATGCAGTCCCTTATAATAATATTAGTATATGGATAAAATAAGTTGTTGCTAGTATATTATATGCCTAGTTTCTTAATTATTCCTACTGTTACATTTGTTAGCCTATGAGTTAGTTTATAACTTGATGTGATCAGTTTTATAAACTTGTACTACTGTTATATTGATGTTTGGATTATAATCAGTATGTTATACTATCATATCTTTTTGTTAGTTAAGAACTTTTTGTTTGATATCGAAATCCGATGTCGCTTATAACTAGGTCTCATTGCTATCGTCTGGACACTCAAAGATTACATCGATCAGACATTCCGGGAACGGGGGTGACGCGTTTCGTTGTTGCTTTCAGATCCGACGCCAATTCACGTGTGACCGTCATACTAGGTTGGTGTCCTCCTACTCGTAGAAACCCACACGTTACGTCATTCAAAACCTAACTAAAATTGATCACTAAAATAACCAAATTTACTTACTGCTCCTTTAAAATGATGCGGAACCGTAGATCGACGATCGGACTGATTTGACTGTGCACATATGATAAAATCGTCGGATAGGCTAAACGGACATCTTGACATGTGACTGTTAGGGTAGCCACGTTTAACCTAGAAATGAACCTTAATAGGATCAATGATGAGTGTGACATGACACCGTCGCTTGATTCGTTTCAGACGACCCATTACCGTCTCTCCGACTCGACAAGACGCTCCCGACAGACGAACCGCTCGCCACAGCAGGCAAGTGTGTTCACTTGCGCAGTTTCGGCCATGTTTAGGCCATTGTTTCCTTAAACTGTAAAAAGTAATAACAAGAGAACCAGACGTGAAATGATAGCGTCTGGGACACCCCATGACAGCCTAGACTTGACGATGAAGTCCGGACACAGCAATAACAATTGACACCATAGGTTTTATCTGTGTGTGCATGTGTGGACCCCCTAGAATCAACAACAACAACTGCTACCATAGGTTTTATCTGTGTGTGCGTGCGTGTGAACCCCCTAGAATGAACAACTCTTATCCATACTCATCTTGTCATGTCATGTCATGTATTGCATAAGCCTGCGAGCGAATAGGGCACTCTCCAAGCTAGAGAGGGTGATCCCTTGTCACGATTAGAAACAGATAAGCCTGCGATCGAATAGGGCACTCTCCAACCTGGAGAGAGTGATCCCTTGTCACGATTGGTAATAGATAAGCATGCGGGCGAATAGGGCACTCTCCAAGCTAGGAGAGTGAACCCTTGTCATGAAACATAAGCCTGCGGGTGAATAGGGCATTCACTGAGTAATTGAGTGATCCCTTGTCATGTCTTGTCTTTTGCACTTGGGCTGGGGTAGGGTTGAGCGTGCGCACGACGAGTGGGTCTGATCCCCCTCGAACCGTAAGGCGTGAACCCTTCGTGACACACACTTGTCTTGTCTTGTCTTGTCCTGTCTGGTCTAGTCTTGTAGCCAGTAGCACACGCTATGGCTATCGCCTGTCACGTTTACTTTTCAGTGTTGTCTTTACTTTCTTGCACATATACATATCTGTCATGCTGTTGCATCATCATCATGTAAACAACTTTAAATTGTCAACCTTAAAATGTTATACACCTTGCGGTGGAGTCTTCACACGTTTACTTGCAGACTTCGCCTGACGTACAACCACTTTCTCTTGGTGTTTGTACGTCAGGTACCGAGACAGGGTTAGTAGATCCGGAGCCGGTACCAGAGGACTTGGAGCAGGAGTACGTTGCTGATCAGGAGTTCGACCCGAGTGAGGACCAGTCTTAGAGGTTCCTCTGTTGCTGACTTTGGAGGTTCAGTCACTTTCTAGTTTGGGTGCGTACCATTTTGCTTTCTATTTTAGGTTGGGTGCGTAGCACCATTAGTTTCCTTTTCTGCGTTGTAGCCATGCTGGGCTCCTTTTTAGACTTTTTGTACTCTCGGGATATTATCTCTTTTTATTAATGAATGCAACCTCCTTTCTGTACTCTCTGTTGTTCCAAATTTTATAAATGCAAGAACCTGAAAATTTAGAAATGGTACCCATATAGACACTTATTGGGTCCGAGCTTCACAGCTCCGGCCCAAGCGGACCTTAGTCATGTTTCGCTTCCGTCATTTTGGGAAGCGGGGCGTGACAAAAGCAAGCACCTAAGCAATGGTATGAGAAGTTTAACGACACTTTAGATTTTGAATACCTCTGACTCTTGTGTTTATTTATTCTAAACTAATAGGATCAGATTGTGTGATTATATGCCTATATGTAGATGACATGTTGATTTTTGGGAACAATCTGGACGTTATGAATGATACCAAGAATTTCTTGTCATCTCAGTTTGAGATGAAAGACCTAGGAGAAGCTAATGTTATTTTAGGAGTTAGAGTTACTAGAAAATTCAGTGGCATCTCCTTATGTCAATCTCATTACGTGGAAAAGGTGCTGAAAAAGTTGAACTGTTTTGATGTTGTGCATGCTACTAGAACTTCCAATGACCCTAGCATACATTTGAAAAAGAATTTTGGGCGAGAGTGTTTCCCCATCTAAATATGCTAAATCATAGGAATTGTGATGTTCCTACTCGACTTAATATAGCCTATGTAGTTAGTAGGCTAAGTCATTATACACATAATCTTAGTAACGAACATTGGAATGCTCTTCATCGTTTGCTAAAATTCCTGAAAGGAACTATTGATTGGTGTTGGCATTTTAGCAGATTTCCTACTGTTTTAGAAGGATTTTGTGATGCAAACTGGGTTTCAGTAATGATGAAATAAGTTCAACTTGTGGTTTTGTTTTTACTTTCGGTGGAGGCGCTATATTATGGAAGTCTTCAAAACAGACATATATAGCACGATCCACTATGGAATCTGAATTCATTGTTCTTGAGTTGGCAGGGCAAGAAGCAAAATGGTTAAGAAACTTGTTAGCTGATATGCCACTGTGGGGGAAAAATCTGCGTCAGTTTCCCTTCATTGTGATTCTCAAGCAACCATTGGAGTTGCTAAAAACAATGTCTACAACGGGAAGAAAAGACACATACGCATCAGGCATGGTGTGGTTAAACAACTCCTGAAAAAAAGAGTAATTTCTTTGAATTATGTGAGGTCCGAATGAAATCTTGCAGATCTACTAACCAAGGGGTTGCCAAGGAAAGTGGTTCTTGATTCGTCAAGGGGGATGGGGCTAAAGCCCATGAGTTAAGGTAATATGGTTGATACCTGTTGTGGTCTAATAAAGCCATATGATCCTTAACATACACTACGTTTCCATCCCTATAGCGTGTGGTAGTTTTTTGAATCCATAGCCAAGTTTTGGTGGTGCTATTGAGAAGCACGTGATGGATCCACGTTGAGATAAGTCCATAACCAGATTTTGGTGGTGCTATAGAGAAGCACTTGATGGACTCACTATCTGTTGAGAGGTTGAGCAATATGCTCTTAATAGTTCCATATCCCTTGTGGTGGTGCTATAGCGAAGCAATTGATGGACCATCTATGTAGGTGTGAAGGTTTGGCCGCCTTCTAAAAAAATGGCAGATTTTTTAGAGCACTCATGAGACCCAAGGTGTGCGCATAACCGTAAATCACTTGATATGTATCGCGGAGTTTGCACATACTCAAGGTTACAATATGTGTTGTGGGGGTCTCAACCGAACTCAAATATTTCAATAGAAATTCACTCATTAGAAAGAAAGTTGTTGCCTCACTTCACTATGTATCAATTCAATCGAAAGACATTGATGCTTAAGTATATATCCTTTTTACCCAGGAGTTCTTCGTTTCTTTTTCCGAGCCATTAGTGGGGGATTGTTGGAAATACTAGGCTATGAAAAGCCTTTGTTTCATTCCCACTAACTTTTTAGTCCCACATTGCTTTGGCAATTTTCTCTGGATGAGTTTATTAGGGAGTTGTTGAGACTTGGGGATGTGCCCCAAGGGGTACGACTCTTTTGTGAAGGGGAGAGGACTTACATGTGTATGAGCTCAAACACACATGCGTGCCACCACCGCCAGCCAGCCAGCCAGCTTGTCGTGTCGTGACGTGATGTGATGTGCACACATTTCCTTTTTCGGATGACGTGCCTTCCCTTTTTTCGACCTAGCCCCCTTAATGTCTCAGTTTTTAAACGTTCCAACGACATTTTGGTTGCAGCTGTTAATGTTCAAACGGCCACTTAATTTTGATTGCAACTGTTAATGTCCAAACAGTTATTTGAGTTTGATTGCAGCTGTTAATTATAGCATTCATACGCGATAATTAATTTTGACCATTTGAATTCTGTAACATCTTTTGTTGATTCTTATAAATAGCAGTGTCTCTTCCGTATTTAAAAAAAACGAACATTTTGCTCCCTCCTCCTTCGAAAAACTTCTTCTCTTCATCTCGTGCTCCTGGGTAGTTGTACTAGCAAACTCCAAAGTTTTTGGCTATGAGTGGATGCATTCAGATGCTACTATGTTAATCTTGGGGAGCAACCGACGATATCGATTACTACCGAGGTCGCGTCGTAATTTCTTTCAAGTCAGTGGTTGTCCCACGACACAGCCTTCGTTCTTTTGATAAGTATTCTATTCATCAGTCTCTGTTCCTTACTCTGTCTCTATTTCTTCACTCATACATACAATCTACTCTTTTGCTCTGTTCATTCGCCCTACAGCCATAGTCGTACACCTCTTTTATCCAACAATTAGTACGAGCCTTTACTTTTTTTGGATGGCGTGCCTTTCCTTTTTTGGCCATAGCCCCCTTAATATCTCAGTTTTTAAATGTTCCAACTGCCTTTTGATTGCAGGTGTTAAAGTCTAAATGGCCACTTGATTTTGATTGCAACTGTTAATGTCCAAACGGCTATTTTCGTTTTATTGCAGCAATTAATTACAACATTCATACGATATAATTAATTTTGGACTATGTTTGATATCTCACAATCTCCACCTCAAATATAATCTCACATAGTCACCCTTGTGACTCACACATTGGTCACCCTTGTGACCCTACATTCTGTGTATTCCGCTGTGCACAACAAACTGGTATCCATTCCACATCGGCTAAGTCGGGGGTTTGGCTCTGATACCTCTTGTTAGGGTTTAAAAAAGGATTTGAATCTCCATTAGTATGAGGCCTGTTAAGGCCAAAAATGACCGAAACAATCAAGATGCTGGCGTTGACCCTTTTCTGCTGAGTTGGATCCTCGTCAGTCGGTTAAGTGGGACCCTAGGTTGGAGGAACTAGGGTCATTGGTAGATGGTAGTTGACTTGTGGTGCTCGTTCAACCCTCCTTCAGGTCGAGCCTCGGTCGATTGCTATTGAGAAGCTCAGGCACGCCCTTCTCGTTGGATCGGGACTCAATGATCTGTACCACAAGGAAGCGTTAGGGGGGTCGGATCTGGGTCTCGACCCAAAATCCCCTCCGATGCTTAAGTTAGAATGGGACTTAAGAGATGTACGAAATCTGATACTCTGACATTACATATTCTAACTTGTATTTCCTCCATGGTCCCAGATCCAAACCCCCTGACGCTTTCTTGTGGTGTAGATCATCGAGTCCCAATCCAATAAGAAGGTCGTGCCTCAGCTTCTCAACAGTAATCGACCGAGGCTCGACCTGTACGAGGGTCGAACGAGCACCGCAAGTCGACTACCATCTACCGACGACCTAGTTCCTCCAACCTAGGGTCCAACTCAACCGACTGAAGAGGATCCAACTCAGCAGGAAAGGTTCAATGTCAGCATCTTGATTGTTTCGGTCATTTTTGGCCTTAACAAGGCCTTTGGAGGAGAGCCCAAGAACAAAGCCGTGAGGGTTCCTTGTGAAGGGCCCAAAGTGGATAGTATCATACTAATGTAGAGATTGAATCGGCACGTTTGTGTGTTTGAGCTCATACTCATGTAAGTCCTCTACCATTCATAAAAGAGTCGTACCCTTTGGGGCATATCCCAAAGTCACAACAACTCCATAATGAACTCATCCAAAAAAATTGCCCAAGCAATGTAGGACTAAAAAGTTAGTAGGAATGAAACAAAGGCTTTTGAGAGACTATTATTTCCAACAATCTCCCACTAATGGCTCGGAAAAAGAAACGAAGAACTCCTGGGTAAAGAAATGATATATACTTAAGCATCAATGTCTTTCGATTGAATTGATACATAGTGAAGTGAGGCAACAACTTACTTCCTAATGAGTGAATTTCTCTTGAATTCATTAGAGTTCGGTTGAGACCCCCCCCACAACACATATTGTAACCTTGAGTATGTGCAAACTCTGCGATACATATCAAGCTCTTTACAGCCATAATCGTACACCTCTTTATCTAACACTACTCTCACCCCCAAAAGCTTAACTTCAGAGTTCTTATGGAACCGAAAGAAGTTGTGGAATCCTACAGAGCCCACACTTCACACCACTTTACACACATACAAACTAATTTAAAATTCGTTTTTTACTTTACATGCAACTTCATATCCCCATATCACCCATCTTTTCTTCATCCTCCTCCCCCACTTTCTCGTCGCCGATGGTCGTTGCATCATTCATACGGCCCTCACCATCACAGGATGTCGCCACAATCACCCCCCAGCCCCTCCACACGCGCAGCCACCCCAACTCCTTCCTCTTCCTCCCCCTCCCATTGTCCATCTTCGCCGTCGTTGCTCCCACCGATGCATCCCCTCCTTGTTGAATGTTAAGTCACCACATGTATGTTTTGATGATGAGCAAACATATTTGGTACTAATAATTTTTTTAGTATATGTATGAACTATGATGGAACTCAAATGCGTTGTGGAGTCAACGAAGACTATGGAATTCAAAGGAACCAAGACAAGGCTTATAATCAAGAGATTGCATCAAAGAGCTTTAATGCATATGTGTAATGTGTGTAAATCTTACTTTTGTCTTAGTAGTACGTTAAAGTCTTTATTGAAGCTTACACACACTTACAAAAATATAAAAACGTTTTTACAAATATTTCAAAATATTTTTGAAAAATTATTTCCTAAGTTATTTAGGCAAAAAATAATGTTTTATAGGTTGACTAGTTGACTAGAACAGATACCGAGTCGACTAGCCAAATCTGAAAACTATTGGCTAGAAGCATGTCAACTAGTTGACTAGAGTACAACAGCCAGATGACTAGAGTACAAGAACTAGTCGATTAAAGTACAAGAGCCAATCGACTAGTAAGTGAACTAGAGTCGACTAGAAATTCAAGAGAGCAAAACTCTTTTTGACATCACTTGCCTAGTTGACTAGAGTACAGAGAACAGTCGACTAGCTGGCTTCCTAGTCGACTACAAGGTGTACTCTAGTCGACGAGTACGAGCTGTTGGGCCTATGAAAGAAAGATTTTAACTCGCCTTTTTTGATAGTAGGAGTGGTATTTTGAGAAACTGTTTTCACCCAAATTTCACTATACATATAAATAGAGGGTAGCTTAAAATTTATTCTATGATTTAATGATCAATTTTCTTGAGTAAAAATCATTTTCAAGTGCAAAAAGCTTTTAAGCAAAAACCCTCTTTTGGCCTTGTTTTTAAAAGTTTTCTAAAATCTTTCTTGGCTAATTCTTGATCTTAAACAGCTTTCATTTGAGACATCTTTTGAAGATCAATCACTATAGCCACACTTCAAAAATATAAGAGCTTCAACTCAAAGACTACAAATAAAATTGTATTAAGTAGCTCTCACTTGTGTGAGGTGTTTTCTCTCTTGAGAAGAAGTGTTGTACTCGAGCTTGTTCGAGGTGTTTTAGAATGATTTTTTTAGAATGATGTTTTAAAATTTATGTGATAATTTTAAAACTGATTTTAAAAGTTTAAAATTTTTATGAGATAAATATTTTAAGTAGCATGCAAAATTTATGTGATCTTTTTAAAGCAAGTTTTTTATTTTTATGAGATAAAATAAAATGTTTTAAAAATCACATTTTTAAATTTAAATGTTAAATTTAAGTATGCATGCTAAACTTGTTTATTTGATAAACATTAGTCTATTTAATTGTTAAATAGTTGTATACTTTTATTTTATGCGATAAAATTAGTGTAACTTTATGTTAATGGTATGACATCTTGTCCCTTATTTGATAACACAAGACAACCCTTTAGGTTAGCCATTAAGAAATCTTTAAAATTTATAAATTGAATTTAATAACATGCTATGTTTTAATAAAACTTTTAACAACCATTTAAGATCTAATTCATGATTAGGGTAGTCCCTTTAATGAATTTTTAATTCTAATTGTTATAATTAATTCTCATTAAAGGACTTCGCTTTTACCGATGTTAATAAATTTATTAAAATCCTAATAACGATTAGGATAGCACGTGAACCTTATAGTTTATAAGGATTTAATAAAAGTTATTAAACAAATCCTAAAATTTTGAATTTAAGGATTCAACTAGTTGATATGATTAATTAGTTGTTAATAAAAGCTTTTTAGTCTATGGCACGCATATAAAAATGACAAGCTTCATTCAATGGACCATGATCTAGTTAATGTGCTTGGCTAAGTTTGCTGGTTCACCCTTTAATGGATAATGATCCTGGCTCAGTCAATTCCCTGTCTGTGTTCTGCTGGATCGCAATGACGCGAATCATGATTGTATGACACCCTGGACTATATCTAAGTCAAATACGTTAATAATCTTCTTCAAGATTAGCCGTAGCCCTCCTTGTTTTAGGGGTTAACAACTATAAGACCCGTGTTACAGTTGTTGAGTTAAACTCAAGCTGTGACATGGCAATCTTATAGAAACCAACTCCTTAAATACACTAGATGTAGTCTAAGATCTGACCCAAACCGACGTGTCGTGAATACACCGAGCGCCGGGGCAAGTCGAGGCTAGATATGAAAACAAGGGTCCGACTAGACTAGACATTGTGATTTGGATGAGCACACTCATGATCACAAATGGCTAGGGGTAAAAACCGAATAAGAGGGTCATATCTGATATGATCGATGAAGAGTCATCTTCCGATTACAGAGTCCTACAACTTGTTGAGCTACACTCAAGGTTGTTAGGCTTAAGGTGATTGGACCTCTTACCCATTAATTTTAATTCGATTAAATCGTTCGTTATTAAGCTTTGAAACGATCGTAAAAATAGTGGGAGGATATAGATAGATAAAAGCCATTCTACCTATATTTAATATTGAACATATGCTAAACTAGGGCAAGACCATGTTTACAGAAGGAATCAAAATATAATATTTTAATGAAATAAGTTAACTGGTCAAAAAGGTTGATTAATTAAATATCAAGTTAAATTCTAATTGATAGAATTAAAACTATATTCTCGTTGACATTAAAATGACCTTCTAAAGAACAGACTTGAGAAATATGATTTCATTAAGTTTTGGGTCCAACAAATAAATTCACGCTACATGTCACTCGTCTCTATATGATGCAGCTTGAACATATAGGATATTCAAAGTATGTTTCTCCCTACAACTTGTCGAGCTACACTCAAGGTTGTATGGACAAACAATTTTGAGCTGCAAAGTTCGAGAATTCGATCAAACCGTTTGAGTTAAACACGAGTGCATGAGCGGTGTAAGACTATGTATCCCAACCGGATCTTGAGACAAGCAACTTCTTGAGCTACACTCAAGATTGCAACTCTCTGGCATTTGGATACATGAGATGCTTGCATAGCTATTTATTTATGTTGGGCTATTTAATATCTAAATGTGATTTATAAAAGGAAGAATGCACTCCGGAAAGTCAATCGAGTTAAATAATTTAATTTATCATTAGTAAAGGCATATGTAGGAGGAAATGTAAATGTGACATATTTTGATGTCACGATTTCAGAATAATTGTTATACAAAAGATTTCTAACACATTTTGACGAATGTCGTCACCTTCCTTCTGAAGCAATGTTTTGTGTTAGCAATTTGTGATAACTGTAATATATTAAATGTTAATATATAAATACATAAGATAGTAGCAAACTTATATAACAAAATAGAATATGCCGTATCGAGAGAGTAAGCTTCACAAGTCACATAAAGAGGGGTCTGGCCTATCATATTATGAAGTCTACGGACACTTGTGAGTCTCACCCTCTTAGATATAATGGCCGAAACCCATCTGTAAGACAGTGGGAGAATGAGGTGTCAAACTCGGTCTCGTACATACTGATGTACCCGAGTCTAGATTAACCAAAATAAGTTATTCGTATATTTTATTAAGACATGTGTTCTTGATGAAACACAAGTCTGATAAAATAAAGAACGAAATGACAAATGTATTTAAACTGATTCGATTAGATCGAATGGTCAAATACTTTGCTACATAAAATCTTGCGTAATTAAAAGAAAATGTGATTTTCTCTCAGGTCAAGTCAGTTAACACATCGGTGTGTTAAAAGGTATGAATCACACTTGGTTAGACTTGGTGTGATTCATAGCCAGTGACTCTGAGTTAAGTCCTCCTTCTGGGTTAAGACCCAGATAGTAATGCCTAGGTTTTGATAATGTTCTATGAGGACATTATCTATACGATATTCATTAAATCGATCATTAAGAAGTTGTATAATTACTCGAATCTCATGAGACGAAGAGTCGAGTCAGACATCATAATTGATGATGACTTAGTCAATTTCTAGGATGAAATTCTGAGTTGTAACTCCGATTTATAACATGATGCAATTATAATATGTCCGTGTGCGTAAATAAATTTTGGAATTTAGCTTACGTGCCTAAGGAGAATGTTTCCTCACTTTCTGCAAAGTAAATCTTTAAGTTGAAAGGTTGGTGCAGAAAGGAAAATAGTGAAGTGCAATCATGTTAGTCGAGAACGGTTGTCATCCTAATTCCTATAAACGGATTAGAATGAAATTGTTTTTCGCCAGCAGATGTGTACAGATCTACTCGGACCAAACTCGATGTAAACGCTCAAGTAGACCATGAAAATTGGAACATTCACTTATAAGTTCGTTTTTTCTAAATATGATTTAGACGAACCAACTTATATGAATTAATCAGAAAGTTTTCAAGGTCAGTGGGAGTGTATAAATTACATACGAGGCATCAAAGGGATGGAACATTTATTTTGACAAAGTTATCAAAAGGTTTGACACTTTATCAGAAATAGATATGAGCCATTTGAAATGACCAGTAACTAATTTAAAATTATTATCATAAGGTACAATGGACTGGATAAGATCCAAGGAAATAAAATGGATTCCGAAAGACCAAGTGAATTATTTGAATGAGATTCAAATGGTTGGTCTAACATGAACATAGAAACCCCTTAAGTCTATAGAGTAGACTGTTTAGCAAATCCACTCATGAAGGCTCTACCACATGAAGTCGGGAAAACTTATGTGTAAAAACGGTATTAGATACCGAGATAAATGGGCCTGAGTGCAAGTGGGAGATGTAGAGGAATGATGCCCTCAAGGCTATTTATCTCTGTGTGAATAGCACAAACGTCTTGTTCGAAATAACAGTAAGCTGTTTGGTAATAATTTATCTAAGTTATATTATAATATAGTTAACATTAGATATTAACTTAGGTAAAGTCCTGGGACTTTATGCAAGGTCAAACATATATCGAGATGAGTATCTCGATCATGGAGAAATGTTTGACCGTCTGTAGCATAAGTCTAAAATGGTTCGTAGTCGTAGATGTTTCGAGACAAGGATATCGAAACATCGGATAGACCATTGTGTCCTAGTCTTCATCGTTAAGCGGTGGCGATGATCTCATGATCGTTCGACTTGGCAAAGTCGGAGACAAGACACAGGTGCTCATTAGAGAATGAGTTCACTGAACGATCCACAAGAGTTATCATATGGTTACATTGACCAATATGTCAATGATAACTCTAAGTGATGATATGCAAGTTGGTCTTTTGACTTGAGGTCAATTTACGAACCTGTGCGTGAACAGTGTCACTTAGATCACCGACCTAACTTCGAGGCTAGGCCTGTTGAAAGGTCTTTGATTGGGTGTCACTTGAAGCGTACGAGGAGAGTAATGACCAAGAGAGGATTCGTCTCTCCCGGTCAATGGGAGTTAGTGTCGTAGAGTTAGTTCGCTCTTTAGCAAAATCTTTGCGCGGAGTATGTTGGAAGAAGTCCAACATAGTTGACTAAAGATTGATAGAAACTAACTGGAGTCAAGTTATTGGGGTTGACAGTTTGATCGTACCCTAGACTTGATCTACACGACATAGTTTAGATGAAGAGACTATAACTACAGAATTATAACTGCAGAAATCATCACAAACACGGTCAGGGTGGTCCCAACAATTCTCATGTTGATGAGCTAACCACATTATGATGATTCTGAAACAGGGACAGCAGCCACTGCTCGTGGTCACCGCCGTATAGGGCTTCGAGCCCAACCTGTAGTGGGGTCAGGCCGTAGGGTCATACACAGAGTGCGACCTTCGTCTAGTAATAGGTAGAAATTAGTTAGGGAGAATAATTTGCATTTGATGCAAAAGAAGAGAAAATTGCATTTTGATGCAAGTGACAATTTAAGTCTAGATAGGGACTAATTTGCATATGATGCAAACGAGATTAAATGTGTCTTAAGTTTAAGACTATATTTAATATAAGAAACGTAAGAAAAAGCTCACGGGTAAGACGGGAATGTCACGGTCTACGTCCTGGTTCGAATGGCATCCAATTCGGACGCTAGATGCTCAAGATACGTCAAAACAGCCAAATAGATCAGATCGGGTCAGACCAGGCTAACCCAGGCCAGATCAAGGTCTGGCCTGGGCGCCTGGCCAGACCCAGCTGAGCCACGATGCCCGGCCCAGGCCCAGGCAGGCCCAGGCTCCCTGGGCGCCTGGCCCAGGCCAGGCGCCCTGGCCTGGGCCAGATGCCAGACCGGGCGCGCCAGTCTAGACGCACCCAGACCAGGTGTCCAGCCTGGTCTGAGCTCGCCCAGCTGGCTTGTTGGGCCTCGCAGAGTAGGTTTTCTGAAACCTAGGTTGGGCAGTTTTTGACGGCTCAGTTTTTGCAAAAACAAGCCTTGGGCTGAACTTTGAGCAATCAATTGGAAGGTCAAACAAACTCCGATTGACAGACCGTTTTTTCCTATACATTCACCGTTGAACGCCCGTCGTATTGATAGGTTGTATCAATCATGAAGCTCAATGGTGAGTGAGTTAAAATTCATGGAAATTTGCACTTTGTGAAGAGCAAACTAACTTGATTCAATTAACTCTAATTTAATAGTCCCACATCGGTTGTGCGGAAAAGGGGAGAGTCTGCCGCCTATATAAATAGGGGCCTCCCCCTTCCTCCAAACTCGTCTCAAGCTCTAGATCTGAGCGGCTCTCGTAAATGTTGGAGCACGCTTGGATCTAGGCTTAAATTAATATTTCTCTATCTTCCTATATTTCTGCCGTACTCCTGAGGGCTCTAGCAAAGCCGCAAAGGAGTTTGGATTCGGATCCAAAATCTAGGCGAAGGTTTCACTCGCGTACAACTTTCTTCGGTGCATGGTTGGCTCGACGACACGAGGATTGCTCGCCTCGGGATGCGGAGCGGTTCGAGGAGTGATTCGAGGAGTGGCTCGGCGTGGGACGGGGAGTGGCTCGGAAGACGGTGCAGAACATCTCATCTGCCCCAGGGTTGAGATTCCGGGTATGTATTTTATAAGCATTAGTTTAATTTAATCGCTGTAGGTTAGATCCTTCCTGGGATGGTCAGATCCATCCCGAGTTGGCATAGATCTTGGCTAAGAGTCTTATACCTTAGGGCTAAGTTAAATTGTTTAACTGCATGTTAATTTAGATTAACTTGTTTATTCTTCCGCTGCAAAATTTTTATGTCTATATTCCGTCCAACTTAGGACGGTGATAGAGTTTTTGTGCCCTAAGGGTCCTAGAAAACCCTTCAACTTTTAAATATCTTAACTTTTGCAACTCTATGTTCATCTTTATATTTACAAGATATTATTGATTAAGATTTAATTAGGTAACTCTAATTAAAATCTTAAGTAGAAATTTTAGAGGATTTTATAATTCCATAAACACTATTCACCACTGCTACTGTTCTACTTACCATCACAGGGATCCAACAATTGGTATCAGAGCCAACAATTGGTATCAAAGCCAAACATTAAAAGATGGCATCAACAGACAGTAGATTCCCTGAAGATCAGTTCACTGCTCGTCCAACCTTATTCGCCAAGTCAAACTACAACAGTTGAAAAAATAGAATGAAGATACACCTTTTATCCATATCATATGATCTGTGGAAGGTGGTGGAGTTTCCCTATGAAGCACCAACGAAACCTAGAGCATCATGGGAAAAGGAAGAGAAGAACAAAATCGCTTTAAACGCCAAGGCCATGTCTACACTATATTGTGCAATTGACACCTCGGAGTACAACCGGTTTCCATGGCAACCTCTGCACATCAAATATTGAACATGCTGGAGGTCACTCATAAAGGTAACGATATGGTTAAGGATACAAAAATATCTCTTTATTCTAAAAAATATGAGCTTTTTATGATGAATGATGGAGAAACTATTTCCAAAATGCATATGTTTTATTGAATTTGTGAACACTCTAACCGGGTTGGGTAAGACCTATTCTCAGAAAGAACTTGTTGGTAAGATTCTCAGTCTCTCTCACTCGAGTGGAATAGAAAGGATATGACAATACAAGAAGCTCATGATCCCTCATAGCTTACTGTTGATACTAGTAGAGGTTAATGAACGTCTACTTCGTCTCCAATATTACGACGAAGAGAGAAACTCAGAAGGGCTCGAGCTCAACCTACAACTGGTTGACGAAGTTCGCGAACGGGCTTTAGCGACACTCATTGAACAAAAAGGACGCATGGCTTGATATTTCAACTCCAAGGTGAGCGGAGGTAGCTTTTGTATAGTTGACTTGGTGCTACGTAAGGCTGCCTTCACTTCCGAGATCCTCAAGCAAGGAAAGCTCGCTGCGAAGTGGGAAGGGCCTTACAAAGTGATCTTTACGCTCGGTCTTGCAACCTACCGGCTCCCTACATTGGATGATAGGGAGCTACCACATCCTTGGAATGCTGAGCATTTGTGGAAGCACTATCAATGAATGTACCAGCGGTGGTAAATACATTGAATGATCGAAACTTATCTTTGTCTTATATCTTATGCCGATTCATGGTAAATACAAAGTCGATCATTTTTCAATATCTGTCTAATGATTTCTAACCCTAGTAGTCAGTCGTAAGTCGAGGGATCATCACTCGCCACTAAACGACCCTCGACCGTCATCGGCCGTAAGTCAAAGGGGCCTCGCCCCTTGCCATTGAACGCCCCTGGTCGTCAGCCATAAGCCGAGGGATCACCCCTCGCCACTAAACAACCCTCGACCGTCGTCGGTCGTAAGTCGAAGGGGCCTCGTCCCTCATCACCGAACGACCCTGGTCGTCAGCCGTAAGCCGAGGGATCACCCCTGCCATTGAATGACCTTCGACTGTCATCGGTCGTAAGTCGAAGGGGTCTCTCCCCTCACCATAGAATGTCCCTAGTCATCAGTCATAAGCTGAGGGATCACCCCTCATCACTGAACGATCCACGACCATCGTCGGTCGTAAGTCGAAGGGGCCTCGCCCCTTGCCACCGAACGACCCAAGGCAACAGTCATGAACCGAAGGGATTCCCCTTACCACTGAATACACCACTATGGCCAATGACCTAGCCTAACTTGTCAACGACCCAAATTACACTCGATTTGTAGGAAGTTGGAAATTGCGTCGTTGAGGGACAACACAGCGCTTAAATGAAAATGTAAAAGTTGCAAAAGTACGCAAATGTTGCAAAAGTTTTCATTACTTTCATTTCAAAACCAAAATGAGTGAAAACAAAAGGGTTACATAAAACCTAGGCTAAGTTCTGCCAGCCTAGGAAGGAGGAGGGCCACTTTGTACAAAGACGTTGTGGAAAGCTTCCATCGCCTTTGTGAACCGCACCGTGAGCTCTGCCTTCTCTCTTGCAGCGGCCCCCTCGAGCTCGGTAACTTTGGCCTGAAACTCAGTGGCCTCCGCTTTGCAAGCCTCTGCCCATCTCTCAGAGTCGGAAGCTTTGGTTTGGATCTCGATCGCTTCCCTCTTCGAAGCGTCAAGGTCCGCCTAGAGCTGAGTCTTCTCCATCCTCCATTGAAGTTCGGCAGACTTACGGAGGTCAGACATGGACGAGAGGCTATTTTTGGCCTCTATAGCTACCCACTCAACCTCTGCCTCGGTAGTGAGGGCTCTCTATAGATCCTCCTCTACCTCCCTCGTCCGAGCTTCGAGCTCAAGCACCTTCCGCTCAGCAGCTTCCACCCACCGACCTCTTTCAATCAAGTCGACGACATGACGATGCAACACATCACCAAGGATGGACATCTGCAGAAAGGATTCAGTCAGGGACGTCCAAACTGCAAGTTAATTAACAAAAGGCAGATGATGTACCTGATATCTGCTCCCCACAAAGAAGTTGGCCACCCGTTCGAGGTCCAACCATTGAATGAGCTCCAGATCCCGAGGAAAGATCAAATTCTCCACCAATCGAGTAGTCGTCCTGAAATCCATCAGGGCTGACTCATCCATTTCGACGTCAAAGGGAGGCTGGTGAAGGTTGCCTCATGTAGGTTCTGAAGAGCGAGACGAAAGCCGATTAAGTAGCAGGACTCGATCAAACTCTACGGGGATCGGGCCGACCAAGGGAACAGACGACTCGATACCACACTATGGCCATTTATCCAAAAGTGTTGCCAAGGGCGTGTGAGGCACTAAGGGAGTCTTGATCACCCCTGAGGCTCGAGAGGGGCCACTCCAAGCCTTTCGCCATGGGCTAAAGTGGGGGGTTTTCCTCCTCCACCCGCCTTCTTTTCTCCGACTCCTCCCCCGCATGGGAAGAGTTCCCACGTTTCTTGCTTACAGTCTCTATGGTCCCAACGACCTCGACAGTGTCAGCATCATCCGCCACCATCGGCTCCAAAACGACGACGGAGGCGAGGGGGGAACAGATCAAGCAATGACTCGATTCGAGGCCTCCCTCGAGGAAGCCAAAGAAGCAGGCCTTGAGGTCTACCTGACCTCACCCCCTAGAGGAAGAGCTCTGATTGACGGGAAGGGGAGACCGAGCACTCGACCCTTTAGCACTCCTTTTCTTCTTACGCTGCTATCTCTAGACCCGATCCATCCCAGAGTCACCACTCCTTTGAGCTCCGTTAGTCATATCTGCAAACAATGGATATAATTATCGTGAGTGGCTGTAATAAAGACACAGAGTCGATATGCATTACCCAGACTCCACAAAAGGGTCTTCAGTCGATGAACATCCAACAGATACGGAGTCGACCTCTCTCGACTTGGTTCACCCAGAAGGATCTTTGCCGCTGTAACCTCGACTGGCGACAACCTGGCCTTGACCTCTTTCGATGGCAACCAAGACTCTTCAGCAAGCTCAGAACTCGGAGAACTCCAACCATTGAGCATCGCTCCCAGATCAGGAAGGACAAAAACACGAAAGTGTCTTTCCATCCGGGATCAGAAAGTGGGAGGTCATATATGAGCCTTACTGCCGGTCAAGCGACGATATGGTATCACACTTGGCAAGGATCGAGTATTATTTGAAAGAAATACTTGAATAGCCCGAGGGATGATCGAACCCCAAAGAGCTCACAAAGCACAATGAAGACAATTAAGGAAGGAAGAGCTTGGGGTGCGAGTTGACACAAGGAAAGCCCCGAAGAGCATATGACTTCTACGATGAAGGGGTGAAGAGGAAACCGAATTCCTATGCGAAAAGCTTTGAGGTACACCCCAACCTCGTTTTTTCGGGGAAAAAAAACTCTCTCATCCGAATTGGGCACCCTAACTCTAAAAGGATGGCAGAGACAACCTAGCCAGACCTCTGCGGTCAAATCAAGAGAAAACCCAGGTGCAATCTCTAAGACAATTGTGGGAACCTTTGAGCTCGGATCCCTCCGATGAATGGAAATATCTGGTTAGATACGAACCTCTTTCCTCTTTCCAGGAACTTCCTCGCATTGAGGGTATCGAAGATGTGCCATGAGCTCCTCGTAGGACGGCTCCTACATCCTAATTGGTGCGAACATACCTAGGGGATCTAAAGAAGAGTCATGGTCAATCAAGAAAAAGTGCGTTAGAAAGAACAAGTGATCTTCGAAGAAGGAGACATCAAAAATTAAGCTTTCAAAATGAAGAAGAAGGTGAAACAGAAAAATCTTTTTATCTTCCCAAGCATCTTTTTTATATGGAGGATTTCAGCTGACTGATGGTCGATGAACGACACGTGTCCGAAGCCGGCCAGAAGAAGTGATGGAGATCGATTCACAGAAAATGGTTTTGGTGGCACAAATTAAATCAAACGTTTCGAAAACTGTGCACATTTAAGGAGATTACACATCATGCGGTCTCAATGAACGCAGTTTCTGAGGCACGAATGATGGGGGCCATTATTAGTGCACGAGTACGGGTCACGGTAAAGTATCCGTGTACTCGACCAATTTGGTATCAACAACCGATGCCCGTCGCTCAAAGCAGAGCCCTACCGAGTCAAGCGAACGGTTCACTCGACCGTTAAGCTCTCGCTGATACTCAGGGAGAAGTTAATGGGGCCCAATAAATGGGCAACTGTTATCTCAAATCCCGAAGAAGATCGTGCCCGAATCAATGAGGGACGGTTACATACAATCAATGGAGAACTGCCTATAAAGACCCGAAAGGTCAAAGGTAAAGGGGTTCCAATTCCCAAGGTACGTGATCTAATACATAGACTCTACTCTTTCAGCTTATAATTCTTCCAGTAAAGAGCTTGCGATGTCTAACGACCCGCTCTCGGGGTGCCATTACTTATTTGATTTATTCGCAGGTCTGTAGTTAACCGGTGAAAACAAAATGGCCACGATGCAGAGATGTACAAAAATACCCAAATAGTGTCCAATTATTACAATCCATACTGTACAAAATGTTCCAACAAGGATACATGAAAGAAAGAAAGTACATAAGTGAAAATAAAACTAAAAGCTGCGGTCTCATGGTCGACCTCTGGCTCTTCAACTCAGGAACATCTACCTCAACTTATTATATAGAAAATTAATCCATTCAGCTTAAACAGTAACAATTGAAAATGAATTACTATAAAATCATTTAGAGGTATTTGATGAAACTCGAACTTACTGAAATACACCATAACTAGTTTGATGCTTCAAGATATTTTTTATAAAGAATTTTGAAATCAATTTTTGATATAAAACTCCTGACTAACCATTATAAAATACTTTTGAAATGAGAAATACGTGAAATACGTAAATAAATGTATTGACAAATACGGGTCGTTACATCCTACACTCCTTAAAATAATTCTGTCCCCGAAATTCAGAAGACCGATAATTGCCCAGGCAATTTAAACGATCGAAAGGAAGGCTTGATGGATGATTACGATAAAGGAAAAATAAGTTGTTAATAGCATGAAATATAATGTGATATCATAGCATCAAGAAAACAAGAGGTGTTATGTATGATTACATACTATTGACATCACAATAGCTTCTATAGCTAATCTCAAGTCAAAATAGGCTCAGATAGAAGAAGAAGGCGAGTTCAAGAGAAATGAAGAAGTTGATGCGTCAGCTTACAAGTCTCGGTTTGGTTCGTCTCAATTTCTTTAGCACCATCCTCAAATACTTCTGAGCGTCCTTCGATTCGCTTCCATTGTCGAACTCAAACTTCTGGTGATCGAAAATTCGAACGCTACCCTCCATAAAATAGATGTAGCTTGAGTTTGGGTGAGCTAAGCACAACTATAAATACTCCAAGACTAGGAAGGCCAATCGAGTGGCCATCACCAATTGAAGGAAGGGTGATGAAGAAGAAGTGAGAGAATGGTTCAACTTATCGAATATCGCTCGGATTGTCAACGAAGGAGGTTACAATGGAAGGTATAACCAAGAATGGAACACGAGTTCCTAAGCAAGGGTTAAGAGTTCAAAGGAAGTGATAAGGATCAATGAGGATCAAGGAAGCTGGGTAATAAGAATACTTCACCCGTATATCCAATACATGTGAATACTCGAGACGTCATGTACTCGAAAGTTCAATTTGAGTATTTTAAACTGTACATCCTGATCTTGCTATATTGTTCACGAGATAGTTAGCGCAGACCTGCATGAGCCACCAAACTTGCAACGACCCGCTCTCGGGGGGCCATTACTTATTTAATTTATTCACAGGTTTGCAGTTAACCAGTGAAAACTAAATAGCCACGAGGCAGAGATGTACAAAAATACCCAAATAGTGTCCAATTATTACAATCCATACAGTGCAAAATGTTTCAATAAGGATACATGAAAGAAAGAAAGTACATAAGTGAAAATAAAACTGAAAGCTGCAGTCTCACGGTCGAACTCTGGCTCTGTAACTCAGGAACATCTACCTCAACATGTACGTCATCTGCGATGCCATGAAGATGGAACTGTAGGTAAGTCACAACAATTCTAGCAATAGAAGTTAAAATAGTGCACAAGTATAAAGCATGCTAAGTATGGGAACATGCTCAGGAAGTAGCTAAAGACAAGTGCGACAAGTAAAGTAAATGCAGTCATGCATACCAGAGCGATAAGTAAAGTACGAGTGGCTACACAAGTGTAATAAGTAACTTGCATGCAATGCGTAAAGTAAAGGTGACTGTACAGAAGTGCATGCAATGCGTAAAATAAAGGTGACTATAAAATAAGGTGACTGTAATGCGTAAAGTAAATGTGACTGTAAAGTAAGGTGACTGTAATGCGTAAAGTAAATGTGACTGTAAAGTAAGGCGACTGTAATGCGTAAAGTAAATGTGACTGTGTAAAAGTAACTACGTGACTCAAGTAAGAGAGTATGATATGCAACCATTGACTTCATCTCTTGCCACTAAGGCAGACCTTGTAGTTTTGCCACCCAAGCAGACCTTGTAGTTTTTCCACTCAGGCAGACTTGTAGTTTTGCCACTCAGGCAAACCTTATCGTTTTTTCACTCAGGCAGACATTGTACTTTTTCCATACAGGCAGACCTTGTATTTTTGACACTCAGGCAGACCTTGTAATTTTTGCCTACACATGCATGCAAGTAGATGAACTCCCGGTCATAGCTTCCACACACTCTCTACAATGAGTTAATCCAAACCGCAGTGATGTGTCATGTGTGTTTATTACGGGATGTTCCACGATATGTTCCACGAGATGTTCCACCAGATATTCCACAAGATATTCCACAAGATGTTCCACACATGATAGTTCATACGATAATTTATTAGCATTCACAGAGTAATAAATGGCATGTAGCAGGTGATGTGATTGTGAGCAATCTGCAACAAGTGTATACAAAGTTCATGCAAAGTTTTCACGTAACAAGTATCAGAACACGATAAGTCTAAAAGTTAGCAAAGTCGTATGTTCAAGTTAATAGTCATCATGCAGTTGAGTTGTCCCCTAGTTACTTAGGTATCTAATCTTTTGTTCGATCAGTAGTTGTTCTGAGACTATTTATTAAATCCTAAGTCCATGTTTGTACACTTGCTTAGCTTCTAAGACTAGAATTAGAGTGACTTACTGATATCGAGATCGTCGTAGTAAGACGAGGTTGAAGCTAGAGCTTTCAAGGGTGCTGGTGTGTGAGAATCGGTACCTGCAACACAAGAAACAATCGATCACAGAACACACTATTTTCTATCTGTTTAATTTGATCGTTTTGATTTTATAAATGATTGAAACGTGTCGAAAAGCGTTCTAAATTTTTATATAAGCTAGATATGAGGAAAATAATTTTACTTAAGGAGGAAATATTTTTCTAAAGCTTATGGTAATTTTTATAATTTTTAAAAGCTCAAAATGGGTTTAAAAACTTATTTTAATTAGTTAACGTAATTGTTCAAACATTTCTTCTGGGTGAAATACATATCAGCATGTTTCAAGTCAGTGGTCAAAACAACCGTCTCGAAGAGTACTACAACATATATTTTTTCCACATATCGGTTTACGTGAAAATAACAAGTTATGAATTTTTTAAATGAAAACAATGTATTTAACTTTTAAGCTTAAAGATTTATTGGGAAAAACTACACGTCTGATTGAGATGAAACCGGTGCCATTGGGTCCAGAACATTATTTCTGATTTTCTGAAGCCAGTCTTGTAATTTTCTGAGGCTTATATGATTTATTATGAATTTAAAACAGAAAACCCACATACTATAATTATCGAAATACGTTTATACGCGTATACGTTTTGAAAAAATACGTTTACATTTAAACTTACCCCCGTTCACTTAGGTGCATGGAGCGGCGATGGGGCTTCTCGCCGACGGGGGCGGAGGCGGCAGCGGGATGATGCCGCGGGGTCGTTGAGGCAGCGGCGCACGGCGGGCAAAGCTGGCGGCACAAGCGGTGACGTCAACGACGGTAGGGGACGGCAGCAACAACAACAAGGATGGGGAGAGGGCTGCTGTGCATGGAGGGAGTCTGCGGCTGAGGTTTGTGGCGTTACCGGTGACGGAGCTTGGTGGCGGGAGCTCGGTGGCGACATTGGAGGAGCGGGAGCAAAGGAGGGGGGTCGGAACATGGAGGAGAGGGGAGTAGCGGGCTGGTAGGAGAGGCAGCGGTGAGGTGGTGGTTTTCTTGGCGGCGAGGTGAGTTCGGAGGCGCTCGGAGCGTAGGGCGCGGCGAACGGAGACTGTGGGCGAGGTCTGCGGGCGGAGCTCTGGGCGGTGGAGATGAGGCGCAGAGGTCGAGCGTGGGGAGCAGTGAGGCGAGCTCATCGGAGGGGGGGTGAACGCAGGGAGAGAGAGGTGTGAGCGATTTCTTGGGGTTTCAAACGAAAGAACGGGGGGAAGAAGGCGGGGGGTTCTTCGTGGGTGGTCGGAGAGAGACGGGGTGACGGCTTGGCTTGCCGATGGTGGGAGGAGGAGGAGAGGAGAGAGTTGAGAGATGGGGAATCGAAAGCAGGATGGGGTTTTCGAATGAGAGAGTGAGCTGTGTTTGGTTTCGGAGGAGATGGGTTGGGTTCGTTTGAAGAAGAACGGGAGGGTGGGTTTGGTGATCCTGAGAAAGGGGGGGGGGGGAGTCCCGTTGCTGCTGTGGTTGAGAGAAAGGGGGTAGGGTTGTTAATATATAGGGTAAGAAAAATAATAACATATAGTTATAATAAGTTATATAAATATGATATTTATCAAATAATAAGTGTGGGTAGTAATTTAGGGGGTTGAGATGTTGGATCTCACCCAACCTATACGGTGAGTTATAGGGGTGGGGTTAGGGGGTTAATTAAGTTGGGTTAAGTGGGTAAACATAATTAGTAAATGGTAAACAATAAGAGTAAAAAGTCATTAGTGAAAGTAATTAGTAAAAACGGGGGAAATACAACCCCGTTTTTGCATACGACCCCGAAAAATTATGAAAACATAGCCACTGGATCGTATCATCGCGAGGATCGCGAATATGAGATCCATTTTGGGGTTTGAACTACGGAGATACGAGTTTTAGGCCAAAATGTTTAGGATGCGGGTTTGAGGTTCTAGGTCGATTTGATTTTAAAAAATTACGAAATTAATATGGGGAGCCCTAAATGATCATAGAATGATACTGTAGAAATTTGAAAACGTTTTGATGATGTTTATATTGAAAATTAATTAATTCAACTAAAACAGTAACAATTGAAAATGAATTACTATAAAATCATTTAGATGTATTTGATGAAACTCGAACTTACCGAAATACACCATAACTAGTTTGAAGCTTCAAGATATTTTTTATAAAGAATTTTGAAATTAGTTTTTGATGTAAAACTCCGGACTAATCATTATAAAATACATTTGAAATGAGAAATACATGAAATACGTAAATAAATATATTGACAAATACGGGTCGTTACACTACATCAGATCTGAGACGAACCTCCGTGGGTCGATCTCAGCTGCTCCAAGCTCCCTCTCTTTCTTAAGTTCTCGAACTAACTTAAGCATTGGAGGGGATTTGGATCGGGACCCAGATCCGACCCCCTGACGTTTCTTTGTGGTGTAGATCGACGAGTCTCCGTCTCTCGTGAGGGTCGCTTCAGAGCTTCCCAGCCTTGAACTATCGACATAAAAGCCGCTCGAGGATTGATCGAGCACCACATCTCAATCAACATCCATCAACCGACCCTGGTTCTACTAACCTAGGGTCTCATTCAACTTGCTGACGAGGCTCCTACTCAGCACAAAGGGTCCACGTCAGCTAGACAACTGTCTCGGTCATTTTTGGCTTTGACACTTATAATGGAAGATCTCATTGGCAATCTCATGGCCTATGAGCTACAAATCAAAGAGAGAAGAGAAAAGGAGCAATCAAAAAAGAAGTCTATTGTTTTTAAGCCACTGCAAAGAAAGGCGATTCAAGAAGTGAAGATGAGGATCAAATATCTCTAATGACAAGGGAACTCAAGAAATACAAAAGAGGTAAGTTTAAATCTAATAAGAAAAGATTATCTAATGATTTTGTTATTTTTTTTTTCATTGTAACAAGTCAGACACTACCTCAAGGATTGCCTCTTTGCTAAAGGCAAGGAAAAATCAAAAGAAAAGTCAACGTGGAAGTAGCCCAAGAAGAAATCATTAGTTGCTTGGGATCAAGATCCCAATTAAACATACGATGATAGTGACAATGATTCTTCAAATGAAAAGGAAGAGCACAAAGAAAGAGCTTACATGTGCTTTATGGTCATCACAGACGATGATAAGGTAAATTCTGAATAAGACTCTGATGATGAGATGTTGCGTTTAGGAGAATATAAAATAAATATAAGAGCTTATTAAAAGATCATCTTAAGCTACAAATAATTCATAAAAATGCAATGATAATGTTTGTAATTCTTCTAACAGCCAAGAAATTGAAATTTTAAAAGAAGAGAACTTAAAACTAGTAAGTAAAATTGATCTTGTAACCAATGAAAACAAGACACTTGAAAATGAATATAAAAACTTAAGTGTTAAGTGAAACGAACTAGAGAAAAACATAACCACTATTAAAACTAAAAATGAAGACTTATATAAAACGTAGATAAATTTAATAGGAGACAAGAAAGTCTTAATAACTTAATAAATTCACAAAACCAACTAATAATAAATTTGGTTAAGGACATAACAAGACTAGTCAAAATGTTAATATTGGGTAAAAATATAACTATATTGGAAATGAACAACCATGGTGAAAGCCCATGGCCCATTTTATTCATTCATCATGATAAAGGGGGAGACCAAAGGTCTCAAGTATCTGAAAGGTCCACCCCACTACTATGTAGTGGGGTGTAATGGTGGATAATGGAGGGGGAGACCATAAGTCTCCACCGCTCATAACACCCCCCTTATCCATCCATTACCTTTGACCTAGCATATGACTACTTCAGGATTCATGATGCTAATGGGGTGGATACTTCTGGATCCAGAGTAAATGTGTTTGCCTCGTTAAAACCTTAGCTGTGGAAAACCCAGTAGGAAAACCAACAGTCTTAAGGAAAAAGAGTACAACTCACATGTTACTCCCCTTGATCCTTACAAGCTTCAGGCTTGTAGGTCTCTCAGCTGTCTCATCCCGATTCCTTTTACAAGTTTTATAAAAATACATCTAGGCAGAGCCTTAGTGAACAAATCAACTAAATTATTACAAGACTGAATCTGCTGTATTTCAACTTGCTTCTCCTTTTGTAGGTCGTGCGTCCAGAAGAACTTAGGAGATATGTGCTTCGTCTTGTCACCCTTGATGAAACCAGTCTGTAGTTGAGCTATGCAGGCTGCATTGTCCTCAAAAATCATGGTTGGTTCAAGGTCACCAGTCTTCAGGCTGGTAGTAAGTAAGATGTAATGAATCACTGAACGAAGCCAAACACATTCTTTGCTTGCTTCATGGATCGCAAGGAGCTTGGAATGGTTGGAAGAGATAGCTGTAGTGGTTTGCTTCACATATTTTCAGGAGATGGCTGTACCACCGTAGGTGAACACAAAACCAGTTTGTGATTTCTCGGTGTGAGGATCAGACCTGTAACATGCATCTGCATAACCAATTAAAGTGGGAGTTCCACCTTTCGGGAAGTATATTCCCAGGTCAACTGACCCTTGGAGGTAGCGCAAAAGCTGTTTTACTCCGTTTTAGTGGCACTGAGGGCGCTGAAACTGTATCTGGCTAGTAGAAAGACTGCAAACGCTATGTCAAGACGCGTGCAGTTTGCCAGATATAGTAGTGCTCCAAAGGCACTAAGTTAAGGTACTTCAGGACCTAATATTTCCTCCCCCTCTTCTAGTGGTCGGAAGGGGTCTTTATGTACATCCAAAGATCCAACGACCATTGGTGTACTTAGAGGATGGCATTTATCCATATGGAAATTTTTAAATAATTTCCTTGTGTATGTGGATTAGTGTAACAAGATTCCTCTGCTGAAGTTTTATATCTATAAGCCAAGATTATATTTAGTCTTGCCTAGGTCTTTCATTTCAAATGTTAGTTTGAGGCTTGCAGATATATCATCAATCTTTACAGGAGATCCGATGAGGTTTAAGTCGTCTACTTAGACGGTTATTAATACAAATCATGTTCTCGTGGTATTAATGAAAATACACCGGCAGACTTCATTATTTGTGAAACCTTGTTGAACAAGGAAATCACTAAGTCTCTAATTCCACATTTTTCCCGATTGCTTAAGACCATATAATGATCTTTGCAGCTTAACAAAATAGACGTCCCGAGGTCTATATTTTATTTCTGTTGGTATTTTGAAACCATCAGGAAGTTTCATATAGATATCTTTATCTATATTGCCATGTAGATATGCAGTCACAATGTCCATGATTTGCATTTCTAGACCTTCCATTTAAGCTTATTATGAATAGAAAATGTGATCATATCCACAACCAGGGAAAGTATATTCATAATCTATCCCCGGTCGTTGGAAAAATCCCTGAGCTACAAGCCTTTCTTTGTAGCGTACGATTTGATTATTCTCATTTATTCTCTATGGGGATGTCAATACTAGCTGGCGTATTGGCAGCAGGGACGTGTGATCTGATAATCTTCTGGTTATCATTAAATTTGTCCGGTAGTAAAAGTATTCTGAATGTGAAGGATCTTCAGGATCTCATCTTCATAGAGATTAGTACGCGGATCATATTGAGACAAAGACTTAGTGTCCCAAGAAATGGTCTCAGAAGCTTTAGGCTTTTGTTTTGTGAGCCTAATATGGAAAATAATTTTATGAAGATGCATCTATCAGTACCATAAAGTACCAAAATGGAGAACTTTATGGGTGAATTGGCCTACAAATGTCTCCTTGTATTTTCTCCAAAAATCTAGTAGATTCAAAACCCCACTTTCAGGTGGGACGGTCTCCTGATTAGTTTTACCCTTATAACAGAGGGGATAAGGAAAATCACCCTTTTGAAGAATCTTCAGGTTCTTCAAATTATGTCTACGAGATTGGGTTATGATGCGGTGCATCATTACCGATCATGGGTGACCTAGTCTATAATTACCAGAGACTGAATTCTGGTGATGTAGAACAATGCTGGTGCTCTATCAGATTAGCTTCTATAGGTTGGATGTATGTTTGATAAAGGCTCGACGGAAGTCCTTTAAAATGTTCTAGGATGGTTTCAATACCATCCTTATGAAGAATAACATAAAATTATTCAACACTATTTTAAATCTTCAGTTTCCAAGTAATATCCGTTTAAACGAATTTCCTTGAAAATTAATAGATTTCTGTTTGGTTATTGGAGAAAATAAAGCATCTTTTATTATAACTTGTGTTTGGTGTGGGAGCAACAAAATTGCTTCACCTGATCCTTCGATTATTTTATTTAGTCCCGAAATTGTAGCGACGGGACCATTATAATTAATGATGCTTTTAAAATAGCATCTATCACAAAGGATCGTGTGCGTGGAGGCACTATCCACTAGGCTTTCAACTTCATCTCTTGAAAAGAATGTTAAAACTTTTATGAAAAGTAAAACTACATTCGATTCATAATTAAGATAAAGGAGGACATAATTGAAGATACATTTCAAACATTAATGATAAAGGCAGAAAAGATGACTAAATTTTCTTTAGTTAAGGAGGTCGTCATTCTCGAAATCCTCGGCGTTGAACCGAGTTGGAGGCTGTATGTCCACCAGATTTGTTTCAGCGAAAGGCTTCAGTCTTGCCATATACGAATCTTGGAGGTGGCGTGGAGTACAACAGACACTGGACCAATGTCCAGTCATGCCACATCTGTGGCATTTGTCTTCCCAGTTTTTATTCGGAGCAGACGTCTGGTCAAAGGTATTCCTCTTCCACGTATTCTTTTTCTTCCCCTTATTGTTATTGTTCTGTGGAGGAGCCATGGTCTGCTTCTTTGCATCTTCCCCTTGTTGAATCTTCCTCTGTGCTTGTTCTTCATCTTCTGGGAATAAACTGTTTGAGCTTCAGGGAGAGGAGCAAAGATAGCAGGGCATAGGCTATGAGTGGCCTGTAGGAGGTCTCTGTTCTGCTCTGCCATAAGAAGGCAGGAGAGTAAATCAGAGTACCTCGTGAACTTGCATTTACGATACTATTGCATGAGAATAGCATCCTTCTCATGGAAGGATGTATATGTTTTCTCAAGCATTCGGGTTTCTAAGACTTGTTCACTACACAACTTCAGGCGTGAGGTGATGTTATGGAGAGCTGAGTTATACTCAGTTACGGACTTGAAGTCCAGAAGTCGGAGATTTTTCCACTCATAACGTGCACGAGGGAGGATAACATCTTTCTGATGTTTGTATCTGTCCTCAAGTGTTGTCCACAGTTCATGAAGGTCTTCCACTGTTAGATATTCGGTCTTCAAGGTCCGATCAATATGTCTCCTGATATAGATAATGGCTTTCACCTTCTCTACATCGGAGACTCTAATAGTAGACGTCCCTTCGTCAGTTGTCACAGCCGTAGCTGTAGCCTGAATTGTGTGACTTATGCCCTGTGAGCGCAGTTGAAACTTCAGGTCTAGCTGCCAGCTCAAGTAATTTTTTCCAGCCGCATCGAGAACATCAAAATCGACGCTCGTAATTTTTGCCATTTATCTAAGCATGGAATACATATGAATTAATTATACATAAAAATTAAAACATGCTTAGAAGTAAAACTAAAATAGTTGTGGGATCGGCCGGTCACGACCAACAATAATAAAAATCCAAAGTCCCATTATACATTTCGAAATATGAGAAAATTAAAATTACAAATTGGAAACCCTTGGGGCTCCCAGTATTAGCAATTTTCCTCCGTCTTCAGGCAAAGTTTCTCTGGGCTTTGGCTTTTACATTTAGTTCCTCACTACATTTTCGCTCAAAAAGAAAAAATAAAATGCGAGAAAAAATAAATGGTGGTGACTAACAACGGCCGATCCAAAAAACCACAACATAGTCTTACCAACATTCCAGGAAGTTTATAAAAATATGCAACATCACATGCATACACAATACATTTTATTCAACATCTCATTCAACATCTCAGGCAATTTTTTTGGATAAATATAAAATATTTAATAATTACTTGAGCCACGTGGAGACATATCATGCACCGTTAGGTTAGATAACTAACGACAGAGCGATCTTAGGACCTTTCATAATTATTAAATAAAAAACTAATTAATCCAACTTATGCAGATATTGATGTTATAAATATATTATGGAACAAAAACAAGAATCATTCCAAAAATAATATATTTATGCAACATATCAATTATCCAGATTTTTCTGAATTTCCAGTAATTTTCTGGTATTTTCTAATATTTTTCTCGATTTAATTGAATTTTTCTGAGTTAAATTTATATTTAAAACAGAAAGATAACATAACCCAATTATTTAAATAAAAGCCCTTAGACTTGCTGCGGGCTTCAGGCCCAACAGCAAAATAAATAAAAAACTATGCAATTGGTTCATGTGGGCTTACAGGCCCAACATCCAATTTAAAATCTCTATTTTTACTTATAATAAATGGGTTAATGGTCTAAAAGCCCATACGTTTAGTGTTGCAAAAATATTATATTCAGCCCCAAAAAAATGAACATGAAAAAAATTTCATCATCTCCCCAATTCTGCTTCAAAGATGGAGCCCCGACTGGGAATGAGTTGGCTGAAGAAGGAGAATGACAGATTAGTTAACCAAGTGTTATAGTTCATCATTAAAAAGAGGCAAAACAATTAAATTTTGGATAAAGATAGCTAGATCAACACAAACAGAGACATGAAGACCATTGAAATCAAACCAGCATGGTTATGATTCATTACATGCATGTCCCATTGAAACAATTTCAAACTGAAAATGATTCTGTCACCTATCCCCAGATGGCAGCTAGGTCTGGCTACCTATGCTGATACAAGGATACAATGAAAATGCGCTTGACCATACCATAGTCTAGTATGAGGTCCACCCAAAAAAATGGGTTATCTCGATAAATTGTGTTGCTCATTAGAGTGCCCTCCCAAGATACCAACAGGAATTTTAGTAGGTGATGACTAACATTAAAAAATATTATGAGCCAACAAGTCCCCCCAACTGGGGGGAGGCGCCGACGGGGATGTAGAGGAGTTCCCCCTTCAGGGGGTAAGGGTTTATTATTATTATTATTTTGATAAATAATATGTTGATTTGATAAATGAAATCAACATACGTATGTATTACCAAAAAAAATTTAATTTCTGGTCCATAGTTTATATATACGGGATTAGAAATTTACCTCTAGATCAAAGATCTAGGGAAGAACAAATAAAAGCCATAGATAAAAATCCATGCTCCCGTCGATTGCTCGTCGTCACAAGAGCTTTGCTGCAATACAAGATTTCTTTTATAAGAGGGAAATTTTGTGGGGAAGATGAAATTTTTTTATGACTTAAAATTTTTTCTCTAGAGCGAATTCGTGCTGATAACGTATTGGAAATGAACAACCATGGTGAAAGCCCATGGTCCCATTTTATTCATTCATCATGATAAAGGGGGAGACCAAAGGTCTCAAGTATATGAAAGGTCCACCCCACTACTATGTAGTGGGGTGTAATGGTGGATAATGGAGGGGGGAGACCATAAGTCTCCTCCACTCATAACAAACTACACATATTTATATACTAGTTTTGCTAAGAACAAAACCCATAATGTAAATCACACTAAAAACAAATATGTTAAAATTCGTACCATAAAAAGGAACGATTAAAATGAAAGATAATTATATCAACAACTTTATAGAGAAATTCCATTTATCTAAAAACTATAAGTATGTTAATGATGGAAAGTCTAAACATAAATGGGTTTGGTTACCGGTTGAATGATAAAATCCTTTGGAACCAATAAGATACACAAGCCCAAATGTCTATCTCAATTGGTATCTTATATAAAAAGAGAAAACATTTAATAAAACTTTTTTTAATAAGTGAAAATGTTTATCATATAATTGTTTTTCATTGTGGTATCATTATTACTACTTTACTCTAATCCTATGGACGCAAAATAAAAGGGGCACCAAGTTATTTGATTAATTTTCAGGTACATCTATATATTGGGATTTGAAGCTAATTCCCAAATTGTACTTTAGGGATATACATGAATTAAGGGAGAGATTGCATGAATTGTTGTTATGCATAATTTCAGGGGGAGCATGTTTCAAAGTTTGTAAGTTTATTTTTCAACAATTGGTACCATCTTTTGAATTAACATGTCGTATCGTTTTTTGAATATATCACTTAGTATCTACGTGCATTCATTTATATGGAGGAAAGAATTGGGGGGGGGGATTTTTGAATATTGCGTGAGTCACTTATCATAATTATTAGACTCATTTGATACATCACATCCTTTTTGCTAATGATAAAGAGGGACAAGAGAGTGATATAAAATATATCAAATGGGGAGAGATTAATTAAATAGACAAAGGAGGACAGAGAATGATTGATTCACATACACACACTCATATTGCATTGATTTTCAAAATTTTCATATTTTATATGCTATATGTTTGTCATTATCAAAAAGGGAGAGTATGTTGAACATTGAGTCACCACATGTATGTTTTGATGATGGGCAAACATATTTGCTACTAATGATTTTTTGAGTATATGTATGAACTATGATGAAAATAAAAGGCATTGTGGAGTCAACAAAGGCTATGTAGTTCAAATGAACCAAGACAATGCTTATAATCAAGAGATTGCATCAAAGAGCTTCAATGTATGATGTAACTTTTACTTTTGTCTTGGTAGTACGTTAAAATCCTTGTTGAAGCTCACACACACATAGGAAAATATAGAAAAGTTTTTACAAATGTTTTAAAATATGTTTAAAAACTTATTTCTTAAGTTATCTGGGCCAAAAACAATGTTTTACAGGTTGACTAGTCCAGTAGAACAAATACCTAGTCAACTAGTCAAATCTTAAAACTTTTGGCTAGAAACATATCAAGCTAGTTGACTAGAGTACAAGGACTAATCGACTAGTAAGTGTACTGTAGTCGACTAGTAAGTGTACTTCAGTGGAAAAGATATTTTAGAGAGTCAAATTAAGCAATTAATCTGCACAAAATACCCATGAATGTGGGGATAACATGTTGTACATATTCTCTACCTATATTTTTCACCTTTTCCCTTATTTTTCTTGGTTTATTTTGCACTATCGCCTTATTTTCACTGCCATTTGTTTTCCTTTACCACTTTTATGCTCTGGGTGTTGTTCTCTTGTGTTGCAGATGATCGAGCTCAAAACAATGCATTTTAGGCAGATTGAGGCCGATAAAGCAAGAGCGAGAGGCGGCAAAACACTTAGCCTAGCCATGGACGCCAAATGAGAGAGAAGAAGGCTTGGCATGGTCGTGCATAACTTTACACGGCCGTGTAAGTGCACCAGCTGCCAAGAAGAAGTTACATAAGGTCGGCACGGCCGTGCGAATTAAACAGAAGAGCTCAGAAGATGCACGTATGGCTTGCATGACCGCGCTAAATTGGGGGTAGCTGGGGCGCAGATTTTGGATAACATGACCGTGCCGATTAGCGGCATGTCCGTGCGAGCTGATGAAGGTGCACGCCTACCCTAGATCTTACGCTTTGGCACGACCGTGTCAATTAGCGGCACTGTCGCTGTTCGGCACGGACGTGCACATCGATTTCTATTTAAGGAATGCTTGTAATGAACTATCTTAGTTATCTTTGGATTTCAAAACTTTTGCATTGTAGTTTTTGGTCGATTTTCTTGGATTTTCTGGTTGTAATTTTGCTATCTTATTTGTAAGAACTATTGCCCTTTAATTTAGATTAGTTAATCTTCTTTGCTCTATTATTGCATTGTGCTTTCTTGCGTTGTTTGTATTTCATCTTGCCCATTTCAATACTTGCTTAGCTATGAACCTCATTGTAATGATGTCATCAATCTTGGATATGAATAGTGAGTAGTCCATTAAGCTCGGGCCATCTAGAGACCTATTGTGAGGATTGATTACAATGGATCATTCCAAATATTGACCCAATATAGATTTGTAGACCCGTTAAAGGTTTGGATATTGACCCATACTCAATCCATTTCATTAGGATGCTTTATAATCCCAATCAGCAACTAAACCTTGGGGTTTGGATTTGATGCTCGTAATAGAGGATTAAATATCTAGTGCCCAGCGCGACGACCAATCGGGCACACTCACTTGTATTACCAATATCGTAGCTCACGACTAACCATCAGTGCTACGATAGGGATCCAACCTATTATCTGAATCCCCCCTCTCACGGTTAGAGTTGAGGGGACGAGGATTGAGGTTTAGCCCTCTTCGACGTCTACAATCCTTGTGTCGAAAAATTAGACCAATTGACTAAATCTTTGTAATAGCGATGATACGCTAGCCCTAGCTCTTTCTCCCATTGCTTTTTCCTCTAGTTGTTCACTCTCTGCACTCACCATACCTACTTCCACGGCTACACGAAACGCAACACCAATCTTAGGTTTCAACCCATTGCCTCCTCGTGTTCGACACCCACTGCACACGACACCGTGTGCTTGCTGATATATTTAAAGCACACAACAAGCTTTTGGTGCCATTGCTGGGGAGGCAATCGGATTGACTTTTCATTGGTTGAGTGTTTAGTAGACCGTGCTTTCTTATCTTATTTTTATTCTTTTTGATACTAACCATACTACTAACATTTGTTTTAGTCCTTGTCTATCTCTTATGCCCAGGAGGTGTCTCAGCTAGGGAAACTTAGTACCTCTTGACCCTGAAATAGAAGCCACATTGTGGAGATTAAATGTGGAGAGGCATAGACGGGAATTGTAGGAATGAATGGCTAACGAACCGGAACCTCCGAAATCTCTAATGGACTTCGTCATGCCTTCAAGTAACCCAATCTCCAGTGTTAGGTGTCCCACAGTCATGGCAACATATTTTGAGCTGAAGCCTGACATTATTCAGTTTATTCAGTAGGACTAGTTCAGCAGTCACCACTCTGAAAGCCCAAATGAACATTTGACAAATTTTTCGGAGAAGTGTGACACCATCAAGCTGAACAACATCTCTGAGGACGCCATAAGACTACGGTTATACCCTTTCTCTTTAAGGGACAAAACCAAGGAGTGGCTGAAGAGTAATGAAGCGGATGTCTTCACCACATGGGATTTTGTTGCAAGGGCTTTTCTCAACAAGTTCTTCCTGCCTGGTAATACCGTGAAGTTTAGGAATGAGGTCACGTCATTTGATCAACAAGACGGGGAGAGCCTGTATGAAGCATGTGAGTTACAAAGAGCTCCAAAGGAGATGCCCCCATCATGGGATCCTAGAATGGCTGCTAATTCAGACATTCTTCAATGGATTGAAGCATCAAACGAAGATCTCAATTGATGCAACAACAGGAGGAGCCATTATGACAAAGACCCCCGAGGCGGCAAAAACATTGTTGGAAGAAATTTCTTCCAATAACTACCTTGGCATAATGAGAGGGAGTCCGCCAAGAGGGGTGACAAGCTAGAAGTTGATGTGATTACGCTCTTTAAGGGCAAGTTTGATAGCCTCACACAACAAATCTCACAGATCAAGGCTGAAGCAAAAGGAGCCTCATCTTCATCTGCTATGGTGGCTAATTGTGAGGTGTGCAAAATTCAGGGACATCAATCCCTTGAATGCCAGTTTGGGACATCACAAACCCAGGGGATGTCATTGGAGTAGGTGAATGCTCTGTGCAACCAAAGGCCTCAAGGAAACTTGTATTCAAAAACATACAATCAGAGGTGGAAAAACCACCCGAATTTTTCATATCGGGGAGGAAATTTTCAAGCTCCACCACCTCAGCAGATTGGGTGTCAACAACAAAGATCAATGGGAAACGTGCCACCACAACCACCGAAGTCTCACCTAGAGACTACTATTGAAGGCTTCATGGCTCAGCAGACACAAAGAAATGATAGTTTCCAAACCATCCTCATGCAAAACAACTCAAGAATGGATGCGCTTGTCGCTTCCAACAAGATGCTGGAAACACAAGTGGCCCAACTAGCACAGCAAGTAGGTGCTATGACAAGTAGCCAATGATCACTCCCTAATTGTCGGACCAAAACCCTAGGACAATGAATGCTATTATGCTCTGGAGTGGTAGGAAGCTTGCGGGACCCCAAGGTGAGCAAAGCATCCCTGAAAAATATGTTGACGCCGGAAAGCTTAAGGATAATGAGGATGTCGCGGAGCTGACACACGTCTATATTCCACCAGTGCCATCCCAATCGAGGTTGGCCAGAGAAAAGTTGGAGGAAAAGTATGGGATGTTCTCTGAGGCTTTGAAGCAGTTAAGACTAAATATCCCATTTTTGGAATCCCTGACAGAAATCCCATCCTTCGGCCAATTCCTCAAAGATTTGCTGAAGAAGAGAAAGCATCCACCGTGGCCCTCTCATAGGAATGCAGCGCAATTTTATAAAACAAGCTGCCAACAAAATTGGATGATCCAGGGAGTTTCTCGATCCCTTGCTTGATCAAAGATATACCTATCCGTCACGCTCTATGCGACTAGGGAGCTAGTGTGAGTGTGATGCCCTTGTCTATATGCAAGAACCTGGAAATGGGAGAGCCTGATCCAACCATGATAACTCTATAGCTCACTGATCGATCTATTAAGTACCCTGTAGGGATGCTTCACGATGTCTTGGTTGAGGTAGAAGGGATAACCATACATTGTGACTTCGTTGTCCTCGACAGGGACGAAGATTCCAGGACGCCCATTATTTTGGGAAGGCCATTCATGGAGACAGCTGGTGTAGTTATAGATGTCAAGAATGGTAAGCTTCCATTTAGTGTGGGAGACCAGAAGCTCGACTACGAGTTACGAGATAGTTTGATGGCACCCTTGCCCAAGGAGTGCCTCCACATCGACACGCTTACAGCACCGAAGAAGGAGCACAAGGAGAAAACTCAGAAGGGAGAACCCTCAACTTCTTAATTTGAAACATCTTCAAGCTCGAATCTATGTTTGCATATTCTCTCTTTTCCTTACCCTTTTTCTCACATTCAGGGCATGTTTAAGGAAAGCAAAGGAAAACGGCCGGGAACTACTGAAAAACCGCATCAATCAAGAAGCTAAGGACGAAGGATGCAAGAGAGAAGGCAACAAAGAAGGAGGAGTCTACCCCCACTGATGAGCCCCTTAAAAGGGCTAAATAGATTTACGTGCCGCCGTTTCGACGACCGGGGCACATCACCAAATCTACCACATTAAACGCCTAATTTCACAGAATGTCGAGCTAACGACGTTAAACAAGCACTTAGTGGGAGGCAACCCACTTTTCTAACCCCTACTTAGCTTAATTTTTACTTCATTTTAGTAGAATAATAACTGTATAATGTTTTGGGGCTGTGTGTTTGACTATCTACATCTAATTTCTATGCAGGAGCTTTGCACGGTCGTGCTGAAATCACACATATCCATGTAGACTCAGAAAAAGAAGGGCCCAGGAAAAATAAGCATTTGCACGGCCGTGTGCATGGCTATATGCACGGCCGTGCTAATTAGACAGATGTCCCGAAAGACACACATATGGTCCGCACGGACGTGTAGACTGAGGAGAAAATCTGGAAGAGTTTCTCAACAAGCGACACGGCCGTGAGCATTTCAGCTTGGCCGTGCGACCTACATGCGAAGGTTCGAGACTCTTTTTGACAAAGCGGCACGGCCGTGTGAAAATCGCGCATAGCCATGCACCCCCAGAAATCCCCAATTTTAACCCATGCCCCACCTTCTTCCTCATTCCATGCCTACTTAATTTCGAACCCTCGTCTTCCAAAACTCTCCTAACATATCTTCCAAAACTTCCTCCCCCACCTCCCTCAACTTTCCTCCACCCACAAAACTCCATAAAACCCCTAAATCGTCCACCATCTCCTTCATCCCAACCAAGCCCTAACCCCAAATCCTCCACCATTTCCATCAAATCCTTTTCAAATTGGGCAAAGATCTTCATCTTGGGAAGCTTGGGGGAGCTTTGTCAACAGGAAGGAGCTGGGTAATCGACGATCCAACAAGTGTTTGCCGGATTTTGGTAACCTCTTTTCTTTTTTTTCTCCTTTTTGATATCTTTCTTTTGAAATTTTGTTGTTGTTTTATTATTAAATTTGTGTGTGTCTCATCCATTCCCATCATCGCCACACACGCCATGTCCAAGAGGCCCAGTAGGAAGGTTCCGGCCGAGAGGAAGACCTGCACCTGAAGGGATGGGGAGTCATCTCAACCGGAAGCCGAACCTATTTCACCGCACACTCTCCACCTCCATGGTATAATCTTAAGGACGAGCCACTTAGAATGGCCATGGCTAGAATCCTCCGGTGCCCATTGTCTGCTACTAGGTTCACGAACCTCGATGCACTCCTATCGCTAGGAGTGCTAAAGGGGGTCGAAACCCTCTCACCAACATTGGTTGGAGTGCATTTCTCCACACACGTGCGAAAACTTATGTGCGCCTGACCCTACAGTTCTTTAGCACTTTGCACCACACGGATGACAGGATCATATTCTACCTTTGGAATGCAGATTGTGAGCTTATATTGACCAGTTAGACGATATTTTTGGTTGGCATACCAATGGGGATATTACCCCTGATGACCACACGTAGCCCGCTCGGTTCCAAGTGGGAGCATTCTTGAGGGAGATTACATGATCAGAAGCCTTTGACTCGAGGATGGCCAAGGCCTCCTCGATTGTCCACCCGTGCCTTAGGATAGCACACCGAATCCTAGCTTGTACTATATTTTGTAGGACCGACTACGTCATGATAAACCACTCTGAGCTACTATTCCTGTGGCTCATGACCCAGCCCCAATGTTATGACGTTGACACTGGCCTCTATACACCCCATTACCCACTCCAGAGCTCGGAATGGATGGTGAATAAACTCATATCGGTCACCACCAGCCCTTTGGGAAGCATTTTCTCTGGTGGCCTCGTCGCCCTTATTGCACTTCACCCATCCTTTCGAATTGAGATTACCAATGACCTCATGCGTGCCGAGGGGCCTACATCGCTTGACATGAACGCCTTCATTAGGATGTTCATGATCAGAACGAGGGGAGAAGGGGGATATTTCTGGCTTTATGGGTAGAACCACTCCGAGTATACCATTCTACCCAACCCCATATATTCTTGTGTGGACTCGTCCATAGTCTGGCTCTTTGAGTCTGATAGTGGCCAAGAGAGCCATCCCATTGATGTAGAGCCCCAGATCGCTATACACCATTCACCCGAGCATCATGGTCGCCCCCTCACACTTCGAGGATGGCGGCACCTCAGGATCCCATGAGCACCATTGCCCGCTTCCCCCGAACTTCGATGCCTGATTTGGTCGGATGGAGCAAGTTGTTGAAGGCTTGCTCCAATTTCATATTAGTCGGCATGGGTGGTATGACCCTGAGTTCCCCCCTCCTCCCTCTGAGGGAGGAGACGAGCGACCCCCGACCCATACCATTTCCCTACACACCTCACTTATACACATTGGGGGCAATGTGTCGTTCTAGCTTTGGGGAGGCGTTTCACTAGCTTCACTTCTAGCTTGGGGGAGTCAGGTTGATGCATCGAGTTCTTGGGGTTGGTGTTGTTATTTTTGATCTGATCTGTTGATGATGTTATTGATTTGTGGTGCTTGTCGGTGCCGTCGTCCCATATGCATGTTGATGATCCTGTTCGTTGTGTGGCCGAGCGGCCAAGTGCCTTTTTCTTTTTATTTATTTTGGTGGTCGAGCGACCAATTTATTATTTTTTCCTTTCTTTTGTTTTATGTTTTCTTCGCATCCATTTTCCCTTTCCATTCTTCCACTTTTAACCACATTTTCCATTTTCTTTTGTAAAGTTTGACGATATGATCCCTCTAGGAGAACCATTATGACCCATTAGTTTCGTACACTCTTGGCTAGGACCAGTTTTTCATACACACTCTTGATACCTCTCAGTAGTACGACTTTCACACTACCACCCTTACTATTTCATTTTTAACCCTCATCCATGAGTGAAATGAAGCTAGCGCTCGTTCTACCTCCAATGAGATAGGTTAGTTTTTTATCGATCCTTTGATCACATGACCCTAGGTTTCTTCGATAGCATGGGGTAGATTTAGTATCGATAGGATTTGGCTTTGGACTCAAACCATGCCCCTCCTACTATGGTACCTGCATGTACATTCAAAAAAAGAGAGAAAATATATTCACCGTTCTCCCTACTTCATCGAGTAACCGGGTCTCCAGGCCTCAGGAATCTCTGAGGTTTGCACCGAAAGATGATGTTTGGGGGAGTGCATAAAAAAGGGGTTTAGTAGATTTGAGGGATTAGGCCCGAGGGGTCCCTTTTGACCCAATACCCTAGGCCCATTTGGATCGGGAGTCATTGGTCGAAACCTCGCTATGTGAATCGCCTAAGCCCAAAAAATGTATAAATAAGTGTATATATCTAGATTTACATGCCAACTACCATAGTTTGAGAGGAATGACCGAGACATCGCCAACCCATGAGAGACTTAGACTCTACCACACGCCCTCACGATTTTTTCCTTGGCAAGCAAAGTTTTGGATCGACTTCTACTAGCCTATTCCCATCGAGAGGACACGTCCGTGGTTAGCTTCACATGGATGAGTGTGTTAGACCTGACGTTGTGAGGAGGATAGTGTTTTAGTCCACTGCCACGTTGGTAGACGCTGTGTCTGTGCAAAAATTGATCCCTAGCCTTGATGTGTATGCAACTCGTGAGTGTGAGTGGTTCGAAGGTTGATCGTCAATCTTTCCCGACTGATTTCTCCTTATCCTTCATTTCTAATCTTGCTCGGGGACGAGCAAGAGTCTAGCTTGGGGGAATTTGTTGTATATATTTTATACCAATATTTTCCACCTTTTCCCCTTATTTTTCTTGGTTTATTTTGCACCATCGCCTTATTCTCACCGCCATTTATTTTCCTTTACTGCTTTTATGCTCAGGGTGTTGTTTTCTTGTGTTGTAGATGATTGGTAAAATATAAATCGCCGCTATGTCCAAATCAATCACAACGTCATGGCTTGGTTATAAGAATCTTTCGAGAAAATGACACTCACAACATGTCCATTGTTCCTTACTTGTGGTTATCGACTAGCATCATTCATGTTATTTTATTCTCTTTTTTCACACTTTTTTTTGAAAGAAATCTTAGAATGGTTCATATAGCGAGCATTTGGTCAATGGCTCCCAAATCAGATGATTTTAGGGCATTAGGCTTAAAGAAACCCTTCGGACCTACTAAGTAAGTTTTATTTATTCTTTGGTGCTATTTTGACATGAATCCCTAAGGTTTCTTGAGACATGAGGACCCAGCTACTCAACAAGAGTTGGAAGGATGATGCACTTATCACTCGTTTTATTTCATTTTTTTTCAAACATGAAGTAGCAAGCCAAGTAACCACTCCTTAGTACTAAATTGAATATGTTGTTATCCAATTTCCTTTTAGATTACCAACCACTCTATTCAGTTATGACTACTATGATACATGCATCGCATTGATTGATAAGACGTAAAACTAATTTAAGCCGTTTTGAGAACATACATCATGGTCACTGTGAACATGTTTCATAAATGGCTTATTGACATATCATTCCATGTGAAAATCACACTCCAAGTTAAACCATCAATTCCAAGAATTTGAACAAAGGGTAATAATCCGAAAGAGGCTATATCTCTATGCATAAAGGAACTAAGAAATCAAGCAAGTGGGGTTGGTTGGAGGAATAGATATGGTTGGATAATGATAAAATGTATGTATGTCACTTTTCTTAAAAGATTTTTTGTCAAAATCCTAAAAGTCCTAAAGATTCTAACACTCTCCTCCCAACTTAAAGACAAATATTGTCCTTAATATTGAAAGAGTATTAGATTTATTCAAAAGCAACTTAACCTAGAAAGCATAAAAATCTATACTATTAGAAAGAACACACGTTGATCAAATGACGGATCCCAGATATCTTTTGGTGGAGGTAGATGCTCAAATAGTTCCTTGCACTACTCAGCGAGCGTCTTTCCTCCACTTGTAGCATTGGATCCTAGCAACACATCTCCCAGCATCTCCTTAGAATGTTCTCCGGTGTCCCACAGGAGATGAGCCGTGTTAATCCAAGTGGGGCATACATGACCTTCAACAAAACTATTCTAGCCTAGGTTGTCATAATAAATAAAACAATTTAAATCTACTTGACAATAATCTGAATCTAAAAATATATGGAATTGAAAATTGAGATTGAGAAATGAAGGGCATGTTTTGATGAGAACTTCCCTGAAAAGTGTCGCTAGGCTCTGGTTGATGAAAGCCTCAAAAGGAGGGGGAATGGCTACAGAGAGAAATCTAGAGGAGAAGACAACTCAGGCTCAATATAAACCATCTGGCAATCTCCTTCACTTCCCTTATCCTCACCATCAAGTATAAGGACTCTACAATCCTCCTCATGCTCTGTGGTCCTCCTTGAAGATTTCCATGAATGATGGCTTAATGCGCATACTTGATCGCGCCCCGGCGTACACGTCCCGAGGCGACGGTTGTAGTTTTACCGCAAGCGCACGGTATAGCGGCGAGCGGGTATCGAACACAGGGAGGACGAATGACCGTGCTTGCTCCTAATCAACCTGGCTATTCAGAGGGATAATTGCCTTGGGCGATCCTGTCACAATCGTCAGACAAAAGTGCAAAATATCAAATCAAATAGAGAACGTCTAGGGAATGGGGAATCCCCACTACTCACCGTATTTCACAATTGTGGTTTGCCGGTATCGAAATCGCTAGGATGAGAATTCGGATGAACTAGTTGCAACTAAATGTGGAACCAGGCTCACGCTCTCGCGCTGTTGCCGGTCTATAGCTATCCTGGGTTTGGGTCCAATCTCTTGCAAACCCTAGCCTAGGGAAGCTAGCATTAGGATCAACATCATCGTCCAATTGCGCACCGAGCCCAATCTCTTGCAAACTCGGTCCACAATCTAGATTAGGATAGTTCCTACCCGTCCAATCTCTTGCAAACGGGTATCGGCACGGAATTGCAACCGGAGATCCTAGCATCGGTCCAATTTCTTGCAAACCGATACTTCGAAAATCCGACTCCAACCCAATTCGGATTTCTAGGGCTTCCTATCGAATTGGGATCCAATCTCTTGCAAATCCCTATTGACGTGAATACCTAGCTATCCGTAGTAATTCGATCCCAATCTAATCCCTAATAACAATCCTGGCTCAATTCCTACCAATTCAACACAAATACGAAATTGGGCTCGTAGGGTTCATCCCCACGCCCCAAGACGTGGAGACTACTCACTAATCATAGCAATAGCACAATAATTGGCAAAGAAATAGACAATGGAATTCATCACAACAATGATATAAACAATAAAAATAGAGTTTTTGTGGAAGAGAAGTGCAAACCAATGTAGATCTTCAATCAACCCAACAAAAATCCAAGTTTTTCTCTTCACCAATCACAATTAATAAAGCTAAAAAGTAGACTCAAAAAGCTGCAAAAAATCTGAGAGGTGGCTCCCAAAACTAGGGTAAAAACAGAGCTTAAATAGCCCCAAAAATCGTCTAAAAATCCTGACCAAAACGCCCCTGCACAGCCTGTTTTCCGCAAATTTCGCTACAGGCAGCGCATCGCACTCGGCCGAGTGACAAAAGTCGCTCGGCCGAGTGAAAACCCTGTCAATTTTCCAGTAAGTCGGGGACTTCAGGGGTCTTCAGTTCGGGGGTGGCTCGGCCGAGTGAGTTGTCGTCACTCGGCCGATGGCTTCACTTCACTCGGGCGGACGGGATTTGCCACTCGGCCGAGTGGGTCTTCTGAAGCTCAGATGGCCGAAAAAATAGTAACTTCGGTCTTTTTGAGGGCCTTCGTCTGGGCGCCACTCGGGCGGACGTGGTATCGTCACTCGGCCGATGTGGTCTCCGTCGCTCGGCCGAGTACACATGGAAGTCGTGTCTGAACGGGTCGGCCGAGCAGTGTCTCGCTGGTCGGCCGAGTGGCTCCTCCACTCGGCCGAGTGGGACACAAAAAATGCCCAAACTGGTCGTTTTGGCCTCCTCGTCGCTCCGGCGACGTCCATTCTTCTTCCGCTCCTCTCCAACAGCAAAATACCCCTCGGGGAGGTCGTCGGTGGCCGTCTAGATTACACGCATCTCGAGATCACTCCTAATCGCGCCAAATCACCTGAAATGCGACAAAAACAACAAATCGTGAAAAGCATCGCAATATCGTCGATATATCGTGAAAAACATGATTTGGGCGATCAAAATGGCATGCAAACATGCGGGAAAAGGGTGTAAAATAAGGAGTGATCAAAATCCCCCAAGCTTGCCTCTTACTCGTCCTCGAGGAAGATAAGTAAAAAGCGAACCCGGTGGATTCGGAAAACGAAAACGGCGAAAAACGAAAAAAAATGAAAAACGAAGAAGAATGAAAACCAAACGAAAATAAAGAAAGAAAGAAAGAAGAGGTAGGATGCTAGATCATTTTCTCAGGACGTGGGTTTCACCTACTCTTATAGCATGCACCGAGTGAGAAATACATGTCAAAGAATCTCATTTTGATATCATAGTAGAATAGTGCAAGTAGAAAATAGAAAACCCACGAACAACGGTATAATCATGAAAAACGAAATGATTTTAAAATTAACATCGCCTGAATCATCTAAAGAGGTATACAAGTCTCAGATCACACACTTTTCAATTGAACGCTTTCTATCTGGAGTATAAGAGTATCACATCATAGAATAGAGAGAATAGAAAAGTATGGGTTTCATGAAATGAATGCTAGGCTTAGATTTCTGGATTTCGTAAAGCTAGAAACAATCTCACCGAGTATAGAATATTACTTAGCCTAGGTTGTCGTGCAATGTCAAGTAGTCGCTCTCTCACACATCAATGGATCTCCTCCCCCAAGCTTATCTATAAGCGTGGTGGCACAAAAATATTTACATCCCCATTTTTATATAGCTCCAAAGGCAAAGAAGAGAAAGAAGAAAGAAAATAAGCGAGATGGGATCTTTTATTGAGGATTTTTCCTCTTTTCTCTCTTTTCTCTTTTTTTTTCTCTGTTTTTTTTTTCATCTATACAATGATCCCAACTCAAAGAGAGATAATGATATACGAGAATGTTCTTCTCTCTTTTATTATATTTTTTTTTTGGAATAAGAGGTTTGGAGCTAGGAATTAATAGCGGGGGAAATGCCATAAAATAGAATCACTAAGGGGAGATTCACCAATGATTTTAAAAGTAGAGAAATGATGTTCAAGATTTGTGGAGAAAGAAATAAATATAACTCTCGGCTCACTCTATAAGACATGCACGACAACTTCAGCAGGGTAATCTAATCTACTCAGTTTCGATCACAAAAAAGCTAACTAATCCAGATATATCATAGCTAACCATCATTCAATCATCCGGAAGTGAAGTGTACAATTCATGCATATAGAAGTGATAAAGGAAAAGAAGTCAGTACTCCAGATATAGGCATTCAATGCGTGAATCTTGGTGTGTTTTCTGTGATAGCATACATATGAATATTCAGGCTCAGCTAATAATAAAATTTCATCCATTTTCATGAGGAAAAAGTGTGGGCTCCTATTTCTAAATGCAAGCGAGTCATAGCATATGATATCAGAAATGAAATCTAAGACACGACAAATATAGCATGCATATAGAATAAGCTAACTCCACGTAGACATCATCACAGAAAATTCATCTCTAGCATGAGATGAAAAAAGGAAGAAGTAAAGATAAAAGGAAAATAGAACTATGCAATGCGGCACACAGGAAAGTAAGGAAAACGTGATGCATGGCAAAACAAAAGGAAAATAACGAAAAATGAGTGCAAAAGTGAAAAGCGGTGTGAAAAACTGAAAATAAAGGTGGCAAATCGAAAAAGAACGTGAGAGCTCACTCCCCCAAGCTAAACGGCACAGTGTCCTCAATGTGCAAAGTGTGGCACACAGAGAGACAATTAACGTGAGGGGCAAGTGAGGGTGCATGCATGAGGGGAAGGAAGGAAAAAAAATAATAAAAGGAAAAATAAAGAAGTGAAAATATGATGCGGGTATGATGCATGCACAAACAGGAGTGATATGAAAATACGGCACCAAAAACGCTCCCTCTCTCCCAAAAAGATATATATAGATGTTATCAAAATGAGAAACCCTAGTAGATATGATATGATGTGCACAAAAAGATATGATCAAAAATATAATCCCAAAATAAGTGAGAGGAGGGGGGGTGGACAAAAAAAACATCAGGACCCAGCAGAGACGGGCAGCACAACGTCAGGAATAGATAAAGGCATCAAGAGTGCCTAAGAAGGCGGTGCCGCGCCGTCTCCGTCCTGAGGCGGAGGGGGTGGTGGTGGTGGTGTAGGCTGCTGAGCTGGGGTGGGCGTGGGAGTGGAAGCAGGTCGAGCGTGTGTGGGAGTGTGTGTGGGAACCTGCTGGGTGGGTGGGGGTACGCGTGGGAGACGCTCTAAGATCTGTGTCAGGCAGTAGTGGATCTGAGGGATCAGGTCAAAGCGTCCAGCCATCGTAGAGACGGTGGAGGACAGGGTCCGAAGGTCTCCTCTAAGACCACTCACCGCCACCTCAAGAGCACGTATGCTCTGCAGTACAGTGTCGGGCGGGGGTGGTGCAGAGGGACGCACCGGTCTAGGCTGTGCAGGGCGAGGCTGGCGTACGCGTGTGGAGTATGTAACGGGCTCAGCAGGGAATGGGACAAAAGGTGCCGTGCCAGGAAATGTGGGCCGGGCCTCAGTGTGAGGCCGGGGCGGGCGGTGAGAAGTGGAGGCAGCGGCAGCGGAAGAAGAGTACAAAAGCGGCTGCGAGGCGGCTAGTGAGGTCGGTGGCACAGAAGTGTGGACAGACGCCACGACGCTCTCGGAGAAGACGGCGGTAGTGGAGACAGAGGAATCTCCCGCTGGGGAAGAAGTGTGTGGTCCAAAAGGTGTAGCCCCAGCGGAGATCATGCTAACCATGGTCTCCACGACCGAAACGAACGAGGGCTCTCCGTACGCGACTACGGTCGGCGGGCGCTCGGGGAAGGCAGAAGAAAGAGGCTCGACAGACAAGGGGCCAGTGGTGGAAGTGGGAGTGGTGGTGACAGCCTCGGAAGCGGTGACAGTGGTGGAAGTGGGCTCAGCAAGGGTACTCGCGACACTGGTAGAGGTGAGGACAGAAGTGTCAGGAGCAGTAGAAACGACAGGTGTGGGCTGAGGGGCCACAGGGGCGGCAGCGGGCTCGGCAGGGCGTGCAGCAGGGTCTGCGGGAGCAGCCTGGGCAGCGTGGGCGGCGGGGCCCTGCTCGGCCTCCTCGGCCTCGAGCACGTAGGCGGCGGGGATGAGGACATCCATATCTGGGAGCCAGTCAACGTGGGCTGGTGCAATCTGGGTCCGAGCAGGGCTCGGGAGAATCATGTAATCGGCCCCATAGGGGCCGTGCAACCAGACCCAGTGACGCTCACCGTGCGGACGCAGCATCTTCATCCGGGCCATAACGTCTATCGACAAGGAAGTGGGGCCCGGAACGCGTCGCAGGTCGTCGGGGAAATCCTCGCCGGTCATAAGAGCCAGCAGGGTAATCAGGCCGCCGCAGCATATCGGTGAGCGAGCGCCCACCGATACAATGATGCGGTCTAAGTACCATGCCGCGATATCGATCACGACGGCGGGGACAAGCTCATCTCCATCCCTAGACAGAGCTCTGGGACGTGTCATCGCATAGAGCATGTAAAGCTCTGGCGTAGACATCGTGCCCGGCTCATATCTGGCCAAAAAGGTAGTCGCCACGAGGCGCTGGGCAATGCGTAGGCAGGGATGTACGATGGCCGAGGCCTTGGCCCTACTAGGGTCAAAGGCGGCGTGGAGACCCGTGATACGTGCCCAGAAGGCACCGGCGTCGAAAGAGGGTGGAGGGATATGTGTGGGGCCATAACCGCGATCGGCTCCGGGGACTGCGGGCCAAGAGAAAAATGCTCTCATCATATCGAGAGTGACCTGGCACTCTCGATCCATGAACCGGAATGAGCATCCCTCATCGGTCCGGGCGATCGAACTCAAAACCTCAAGTGTCGGACGGGTAAAAGAATCCGCCGACACCTGGAAAAAATCTCGCCAGCCCACGTTGTCGTACAACGTGAGCATCCCCTCAAGTACCCCCAGGCGTCCTAGGTCAGCGAGGTGTGCGAACCTGGAGGGTACGATCGAGCGCTGGGAGATACGCTCGAAGACGGCGCGGTGTGCGTCGTCTCGGAACGTAATCCCGAGCGGCCCGACCAGTGGAGCCGGTGGTGGTGGCTGTGGATCGGCGGGGAGAGGCTGTGCGGGCTGTGGGTGCGCTGCAGGCTGTGCGGGGTGTGCGGAGCCTGCAGGCTGTGCGGGGTGTGCGGAGCCTGCAGGCTGTGCGGGGTGTAGGGGGGACGGTGGAGGAGAGTCCTCCAACTCGTGGGAGGGGCCGGCATCATCCGACCGCTTCCGCTTGGCGGAAGCTCTCTTCGACCGCGGCCGTGTCCGGGGCGGCATATCTGCCCCGAGCGCGCGCCGAAAAAGTGAAAAGTGCGGCGTGTGCACAAAGAGTGGAAAGAGTTTACCCAAACACGCCGCGAGTGCTAAGTAGTGGAAGCGTGCGAAGTCCGCGCCTCCACGAAGTCCTGAGCAGCCCGTAGAAGCTCCCCTGAGCTCCCCTAAGCTCCAAAAAGCAACCTGCGCATGGAAAAGCGATATCAGCGAGTAATAATCAAAATGTATGGAGCAATAGGGGTATAACAGATAGATATGTGACTTGATTCGGGTTAGGGGTTCGATTGACACACGGATCCTCAAAAACTACGCAAAAAGAGAAGAAAATGGTGAAAATAAGCGAACCGGAGGTGATCGGAGACGGGGGTTTGCTGACGGCGACTCGGGCGGGGTGCGGCGACGGTCGGCCGGCGGTGGCAGGCCGAGCGGCGGCGCGCGCGGGCGAGTGGATGTTGGGCGAGGCGCGATCGGGCGAGGGGAAGCTGAGGGGGCGCGGGCGAAAGGGTTTTTTTTTCGTTTTCGAAAACTGCGCCTCCCCCTTTGGCTTTATATTAAAAAGTTACGACTCGGCCGAGTGACGTGATCACTCGGCCGAGCGAGGCAAATAAAAATTTCTCCCCGATATCGCTTCGGCCGAGTGGCCTTGCCAGGCTCGGCCGAGTGGAGTAAATCCATTCGGCCGAGTGACTCAAGCTACTCGGCATGACTCGCCCAAGGAGGGTATCTGTTTCACTCGGCCGAGTGAATATATATACTCGGCCGAGTAGCAGTTATAATGAAATGAGGAAAATAGACAGAGAGTTGGGTACAGCAGACTTCCCTTGTTCGTGAGCGGCTCGGCCGGACGAACTTCTGTACTCGGCCGAGTGACTAGTATACTCGGCCGAGTGAGCCTTGCATTCTGCTGTTTGTCTTCGTTTAGACTCTAAACTCCGTCTTTCTTCCTCCAGTCGATTTCATGCTCCTCCTAAGCGTCGAACGCCTTCTTAGGGCGCTCCTCATCGTCTCGTTCAACCTCCTCATGATGATCTACCTATCTCCTCTCCTGTCAAGAAAAATAGGACCCGTTATCACAAAATTTTTGATCGGATGACTCAAAACACTAAAAATTTCTAAAACGAAAATAAAGAAAAAGCGAAAATAAAGCAAAAACCGTCGGGTTGCCTCCCGACAAGCGCTCGTTTTAGGTCGTGAGCTCGACCCCCTATAATTTTCAATCAATGCGGGATGTTTGGTGCATATGAGATGCACCCGTCAAACTTTCCGGGGAGCGCGCTTGGATTCGGACGTGGCGGCGAAGCGTTCTCCCGCGGTGGTCTCCTATCTCAAATAGTGTTGGGGGGAGGCTCCCCCAAGCTAGCATTTGCCCCGGTCAACGGCTTAGCCGGCGATGCCGATTTCCGTACCGGCGGAGCTTTCTTTGGAGACTTTGATTTCGAGAGCTTGCAGAGCTCTCGAATCCTTGCGACATCAGCGTCGCCTTCATCTTCATCAGCGGAGAAGTCGGGGGAATCATCATTATTGTCCTCATGGCCTAAATCCGGGCCTTCATCCAATTCTTCATCAAAAAGGGCACCAATTGAGTGAGGAATCGCCTCCTCTATCACCTCATCAAGGAGGTCCATATAATCGAGCTCCTCATGGTAAGGCATGTGCTTCATTGCCTTGGGAATGTGGAGCTCCACCTCGATGTTTCCGACGTTTAAGGTTAAGGTACCTTCGCGCACGTCGACGATGACTCCGGCGGTGGCGAGGAATGGGCGCCCAAGTATCAATGAGGTGTCTCCCTCCTCCTTAATGTCCATGATGACGAAGTCACATGGCAAGCATATTCCACCCGGGACTTGAAGTGGGATGTCTTCGGCAATCCCCACCGGCCTTGTTATCCGTCCATCGGCTAATTGAATGCGCATGTCGGTGGGTTTCAACTTTGTCCCGGTGTTAAGCTTTAAGAACATGGAGAGGGGCATGAGACTCACACTAGCCCCAAGATCGACCAACGCCTTTTGAAGAGGCACGCCGCCCAACGTGCAAGGAATCCGAAAACTCCCCGGATCTTTAAATTTTGCCGGCTCCTTTTCTCTCTTGGCGAACCAAGAGCCCTCCTCGGCTAGCATGCTCTTTTCCTTCCTCTTTCTCCCCGAAATCAAGTCCTTCAAGAATTTGGCATATGTGGGGATCTTGATGATGGCGTCAAGGAAGGGAATATTTAGGCTAACTCCTCTTAGATACTCGAGGAATTTCGCTAGCCTTTTCTCCATTTTCGCTTTCGCTAGTCTTTGGGGGAATGGGACCGGTGGCATGAAGCGCCTCTCCTCAATTAATAGCTTCTCCCTAGATTTCTCCTTGTCTTGTGGCTCCTTCTCCTCTTCAATCTCGATTATCGGCTCAACCGGCTCCAAACTTTCCTCCACGGCCTCCTCAATAGGAATCATGGCGGGGGTGGTGTCCTTCCCGCCTCTAGTAGTGACGGCAACTACGGCGTTGATGTGGCCCGTGTTGCCCCGTGGGTTTTGCTCCGGTTGCGCCGGCAATCTTAGAGTGTTCCGGTTGAGCAACGCTAATTGCTCCGATATTTGAGCCACTACGGTATTGAGAGATTCTTGCCCCGCCTTCAAAGTAGCATTCACCTTATTCTGCTCGACCATGAACGCTTCCACTCTAGTTTCGAAATCGGATCGTTGTGGAGCTTGTGGAGGGTTTTGGTTTTGATTCCTCCACCCTTGATTGTATCCGGGAGGCCTATAAGGTGGGACTTGTTGCTTTGGTTGGAAGTTTTGTTGTGTAGGTCCCCTCGGCGGATAGTATTGTTGTTGGGGTGGTGGCGGTCGAGCTTGATTAGGCGGTTGTTGTGGCGGGTTCAAAGCTCCTTCATTGTTGGCGTAGGAGAATCCCGGGTGATTTCTTGCGGCCGGATTGGACCAATAACCTTGGTTCCCCGCAACATATTGCACTTGCTCCAAGGATCCTTCTCCTTGCTCTCCTCCCGAATACATGGCTTGAGGTTGGTCTTGCCAATCACTCATTTGGCTTGCCGGCGCGGAGGTGGAAGGGCTTCCTTGGGGCTCCGTGATGAATTTCTCCAATCTCTCCACCACCTTGTGGAGAGAATCAAATTTGCTCGTAAGCTCCGCTACGGCCTTTGCCTCGTAGATGATAGTCGGCTTTAAGGAGGACGTAGAGTGTCCTCGCTCATCGCCCCATTGTTGGTTATTAGAGGCCATCTCCTCAATTAGGGCCGTAGCTTCCTCGGGAGTCTTTGACAAGATTGCACCATTCGCCGCGGCATCAATAATTTGTTTGGTCCCCGGTTGGAGACCGTTGTAGAAGCTATGCACTAACTCCCAATCTTCTATACTGTGGTGCGGGCACTGGTGCTGCAAATCCTTAAATCGCTCCCAAGCTTCATAGAGCGTCTCATGTGGTCCTTGCTTGAAGGACATGAGAGCGCTCCGGATCTTCACCGTCTTGGATGGTGGATAGAATTTATCAATGAATGCATCCGCCAACCCGTCCCAAGAGGTGAAAACTCCGTCAGCTTGCGTCCTCAGCCAATAGAGTGCTTTGTCCTTTAGCGTGAAGGGGAAGAGGCGCAGTCTGATGGCATCAATCGGGACCCCCGGCATTTGGAAAGTGGCGCACTTCGACAAGAATGATTGGATGTGGTAGTGGGGGTTCTCGTGAGCGTTCCCATGAAATGGGTCTTGTTGCATCAAAACCACCAGTCCCGTCTTTAGCTCGAAGTTCTTGTCGGCCGCCAACTCCGGCACGGCGATGGATGACGTAGTTGAAGAGGTTTTAGGCCGAAGCCTATCGCGAATAGAAATTATTCTCGCCATTCTCTCCGCCAATTCTTCGGGAGTTTCCCGGTTGGTCATAAACCCCCCTTCCGGATATTGTCTCCTTTCCGCTCTGAGTCTCCGCGCGGTACGTTCGATCTCGGGATCGAATAATAGGGCTTCGGGGTCCGCCGTAGATCTCGTGTACATGCACAGTGAAAACAGAGTTTCAAAGAGATGATTAGTACCGTGGAAGGGTTAGGTAAAAATAGCAAAGGAAATAATAATGGTAAAAGAAATAAAATAAAAAGAAAATAAAAGAAAGAAATAGCTAGGTGAAAAAGAATCAAACGCAATCGCCTCCCCGGCAACGGCGCCAAAAACTTGATCGCGCCCCGGCGTACACGTCCCGAGGCGACGTTTGTAGTTTTACCGCAAGCGCACGGTATAGCGGCGAGCGTGTATCGAACACAGGGAGGACGAATGACCGTGCTTGCTCCTAATCAACCTGGCTATTCAGAGGGATAATTGCCTTGGGCGATCCTGTCACAATCGTCAGACAAAAGTGCAAAATATCAAATCAAATAGAGAACGTCTAGGGAATGGGGAATCCCCACTACTCACCGTATTTCACAATTGTGGTTTGCCGGTATCGAAATCGCTAGGATGAGAATTCAGATGAACTAGTTGCAACTAAATGTGGAACCAGGCTCACGCTCTCGCGCTGTTGCCGGTCTATAGCTATCCTGGGTTTGGGTCCAATCTCTTGCAAACCCTAGCCTAGGGAAGCTAGCATTAGGATCAACATCATCGTCCAATTGCGCACCGAGCCCAATCTCTTGCAAACTCGGTCCACAATCTAGATTAGGATAGTTCCTACCCGTCCAATCTCTTGCAAACGGGTATCGGCACGGAATTGCAACCGGAGATCCTAGCATCGGTCCAATTTCTTGCAAACCGATACTTCGAAAATCCGACTCCAACCCAATTCGGATTTCTAGGGCTTCCTATCGAATTGGGATCCAATCTCTTGCAAATCCCTATTGACGTGAATACCTAGCTATCCGTAGTAATTCGATCCCAATCTAATCCCTAATAACAATCCTGGCTCAATTCCTACCAATTCAACACAAATACGAAATTGGGCTCGTAGGGTTCATCCCCACGCCCCAAGACGTGGAGACTACTCACTAATCATAGCAATAGCACAATAATTGGCAAAGAAATAGACAATGGAATTCATCACAACAATGATATAAACAATAAAAATAGAGTTTTTGTGGAAGAGAAGTGCAAACCAATGTAGATCTTCAATCAACCCAACAAAAATCCAAGTTTTTCTCTTCACCAATCACAATTAATAAAGCTAAAAAGTAGACTCAAAAAGCTGCAAAAAATCTGAGAGGTGGCTCCCAAAACTAGGGTAAAAACAGAGCTTAAATAGCCCCAAAAATCGTCTAAAAATCCTGACCAAAACGCCCCTGCACAGCCTGTTTTCCGCAAATTTCGCTACAGGCAGCGCATCGCACTCGGCCGAGTGACAAAAGTCGCTCGGCCGAGTGAAAACCCTGTCAATTTTCCAGTAAGTCGGGGACTTCAGGGGTCTTCAGTTCGGGGGTGGCTCGGCCGAGTGAGTTGTCGTCACTCGGCCGATGGCTTCACTTCACTCGGGCGGACGGGATTTGCCACTCGGCCGAGTGGGTCTTCTGAAGCTCAGATGGCCGAAAAACAGTAACTTCGGTCTTTTTGAGGGCCTTCGTCTGGGCGCCACTCGGGCGGACGTGGTATCGTCACTCGGCCGATGTGGTCTCCGTCGCTCGGCCGAGTACACATGGAAGTCGTGTCTGAACGGGTCGGCCGAGCAGTGTCTCGCTGGTCGGCCGAGTGGCTCCTCCACTCGGCCGAGTGGGACACAAAAAATGCCCAAACTGGTCGTTTTGGCCTCCTCGTCGCTCCGGCGACGTCCATTCTTCTTCCGCTCCTCTCCAACAGCAAAATACCCCTCGGGGAGGTCGTCGGTGGCCGTCTAGATTACACGCATCTCGAGATCACTCCTAATCGCGCCAAATCACCTGAAATGCGACAAAAACAACAAATCGTGAAAAGCATCGCAATATCGTCGATATATCGTGAAAAACATGATTTGGGCGATCAAAATGGCATGCAAACATGCGGGAAAAGGGTGTAAAATAAGGAGTGATCAATACTGAGGTGAAGGAGATGATAGTTGCTGAACCAAATCTGTTGGGAGGTATGGCTCGGGCTCCATCATGGGCTATATGCTCTCTCTTTTGCACACATCCTCCTCATTGTCATCAAAGTAAAAACTCTTAGTAGTCCTCCTAATGCACTTAAACACCTCAAGCTAGGGAGATGAATTAGAAGGGAAACATGGCTCATGCTCATCAAGTTGGCTTTGGACCTACTGGAATTGCAAGAGCTGTTGAGTTTTATCCGGAAGGAGGTACTTGAGCTACTGTAGTGTGTCCTGCAGATGCATAGTGGTGTCTAGCTCCTGCTAGACTGCATCTCTAGGTCTAAGCGAATAATCGTCATCATCAGGAGGCGGGGATGTCACAATACGCTCATACTCTGCCAGGTCCTGCAAGTACCATTATGCATCCTCGGTCGTATATGCAAAGATATCTCCATTGTTCATCCTCTGCACAAAGTCCTGCGTAGGGGGCTGAACCCTGTGTAGAAGATCTAAAGTAGATGGTCCTCGTGGAAGCCATGGTGTGTGCATCCAAGCACTAAATCGTGGAACCTCTCTTAGGTTTGATAGTGGGTCTCCCCGTCAAACTGGGCAAAGTTCACCATATGTTGCTCAAATGATTTTTGCCTTTGTACCTTCCTCTAGTTGTTGTTGTACAAAGAAATTTGATGTGATAATGCATCTATCTTACTGGTAAGCAGTGTCGCGACATCAATATCTAGCTCACCTCCCTTCTTGGACACGGCCCTTTGATCACTCCATATTTTACACCTTTTTTCCGCATGATTGCATGCCATTTAGATCGCTCAAATCACGTTTTTCACGATTTATCGACAATATTGCGATACTTTTCACGATTTGTTGTTTTTGTCGTATTTCAGGAGATTTGGAGCGATTTGGAGTGATTCCGAGATACACCTACTCCAGAGTGTCACCGACGACCTCCCCGAGGGGTATTTTGCCATTGGAGAGGAGCGGAAGAAGAAAGAACGTCGTAGGAGCGAAGAGGAGGCAAAAACACTCAGAATGGGCATTTTTAGTGTCTCACTCGACCGAGTGAAGGAGTCACTCGGCCGACCAGAAGACCCCGCTCGGCCGGCCAGATCGGATACGCTCCAAGCGTGTACTCGGCCGAGCATCGGAAGCCACATCGGCCGAGTGACGAAACCCCGTCCGCCCGAGTGGCGCTCAGACGACGCTCATCAAAAACTCCAACCTTACTGTTTTTCGTCAGTCTGAGCATCAGAAGACCCACTCGGCCGAGTGGCAATTACCGACCGCCCGAGTGAATAGAAGCCCATCGGCCGAGTGACGACAACTCACTCGACCGAGCAACGCCCGAAGTGAAGACCCCTAAGACCCCAGACTTACTGGAAATTCTCAGGGTCTCCCACTTGGCCGAGCGACTTTTGTCACTCGGCCGAGTGAGCCACGCTGCGTGTAGCGTAAATTGCGATTTTCAGGCTGTGCAGGGGCAATTTTGTCACAGTTTTTTGGGCGATTTTGGGGGGTATTTAACCCCAGTTTTTAACCTAGGTTAGAGAGCTTTTCCTTACTTTTTGGCAGCCTTTTAGATTAAACTTTTTAGCTTTTGATTCTTGTGATTGGAGAGGAGAGAAAAGGTTATTTCTGTTGGATTCTTGGAGAACTCTATTGGTTTGTCTCCCTCTTCATTAAAAATCTCATTTTTATTGCTTATTTGAATATTGCCATGAATTCTATTGCTATTTCAATTGATTATTCTTGCATTTGTGATATGATTTGTGAGTAGTCCTAACGTCTTGGGGCGTGGGGATGAACCCTACGAGCCCAATTTCCGATTTGTGATGATTTGGTAAAACTATTGCTAGAATTGCTATTAGGGTTAGTTTGGGATCGATATACTACGGATAGCTAGGTGTTCATATCGATTAGGATTTGCAAGAGATTGGATCCCAATTCGATAGGAAACCCTAGAAATCCGAATTGGGTTGAAATTGAGTTTCCGTAGTATCGGTTTGCAAGAGATTGGACCGATACTAGGGTTCTCGGTTGCAATTCTGTACCGATACCCATTTGCAAGAGATTGGATGGGTAGGAACTATCCCAACCTAGGTCGCACCCTGAGTTTGCACGAGAGTGGGCTCGGGATGCGATTGAACGATGATGTTGATCCTAATGCTAGCTTGCCTAGGCTAGGGTTTGCAAGAGATTGGACCCAAACCTAGGTTAGCTATAGACCGGCAACAGCGCGAGAGCGTGAGCTAGGTTTTACATTCAGTTGCAACTAGTTCATCCGAAATTCTACCCTAGTAATTGTGATACCAATGAATCACATTGACGAGATACGGTGAGTAGCGGGGATTCCCTATTCCCTAGGCGTCTTTATTTGATTTTATATCCCCATACTTTGTCTGACGATTGTGACAGGATCGCCAAAAGGCAAATTCCCTCTTTTCTGTTCCTATAGCCAGGTTGTTTGGAGAAGGCACTGTCATACGTCCTCCCTGTGTTCGATAACCCGCTCGCCGCTACACCGTGCGCTTGCGATAAAACTACACGGTCGCTCTTTTGGGTGTACGCCCGGGCGCGATCAAGTTTTTGGCACCGTTGCCGGGGAGTGACATTTTGACGGTGTTCGGCATCGACCACCCGGTTAGTTTTCTTTCTTTCTTTACTTTCTTCTATATCCTGTTCTAACTCTGTTTGCAGCCCTATTTGCATATTCTCCCCGTATTTTGCATAAGATCTTAACAGGTGGAATGGAGGATGCAATGTCGACAACGGAACTCAGTCAGGGAGATTATGACTCCTTCACAGACCTCCTTAAGGAGCTTGTCGATGAGGTCCACGCTACCGGAGCTTTTGCTATCGATATCAAGGACCCCGACGAACAACTGTTTGCCAGTTTTGTGATGGATCAAGTCTCCTCGGATGGGACTATTGGGGGCAATGTCAGAGTTGATGTGATAGACGATAAGTTATACTTCGAAGACGGTAGAACAAGTGTCGAAGAGCACTATACTCCAGAAGAATCTTTCGAGCAAACCGATGTTCAGGGAGTTACACTCTATGACACTCACTCTTGCTTTTATGAATCGTCTGATGTGTTTCTTGATTCCAGGAACGAATCGGAGCAGAGTGAAGGTTTTGACGATGCCAGCACAGAATCAGAGAGCGTCTATTTCGATGCATCGTCCTCACAAAGGGGTGAGTCTGAGTCTTCACATGAGAGCACGCCGCCTGAACGTGAGCTAAACTCGGATGTCAAAGGAGAAGCCAAACTCATGCGAGCTGACGAAGTAGAAGGAACGGTACCTCTTGAGGTAGAACTTAAACAATTACCACCGAATCTAAGGTATGCCTTTTTGGGTAATAAATTAACTTTTCCGGTGATAGTTAACTCCCACCTCACGCATGATCAACTTGAGAGATTCCTAGACGTTCTTAGGAACCACAAAGATGTCCTTGGCTACACTATCTTCGATCTAAAAGGGATAAGCCCTAGGCTTTGCACACATAGGATCCATTTGGAGAGGATACCGACGCCACCTCCATAGAGCCTCAAAGGCGGTTAAACCCGAACATGAAAGAGGTGGTTAAAAAGGAAATCCTAAAATTGCTCGACGCCGGTATTATTTATCCTATCTATGACAGTAGATGGGTTAGCCCCGTTCACGTCGTCCCCAAGAAAGGGGGGATGACAGTTATAAAAAATGATAAAGGAGAGCCCATTTCTACACGCACCGTCACGGGATGGCGAATGTGCATTGATTATAGGAAACTAAACAAAGCGACCCGAAAGGACCATTACCCATTGCCCTTCATAGATCAAATGCTTGAACGCCTAGCTAAACATAAATACTTTTGTTATTTAGATGGGTATTCGGGGTTCTTCCAAATCCCTTTGCACGAAGATGACCAAGAAAAGACCACTTTTACTTGTCCCTATGGTACCTATGCCTACCGTAGGATGCCGTTTGGTCTTTGTAATGCTCCCGCCACCTTTCAGAGGTGTATGACATCAATATTTTCCGATTACATTGAAAATATTATGGATGTTTTTATGGATGATTTTTCGGTTTATGGAAGTGAGGTTGACTCTTGTTTGGCCAATCTTACTAAAGTCCTTAAACGGTGCCAACAAAATAATCTCACTCTAAATTGGGAGAAATGTCACTTCATGGTCACAGAAGGTATAGTTCTCGGGCACCTTGTTTCCTCGAGAGGAATTGAGGTGGATAAAGCAAAGATTGAGGTAATCGAAAACTACCTCCTCCTATTAATGTCAAGGGCATTAGAGGCTTTCTTGGTCATGCGGGGTTTTACCGCCGCTTTATCAAGGATTTCGCCTCGATTGCCCGACCGCTTACTTCCTTGCTTGCTAAAGATACTCCTTTTATTTTTTCAGGCGAATGCTTGCAAGCCTTCAATACCTTGAAGGAAGCACTGGTTTCCACATCCATCATACAACCACCGGATTGGAGCCTTCCCTTTGAGCTAATGTGTGATGCTAGCGACCAAGCCATTGGAGCGGTATTGGGACAAAGGAAAGATATGAAGCTTCATGCGATATTCTATGCGAGCAAGACATTGGATGACGCGCAGAAAAACTATACGACTACCGAAAAAGAGCTTCTAGCGGTCGTCTATTCCATCGAGAAGTTTCTGTCCTACCTCCTCGGTTCCAAGGTGATTGTCCACACCGACCATGCGGCGTTGAAATATCTTTTAAACAAGAAGGAAGCCAAACCTCGGTTGATTAGGTGGATACCCTTGTTGCAAGAATTCGATTTGGAGATCAGAGACAAGAAAGGTACGGACAATGTTATGGCTGATCATTTGTCTAGGCTTATTCGTGACAAGGAGGATGAGAGTTTACCTATCGATGACACATTCGTGGATGAGAGGCTATACGCCATAAGGCCCGGAGAAGTACCTTGGTACGCGGACTTCGTCAATTACTTGGCTTGTGGAATTAAACCGCATGGGATGCCCACGCATCAAAAGAGGAGATTTTTGCATGAGGTCCGTAGCTATTTTTGGGAAGATCCATACATCTTCAAGATATGCAAAGATAGTGTTATTTGGAGGTGTGTTTCTAAAGAGGAAGCAACGTCTATCATTTTGCATTACCACGGTATGCCATGCGGGGGACATCATGCCGCCTCCAAGACAACCGCTAAGATTTTGCAGAGCGGATTCTTCTGGCCAACAATGTTTAGAGACACCCACGACTTTGTAAAGGGATGCGATAGATGCCAACGGACCGGGAATATCTCCAAACGCAATGAGATGCCAATGAGGCCCATCCAAGAAATTGAGCTTTTTGATTGTTGGGGAGTGGACTTCATGGGACCATTTCCGTCGAGCAATGGTAACAAATACATCCTATTGGCCGTTGATTACGTCTCCAAATGGGTGGAAGCAATCGCTACCCCTACCAATGATGCAAGGGTCGTCTCTAAGTTCTTCAAGCAGAATATCTTCCCACGCTTCGGAGTGCCTCGAACTTTGATAAGCGACGGGGGAGCCATTTCATAGAAAATAAGTTTGAAGCCATGCTGAAGAAATACGAGGTAAACCATAGAGTTGGCATGGCGTATCACCCCAAGACAAGCGGCCAAGTGGAGGTCTCAAATAGAGAGATCAAGCAAATTCTTGAGAAGACCATGGATCGATCTAGAAAGGATTGGTCAATGAAGTTAAACGATGCTCTATGGGCATATCGCACGGCCTTTCGTACTCCCATCGGCACCACACCGTTCCGACTTGTTTATGGGAAAGCTTGCCACTTGCCGGTAGAGTTGGAACACCGCGTATATTGGGCCATCAAGACCCTTAATTATGATTACAAGAGTGCGGCGGTGAGGCGACTCTTGGACATCAACGAGCTTGATGAGATAAGGAGAGACGCCTACGAGAGCTCAAGAATTTACAAAGAAAGGACCAAGATTCTCCACGATGCACGCATAACCGTTACAGACTTCAAAGTAGGAGACAAGGTCTTGCTATATAATTCCCGGATCTGACTATTTCCCGGTAAGTTGAGGTCACGTTGGTCCGGACCTTTCACCATCAAGCACATACAACCAGGAGGAGCTTTCGAGTTGGAAAGCAAGGACGGAGCCACATTCAAAGTAAATGGTCAGAGGCTCAAGCATTATTCCGAGGGAGTCCCATGGGAGAAATCAATAGAATATATCTGCTTAAGGGATGGCCGGATGATCTTTCATACCTCCTTGACGAGGTTATTGAGGAGGCGATCCCCCATTAGATCGGCGCTCTATTCAAGGAAGATTTTTAGGAAGGGCCGGATTTGGGCCAAGAAGAAAAGTTAGAGCATTCCCCCGACCTCTCCATGGAAATTGATGAAGGCGACACTGATGTCGCGAGAATACGAGAGCTCTGCAAGCTCTCAAAGATGAAGACTCCAAAGAAAGCCTGATCACTCCTCATTTTACACCTTTTTTCCGCATGTTTGCATGCCATTTAGATCGCCCAAATCATGTTTTTCACGATATATCGACGATATTGCGATGCTTTTCACGATTTGTTATTTTTGTCGCATTTCAGGTGATTTGGCGCGATTTGGAGTGATCATGAGATGCGCTCACTTTAGACGGCCACCGACGACCTCCCCGAGGAGTATTTTGCTGTTGGAGAGGAGCGGAAGAAGAATGGACATCGCAGGAGCGACGAGGAGGCCAAAATAAGCAGAATGGGCATTTTTTGTGTCCCACTCGGCCGAGTGGAGGAGCCACTCAGCCGACCAGCGAGACACTGCTCGGCCGACCCGTTCAGACACGATTTCCATGTGTACTCGGCCGAGCGACGGAGTCCACATCGGCCGAGTGACGATACCACGTCCGCCCGAGTGGCGCCCAGACGAAGCCCCTCCAAAATACCGAAGTTACTGTTTTTCGTCCATCTGAGCTTCAGAAGACCCACTCGGCCGAGTGGTAAACCACGTCCGCCCGAGTGAAGTGAAGCCATCGGCCGAGTGACGATAGCTCACTCGGCCGAGCCGCCCCCGAACTGAAGACCCCTGAAGCCCCCGACTTACTGGAAAATTGACAGGGTTTTCACTCGGTCGAGCGACTTTTGTCACTCGGCCGAGTGCGATGCGCTGCATGTAGCGAAATTTGCGGAAAACAGGCTGTGCAGGGGCGTTTTGGTCAGGATTTTTGGACGATTTTTGGGGCTATTTAAGCCCTGTTTTTACCCTAGTTTGGAGAGCCATCTCTTAGATTTTTTGCAGCTTTTTGAGACTACTTTTTAGCTTTATTATTTGTGATTGGAGAAGAGGGAAAACTTGGATTTTTGTTGGATTAATTGAAGAACTACTTTGGTTTGCATCTCTCTTCCCCAAAAACTCTATTTTTATTGTTTATATCATTGTTTTGATGAATTCCGTTGCCTATTTCATTGATTATTTTTGTGCTATTGCTATGATTTGTGAGTAGTCTCCACGTCTTGGGGCGTGGGGATGAACCCTACAAGCCCAATTTCGTATTTGTGATAAATTGGTGGAAATTGTGCTAGAATCAATAATTAGAGATTAGATTGGGATCGAATTACTACGGATAGCTAGGTATTCATATCAATTGGGATTTGCAAGAGATTGGATCCCAATTTGATAGGAAGCCCTAGAAATCCGAATTGGGTTGGAGTCGGATTTTCGAAGTATCGGTTTGCAAGAGATTGGACCGATACTAGGATCTCCGGTTGCAATTCCGTGCCGATACCCGTTTGCAAGAGATTGGACGAGTAGGAACTATCCTAATTTAGATTGTGGACCGAGTTTGCAAGAGATTGGGCTCGGTGCGCAATTGGACGATGATGTTGAATCTAATGCTAGCCTTCCTAGGCTAGGGTTTGCAAGAGATTGGACCCGACCCTAGGATAGCTATAGACCGGCAACAACGCGAGAGCGTGAGCTTGGTTCTACATTCAGTTGCAACTAGTTCATCTAAGTTCTCATTCTAGCAATTTTGATACCGACGAACCACATTTATGAAATACGGTGAGTAGCGGGAATTCCCCATTCCCTAGACGTTCTTTATTTGATTTGATATTTCGCATATTTGTCTGACGATTGTGACAGGATCGCCCAAGGCAATTCTCTCTATTCTTAAATAACCAGCTGGATTAGGAGCAAGCACGGTCATTCGTCCTCCCTGTGTTCGATACCCGCTCGCCGCTATACCGTGCGCTTGCGGTAAAACTACAACCGCTCTTTGGGTGTATACTCGGAAGCGATCAAGTTTTTGGCGCCGTTGCCGGGGAGGCGATTGCGTTTGATTCTTTTTTACCCTAGATATTCTTTTTCTTTTTATTATTATCATTATTTTTATTTCTTATTTCTTGCCTAACCCTTCCACGGTATTAATCATTTCTTTGAAACTCTGTTTCCCCTGTGCATGAACACGAGATCTACGGCGGACCCAGAAGACTTATTATTTGATCCCGAGATCGAACGTACCGCGCGGAGACTTAGAGCGGAAAAGAGACAAGATCCGGAAGGGGGGTATATGACCAACCCGGAAACTCCTGAAGAATTGGCGGCAAGGATGGCAAGGATAATCTCTATTCGAGATAGGCTTCGGCCTAAGACTTCTTCTACCACTTCGTCCATTGTCATGCCGGGGTTGGCGGCCGACAAGAACTTCGAGCTAAAGACTGGATTGGTGGTTTTGATGCAACAAGACCCATTTCATGGGAACGCACATGAGAACCCCCACTACCACATCCAACTATTCTTGTCAAAGTGCGCCACATTCCAGATGCCGGGGGTCTCCAACGACGCTATCAGACTGCGCCTCTTCCCCTTTACGCTAAAGGACAAGGCACTCTATTGGTTGAGGATGCAAGATGAGGGTGTCTTCACCACTTGGGACGAGTTGGCGAGTGCATTTATTGACAAATTTTATCCGCCATCCAAGACGGTGAAGATCCGGAGCGCTATCATGTCCTTCAAGCAAGGACCACAGGAGACGCTCTATGAAGCATGGGAGCGTTTTAAGGATTTGCAACATCAATGCCCGCACCACAGTATAGAGGATTGGGAGCTAGTTCATAGCTTCTACAACGGTCTCCAATCGGGGACCAAGAAAATTATTGATGCCGCGGCAAATGGTGCAATCTTGTCAAAGACTCCCGAGGAAGCTACGGCCCTAATTGAGGAGATGGCCTCAAATAACCAACAATGGGGCGATGAGCGAGGACACTCCACATCCTCCTTAAAGACAACTAGCATCTACGAGGCGAAGGCCGTAGCGGAGCTCACGAGCAAATTTGATTCTCTCCACAAGGTGGTGGAGAGATTGGAGAAATTTATCACGGAGCCCCAAGGAAGCCCATCCACCTCCGCACCGACCAACCAAATGTGTGATTGGCAAGACCAATCTCAAGTCATGTACTCGGGAGGAGAGCAAGGAGAAGGATCCTTGGAGCAAATACAATATGTTGCGGGGAACCAAGGGTATTGGTCCAATCCGGCCGCAAGAAATCATCCGGGATTCTCCTACGCCAACAATGAAGGAGCCTTGAACCCGCCACAACCACCGCATCAACAAGCTCGACCACCACCACCCCAACACCAAAACTATCCACCGAGGGGGCCTCCGCAACAAAACTTTCAACCGAAGCAACAAGTTCCACCATATAGGCCTCCCGGATACAACCAAGGGTGGAGGAATCAAAATCAAAACCCTCCACAAGCTCCACAACGAACCGACTTCGAATCTAGAGTGGAGGCGTTCATGGTCGAGCAAAATAAGGTGAATGCTACTTTGAAGGCGGGACAAGAATCTCTTAATACCGTAGTGGCTCAAATATCGGGGCAATTAGCGTTGCTCAACCGGAACACTCAAAGATTGCCGGCGCAACCGGAGCAAAACCCACGGGGCAACACGGGCCACATCAACGCCGTAGTTGCCGTCACTACTAGAGGCGGGAAGGACACCACCCCCGCCATGATTCCTATTGAGGAGGCCGTGGAGGAAAGCTTGGAGCCGGTTGAGCCGGTAGTTGAGGTTGATAAGGAGAAGGAGCCACAAGACAAGGAGAAATCTAGGGCGGAGCGATTAATTGAGGAAAGGCGCTTCATGCCACCGGTCCCATTCCCCCAAAGGCTAGCGAAAGCGAAAATGGAGAAAAGGCTAGCGAAATTCCTCGAGTATCTAAGAGGAGTTAGCCTCAATATTCCCTTCCTCGACGCCATCGTCGAGATCCCCACGTACGCTAAATTTTTGAAGGACTTGATTTCCGGGAGGAAAAAGAAGGAGAAGATCATGCTAGCCGAGGAGGGCTCTTGGTTCACCAAGAGAGAGAAGGAGCCGGCAAAATTTAAAGATCCGGGGAGTTTTCGGATTCCTTGCACTTTGGGTGGCGTGCCTCTTCAAAAGGCGTTGGTCGATCTTGGGGCTAGTGTGAGTCTCATGCCCCTCTCCATGTTCTTAAAGCTCAACACCGGGACAAAGTTGAAACCCACCGACATGCGCATTCAATTAGCCGATGGCCGGATAACAAGGCCGGTGGGGATCGCCGAGGACATCCCACTTCAAGTCCCGGGTGGAATATGCTTGCCATGTGACTTCGTCATCATGGACGTTAAGGAGGAGGGAGACACCTCATTGATACTTGGACGCCCATTCCTCGCCACAGCCGGAGTCATCGTCGACGTGCGCGAAGGTACCTTAACCTTAAACGTCGGAAACATCGAGGTGGAGCTCCACATTCCTAAGGCAATGAAGCACATGCCTTACCACGAGGAGCTTGATTACATGGACCTCCTTGATGAGGTGATAGAGGAGGCGATTCCTCACTCAATCGACGCTCTTTTTGATGAAGAATTTGAAGAAGGCCCGGATTTAGGCCAAGATGAAGAGAATAAAGATGATTCCCCCGACTTCTCCGCTGATGAAGATGAAGGCGACGCTGATGTCGCAAGGATTCGAGAGCTCTGCAAGCTCTCGAAATTAAAGTCTCCAAGGAAAGCCCCGCCGGTACAGAAATCGGCATCGCCGGTTAAGCCGTTGACCGGGGCAAATGCTAGCTTGGGGGAGCCTCCCCCCAACACTATTCGAGATAGGAGACCTCCGAGGGAGAAAGCTACGCCGCCACGTCCAAATCCAAGCGCGCTCCCCGGGAAGTTTGACGGGTGCATCTCATATGCACCAAACATCCCGCATTGATTGAAAATTATAGGGGGTCGAGCTCACGACCTAAAACGAGCGCTTGTCGGGAGGAAACCCGACGGTTTTAGCTTTATTTTTACTTTTTCTTTATTTTCGTTTTAGAAATTTTTAGTGTTTTGAGTCATCCGACCAAAAATTTCGTGATAACGGGTCCTATTTTTCTTGACAGGAGAGGAGATAGGTAGATCCATCATGAGGAGGATGAACGAGACGACGAGGAGCGCCTCAAGAAGGCGTTCGACGCTTAGGAGGAGGATGAAATCGACTGGAGGAAGAAAGACGGAGTTTAGAGCCAAAACGAAGACAAACAGCAGAAATTAAGGCTCACTCGGCCGAGTATACTAGTCACTCGGCCGAGTACACAAGTTCGTCCGGCCGAGCCGCTCACGAACGAGTGAAGTCTGCTGGACCCAACTCTCTGTTTATTTTCTTGATTTCGATATAACTGCTACTCGGCCGAGTATATATATTCACTCGGCCGAGTAAAACTGATACCCTCCTAGGGCGATTCATGCCGAGTAGCTTGAGTCACTCGGCCGAATGGACTTACTCCACTCGGCCGAGGCTGGCAAAGCCACTCGGCCGAAGCGATATCGGGGAGAAAATTTCTATGGGCTCGCTCGGCCGAGTGACCACGTCACTCGGCCGAGTCGTAACTTCTATTATATAAGGACCGAGGGGGGGGGGGGGGGGCGCGTTTTTCGAAACCGCAAAATTCCCAAATCGCCCGACCCCTCGGATTCCCCTCGCCCGATACCGCTCGTCCTCACCCCCACTCGCCCGACCAAGCCCACGCGCGCCGCCGCTCGGCCTGCCACCGCCGGCCGACCGTCGCCGCGCCCCGCCCGAGTCGCCGCCGACAGCCCCGCCTCCGATCACCTCCGGTTCGCTTATTTTCACCGTTTTCTCCTCTTTTCGTGTATTTTTTGAGGATCCATGTGCTAAACGCCCCCCTAACCCAAATCAATTTCTATATCTATCCATTATACCCCTATTGCTCCATACATTTTGATTATTACTCGCTGATATCGCTTTTTCACGCGCAGGTTGATTATTGGAGCTTAGGGGAGGCCAGGGGAGCTTCTACGGGCTGCTCAGGACTACGTGGAGGCGCGGACTTCGCACGCTTCCACCGCTTAGCACTCGTGGCGTGTTTTGGTACACTCTTTCCACTCTTTTTGCACACGCCGCACTTTTTCACTTTTCGGCGCGCTCGGGGCCGATATGCCGCCCCGGACACGGCCTCGGACGAGGAGACCTTCCGCTAAGTGGAAGAGGTCGGATGACGCCGGCCCCGCCCACGAGGCGGAAGAGTCTCCTCCTCCTTCCCCCACACACGCCGTCCACCCAGCACAGCCTGCAAGCCCCGCACACCCCGCACAGCCTGCAGTGCACCCACAGCCCGCACAGCCTCTCCCCGCCGATCCACAGCCACCACCACCGGCTCCACTGGTCGGGCCGCTCGGGATTACGTTCCGAGACGACGCACACCGTGCCGTCTTCGAGCGTATCTCCCAGCGCTCGATCGTACCCTCCAGGTTCGCACACCTCGCTGACCTAGGACGCCTGGGGGTACTTGAGGGGATGCTCACGTTGTACGACAACGTGGGCTGGCGAGATTTTTTCCAGGTGTCGGCGGATACTTTTACCCGTCCGACACTTGAGGTTTTGAGTTCGATCGCCCGGACCGATGAGGGATGCTCATTCCGGTTCATGGATCGAGAGTGCCAGGTCACTCTCGATATGATGAGAGCGTTTTTCTCTTGGCCCGCCGTCCCCGGAGCCGATCGCGGTTACGGCCCCACACATATCCCCCCACCCTCTTTCGACGCCGGTGCCTTCTGGGCACGTATCACGGGTCTCCACGCCGCCTTTGACCCTAGTAGGGCCAAGGCCTCGGCCATCGTACATCCCTGCCTTCGCATTGCTCAGCGCCTTATGGCGACGACATTTTTGGCCAGATATGAGCCGGGCACGATGTCTACGCCAGAGCTTTACATGCTCTACGCGATGACACGTCCCAGAGCTCTATCTAGGGATGGAGATGAGCTTGTCCCCGCCGTCGTGATCGATATCGCGGCATGGTACTTAGACCACATCATTGTATCGGTGGACGCTCGCTCACCGATATGCTGCGGCGGCCTGATTACCTTGCTGGCTCTTATGAACGGCGAGGATTTCCCCGACGACTTGCGACGCGTCCCGGGCCCCACCTCTTTGTCGATAGATGTTATGGCCCGGATGAAGATGCTGCATCCGCATGGTGAGCGTCACTGGGTCTGGTTGCACGGCCCTTTCGGTGCCGACTACATGATTCTCCCGAGCCCAGCTCGGACCCAGATTGCACCAGCCCACGTTGACTGGCTCCCAGCGATGGATGTCCTCATCCCTGCTGCGTACGTGCTCGAGGCCGAGGAGGCCGAGCAGGCCCACGCTGCCCACGCTGCCCAGGCTGCTCCCGCAGACCCTGCTGCACACCCTGCCGAGCCTGCTGCCGACCCCGTCGACCCTGTGGCCCCTCAGCCTGTTCCTGACGTTTCCGCTGCTCTTGACACTTCTGTCCCCACCTCTGCCAGTGTCGAGAGTACTCTTGCTGAGCCCACTTCCACCACTGTCACCACTTCCGAGTCTGTCCCCACCACTCCCGCCACCACCTCTGGCCATCTGTCCGTGGAGCCTCTTTGCTCCGCTCTCCCCGAGCGCCCGCAGACCTTTGTTGAGAGTGGAGAGCCCTCGTTCGCCGCGGTCGTGGAGACCATGGCTAGCATGATCTCCGCTGGGATTGCGCCTTTTGGTCCACACACTTCCACCCCAGCGGTAGAGTCCTCTGTCTCCACAGCTGCCGTATTCTCTGAGAGCGTCGTGGCGTCTGTCCACACTTCTGTGCCACTGACCTCTCTAGCCGCCTCGCAGCCGCTTTTGTACTCTTCTTTCGCTGCCGCTGCCTCCACTTCGCACTGCCCGCCCCGACCTCACACTGAGGCCCGGCCCACTTTTCCTGGCGCGGCACCTTTTGTCCCCTTCCCTGCTGAGCCCGTTACGTACTCCACTCGCGTACGCCAGCCTCGCCCTGCGCAGCCCCGACAGGTGCGTCCCTCTGCACCGCCCCCGCCTGACACTGTACTGCAGAGCATACGTGCTCTTGAGTTGGCGGTGAGTGGTCTTAGAGGAGACCTTAGGACCCTGTCCTCCACCGTCTCTGCGATGGCTGGACGCTTTGACCTGATCCCTCAGATCCACTACTGCCTTACACAGATCTTAGAGCGTCTTCCGCGCGTACCCCCACCCACCCAGCAGGTTCCCGCTCACACTTCCACACACACTAGACCTGCTTCCACTTCCACGCCCACCCCAGCTCAGCAGCTTGTCCAGCCAGCACCACCCTCACGACCTCCGCCTCAGGACGGAGACGGCGCGGCACCACCTTCTTAGGCACTCTTGATGCCTTGATCCATTCCTGCCGTTGTGCTGCCCGTCTCTGCTGGGTCCTGATGCACTTTTGTCCACCCCCTCCCCTCACTTATTTTGGTATTATATTTTTGATCATATCTTTTTGCGCATATCATATCATATTTACTTGGGATTCTCATTTTGATCACATCTATATATATCTTTTTGGGAGAGAGGGAGAGTTTTTGGTGCCGCATTTATTTTCATATCACTCCTGTCTGTGCATGCATCATTTCCGCATCATATTTTCATTTCTTTATTTTTCCTTTCATTATCTTTTTTCTTCCCATCATGCATGCATCCTCACTTGCCCCTCACTTTACTTGTCTCTCTGTGTGCCACACTTTGCACATTGAGGACACTGTGCCGTTTAGCTTGGGGGAGTGAGTTCTCACGTTCTTTTTCGATTAGCCACCTTTATTTTCAGTTTTTCACACCGTTTTTCACTTTTGCACTCATTTTCCTTTTATTTTTCTTTTATTTTGCCATGCATCACGTTTTCCTTACTTTCTTGTGTGCCGCATTGCATTAGTTCTATTTTCCTTTTATCTTTACTTCTTTCTTTTTCATCTCATGCTAGAGATGAATTTTCTGTGATGATGTCTACGTGGAGTTAGCTTATTCTATATGCGTGCTATATTTGTCGTGTCTTAGATTTCATTTCTGATATCATATGCTATGACTTGCTTTGCATTTAGGAGTAGTAACCCACACTTTTTCCGCATGAAAATGGATGAAATTTTATTATTAGCTGAGCCTGGATATTCATATGTATGCTATCACAGAAAACACACCAAGATTCACGCATTGAATGCCTATATCTGGAGTACTGATTTCTTTTCCTTTATCACTTCTATATGCATGAATCGTACACTTCACTTCAGGATGATTGAATGATGATTAGCTATGATATATCTGGATTAGTTAGCTTTTTTGTGATCGAAACTGAGTAGATTAGATTACCCTGCTGAAGTTGTCGTGCATGTCTTATAGAGTGAGCCGAGAGTTATATATATTTCTTTCTCCACAAATCTTGAACATCATTTCTCTACTTTTAGAAATCATTGGTGAATCTCCCCTTAGTGATTCTATTTTATGGCATTTCCCCCGCCATTAATTCCTAGCTCCAAATCTCTTATTCTAAAAAAAAAAGAAAATAAAAAGAGAGGAGAACATTCTTGTATATCATTATCTCTCTCTGAGTTGGGATCATTGTATATATGATTAAAAACAAAAAAAACAAAAAAAAAGAGAAAAAGAAAAAGAAAAGAGGAAAAATCCTCAATAAAAGATCCCATCTCACTTTCTTTCTTTCTTCCTTCTCTTCTTTGCCTTTGGAGCTATATAAAAATGGGGATGTAAATATTTTTGAGCCACCACGCTTATAGATAAGCTTGGGGGAGGGGATCCATTGATGTGTGAGAGAGTGACTACTTGACATTGCACGACAACCTAGGCTAAGTAATATTCTATACTCGGAGAGATTGTTTCTAGCTTTACGAAATCCAGAAATCTAAGCCTAGCGTTCATTTCATGAAATCCATACTTTTCTATTCCCTCTATTCTATGATGTGATACTCTTATACTCCAGATAGAAAGCGTTCAATTGAAAAGTGTGTGATCTGAGATTTGTATACCGCTTTAGATGATTCAGGCGATGTTAATTTTAAAATTATTCCGTTTTTCATGATTATACCGTTGTTCGTGGGTTTTCTATTTTCTACTTGCACTATTATACTATGATATCAAAATGAAGTTCTTTGACATGTATTTCTCACTCGATGCATGCTATTAGAGTAAGTGAAACCCACGTCCTGAGAAAATGATCTAGCATCCTACCTCTTCTTTCTTTCTTTCTTTCTTTATTCTCATTTGGTTTTCATTCTTCTTCGTTTTTCATTTTTTCGTTTTTCGCCGTTTTCGTTTTCCGAATCCACCGAGTTCGCCTTTTACTTATCTTCCTCGAGGACGAGTAAGAGGCAAGCTTGGGGGATTTTGATCACTCCTCATTTTACACCTTTTTTCCGCATGTTTGCATGCCATTTAGATCGCCCAAATCATGTTTTTCACGATATATCGACGATATTGCGATGCTTTTCACGATTTGTTGTTTTTGTCGCATTTCAGGTGATTTGGCGCGATTTGGAGTGATCATGAGATGCGCTCACTTTAGACGGCCACCGACGACCTCCCCGAGGAGTATTTTGCTGTTGGAGAGGAGCGGAAGAAGAATGGACGTCGCAGGAGCGACGAGGAGGCCAAAATAAGCAGAATGGGCATTTTTTGTGTCCCACTCGGCCGAGTGGAGGAGCCACTCGGCCGACCAGCGAGACACTGCTCGGCCGACCCGTTCAGACACGATTTCCATGTGTACTCGGCCAAGCGACGGAGTCCACATCGGCCGAGTGACGATACCACGTCCGCCCGAGTGGCGCCCAGACGAAGCCCCTCCAAAATACCGAAGTTACTGTTTTTCGGCCATCTGAGCTTCAGAAGACCCACTCGGTCGAGTGGTAAACCACGTCCGCCCGAGTGAAGTGAAGCCATCGGCCGAGTGACGATAGCTCACTCGGCCGAGCCGCCCCCGAACTGAAGACCCCTGAAGCCCCCGACTTACTGGAAAATTGACAGGGTTTTCACTCGGCCGAGCGACTTTTGTCACTCGGCCGAGTGCGATGCGCTGCCTGTAGCGAAATTTGCGGAAAAGAGGCTGTGCAGGGGCGTTTTGGTCAGGATTTTTGGACGATTTTTGGGGCTATTTAAGCCCTGTTTTTACCCTAGTTTGGAGAGCCATCTCTTAGATTTTTTGCAGCTTTTTGAGACTACTTTTTAGCTTTATTTTTTGTGATTGGAGAAGAGGGAAAACTTGGATTTTTGTTGGATTAATTGAAGAACTACTTTGGTTTGCATCTCTCTTCCCCAAAAACTCTATTTTTATTGTTTATATCATTGTTTTGATGAATTCCGTTGCCTATTTCATTGATTATTTTTGTGCTATTGCTATGATTTGTGAGTAGTCTCCACGTCTTGGGGCGTGGGGATGAACCCTACAAGCCCAATTTCGTATTTGTGATAAATTGGTGGAAATTGTGCTAGAATCAATAATTAGAGATTAGATTGGGATCGAATTACTACGGATAGCTAGGTATTCATATCAATTGGGATTTGCAAGAGATTGGATCCCAATTTGATAGGAAGCCCTAGAAATCCGAATTGGGTTGGAGTCGGATTTTCGAAGTATCGGTTTGCAAGAGATTGGACCGATACTAGGATCTCCGGTTGCAATTCCGTGCCGATACCCGTTTGTAAGAGATTGGACGGGTAGGAACTATCCTAATTTAGATTGTGGACCGAGTTTGCAAGAGATTGGGCTCGGTGCGCAATTGGACGATGATGTTGATCCTAATGCTAGCCTTCCTAGGCTAGGGTTTGCAAGAGATTGGACCCGACCCTAGGATAGCTATAGACCGGCAACAGCGCGAGAGCGTGAGCTTGGTTCTACATTCAGTTGCAACTAGTTCATCTAAGTTCTCATTCTAGCAATTTTGATACCGACGAACCACATTTATGAAATACGGTGAGTAGCGGGAATTCCCCATTCCCTAGACGTTCTTTATTTGATTTGATATTTCGCATATTTGTCTGACGATTGTGACAGGATCGCCCAAGGCAATTCTCTCTATTCTTAAATAGCCAGGTGGATTAGGAGCAAGCACGGTCATTCGTCCTCCCTATGTTCGATACCCGGTCGCCGCTATACCGTGCGCTTGCGGTAAAACTACAACCGCTCTTTGGGTGTCTACTCGGAAGCGATCAAAGCCCCACCGATACGAAAATCGGTGTCACCGGTGAAGCCGAGGCCCGGAGCAAGCACTAGCTTGGGGGAGTCACCCCCCAACACTACCCGAGGCAAAGGAGAACCGAGGAAGAACGCCCCGCCACAACATCCAAATTTAAGCGCTCTTCCCAATAAATTCGACGGGTGCATCTCATATGCACCCAGTATCCCGCATTGAATTGAAAATCAAAGGGGGTCGAGCTCAAGACCTTAAACGAGCACTTGTCGGGAGGCAACCCGACGGTTATCGCTTTATTTTTACTTTTCATTTATTTTTGTTTTAGAAATTATTAGTGTTTCGAGTCGTTTGCCTAAAAATTTCGTGATAACGGGTCTTATTTTTCTTTGACAGGAGAGGAGAAAGGGATATCTATCATTAGGAGGATGAACAAGGCGATGAGGAGCACTCCAGGAATGCGCTCGATGCTTAGGAGGAAGATGAAATCGACTGGAGGAAGAAAAACAGAGTTTAGAGCCCAAACGAAGCCAAACAGCAGAAAACAGGGTTCACTCGGCCGAGTATACTAGTCACTCGGCCGAGCACATAAGTTCGTCCGCCCGAGCGGCTCACGAACGAGGGAAGTCTGCTGTACCCAACTCTCTGTTTCTTTTCTTGATTTCAGTATAAATTCCACTCGGCCGAGTATATATATTCACTCGGCCGAGTAAAACTGATACGCTCCTAGGGCGAGTAATGCCGAGTAGCTTAAGCCACTCGGCCGAATGGACTTCTTCCACTCGGTCGAGGGTGGCAAGGCCACTCGGCCGAGTCATTAGCGGGGAGGAAATTTCCAAAATATTTCCGTTGCGTTCACTCGGCCGAGCGAATTAGTCACTCGGCCGAGTCGTAACTTTTTCTATAATAGGGGGAGCGGGACGGCGCGTTTTTCGAAACGAGAAATAAACTCAAAACCGCCCGATCGCCCCGACCCTTCATTTCCTCGACCGCTGCACTCCCCCTCACTCGCCCGACCTCGCTCGCCGCCGCCGCGCTCGACCGACCACCGCCGACCGACGCCTCCTCCGCCTCGCCCGAGTCGCCGCCGGCGACCACCTCGCCGGCCGAGCTCCGGTACCCTTATTTTGCCTATTTCCTCCTATTTTGCGTATTTTTCGACGATCCGTGTGTTTAACGTACCCCATATTCAAATTAACTTCATAATCTATCTATCATACCCCTAACCCCCCATACATTTTGAATATTACTCGCTGATATCTTCGTTTGATGTGCATGGTATATTGGGGAGCTTAGGGGAGCCCAGGGGAGCTTCCGGGGAGCGTTTTTGGCTTCGTGGAGGCAACGTCTTCGCACGCGTCCACTATATTGCTCTCGCGGCATCTTACGGTATACTCGTTCCTCTCTTTTGCGCACGCCGCATTTTTTACGTTTTTGGTGAGCACCCGGGGCCCACATGCCGCCCCGGACACGGCCTCGCACCAGGAGTGCTTCCGCCAAGCGGAAGCGGCCGGATGAGCCCGGTCCTTCCCATGAGGTGGAAGACTCTCCTCCGCCTACACCACCACACCCCGTTCAACCCGTACAGCCTGCAGACCCCGCACACCCCGCACAGCCTGCAGAGCCCATTCACCCCGCACAGCCACTCCCTGCCGTCCCACAGCCACCACCACCACCACCGGCTCCACTGGTCGGGCCGCTGAGGATTACGTTCCGAGACGACGCACACCGTGCCGTCTTCGAGCGTATCTCCCAGCGCTCGATCGTACCCTCCAGGTTCGCACACCTTGCAGACCTAGGACGCCTGGGGGTACTCGAGGGGATGCTCACGTTGTATGACAACGTGGGTTGGCAAGATTTCTTCCAAGTGTCGGCGGACACCTTCGTCTGTCCGACACTTGAGGTGCTTAGTTCTATCGCCCGGACCGGCGAGGGATGCTCGTTTAGGTTTATGGACCGAGAGTGCCAGGTCACTCTCGGTATGATGAGAGCTTTCTTTTCGTGGCCCGATGTCCCCGGGGCCGACCGTGGTTACGCCCCCACTCACATTCCCCCACCTTCCTTCGATTCCGGCGCTTTCTGGGCCCGGATCACGGGTTTACCAGCTGCCTTCGACCCTAGTAGGGCCAAGGCCTCGGCCATCTTCCACCCTTGCCTCCGCATAGCTCAGCGCCTTATGGCGACTACCTTTTTGGCGAGGTATGAGCCTGGGACGATGTCTACACCGGAGCTTTATATGCTCTATGCGATGACGCGCCCCAGAGCTCTAGCTAGGGATAGTGACGAGTTGGTCCCCGCCGTCGTGATTGATATCGCGAGCTGGTTTTTGGACCGCATCATCGTATCGGTGAGCGCTCGCTCATCGATATGTTGCGGCGGTCTGATCACCCAGCTCGCCCTGATGACCGGCGAGGACTTTCCGGATGACGTGCGACGAGCCCCGGGCCCCACTTCACTGTCCATAGACATCATGGCCCGGATGAAGATGCTACGTCCGCACGGTCAGCGGCACTGGGTTTGGTTGCACGGTCCCTATGGTGCGGATTACATGATCCTTCTGAGCCCAGCTCGGACACAGATAGCACCAGCACAGGTGGACTGGCTTCCGGCGATGGATCTCCTGATCCCCGCTGCCTACGTGCTTGAGGCTGAGGAGGCCGAGCAGGCTGAGCAGGCCCACGCTGCACCCGCTGCACCCGCTGACCCCGCTGCACTTGCTGACCCCGTGGCCCCTCAGCAGCCTGAGATTTCTGCTGCTCCCGACACCTCTGTCCACACTTTTGCCGGTGTTGGGAGTACACTCGCTGAGCCCACCTCCACTACCTCCACCACCACCACCACCACTCCCACCACAGCTGGCCCTCTGTCCGTTGAGCCCGTTTCCTCCGCCCTACCCGATCGCCCACCGACTATAGTTGAGAGTGGAGAGCCCTCTTTTACTGCCGTCGTGGAGACCGTGGTCACCACCTCTGTCTCCACTGCAGCCGTTTTTCCTGAGAGTGTCGTGACGTTTGTTCCCATGTCTGTGTCACCGACCTCTCTGGTCGCCTCGTCGCCACTTTTATACTCCACTTCCGTTGCTACTGCTTCCACCTCATACCAGCCTGTTCCCCAGCCTCGCACTGAGACTAGGCCCACACTTGTGAGCACATCACCCTTCCTCCATATACCTGCTGAGCCCATCCACTACACCACCCGAGTCCGCCAGCCCCGTCCTGCACAGCACAGATAGGTGCGTCCCTCTGCACCACCTCCCCCTGACACTGTACTTTAGAGCATTCGTGCTCTCGAGGGGGCGGTGAGTGCCCTCAGAGGTGACCTCAGGACCATGTCTGCCACCGTCACCGCTATGGCCAGCCGCTTCGACCTACTTCCGGGCATTCACTATTGCCTCACTCAGATTCTCGAGCGGCTTCCTCGTGTACCCACACCCACCCAGCAGGTACCCACCCCCACTCCTACACACACCCAGCCTGCTACCACACCCACACCCACACCCACACCCACCCAGCAGACTGTTCCCCAGCCACCACCACCACCACCTCCGCCTCAGGACGGAGACGGCGCAGCCCTACCCTCTTAGGCACCCTTGATGCCATTGATCCTTTTTGCCGTCATGCTGCCCGTCTCTGATCGGTCCTGATGATTTTTTCCCACCCCCTCCCCTCACTGTTTTGGGTCCACATTTTGTTCATATCTTTCTATATCATTTTTGGGAGAGAGGGAGAGATTTTTGGTGTCACACTTTTATATCCGATTCACTCCTTTATCTGCAAGCATCATGTCCGCATCATATTTTTCATTTCATTATTTTTATTTCTTTTTCATCATGCATGCATCCTCACCTTCCCCTCACATTACACATCTCTCGGTGTGCCACACTTCGCACATTGAGGACACTGTGCACTTTAGCTTGGGGGAGTGAGTTCTCACGTTCTTTTCGATTTACCACCTTTATTTTTAGTTTTTTCACGCCATTTTCCGCATTTGCACTCACTTTCATCACTTGTTCTTTTTTTAACCATGCATCACGTTTTTTCTCATTTTCTTCGTGTGCTGCATTGTAAATAGCTTTATTTTCCCTCTTTATCTTTATTTCTTTTTCATCTCATGCTAGAGATGACTTTTCTGTGATGACGATGACGTGGAGTTAGCTTTCTCTATATGCATGCTATATTTGTCATGTCTTAGATTTTATTTCTGATATCATATGCTGTGATTTTCCTTGCATTTAGAGATAGTAACCCACACTTTTTCAGCATGAAAATGGATGAAATTTTATTATTAGCTGAGTCTGAATATTCATATGTATGCTATCGCAGAAAACACACCAAGATTCACGCATTGAATGCTTATATCTGGAGTACTGTTTTCTTTTCCTATATCACTTCTATTTGCATGATTTGTACATTTCACTTCAGGATGATTGAATGATGTTAGCTATGATAAATCTGGATTAGTTAGCTTTTTTGTGATCGAAACCGAGTAGATTAGATTACCCTGCTGAAGTTGTCGTGCACGTCTTATAGAGTGAACTAAGAGACATATTTATTTCTTTCTCCACATATCTTGAACATCAATTCTATATTTTAAAATCATTGGTGAATCTCCCCTTAGCGATTCTAATATATGGCATTTCCCCCGTTATTAAATTCCTAGCTCCAAATTTCCCAAAACCAAAGAAAGGAAAAGAAAAATTCTTGTATATCCTTATTTCTCTTTGATTTGGGATCATTGTGTATATGTGATATAAAAAAAGAAAAGAAAAAGAAAAGAAAAGAGAAAAGAATCTCAATAAACGATCCCATCTCATGTTCTCTCTTTCTTCCCTCTTTTTGTTTATATTTTTATTACTTTTGGAGCTTCATAAAAATGGGGATGTAAATATTGTTTTTTTGTGCCACCACGCTTATAGATAAGCTTGGGGGAGAGAATCTAATGACGTGTGAGAGAGTGACTACTTGACGGTGCACGACAACCTAGGCTAAGTAATATTCTATACTCGGTGAGATTGTTTTAGCTTCACGAAATCCAGAAATCTATGTCTAGCACTCATTTCATGAAATCCACGCTTTTCTATTCTTTCTATTCTATTGCGTGATATTCTTATACTCCTCATAGAAAGCATTCAATTGAAAAGTGTGTGATCTGCGATATTGTATACCGCTTTAAATGATTCAGACGATGTTAATTCTAAAATTATTCCGTTTTTCATGCTATATCGATATTCTTGGGTTTTCTATTTCTATTTGCACCATTATACTATGATATCGAAATAAAATTCTTTGACATGTGTTTTACATTCGGTGCATGCTATATGAGTAAGCAAAACCCACGTCCTGAGAAAAATGATCTAGCAGCTTCCCTCTTCGCTTTCTTCTTTCTTCTTCGGTTTTCGTTTTTCGTTTTTCGTCGTTTTCGTTTTCTGAATCCACCAGGTTCGCCTTTTACTTATCTTCATCGAGGACGAGTAAGAGGTAAGCTTGGGGGATTTTGATCACTCCATATTTTACACCTTTTTTCCGCATGATTGCATGCCATTTAGATCGCTCAAATCACGTTTTCACGATTTATCGACAATATTGCGATACTTTTCACGATTTGTTGTTTTTGTCGTATTTCAGGAGATTTGGAGGGATTTGGAGTGATTCCGAGATACACCTACTCCAGAGTGTCACCGACGACCTCCCCGAGGGGTATTTTGCCATTGGAGAGGAGCGGAAGAAGAAAGAACGTCGTAGGAGCGACGAGGAGGCAAAAACACTCAGAATGGGCATTTTAGTGTCTCACTCGGCCGAGTGAAGGAGTCACTCGGCCGACCAGAAGACCCCGCTCGGCCGGCCAGATCGGATACGCTCCAAGCGTGCACTCGGTCGAGCATCGGAAGCCACATCGGTCGAGTGACGAAACCCCGTCCGCCCGAGTGGCGCTCAGACGACGCTCATCAAAAACTCCCAACTTACTGTTTTTCGTCAGTCTGCGCATCAGAAGACCAACTCGGCCGAGTGGCAATTGCCGACCGCCTGAGTGAATAGAAGCCCATCGGCCGAGTGACGACAACTCACTCGGCCGAGCGACGCCCGAAGTGAAGACCCCCAAGACCCCAGACTTACTGGAAATTCTCAGGGTCTCCCACTCGGCCGAGCGACTTTTGTCACTCGGCCGAGTGAGCCACGCTGCGTGTAGCGTAAATTGCAATTTTCAGGCTGTGCAGGGGCAATTTTGTCACAGTTTTTTGGGCGATTTTGGGGGGTATTTAACCCCAGTTTTTAACCTAGGTTAGAGAGCTTTTCCTTACTTTTTGGCAGCCTTTTAGATTAAACTTTTTAGCTTTTGATTCTTGTGATTGGAGAGGAGAGAAAAGGTTATTTCTGTTGGATTCTTGGAGAACTCTATTGGTTTGTCTCCCTCTTCATTAAAAATCTCATTTTTATTGCTTATTTGAATATTGCCATGAATTCTATTGCTATTTCAATTGATTATTCTTGCATTTGTCATATGATTTGTGAGTAGTCCTAACGTCTTGGGGCGTGGGGATGAACCCTACGAGCCCAATTTCCGATTTGTGATGATTTGGTAAAACTATTGCTAGAATTGCTATTAGGGTTAGTTTGGGATCGATATACTACGGATAGCTAGGTGTTCATATCGATTGGGATTTGCAAGAGATTGGATCCCAATTCGATAGGAAACCCTAGAAATCCGAATTGGGTTGAAATTGAGTTTCCGTAGTATCGGTTTGCAAGAGATTGGACCGATACTAGGGTTCTCGGTTGCAATTCTGTACCGATACCCGTTTGCAAGAGATTGGACGGGTAGGAACTATCCCAACCTAGGTCGCACCCTGAGTTTGCACGAGAGTGGGCTCGGGATGCGATTGAACGATGATGTTGATCCTAATGCTAGCTTGCCTAGGCTAGGGTTTGCAAGAGATTGGACCCAAACCTAGGTTAGCTATAGACCGGCAACAGCGCGAGAGCGTGAGCTAGGTTTTACATTCAGTTGCAACTAGTTCATCCGAAATTCTACCCTAGCAATTGTGATACCAATGAATCACATTGACGAGATACGGTGAGTAGCGGGGATTCCCTATTCCCTAGGCGTCTTTATTTGATTTTATATCCCCATACTTTGTCTGACGATTGTGACAGGATCGTCGAAAGGCAAATTCCCTCTTTTCTGTTCCTATAGCCAGGTTGTTTGGAGAAGGCAATGTCATACGTCCTCCCTGTGTTCGATAACCCGCTCACCGCTACACCGTGCGCTTGCGGTAAAACTACACGGTCGCTCTTTTGGGTGTACGCCCGGGCGCGATCACCCTCTCACTGTTCAAATGGTAGTTGTTGGAGGCCATCAGGGTATTAATTCTTCTAAACTTTGAGTTCGCCTGGTTATTCAAGGAAAAGAGGAATTGGGAGATGATTATCAGCAAAACAAGAGGAATAGAAAAAAAGAAAGAATAAAAGAAAAACGAAAAACATAGTCTAGCAAATCTAAAATTAAGCTAATATCAATCCGCTAACATCCCTGGCAACGATGCCAAAAACTTGATTAGTTTATAAATTATCGCAAGTGTATATGTTATCGTAGCACAAACGGGTCGATCCCATGGAGGTTCATGATTGAGTACCAGCCAATTCTAGCTTACGAGTTAGCTATGTGAATTCATCTTAAGGTGACAAGATTATATTAAAGATGAATATCCGTATGAGTTTTAGAGTTAAGCGTTCCAACTATTATGAATTGAATATAAATATGATCTTGATACCAAATTATTGAACTAATGCTTAGGTGGATTATTGGTCCTTAATCAATACCTAGAACCTTCTCTTGAAGCGTAAAAGGCATGTCTAGCATGAGATGATACATGATCGCGGCCCCCGAGAGGGGACCGAGCGATGCTAATAAAAACTGCAGCACACGGGTTGTGTGTAGTCGCTTACGGGTTGAACACGAGGAGGAGATCAATGAATATCAGTTCCTATGGGTCTTCGAATGAGATCACGTGATAGTTATGGTGAATGGTCGGTGAATGGTAGAAAAGTGTGGTCAAGGGGTAAAAGCTCTAGGGCATGGGGAATCCCTGCCATTTGACTAGGGTTAAGGTTAAATTAATAATCGATAGGTTGCTAGGTTCATTGGGACTCGGGAGAGGTCAAGTGACCTAAGGGCATTCGCCTATCCATCACTATCATGATGCATGATAGGTTCTTCCCTTATGTCATGTCCTACCCGCCGCTGGTGCGATGCAATGATAAGCCAACACAACCTACACTGATGTCGGGATTCTTCGATGCATCATCAGGTGCATTACGCTCGACGAATATCCCTAATCTTCCTCCCGCCCACAGTGGCGTTCAGGGATTAGACCAACATTGGGAGAGCTATAATCGGTGCCTATTGGTGTATCATTCACACCGATAGTATGGATCGTCCTATGGATCGGATCCCCGGGTCGGTCTCGACTTTTAATCGGCGACCGACCCGATCGCCCTGAAGGGAGGGGTCGAATCTAAGTCGATAATAATCGTCTTAATGTACCTCTAATCTCAACTAGACCAGCAACCAAATCAGTTATTTAGTTCAACCCATGGCCCCAATCCAATGGGGTTCATCCCATTGCCCTAGATAAAAACTACTCACTACCCATTAGAATAGAAGGGAATTCTAGCAATATGTAAGCGTTCAAAGCCATGGATTCAAGCTACAATAGCGATAGATGATAAAACAACACAGCAATAACAAAGAGGGAAAAATTCTATTAAAAAGAGATACAATATTACACTAATCAATGTTTAGAATAATAAAAACAACTGAATAAAAGAGTTAGAATTCTTACAAAACGACCCAAAACCATAGAAAAGATAGAAAAACTGCTGAAAACAAGATTCCTCTCGCAGGAGGATGAAGGGGCGCTTATATACGCATGCCCAAAAGATAAAAATATCCCCCAGATACACCCTAAAAATCGTAGGGAAGGGGTTTGATGCGACTGCATCAAGAAACAACGCGGTCGCGTCATTCCCTAAATGAACGGGGGATTGGGGGCTTGGCCACGTGGTCGCGTCAATGGAAACTTGGCCGCATTGAAGATGGTCACGCGGCCGCGTGGTGTGTTGACATGGGCGTGTCATTCTGCTCAGGAGGCTGTAGTTTCGCAGCCGCATCGTCTTAGCTCATGCTGGCCGCGAAAGTCTCTGATCTTCATTCTTCGCTTCACTCCAAAAATCCACTAACGCGGCCATTTGGTGGAAATTGATGCGGCCGCGTTAGAAGTGCCTCTTTGACGCATTGACGCGGCCACGCAGACATAGTGACGTGACCGCATGGAGCTTTATTCTTCACAAAATACTTCTCCCTTGCGCAATCGACTCCCTGACTTTGCTCCTTTCACCTCTTTGTGTTAAGGTCTTGCTATATGATCCCAAATCAGCAAATATCTCCTACAAAGCATATGAGGGACCACAAAGCAAAAAAAGAGACAAAAACAGGGAAAATGGGGATGAATAGAGAATGAAACGGTGTAAAACGTGCATGAAAAAGAGCGGAAAACTATATACAATAAACACTCATCAATACATGATCTTATGGCAATCAAAACATAATAAACGCATTAAGAACTACTAACAAATAAATTCTCAACATCCATTCTCACCTAATCTCATGTGAGAAATTCAATATACAATGTTCTCTAGTTTAAGATCCAAATCTCGTTGAAAATCTCAAACGAGTAGAAATCGATCTTGCAATCAATAGCCTATCGAATAAAAACCCAACTCTCGTTGATAGTTTAGGCTCAAAGGCAATCTATTAACAAGATAGATGATAGGCACAACCATATCAAAACCCAACATATAATTCAATAAAATTCAGAAAAAAGAGATCAATTCATATTAACCCATGATAGGGTTCAACTTAACCCTAAACAAGAAGATTAATCACAATTCAGGACAACAACAAGCATGTCAATAATATAGAGCATCATCAACACAAAATAAAGAGGAAAGAAAATTCTTGAATTTAGTTGAAGAGCGAAAGCAAAGGCGTGAACATCTTCAATCTTCAATCCTTAAGGAAAAGTCACAAAAACTATCTCCAAGAACAATTGAGTTGCCGTAGGAGAAAACAAAATCAAAACCTAGAAAAAACGTTTGTTTTCAACTTTACAAACGAGTAATTATAACCCCTAAAGAGTTCCAAACTGATTTGGCTTTGAAAACGGCCTATAACTCAAATCTGCGTTTCGGCATGGTCATGTCGTATCTGGCACGACCATGTCAATGTGTTGTGCAGAAATCTGGATGTTTTGCCTACTTTGCACTATTGGTTCTTGAGTTTAAGACCAATGTTATTTTGATGATGATCAACATTATGTTGTGTGCTAATCATCTTATATGTTTTAGTCTTAGATTTACTAATGATTATCTTGATGAGGAGACAAAGCATATTGGTGATGTGGATGATGGATTCAAGGCTTGGGTCAAAAGCATTGCTTGAAGATTGAAGTATTCAAGTGCAATTTTCATATCTTCTTCAAGTATTTTGGCTTTTTTATAGAATTGTTGTAGCCTTGTACACACACACACACACACACACACACACACACACACATTTGCATCATTTTCTATCATAGGGAACCATATGAATATCCTAGAACCCATCTCATTTGATCCCATGCTCAAAACACTCTTTATAATGTATTTAGAGCAGGATCAGACGTCTGGTATAGAGTCACCATACGTCTAGCATGTCAGCTTTTGAGCTTGCTTGACATGACCATGAGTCAGTCGTCTGAAGTTTTATGACCCGACGTCTGAACAATTCATCAGAAATCTGGACCAATAACTCATGTCGACTTAACAGGGTGAGTTATTTTTCATGAACTCTCTATCTTTATCACCTACATTTGTATTCCCTCTGTAGATGGCTTGCCAGACGACAGAACAGTTGACAGGCCATCTAACAAGTGTTCTCAGACGTCTGACTGTCTTGTGTTGGAATTTCTGCAATTTATTTCTATCTTTAAACTTATTCCAATTTTTGTGTGATTAGAATTTCTCATCCATTCCTAGATCATCATATTTCATTTTTTTATCTTTCCAACACATCTTGAATCACCTCAATATGTGTCCAATTGTGGAAGTTATGTTTGTTTTGGTGATATACTGTTTTTCTGGGAAGAGTCTGTCAAACCAGACTTGCATAACGTCACACCAAAGGTCTGGCCACTCTTCATCAGATGCCTGGTCCTTATAAATATGACGTCCGTTCGTCCCCAAAATCTAGTTGTTAGGGATTTTTAGCTAGCCGTTTCTAGCCTTTTTTGTCATTTTATGGGCTGTTTTGAGGGGCTATTTATGCTAGTTTAAGAGTGGTTTTTTGGCATCTGTCCACACTTATAGAAAGAATTTTAGAGAGCCAAAAGCTTGAGGATAAAGCTCATCATCATCTTCACCCTCTCTTCTCCAACTCTTTTTGAATGATCTAGAGGTTGAGACCCTAGCCTAAGGAGAAGCTCCCAAGTGCATCAAGTTCATCATCTCAAGCACTTGGTTTCCACACTTCCATGCCTTCATCTTCACATAGGTAATATCTATTCAAGGCATATGTAAGTTTGAAGTTTGTGTGAAATTTGTTTCAATGTAACCTTGCTCCCGGGTTGTGGGAGTGTCTCTCTGGAAAGTGAGGTTGGCCCTTGGAATAGGGTGTGCTCTTGGAAAAGGGTGTATCACTTGGAATGGTGCGTGTTGGTATCCTAGAAGGGATTTTGTATTTGTACTCCTGTAGTGGGAGAATTTTCAACCAAGCACCGGGTTGTGGTGTTGGTTATTTGTGTCTTGGAAAAGGCTTGTTAGTGGATCCACGGAGTACGATTGCAACGTAGGCCTGGAGTAAGATCGCCTTGGAATAGGGATCCAGACCACGACACGCCTCGTGTGTTTGCATTTTGATTTGGAATATTTCTATTTGTTGATGTTGTTGTTGATCTATTTGTTTTACATTTCCGCTACGTTGTGCGCTTAATTTTAGTAACTTTTAATTACGCACTTTTGCTTGCCATTACACAATTCATTCCTCCCTTCTAGTGTAATGTGTTGCCACAGGTCCCAACAAGTGGTATCATAACCTTGATTTGGTGGCTATTGCAAGCATGATGTCGGTGTCTCAACAACCATCCACCCTTCTTCCTGTTTTCAATGGCAAACACTTATCAAAATGGAGGAAGAACATGTGGAGTTGGCTTGAAGAGCAAAAGCTATCAAAGTTTATTACTTCGAATGCTCAAGCCCGGAATGCATTGGTCAATGCCCTCTCCCTGATCATTGCAAGGAAATTAATGGATTTCGAGAAGGCATATGAGATATGGGATTATCTAGGAGCAAACTTTGGAAAGGAAGAGATCGACTCAATCGAGTCTTGCGATGATGAGAGCATCGATGGCAATGAGGTATCTCGTAAATATCTCTTTGATCTACGCTATAATGCTTTATTAGCTAGATATGACTCTCTCAAAGAAAAAATAAGAAGCTTGAAAGAGATGCATGCACACACTTCCTTATCATCCGAACCTCATGATGATACACAAATCATTGCATTGAATCAAGAAAAGATTGCTCTTGATTCACGTGTGTGCATGTTGAGTAAGGAGAATGACTCTCTTAAAACTCAAATTGAGTATTGCTCATGAGTCTGGATGATGCAAAAGTTATTTTTGAGTAATCACGAGCAATACAAATCGTATGCAGCAGGTGTCGAATACATGGATGAAGTGGTATGAGTATCGACTAATCGTGTATCTAGTTAGCTACTTGTTCGGCTCCCTGACTCACACGCAGGGGCGCGAATCACCGCAAGTGCACGGTGTTTGCAGTATATAAAGATTGTCGAACTCTGGGGAGGCATTTGTTTAGTGTTTAGCTTGTTGGATGAGGGATAGTACTGGTCAGGGGGTTGTCACATGAAATTCGATCGTTACAAAGAAATGGGTTTACGAAATAATTAAAGTCCAAGGCATTCGGGAATCCCAGCTACTCCTTTCGGTCATGGATGTCAGGTTAAGGTTCCTTTCGTTGAACTACGAATGAGGGTAGGAGTGCCACATTTGGAGATGGGAACGAGTACTTAACTTCAGTTGTCCTACTCGTCTAACGTATCCCTATGCGTTGCTCTACATATGCAATCAGCTTCGTATAGGAATGCATGCATTACGCTTGACACTGGTTCCCATATAACAATCCGTATCCACTTGCCTGATCTACAAATTGGGATACTACACTAAGATTGGTTTCTAGCAATCAGGCTACTCTCGTAGTCACCGACTAGTGGATTGGGGATTAGTAATCACCCCTAGTGCTCGAGTCACTTTCATGATCACGAGCACTAGAAAGCGGCCACTAAGCCCTAATCGGATTCATGGGGATCTTCCATAGAATATGGAGATACTTTCGCAATCCTACAATTCTAAGGCTAATCCCACAAAACCCTTGTTTGAACTACCATAGAGCAACCTTAGGTTCGTCCAACTAAGGTTAACCTAACATCCAAGCCTTAGGATCCTATGGTTCATCCCTAAGCCCTAGAGCTACACTACTTAGACATCTCGATAGCAATAATAATGAGAGCAATAACAAGATTCATCGCAGGCATGGCAATCATATCAAAACTAATATCAAAATGTAGAGAATGCAATGTAAAAGAGGAATATAATAAAAATAACGAGTTTGAGCCGTTCACCCATGATCAAACCGAAGGAAGAAGATACAAGAACTCATCCTCTCCCAAAGTGACGGCTCCAAATCAGCTAAAACAAAAGTTAACCTAATCTAAAAACTCAGTTTACGTAAATAAAAAACCCAAAAAGTTTCGGGTTTCCCAAAAATCCACTCCGAAACCTGTTAAGAAAGCCATAATCTTAAGGCTGTTGACGACATGCTCAGCCGAGCGGGGTAGCCTCTCGACCGAGCACTCTCTTGTGGCTCCCACTGGGCATTCTGGAGAAGGGGCCGCTCGGCCGAGCGCACCCTAGTGCTCGATTGAGCTCCATCTGAGCTTCATTCTTTGGCCTAGGCAGAAAAAAGCCACTCGGTTGAGTGGGGAAGCCGCTCGGTCGAGCTAATTAGGAAGAGAGTTTTGCTCTTTCTTTCAGCTCGTTAGGAAGTGAGGCCGCTCGGTCGAGCGGGAAAGCCGCTCGACCGAGCGAATTAGGCAGAGAGTTTCTAGGCCAAATCGAAGGTCTTCTGCTGAGGGTCGCTCGGTCGAGCGAGGTGGGTCGCTTGGCCGAGCGACCTACTGCCTGAAGCTCTCTTTGGCCTTTTCCTTATTCTTTCTTTATGGGATCCCATCCCAGCTGAGCATATGGCACGCTCGACCGAGCGGCCTGGAAACTCAGCATGGATCCACTTGGTTCTCTCTTCTTCTTTCCCTTCCTCTCTTCTATCTCATTTCTTTCTCTCTCCTTTCTTTCCACCTTTCTTTCCTTCCTCCTTTCTTTCTTTGCTATTTCTTATCTTTTCTCCTTTAAGTCATCAAACATGGTGACATGAGCTCCGGTATTCGGTATCCGTGTCCATCATCCATTTTCGCTCCAAATCACGCCAAAGTTCCTGAAAATCCAGTAAACACTGCGAGAATCAAGTATATCGTAAAAAGCACGGTAGAATATAAAAAGGTGAACTTTGGGCGATCAAAATTCTATGAAAATGTGTGACAAATGTATGGAAAATATGGACACATTAAAATCCCCCAAGCTTATCTCTTACTTGTCCTCGAGGAAGACGAATAGGAAGTTCACCAAGGAGTAAAAAAATAAAAGAAAAAGAGCAGCAAAGTAGAGAAGGCGGTAATTAATTCTATCAGATCTCGCATCAATCACCGCATGCCATGGAAACTCGAAAAAGTAATCACACGGTAGCATTGGAAATATTCATACTCTTATATAAAAATGAAGTGCTTAAGATTTAGAGATGAATAATGGGGATCTCTCTAGCGCTCATGCAATTAATTTATATTACATTCCAACACTTCATAGCATCATAATATACATAACGATGGACACACACTTTGCAATCAAAAGTTAATAACTGAAGCATAGAATTCTCATGCAACGCAAGTAGTAAAGAATGGAATGGTGCTCAGAAAAGCATAAACTCACATCAAGTCATAGGAAGTTCTCATATCCCAATTTATCGTTAAGTTTCGGGATTATCAATCCTAGCCATTCATGCACAATATCCACTCTAATGTGTCAAGCTCACTCTTTTTAGTCAATGGATTCCCCCCAAGCTTGTTTGGCTCGGTGTAGCTCAATTTTTGGTATATGAATTTTGGATTTGATTCCCAAAATAATTTGCATTTTTTCTCCAAGGATTTCTGGACTTTGAAAGCTTTAGAAGTTGAGATATGACTTTTGATTTTTGTAGGAGCTATTGATTGTTTCACTTTGCATTTTTGGCTCCTTGGCTTTTGTTTTGCATTTTAAAAGTCATTCAATTTTTGAATTTGGCGTTGTTTTGAGTTGTGGAGAAAATTATAAAGTGTGAGGATCTTTGGGAAAAAGATACATGGAAAACAATTTCAGGGGAAAATCTAAAGACATGGTAGAGAATAAAAGATATAGTGGAGAAGGAATGTTTGAATATCACTCGGTTCACTCATATTTTCATATATGTGCAAACTGTTCAGAAAAATAATCCCTTAACAATACTCTATCCTGGAATAGATTGTTCCAACATATACCAACAAGCTTTGTAGTCAGGCTATCAAATATCACAACAAGCATGCAATCAGAGATATGAATAAGAAATCAAAGCACAGCTTAGTTATACTAATGATGCTTGAACCTTGGTGTGTTTCCATTGAAAGCATACTACATACTAATTCATATAGACATGCTTAATAAATTTCAAACAATTACATATTGAGAGGTACTGAAAGAATTTTACTTAAGCACTTATAATAGATTAAGAATATGATATATCTACAATAGTGTGGCATGGAAAAAGTGTTGTGACAGCGGTGAAAGGACGAGATATATCATCATAGAGTATTCACCTAGCAAAGGGAAGAAAAGAAATAGAAAAAAACAAAAACACATGCAAGCACACAAAATGAGAAAAAACATGATGATTCTAAAAAAATAAAAATGGGGTGAAAAAGTGGAAAGAAATAAAAATAAAAAGTGAAAATAAAAAGAAATATAAAGCGATAGCGGTCATCCCCCAAGCTAAACGCAGCAGTATTCTCACTGCTGAGAACACGCATATAATGACAAAGAATGATGCTAAGGGTGGGATTAAAAAATAGAAATCCTAGAAAAAGAAATAAAAATGCAAATGCATGATCCTAATATATATGAGCAAGACATGCAAATGATGATGGTGGTGGGGGGGGGGTGGACACGTCAAAATGTGTCTCCCCAAGCTATACAAAGCTGGGCCCCGTGAGGACAGATGTGCACCAAAATAAATGGGAGAGAATTGATACATCAAGAAGGGAGAGTCAGGCAGCATCACCACCCGGTGGGGGTGGTGCCTGAAGATGCTGCAGGACGACATCAAGCTTCTCACTGTTCCATGGTTCAAGACGCTCAGGTGCATCAATAGATCTACGCAGCTCTACAACAGCACGTTCAACTCCATATAATCGAGCAGAAAAATCATGAGCGCGAGTGCTGCTGGACTCACCTCTCGAATGGGGCACACATGTGGGAAAAATATGGTGCAGAGGGAGTGTAGGCTGGGTAGAGGCAGGAGATGTGGAGGTAGGAGCATTGTAGGCCAGGGTAGACACGTCAGTGGTGGTGGCAGCAGACATGTGGATAGAAACTGCCACACTCTCCATAAGAATGGCAGATAGGGTGGTGGAGACAGTCGAGGATAGTGGTGGCAAGAACTGACGCAGTCTCGGTAGAAGGTAATGTGGGGACAGTAGTGTCAATGCTCACATCAGAAGTAGGAATATCAGTGGTTAGTGCAGGGCCCTCAGCAGAAGTGGGGACAGAAAGGGCTGCTGCTAGCTAAGACATGGGCTCAGTGGGGTGTGGCTCCTCAACGTGTGGTGGGTCAATGCCCGGTTGCTGAGTACGCTGCCGGGTAGGCTGCTCATCATCAAGATCCAGCTCATATATGGGAGGAATGTGTTGCTCCATGGGGAGGATCCAATCAACGTGCTGGTGGCCAATAAGAGTCCGAACGGGGTTCAGAAGGACCATGAAATCGGCGTTAAAATACCCATGAAGGTACACCCAGTGATGGCTACTGTGGACCCTAATAATATGCATGTGAGAAAGCATGCTAAGTGATAGGGTGGTAGGGCCTGGTGCTTTTGCCAAATCATAAGGAAAAACTAGGTTGGCACTCTGGGCGATGAGCATAAAGAAGCCACCACAACAAATGGGGCCCTTCTGTTGGGAAGCGGCAAAGATTAAACGGTTACAGAAAATTTGGGCGGGGTCCATTGAAAATGCAGGATGGGTGATAAGCTCTAGATTTTCTTCGTACGCCTCCTCGAGGGGGAATGTAAGGGCCCACAAGAGGACGAGCTGAATGGTAGATATGGTCCCAGGCTCAGGCATGCATAGGATGGTGGTGGCAAGATGGCGATGAGCAAAGCGTAGACATGGATGGATAATGGATGATGACTTTGATCGACTGGTGCTAAAGACAGGTAGGCTAGAGATCCTCACCCAAAAGTTAGTGGGGTAAATGGCGGGGGAGTATCCTTGCCAGATTTATAGGCAGACTTGACATCAGGGACAGCGGGCCACCGAAATAATTGACGAAGTGCTCCTAAGTGAACTATAACTCCTAGTTCAGTAAACTAAACACTATCCCTCTATCGGTGTAATGCAAAGAACTGAGGGCTTCTAGGGTGAGGCGAGTGTAGGTCTTTGCCGTCAACCCTAAGAATTACTCCCAGCCTAGGTTTCTATAAAGCTTCCTAACACCTGACAAAAGACCTAGTTGCTCTATGGCTCATAAGTCAGTGAACTTAATGGAAATGACTTGGCGCTTAGAGACTTCGGCAAATTTGTGACAATGTGCATTATCCATGAATTTTATGCCGTATGTCTCTAGAGGTGTGCCCTCAGGCTTTGGGGGAGGAGGAGGAGGAGGGGGGAGGAGGAGGAGGAGGAGGAGGAGGTGGTGGAGGCTCACTCGTGGGGACACGTGTCCTAGACGAGGAAGCCGAAGTTGTTCGCTTCTTCTAAGGAGGTGGGTGTGGATGGGATTGGGGTGGTGATGGCGTGGGTATGGGAAGGCGTGCCCTGTGAGGCATGGTGTACATGCTCAAGCAACCCAATAATAAAACAAAAACAATAATGATATATAAATAAAAGTGTGAGTGTGGATGGAGTATACCCAAGCAGCGATGAGCCAAGTCCAAAATCCACGAGCTCCACATGCCTTAGTGTGCAAAATCCATGCGCCCAAGCATGCAATGTCCCCCAAGCTAGTCGACAATCTTCCACGAGTTCCACGATCTCCATGAAACTCGAATTGGGGTTTGATTTTGGATCTTTTATCAAATTTTGGGGAAATCAGGAATTAGGGTTTGGAGAGGGTTGAGAGGAATGAGGTAGGTGGTGGAGATGAGGGTTGGAGGAGGATTTGAGGTGTGGGAGGTCGAAATCGAGGGAGAGGGAGAGATCTGAGGTGGTGCTTGCTCAAGGGGTTTAGGAGTGAGGGGGTGCTTGCTCGATGCTCTGGGAAGAGATCGAACGAGCATCCCAAGCCCTATTAATATGGTGCTGGGTGGTTAGTCGCTCGATCGAGTGACCAAGCGCTCGGGCGAGCATTTTGAGGGTTCGGCACTTGCTTTTGCGTTTCGTTCAGCCTTCAAATGGGTTGGTCGCTCGGTCGAGCGTACTAGACGCTCAGTCAAGCAAAATGAAATCTGACTTTGTTATGGGCTCCTCGGTTGAGCGGCCGCTACATGCATCATACTGCCTCATTTTTCGTATTCCTATTTGATTTTCAAATCTCACTTAGCGTCCATGCTTCTCCTTTTTATCATGACGTTCTGATCGTTGAGTTCTTGCAGGAATTGAAGCGCATCAGATATTTTTGAGTTAGAAGAAATTTTATAAAAAGAGTAACAAAAGTTCAACTAAAATCAAACATCGAGAAAACGGATCGGGTTGCCTCCCGCCAAGCACTTGTTTACGGTCGTTAGCTCGACCCCTGATACTCAGTGAGGCTAAATGTTGGGTGCACATGAGATGTGCCCATCGGTTTTGCTGACCAATGGAGCTAGTTGGTCAAATGCCTCCATCGGACCCTCGGTGGTCGTCTCATCCTCCTTAATATTCGATCCTCGCTTCTCTTTGTGGTGCCCTGAGGATGCCGTAGCAACCAATTAATTAATCTTCACAGCATATGGGTCGTGATCCTCCAAGGCGAGCATGGCACACTCGTGCATGGTCAATCCAACATCTGGGGCCTCGTCCAATGCCTATAAGTAGGCCACCAATGCCTTGTCGTACAGTGGGTCTATACCTCCATCATCGCTCTGCAACAAGGGGTGAGAAAAAATCTCATCGGTTATGAACTCCTCAACGAGCTCATTTTCTACCAATTCCAGATAATCGACATCCATAGTAGGCGCTCTCTCCCTCATCACCTTAGGTATCCGAAATTCCATCTCAATATTTCCCACATTGAGGAAAAGAGTGCCTTCTTGAATATCTATCAGCAGCCCAGTTATTGCCATGAATGGCGACCAAGTATAAGCTGGGATCTACAGTCCTTTGACATGTCCATGACGACAAAATCTACCGACACGCTTACCCCACCGAGAATCTGTAGTATGACATCCCTGGCCACTTCGACTGGTCGTGTCACTGATCTATGTGCCAGCTGGATCGTCATCGACATTGGCTCTAGCTTCGTCCCGGTATTGAGGTGCTAAAAAATGGATAGCGACATATGCTGGCTCCCAGGTCTATCAGTGCTCTTCTGACGGGGACACTGCCAATGGAGCAAGGAACGATGAAACTCCTCAGATCTGGGTGCTTCTTCGGCAATGTGTTGCTCCTCAGGAATGAAGACGGCTCCTTCGACAATATCACTTGCTCAGCCTTCCTCTTCACTGAAATTAGTTCCTTTAGGAACTTGGCATATGAGGGTATCTCGGTCAAGGCATCAATGAATGGGATTTTGAGCTCCACTCCCTTCAACAACTCTATGAACTTGGCATACTTCTCTGCCATCTTAGTCTTTGCCAATCTGCTTAGGAAAGGGACTGAGGCAGGGCGAGCCTTTTCCTTCTTAGCTGGCTTTGCCCTCTCTTCAATTGCCTCCTTCTCCACTGGAGGGCTATCTTTCTCGACATCCACAGGCTACTCCTTAGCCTTATCATCACCACCATTAGCAGCTACTGGCTGCTCATCTATCACCTCCTCTGGTATTGGAGTGACTGGAATCATTATCGGAGGCTCTGGGTCCTTTGTCGATAGGCCACTTCGGGTGGTGATGGCGCAAGCGCTCTCCCTTGGATTCCTCTCTGGTTAGACAGGAAGCTTGCCTTGAGCCCTTGAAAGTTGGCTCATTTGCTCTTTCAGTTATTCCACCATGGTAGAAGGCACCTTACGTGAGCTGTGTTGTCACGATTGAGCTTTTCTTGCTCCTCTATAAACCTCTCCATGGTGGATTTCAAAGAGGATATCTGCTAAGGTGGCGGTAGTGGAGGTATCAGCTGCTGACACTGATGATATCCTGGTGGCCTGTAAGGGACAAATGGTCTTTTTTCGCTTTACTGCTGCTACTGATGGGGCTGCTGCTGAGCTCCACTACTATTCCCGTATTGAAAATAGGGATGATACCTCCAGGCTTGATTCCAATATGCACCCCTATTGCCTCCTCTATCATCAGAAGTATAATTGGTCTCCTCAGTCGGTGCAAGAGGCATGTGTTAGGAGCAATTTTCGCCATGGAACACTTGCTTGACGCACTTTTCATAAGTGGCATATGCCGTGTCGGGGGGGGGGGGGGGGGGGGGGAGGGGGTGCACTAGGCCTATCATTGAGTCTGTGCTCCATTCGGGCCATTTGCTGAGTGAGAGAGTCGAGACGGCCATCAAAGTTTGCCGTCTCACTGACTTCAAATCTTCCTCCTCCTGAGGCCTTGGCAATAGTTGAGGCAGACCTGTCATCTCCCATATGCTGGTTATTGGCTGCCAAATTCGCTAGAATTCTCATGGCTTCAGCCGGTTCCTTTCCTGCGGTAGCACCATTCGCCGTGGCGTCGAAGATCATTCTAGTGTCTGAATGCATCGTATTGTAGAATGCCACAAATCCCATGACGGGATGCGATGGTTTGGGCACTGATGTTGGAGGTCCTTGAAGCGCTCCCATGCTTCATACAACGTCTCATGTTCTCCATGTTTAAAGTTTGTGATCTGATTCCACAGACAGATCATCTTCGAGGGAGGGAAGTACTTGGTGACAAAATCTTCTGCCAACTATTCCCAAGTCGTAAAAGTGTTGGGCCCTTGAGACTTCAGCCAATAATGGGCCTTCTTCTTCTTCAGGGTGAAGGGGAAGAGCCACAGCCTAATCGCATCGTCGTTGTTCCCTTGCATCTGGAATGTGGCGCACTTTGCCAAGTATGCCTCAACATGATGACTGGGGTTCTCACGTGGAAATCCATGAAAGCAGTCTTGCTGCACCAACAAGATAAGTCCCGTCTTTAGTTTGAAGTTTCATTCACAGATTGACGGTATGGCCACGGAAGAAGACGCGATGGTGCCGGGCCTCATGTAATCTCAGATCAACAATGGATTTAGAGGTTGAGGAGGAGGTCCATCAGGAGTCTTAGCCATTGATTCCCGTTTCCTTCTACTACGAGTCGCTCACTATTGCTTTTATTTCAGGATCCAAGGGTAAGAGATTCTCTGCTCCTTGTGAATGTGTTAGCATGCAAAACAAAAGAACTCAAGAAAACTGTGGAACTTTTCAGCAAAAAGAGAAAAATAGTAACAAGAAAATAAAATAAAAAGAGTGGTGGAAGATGAAGTGTGGATTGAACCTGCACTCTCCAACTCCAAGCTAAAACAAACCATTGCCTTATCGTCAACGGCGCCAAAACTTGTTCGGCTCCCGTACTGACACCCGGGACGCGAATCACCGCAAGTGCATGGTGGTTGAAGTATATAAAGATTATCGAACTCTGGAGAGGCAGTTGTTTATGTAACGGTCGCTTTTCGATCCTGTGTTTTTTGCACGTACTTTGTTTTTCGTACGCGTATTTATTGTGACCTCCTCTTAGATCCCAAATGCACGATGTTATATATCGTTGTGACTCTCAGAAAGAGTAGTTATTTGTGGAAATTTTTTGTGAACGTCATTTCACGGGTCGTTCTCCCACAAATCAGCTTTGAATGAAGGGGTGTCGTAACATTAGACTTCGATGTTTGATCTTTTTATTTTTAGTTCCATTTTTTTATCCCAGCACATAACCGATCATCGTAGTCTCGATCCTCTCGTTGACACGATCGTCCCGATATTTTTCTTATATTTATCGGACACCGTTAGACTGATAATTCACACTAATCACCTTTAATCTGTAATTAGCCTAGACCTAACCCTAATTAAAATCAATTCAAATCCCATAGGATTCCTATGTATCACATGTTATATTTCCTAGCTAACTGCACAATAGTTGTACCCTCCCCCTCTCACATACACTCTCACCAATCACCCCTAATTCCACCCTTTTCTACCCCTATTTAGCAAACCCATCCTCATTAGTCATGCATCCAACCTAGGGTTTTCATTAGCAGCCGCCATCACCTATAACCCACGCACCTTCTCTTCCATGGCCGAGCCCGCGACCACCTCTGGCCACCATCTCAGACCAAGCCCCCACCACCGACCAAGCTTCTCCTCCCATCCTCAAACCAGCCGGCCAACCCTAAAGCAGCCGAACCCCCTTGGAAACTGTCACCCATCACCTCCTCATCAACCGCACAGCTCCACCAAACAATTGGCCTTCACCCACCTCCAGCCACGGCAGCCCCAAACCGTCGAGATCTCCTCTCCCTTCTCCCATAACAGCCTGGATCTGGCCATCTCCCCTATAATCTGCCACAACCCCCCATAACCACCACCGGCCACCCTCATCAATCCACGGCCTGCCCTCTACCTTCCAGCCAGCCACCCCTCGGCCACTCCACACGACCCCTCTCTCCCCCGAGCCTCCTAGATCCGGCCCTCTCCTTTCTCTAGAATGCAGCTGTGCCCTCCACCTTTCTCTGCCGTTCATCCTCTTCCCACTGGTGTTCGTGTTTCTCGCTACCATGCCGTGTTCGCTGTCCTGTGGCCGTCTTCACCGCAAGCGCACGCCGTACCTTGCTTGCTGCCGGAATCCAACCCCTGACGTCGCTATCCAACGTCAGTGTAGCTCTCGCGTCGTATTAAGGTATACCCCGATCCGTTGGAACCCGCACACCGCATGTCTAACGAGATAAAAATCGTAATTTCCTTGCTTTGGTTAAATAACTAATTGAAGGTTAATTAATATGGGACTGTAGGTTTGGATGATTGGTTGAGCACGTAGGCAGATTCTGGACTGTTGATCTGAGAGTTGCAGCACGGTTATTTCAGGCAAGTGAAACTTGCTCAATTGATTGTTAGGCCATGTTTATGCCATTCTATGATTTTTGTGTAAAAGAGACTAGGCAGTGAAATGATAGTCGCCTAGACACTATGCTTGATCTAGCTTGACAATGAAGCTAGATCCGACACACTTGCCATGTCATTTCATGCATATTACATGTCACGTTTACTTTTTGATAAACTGTACGCATTCAATATCTGCTTGTTATACTATCATATTGCATATCACATGTCATTTCATGCATTTGAGTGTTTTGTCATGAATGTGTAGCACACGCTACAAATAAAATGTATGCTGCGACGAGTAGGATTTTGACTCCTACATCATGAATGAGGCTAGGTGCACCCCTATGCCAAATAAAGAACAATTCCTGGCTCGTGTTCCAGAAGCATGAAATGTATAAACAATTCCTGGCTCGTGTTCCAGAAGCATGAAATGTATAAACACTTCCTGGCTCGTGATCCAGAAGATGGGCGCCAGTCCATACACACGTGGAGGGATATGGTTAAGCGGTCACTCAGCGTAGAAGTTTGCCCGTACAGCAACTTCAGCTGAAAGGCGTAAACCCTGTGCACATCGTGAATGCATGTTTTTGTGAAATTGTGAAATCGTGAATAATGTTTAGTAGCTTTTTGCTACAACATGACTTGCATTGATTACTATCATGTTCATTTTAATTGCTGCATTCATGAAATAATATGCCAGGTCATCATATTTAAACTGCTAGTTGCATTCATCCTATAACTGCCATTACTTTTATGTTTCCTTGCATAAAAGTCTCCATTTTCCCTTTTGGATATTTTTGCTGACATGTGCCCTTTTCTCTTTGGGTGTCACATGTCAGGCTTTGAGTCTGAGGTAGTTACTGAGGACTACCAGGTTGCTGACGTCACGTTTGAGGCTTTTGTTGACATCCAGTTCGAGGATACCGGAGACCAGTCTTAGTCTCAGCTGGAGACTTTCTCTTAGTTGCTGTTTGTTTCCTAGTAGCTAATGTTAAGTTGTTCGGTGCGTATCACCTTATCTTGTTTTAGTTTCGGCCATGCTTGGGGCCTTTCTTTTCAGACTCTGTACTTCTTTTATGACTATATCTCTGGCTGTTTGGAATAATAAAATGGATGTTATTTTGAATGTTGGTTAATTTTATTGACTGCTTTCATATTATTATTATTGTTGTTGTTTCATTGCAATGCAAGAATCTGCGAATGGATGAACATACAAACGCTTATCAGACTATCGCTTCCCTGCTTCAAGTCTGAGCGGACCTCTTTACGTATTGCCTCTCATACTTGGGAAGCGGGGCGTGACAAATTTTTGTGGTGGCCCATGCAGGTCGTTGCACCTGCGAAATATAGAAACAATGATAATAATAAAACATCCATTGAAACATTCGAAATATTCGAGTCATAAAATTTGAGTCTAATGTAAATGTTTTCCTTGTCTTAGATGACTGGAAGACGTGTTACCCGAGCATCTTGTCTCAGCATAATAAATCCATTTGACCAGGACTATAGGAAGATCTAGTTAGACGCCCGTGCTTACTAGTTAGACATCCATGACTGTTATTTAGACACTTTGCTAAGAATTGGTATAATCATCTTATGATAACTTAGTAGCCTCTCACCCAGCCCTGACCATATTAGATTTCTAGAGTTTTTCCTTTAGTCGTTCGCTTGGGTCCATCAAATTTCAGGCCCAGCAGAACGTATAGATCGTCACATTTATTAGAAAGTCTTAGTGCTAAGTTTCTCCTAATCTTTAGTCGACCGGTGATTAAAACCCCTGATTTCTATCATTTTCCTAATCATTATACTTTTGAGCTGATGAACATAGAAACCCATCGTAGCATATTCACTAAGGTTTTTCCCGGTCGTATTTACATCTTGAATATTTGATTCACTTCCTTGCTTTTAATTCACGTGATTCCTTCATGTCGTTCATCATTAATCGTTGAATCTTCCCCATTACCATCTTGATCCTTCAAAAAGTATTTTCAATATTATTTTTTATATTCCTCTCAGTCTAAATTCTTTGAAAACATTAGCATGAGCGTAGACTTCCAACCCTTCCGTTGATTTAAATTCATTCTTTGAATTTCGAAACTTTTTGTCGAAATCTTTAAATTACTACCTTATAATATTTTCTAACCTATATCTTTCATACTCATGTAAATATCTTACTTCCTTCATATAATGAATTTTCGATAATCTAAAATACCATTTCTTCTTTTACTATATATATACTACTCAAACTTATTTCAAACAACTCATTGTACCGACCTCTAAATATTTTTCTATGCGAAAGAGAACTTCAACTTTTCAAGTATGTCCGTTTTTATATTTCTAGTTTTTCCTACTCCAAAGTTCTTAGTACAAATCTAGTTCCAATTGCAGAACAGTCACTTCATCTTTATACTAATTATTCTTTCGTCTAATCCCTACTTCATATTTTAACTTATATCATCTACACACTATTCTCCCGTGTTTTATAAGGAAATTATTATATCTTTCATTCCTTTACTTAAACATTCACAATTATAACTCTGTTTCACCTAACCAAGCTATCTCCTTACCTTGGCCGTATCTGAACCTATTCATCCCGATCATGTTTTGTTACGCTATTTGATTTCGGTTTCCTTACTATTGCTTAGTCATCCTACTAGTGCTTGCCGTTGCCTATGTCAACCTTAGTTTAGTGGTGGGCCCATTAGTATTATTGTGATGTCATCGTGGTGCATGTATTTAGAACATTGTTTTGGGCCATGTCTTAGGCCATTTTCATGTTGTAGGCATAAAAGAGACTAGGCGACGAAATGATACTCGCCTAGGCGCAATTTTAGGAACTAGCTTGACAACGAAGCTAGATCCTACATTTACCATGTTGCACAACTACCATGTCATGTTTAATTTCCATTAACGGTACGCAAATTAATTGTCATGTCATTGCATCCTTTAAGTGTTCCCGTGATTGCGTAGCTCCACTACACCTTGTGAAATGATTGAGGCTAGGTGCACCCCTATGCCAAATGAAATACTGTCACGACCCGCTTCCCTAAAATGGAGGCGAGACGTGAAAAGGTCCGCACGAGAGTGGAGCTGTGAAGCCCCAAACCCGATAAGCGTCAATAAACATAAGCAGGTCCCTGTAACCACAAACGGAACAACAATAATAACACCAAGAGAGACTGAAATAAAATCTCATATCTCAAAAATTGTCCAACATGAAAATAAGTCCAACATCTAGAAAAGCCACCAGGCTAAAAGAAAGAGTCTAAAGGCCCAGAACAAGGCCAACAAAAGCAACAACGCAACAAAGTATAAGTGCTACGCACCGACAACAAAATAGCAGTCTAAGCAAAAGGAAAACACAACGAAGACACTAGGACTGGTACCCAGTGTCCACGTACTCCTCGTCAAACACAAGCTCAGGCTCGGTGTCAGCAAACACCTCGTCCTCAACAAGGTACTCAGGCTCGTGATCTAACATGTGTCACCCAAAAGAGTAAAGGGGCACATGTCAGCAAGTCTAAAAGACTTGGGCAAGGAAACTGAAAGTAAGGAAACTAGTAACCTAGCAGTTATAGTATGCATGACATGGCAATTATAACATGAGTGCACAAGCAAGACATGGCGAGACAATAAGTACAAGAGAACAATTATCGGGACAAGACAAGAGTAGCCAAGCTACTAACAATCTCAATCAATTCACTATTCACGTTTCACTGTTGTTTGTAGATGTTTACGCCTTACAGCTGAATGGTCTGACATTCACACTGATTGGCCGCTTAACAACTACCCCAAAACCCAGAGTTTACGCCTTACCACGGCAGTTGCTGATCGGGCAGACTCCCAGTTGATTGGCCGCTTAACTCTTACCCCCAATACCCACATGTAATCGAGCCAGGGTCCCCGCACACGAGCTCAGTAAATGAGCCAGGGTTGCCCCGCACAGGAGCTCGTATTCTATATCACGATTCATAAACAATTGGCGTAGGGGTGCACCTAGCTGGAAACAAGCAATTCGGGCATTGGCTATCAACCAACACATGGCCCGCTTCTGGAACACGAGCCAGGAACACAATCATTGTAGTGAAGCTACGCAATCACGGAAATACTTAAGGATGCAATGACATGACAATTAATTTGTGTACCGTTAATGGAAAGTAAACATGGCATGGTAATTGTGCAATATGCTAAATGTCGGAACTAGCTTCGTTGTCAAGCTAGTTACCCAATTTGCGCCTAGGCGAGTATCATTTCGTCGCCTAGCCTCTTTTACGCCTACAACAAGCAAATGGCCTAAAACATGGCCTAAACCCTAAGTGGCAAGTTTCACTTGCCTAGCACCGGGGATGACGATCACGAAGGTTCGTCTCGCGGATGCTAATCTACAGGAAAATCGCTGTTATGGGGAAACAATCATAAAAAAAACATTCATTTCATTAGGGTTTCATAAAAATACAAATAGGTTATGAAAACATCAAGAGATCGATTTCATACCGTGAGGAGGCGGAAGAAACACTCCGGAGAACCTAGGGACCAGATCTGGAAACGAATGGAGAAGTTTGGAGAACTAGGGTTTTTGGGGGATTTTGGGGATTTGATGGAGATTTGGGTAAGATGAGGGGTAGAATGTGTTGAGGGATGGTTTGGATGATGGATCTTGGGCTTGGAATGAAGGAATAAGGGTTTGGGGAAGAAGGGGCTCAATGGGGGAGAAACTAGGGTTTTGGGTCGAGTGGAGGAAGAAGAAAACGTTTGGGAGGGGTTTAAATAGGATGGGCTGGCGGCTGCCCAGAAATTAGGGTTTTAACACAGATTAGTCGGTCAAAGAGCAACCACTGACCGACTAGTTTGGCAACTAGTCGGTCGGTCGACCAACGTAGACCGACTAAGTGTAAAGGGTAACTTCTGAACAAAAAAATAGGATTTAGATTTAGTCGGTCGAAGAACAAATACTGACCGACTAGTTTGTCATCTAGTCGGTCGATGAATGTTCTTAAACCGACTAAGAGTAAACAGTAACTCGACTGCACAGAAGAACCAAGAATTAGTCGGTCTGAGTACAAAACTTAACCGACTAGTTTAACAACTAGTCGGTCGAAAGATGAACTTAGACCGACTAAGAATGAACAGTATTGATACCAAAAATTAGTTGAAGAGTTAGTCGGTTAAAGACGCATTGCTGACCGACTAGTTTGCAACCTAGTCGGTCAAACAACGTTCTTAGACCGACTAACGATAAACAGTAACTCCTGAATAATTTAGAAAGAAAACTAGTCGGTTCAAGAAGGATTGCCGACTGACTGGATCGTCATCAGTCGGTCGGTGCCCCTTCTTACACCGGCTAATAAGCACCAAAAGTTCCGATACGGAGCGCGGAGCTCCGGGATCGATTCCTAAGACTCCTAGGCTTGATCTAACAGTAAGATACGACCGTTATGAAGCCCGTCACAAATGACTTACTCCGAAATCGACGATCCTAAGGAAGTAACGAGAAAACACGACGAAACGATCGAAAATGAAAGTTACGGAGACGAAAACCACACATGAGGAGAAAATCCACCAAAACATATATTATAATATAATAAATCCAGATACATGAAAACCAGTCGTTACATCCTCCCCAACTTAAGAAAAATTCCGTCCTCGGAATTTCCAAACACTCACGTGTCCAGAAACAAAAGTGGGAAACGCTCTCGCATCTCATCCTCATTCTCCTAAGTAGACTCTCCGGGGGAGCCGTGTCGCCACATCTCCCTCACAAGATTGACAATCTTGTTCCGAAGCGATTTCTGACGCCTGTCCAGAATCTGCACTGGATGCTGGTCATACATCATATCGGAGCGAACGGTAATCTCCGAAAAATCCACAGCATGAGATGGATCGCTAATGTATCGACGAAGCTGCGACACATGGAAAACATTGTGAACTCCTTCCAAAGATGGCGGCAAGGCTAAGCGATAAGCTACCTCGCCAACCCTCTCCAAAATGTCAAACGGTCCAATGTATCGCGGGCTCAACTTCCCTCGCTTCCCAAAACGAATCACACCGCGATTCGGGGAAATCTTCAAGAACACATGGTCGCCCGGCTGAAACTCCAAAGGACGATGTTTAGCATCCACCCAATGCTTAAAACGGTCCTGAGAAATCCTCAACCTCTCCCAAATATTCCTGACGACCTCCACAGCCTCCACGATCATCTCAGGTCCCAACAACTCCCAATCACCAACGTCATCCCAACTCAATGGCGATCGACATTTCCTCCCATAAAGAGCGGCGAAAGGCGCCATGCCAATACTTGCCTGGAAGCTGTTGTTGTAAGAGAACTCCACCAAGTGTAGATGGTCCTCCCACGAACCCTTAAAATCCAACATGCATGCCCTCAGCATGTCATCCAAAATCTGAATTGTCCTCTCGGACTGGCCATCCGTCTGCGGATGGTACGCCGTGCTGAAACTCAGACGCGTACCCAAACTCTTATGTAAACTCTGCCAGAACTGAGATGTGAACCTCGTGTCTCTGTCTGACACGATACTCACTGGTACTCCATGAAGTCGCATGACCTCCTGCACGATTCACATTACATCACTATCCAAACTAGGAAAAAGGGAATAAAAACGGAGAGTAAAAGAATTTTACCTCCATATATCTCCTTGCTAGCGCTTCAGTGGACTGTCCCACTCAGAATGGAATAAAGTGCGCGGATTTGGTCAATCGATCTTCGATCACCCAAATCGCGTCATTCTGCTTCGGACTCCGAGGTAGTCCAGTCACGAAATCCATAGTGATGTGTTGCCACTTCCACTCCGGAATCGGAAGCGGTTGTAGCAACCCGGCCGTACGCTGATGCTCCGCCTTCAATTGCTGACAAACCAAGCACTTGGCTATACTCTGAGCCACACTCCTCTTCATACCATGCCACCAATAATTCAGACGAAGATCCTGGTACATCTTGGTGCCACCAGGATGCACAGAATACGGCAAACTGTTAGCCTCCACCATCAACTCCTCTCTAATATCCCCAGATGGCACACACAACCTGGCTCCAAACCTCAGCGAGCCATCCTCATGAATCAAATAGTCAGTCCGCAGACCGGCTTCCATCTGCTCCCGAATCTTCACCAGATTCGGATCCTCAGCCTGGCCAGCCTTAATCCAATCCACGATCGTCGACTGTACCTGCATGTACATCAACGATGAAGCCGCCCCAGGAAGAACAATCTCAACACCAGACTCGCAAAAATCCTGCTGCAATCTCCACTGCGAGGTCAAAATCATCACCGCGGGAAGCCTACTCAGCGCATCAGGAACCACATTTACCTTGCCAGGGTGAAACTACAAATCAATCTCATAATCCGCCATAAGCTCCAACCATCGACGGTGTCGCATGTTGAGCTCCTTCTGAGTAAAATTATACTTCAAGCTTTTGTGATCGGTGAAAATCTTCACTTTCTCACTCAGCAGGAAGTGCCTCCAAATCTTAAGAGCAAACACGACGGCAGCCAACTCCAAATCATGCGTCGGGTAATTCTTCTCATGAACCTTAAGCTGGCGAGACGCATACGCCACAACATGTCCATGCTGATGCAACACACAACCGAGACCCTTGCCAGAAGCATCGCAAAAGATCTCAAATCCACCGCTGCGATCAGGCACAACAAGAATAGGTGCAGACGTCAACCTCTCCTTCAGAACGCCAAAAGCATCCTCACAATCACCCGACCAAACAAAAGGCACATCCTTCCGCGTCAATCTGGTCATCGGCTCAGCAATACGGGAAAAGTCCTTAATGAATCGCCGATAATATCCCGCCAAACCAAGGAAACTCCGGATCTCAGACGCAGACGACGGAACGGGCCACTCTCTGATGGCCCTAATCTTCTCGGGATCCATAGAAATACCATCTCCAGTCACCACATGCCCCAGAAAAGCAACTCTATCCAGCCAAAACTCGCACTTCGAAAACTTAGCATACAACCGATGCTTCCTCAAAATCTCCAACACCGTCCTCAAGTGCGACGCATGCTCTTCCTCCGACTTCGAATAGATCAGAATGTCGTCAATAAAGACAACGACAAACTTATCCAAAAAGTCGTAGAAAATCAGGTTCATCAGATTCATGAAAACTGCGGGTGCATTGGTTACACCAAAGGGCATAACCACAAACTCATAGTGTCCATACTTCGTCCTGAACGTCGTCTTCGGAACATCATCCTTCTTCACCTTCAACTGATGGTAACCACTCCTCAAATCCAACTTAGAAAACACCCTCGAACCTCCAAGCTGATCAAAAATATCATCGATGCGAGGCAACGTGTATTTATTCTTAATGGTCACCGCATTCAACTCCCGATAGTCCACGCACATGCGACGTGAACCATCCTTCTTCTTCACCAGCAGCACCGGTGCTCCCCACGGAGACACACTAGGATTAATATAACCCTTCTGCAAAAGCTCATCCAACTGCTTCCGCAACTCTTCCAATTCTGCAGGTGCCATACGATACGACGCCTTCGAAATCGGCTGCGCTCCTGGAACAAGATCGATAGAAAATTCTAAAGCTCGATCAGGTGGCAAACCAGACATCTCCTCAGGGAAGACGTCGCCAAAATCATGCACCACATCTGGCCACTCTAACTCCATCTGCATAGCCACAACCTCCACCGGCCTGGCCCAAAATCTGACAGGACCAAGCGAACTGCTACCACGACAGAACTCAAATACTGGATGTCTGGGAATCTCAAACACCACCTTCTTCCTTCGACAGTCGATCGTAGCATAGAAGCTCGCAAGCCAGTCCATCCCAAGAACTGCATCATAGTTGATGATGTCGTGGACAATGAAATCAGCGAAAAGCTCATGTCCACATATCACCAACGAGCAAGAATTGCAACCATGATGCACCGATACCACGCCATTCCATGTAACGATATTCCAACTCTTGGGAAGTGGGGACGTCGACAAGGAATGCCTCTCCACGAAGCTCCGAGAAATAATGCACATCGATGCACCAGAGTCAAAGAGGACTCGTGCAGGAAATGTGCAAACCAAAACCACACCTAACAAGCAATTAACAATCAAACCCTATTCTAGCAGACAATCATGCTTAAGCAAACAACCACAATCTAACAATCAAAACAAGCTAGGAAAATAACAGCTAGATTGAGGATCACCTGCGATAACCTCATCCACTGCCTCGCTCTCCACAGCGGTCATCAGAAAAGCCTGCCTCCTCGGCGGAACAGCCTGCTGAAAAGCCTGCCTCTGCGGAACAAGAGCTTCTCCACGTCCAGCAGGAACAGACGCTCGCTGCTGCAACGGCTGTGCTGCAACATGTGCCCTCAGCAGCTGATTCGCATGCCGACAATCCTTCACGACATGGGAAGCATCACCACAAACCAAACACTGGCCCAGAAACTTCCTACATTGATCCTTGATGTGGCCAGGCTTGCCGCAGAAATGGCAAGTCTTCAGAATAGGCCCTCCTGGCCTCTTAAACTGAGCTGGCTGATTAGGCTTGAAACCAGGCCTAACCACCGCTCTGGCCTGCTCCATAGGCCTCTTCCCAGCACCAGAAACATGTCCTCTCCTCTGACTCAGGTTCAGCTCCTGCCTCCGCGCAGCGACCAGAACCTTCTGATAAGAGTCCAGATCAGAAGAAGACACAAAACTCTGGAGCTCCAAAGCAAGTCCCTGCAGGAACCTCTGAGCCCTCTCATCAGCATCCTACACCATCTTTGGCGCGAACCGACTAAGCCTAGTGAACTCTTGGTGGTACAGGTCCACCGTCAAGCTCCCTTGCTTCAGATCAATAAAGCGCTGCAGCATCTCCTTCCTAGCAGCCTTCGGAAAGAACTCCTCATCAAACCTGCACTTAAAGGTAGTCCAAGCTATCGGCTCCACCAGCATCTTCTCTTCCGCATCCCACTAGTTCCGAGCATTATCCTTGAGTTGCCTCTTCGCCAAATCAACCCACCCAGCCGGGGTGATCTTGGCCATCTTCAAGTTATCCTCTATGTTTTGAATCCACTCATCGGCAGCCAGAGGACCCTCAGACCCATCAAAATATGCGGGACCCATCTCCCGAAATTGCTTCGCTCCCGGCTCAGAGCGAGGGGCATCCGGAAGCGCCCGGGCAGCTCGAGCAAGTGGAGCATTCTGGACTTACAGAAGCACGCCCTGCTGCACTTGCATCATCTGGAGCATCATCCGCATCATCTCCCCATTGGTGGGTTCCCGCTCAGGCTCCTCATCATGAGGGAGCGCACCACTACCTCCACCACGGGTGAATCGCCTTCCTGCCATCTAATGACACAGAAAACGAAGCAGATTAGACTCATAGCTTATGACTCGGACGTCGAACTTAGTTTATTGGACATTCTAATATTACTATCGTCACTCCGATAATTGCAGTTACAGAAGGACCTGCATGGGCCACCAACAAAACCTGTCACGACCCGCTTCCCTAAAATGGAGGCGAGACGTGAAAAGGTCCGCGCGAGAGTGGAGCTGTGAAGCCCCAAACCCGATAAGCGTCAATAAACATAAGCAGGTCCCTGTAACCACAAACGGAACAACAATAATAACACCAAGAGAGACTGAAATAAAATCTCATATCTCATAAATTGTCCAACATGAAAATAAGTCCAACATCCAGAAAAGCCACCAGGCTAAAAGAAAGAGTCTAAAGGCCCAGAACACGGCCAACAAAAGCAACAACGCAACAAAGTATAGGTGCTATGCACCGACAACCAAATAGCAGTCTAAGCAAAAGGAAAACACAACGAAGACACTAGGACTGGTCCCCAGTGTCCACGTACTCCCCGTCAAACACAGCTCGGGCTCGGTGTCAGCAAACACCTCGTCCTCAACAAGGTACTCAGGCTCGTGATCTAACATGTGTCACCCAAAAGAGTAAAGGGGCACATGTCAGCAAGTCTAAAAGACTTGGGCAAGGAAACTGAAAGTAAGGCAACTAGCAACCTAGCAGTTATAGTATGCATGACATGGCAATTATAACATGAGTGCACAAGAAAGACATGGTGAGACAATAAGTACAAGAGAAAATTATCGGGACAAGACAAGAGTAGCCAAGCTACTAACAATCTCAATCAATTCACTATTCACGTTTCACTGTTGTTTGTAGATGTTTACGCCTTACAGCTGAATGGTCTGACATTCAAGCTGATTGGCCGCTTAACAACTACCCCAAAACCCAGAGTTTACGCCTTACCACTGCAGTTGCTGATCGGGCAGACTCCCAGTTGATTGGCCGCTTAACTCTTACCCCCAATACCCACATGTAATCGAGCCAGGGTCCCCGCACACGAGCTCAGTAAATGAGCCAGGGTTGCCCCACACAGGAGCTCGTATTCTATATCACGATTCATAAACAATTGGCATAGGGGTGCACCTAGGCGGAAACAAGCAATTCGGGCATTGGCTATCAACCAACACATGGCCCGCTTCTGGAACACGAGCCAGGAACACAAGCATTGTAGCGAAGCTACGCAATCACGGAAATACTTAAGGATGCAATGACATGACAATTAATTTGCGTACCGTTAATGGAAAGTAAACATGGCATGGTAATTGTGCAATATGCTAAATGTCGGAACTAGCTTCGTTGTCAAGCTAGTTCCCCAATTTGCGCCTAGGCGAGTATCATTTCGTCGCCTAGCCTCTTTTACGCCTACAACAAGCAAATGGCCTAAAACATGGCCTAAACCCTAAGTGGCAAGTTTCACTTGCCTAGCACCGGGGATGACGATCACGAAGGTTCGTCTCGCGGATGCTAATCTACGGGGAAATCGCGGTTATGAGGAAACAATCATCAAAAAAACATTCATTTCATTAGGGTTTCATAAAAATACAAATAGGTTATGAAAACATCAAGAGATCGATTTCTTACCGTGAGGAGGCGGAAGAAACACTCCGGAGAACCTAGGGACCAGATCTGGAAACGAATGGAGAAGTTTGGAGAACTAGGGTTTTTGGGGGATTTTGGGGATTTGATGGAGATTTGGGGAAGATGAGGGGTAGAATGTGTTGAGGGATGGTTTGTATGATGGATCTTGGGCTTGGAATGAAGGAATAAGGGTTTGGGGAAGAAGGGGCTCAATGGGGGAGAAACTAGGGTTTTGGGTCGAGTGGAGGAAGAAGAAAATGTTTGGGAGGGGTTTAAATAGGATGGGCTGGTGGCTGCCCAGAAATTAGGGTTTTAACATAGATTAGTCGGTCAAAGAGCAACCACGGACCGACTAGTTTGGCAACTAGTCGGTCGGTCGACCAACGTAGACCGACTAAGTGTAAACGGTAACTTCTGAACAAAAAAAATAGGATTTAGATTTAGTCGGTCGAAGAACAAATACTGACCGACTAGTTTGTCATCTAGTCGGTCGATGAACGTTCTTAAACCGACTAAGAGTAAACAGTAACTCGACTGCACAGAAGAACCAAGAATTAGTCGGTCTGAGTACAAAACTTAACCGACTAGTTTAACAACTAGTCGGTCGAAAGATGAACTTAGACCGACTAAGAATGAACAGTATTGATACCAAAAATTAGTTGAAGAGTTAGTCGGTTAAAGAAGCATTGCTGACCGACTAGTTTGCAACCTAGTCGGTCAACCAACGTTCTTAGACAGACTAACGATAAACAGTAACTCCTAAATAATTTAGAAAGCAAACTAGTCGGTTCAAGAAGGATTGCCTACCGATTGGATCGTCATCTAGTCGGTCGGTGCCCCTTCTTACACCGGCTAATAAGCACCAAAAGTTCCGATACGGAGCGCGGAGCTCCGAGATCGATTCCTAAGACTCCTAGGCTTGATCTAACAGTAAGATACGACCGTTATGAAGCCCGTCACGAATGACTTACTCTGAAATCGACGATCCTAAGGAAGAAACGAGAAAACACGACGAAACGATCAAAAATGAAAGTTACGGAGATGAAAACCACACATGAGGAGAAAATCCACCAAAACATATATTATAATATAATAAATCCAGATACATGAAAACCAGTCGTTACAAATACGCTCCTGGTTGTGATCCAGGAAACGAGCTCTTGTGCGGGGCAACCCTGGCTCATTTACTGAGCTCGTGTGCAGGGACCCTGGCTCGTTCACATGTGGGTATTGGGGTAAGAGTTAAGTGGCCAATCAACTGGGAGTCTGCCCGATCAGCAACTGCAGTGGTAAGGCGTAAACTCTGGGTTCTGGGGTAGTGTTAAGCGGCCAATCAGCGTGAATGCCAAACCGTTTAGCTGTAAGGCGTAAACATCTACAAACAACGTGAAACGTGACTAGTGAAAAGATTGAGAATGTTAGTAGCTTGGCTACTCTTGACTTGTCCTGATAATTGTTCTCTTGCGCTTATTGTTTCACCATGTCTTACTTGTGCACTTATACCATAACTGCCATGTCATGCATACTATAACTGCTAGGTTGCTAGTTGCCTTCCTTTTCAGTTTCCTTGCCCAAGTCTTTTAGACTTGCTGACATGTGCCCCTTTACTCTTTTGTGTGACACATGTTAGATCCTGAGCCTGAGTACATTGTTGAGGACGAGGTGTTTGCTGACGCCGAGCCCGAGCCTGTGTTTGGCGAGGAGTACGTGGACACTGGGGACCAGTCCTAGTGTCTTCGTTGAGCTTTCCCTTTTGTTTTAGACTGTTTGTTGTCGGTGCGTAGCACCTATACTTTGTTATGTTGTCCCTTTTGTTGGCCTTGTTCTGGGCCTTTAGACTCTTTCTTTTAGCCTGGTGGCTTTTCTGGATGTGGAACTTAATTTTAATATTGGACAAATTCTGAGATTTGAGATTTTATTTCTGTCTCTCCTTGTGCTATTATTGTTGTTCTGTTTATGGTTATATGGACATGCTTATGTTTTATTGACGCTTATCGGGTTTGGGGCTTCACAGCTCCACTCTCGTGCGGACCTTTTCACGTCTCGTCTCCATCTTTGGGAAGCGGGACGTGACAGGTTTTGTTGGTAGCCCATGCAGGTCCTCTTCTGTAACTGCGATTATTGGAATGACGATAAAAATATTAGAATGTCCAATAAACTAAGTTCGACATCTGAGTCATAAGCTATGAGTCTAATCTGCTTCGTTTTCTGTGTCATTAGATGGCAGGAAGGCGATTCACCCGTGGTGGAGGTAGTGGTGCGCCCCCTCATGATGAGGAGCCTGTGTGGGAACCCACCAATGGAGAGATGATGCGGATGATGCTTCAGATGATGCAGGTGTAGCAGGGCGTGCTCCTGCAAGTCCAGAATGCTCCACTTGCTCGAGCTGCCAGGGCACTTCCGGATGCCCCTCGCTCCGAGCCGGGAGCGAAGCAATTTCGGGAGCTGGGTCCCACATATTTTGATGGGTCTGAGGGTCCTCTGGCTGCCGATGAGTGGATTCGGAACATAAAGGATAACTTGAAGATGGCCAAGATCACCCCGGCTGGATGGGTTGATTTGGCGAAGAGGCAACTCAAGGATAATGCTCGGAACTGGTGGGATGCGGAAGAGAAGATGCTGGTGGAGCCGATAGCTTGGACTACCTTTAAGTCCAGGTTTGATGAGGAGTTCTTTCCGAAGGCTGCTAGGAAGGAGATGCTGCAGCGCTTTATTGATCTGAAGCAAGGGAGCTTGACGGTGGACCTGTACCACCAAGAGTTCACTAGGCTTAGTCGGTTCGTGCCAAAGATGGTGTAGGATGCTGATGAGAGGGCTCAGAGGTTCTTGCAGGGACTTGCTTTGGAGCTTCAGAGTATTGTGTCTTCCTCTGATCTGGACTCTTATCAGAAGGTTCTGGTCGCTGCAAGGAGGCAGGAGCTGAACCTGAGTCAGAGGAGAGAACATGTTTCTGGTGCTGGGAAGAGGCCTATGGAGCAGGCCAGAGTGGTGGTTAGGCCTGGTTTCAAGCCTAATCAGTCAGCTCAGTTCAAGAGGCCAGGAGGGCTTATTCAGAAGACTTGCCATTTCTGCGGCAAGCCTGGCCACATCAGGGATCAGTGTAGAAAGTTTCTGGGCCAGTGTTTGGTTTGTGGTGATGCTTCTCATGTCGCGAAGGATTATCGCCATGCGAATCAGCTGCGGAGGGCACCTGTTGCAGCACAGCCGTTGCAGCAGCGAGCGTCCGTTCCTGCTGGACGTGGAGCAGCTCTTGTTCCACAGAGGCAGGCTTTTCAGCAGGCTATTCCACCGAGGAGGCAGGCTTTTCTGATGACCGCTGTAGAGAGCGAAGCTGTGGATGAGGTTATCGCAGGTGTTGTTTTGGTGTGCAAATTTCCCTCACGAGTTCTCTTTGACTCTGGTGCATCGATGTGCATTATTTCTCGGAGCTTCATGGAGAAGCATTCCTTGTCGACGTCCCCTCTTTCCAAGAGTTGGAATATCGTTACAGGGAATGGCGTGGTCTCGGTGCATCTTGGTTGCAATTCTTGCTCGTTGGTGGTCTGTGGACTTGAGCTTTATGCTGATTACATTGTCCACGACATCATCAACTATGATGCAGTTCTTGGGATGGATTGGCTTGCGAGCTTCTATGCTACGATCGACTGTCGGAGGAAGAAGATGGTGTTCGAGATTCCCGGACATCCAGTATTTGAGTTCAGCTATGGTGGCAGCTCGCTTGGTCCTGTCAGGTTTCGGGCCAGGCCGGTGGAGGTTGTGGCTATGCAGATGGAGCTGGAGAGGCCAGCTGTGGTGCGGGACTTTGATGACGTCTTCCCCGAGGAGATGTCTGGGTTGCCACCTGATCGAGCTCTAGAATTTTCCATTGATCTTGTTCCGGGAGCGCAACCGATTTCGAAGGCGCCGTATCGTATGGCACCCACTGAGTTGGAGGAATTGCGGAAGCAGCTGGATGAGCTTTTGCAGAAGGGTTATATCAATCCTAGTGTGTCTCCGTGGGGAGCACCGGTGCTGCTGGTGAAGAAGAAGAAGGATGGTTCGCGTCGCATGTGCGTGGACTATCGGGAGTTGAATGCAGTGACCATTAAGAATAAATACCAGTTGCCTCGCATCGATGATATTTTTGATCAGCTTGGAGGTTCGAGGGTGTTTTCGAAGTTGGATCTGAGGAGTGGTTATCATCAGCTGAAGGTGAAGAAGGATGATGTTCCGAAGACAGCATTCAGGATGAAGTATGGACACTACGAGTTTGTGGTTATGCCTTTCGGTGTAACCAATGCACCCGCAGTTTTCATGAATCTGATGAACCTGATTTTCTACGACTTTTTGGATAAGTTTGTCGTTATCTTTATTGACGACATTCTGATTTATTCTAAGTCGGAGGAGGAGCATGCATCGCACTTGAGGACGGTGTTGGAGATTTTGAGGAAGCATCGGCTGTATGCTAAGTTTTCGAAGTGCGAGTTTTGGCTGGACATGGTTGCTTTTCTCGGGCATGTGGTGACTGGAGATGGTATTTCAGTGGATCCTGAGAAGATTAGGGCCATCAGAGAGTGGCCTGTTCTGCAGTCAGCGTCTGAGATCCGGAGTTTCCTTGGACTTGCTGGTTACTATCGAAGCTTCATTAAGGACTTTTCCCGTATTGCTGAGCCGATGACCAGATTGACGCAGAAGGATGTACCTTTTGTTTGGTCGGGTGATTGTGAGAGTGCTTTTGGTGTTCTGAGGGAGAGATTGACGACTTTCCCTATTCTTGTTGTGCCTGATCACAGCGGTGGATTTGAGATCTTTCGCGATGCTTCTGGCAAGGGTCTCGGTTGTGTTTTGCATCAGCACGGGCATGTAGTGGCTTATGCTTCTCGTCAGCTCAAGGTTCATGAGAAGAATTACCCGACGCATGATTTGGAGTTGGCTGCCGTTGTGTTTGCTCTTAAGATTTGGAGGCACTTCTTGCTGAGTGAGAAAGTGAAAATCTTCACCGATCACAAAAGCTTGAAGTATATTTTCACTCAGAAGGAGCTCAACATGCGACATCGTCGATAGTTGGAGCTCATGGTGGATTATGAGATTGAATTGTAGTATCACCCTGGCAAGGTGAATGTGATTCCTGGTGCGCTGAGTAGGTTTCCAGCGGTGATGATTTTGACTTCGCAGTGGAGATTGCAGTAGGATTTTTACGAGTCTGGTGTGGAGATTGTTCTTCCTGGGGAGGCTTCTTCGTTGATGTGTATGCAGATTCAGTCGACGATCGTGAATCGGATCAAGGCTGGCCAGGCTGGAGATCCGAAGCTGGTGAAGATTTGGGAGCAGGTGGAAGCCGGTCTATGGATTGACTTTTTGATTCATGAGGATGGCTCGCTGCGGTTTGGAGCCAGGTTGTGTGTGCTGGCTGGGGATATCAGAGAGGATTTGATGGTGGAGGCACATAGTTCACCGTATTCTGTGCATCCTGGTGGGACCAAGATGTACCAGGATCTTCGTCTGAACTATTGGTGGCATGGCATGAAGAGGAGCGTGGCTCGGAGTGTAGCCAAGTGTTTGGTTTGCCAGTAAGTGAAGGCGGAGCATCATCGTACGGCCGGGTTGCTACAACCGTTTTCGATTCCGGAGTGGAAATGGAAACACATCACTATGGATTTCGTGACTGGATTACCTCGGAGTCCGAAGCAGAATGACGCGATTTGGGTGATTGTAGATAGATTGACCAAATCTGAGCACTTAATTCCATTTCGAGTGGGACAGTCTACTGAGGCGCTAGCGAGGAGATATATGGAGGTAAATTCTTTTACTCTCCATTTTTATTTCCTTTTCCTAGTTTGGATAGTGATGTAACGTGAATCGTGCAGGAGGTCGTACGACTTCACAGAGTCCCCGTGAGTATCGTGTCGGACAGAGACATGAGGTTCACATCTCAGCTCTGGCAGAGTTTGCAGAAGAGTTTGGGTACGCGTCTGAGTTTCAGCACGGCGTACCATCCGCAGACGGATGGCCAGTCCGAGAGGACGATCCAGATCTTGGAGGACATGCTGAGGGCGTGCATGTTAGATTTCAAGGGTTCGTGGGAGGACCATCTACATCTGGTAGAGTTTTCCTACAACAACAGCTTCTAGGCGAGTATTGGCATGGCGCCTTTCGTCGCTCTTTATGGGAGGAAATATCGATCGCCATTGAGTTGGGATGACGTTGGTGATCGGGAGCTGTTGGGACCTGAGATGATTGTGGAGGCCGTGGATGTTGTCAGGAACATTCGGGAGAGGTTTAGGATTGCTCAGGACCGTTTTAAGCATTGGGCCGATGCTAAACGGCGTCCTTTGGAGTTTCAGCTGGGAGACCATGTGTTTCTGAAGATTTCCCCGAATCGTGGTGTGATTCGCTTTGGGAAGCGAGGGAAGTTGAGCCCGCGATACATTGGACCGTTTGATATTCTGGAGAGAGTTGGCGAGGTAGCCTATCGCTTAGCCTTGCCGCCATCTTTGGAAGGAGTTCACAATGTTTTCCATGTGTCACAGCTTCGTCGATACATTAGCGATCCATCTCATATTGTGGATTTCTCAGAGATTACCGTTCGCCCTGATATGACGTATGACCAGCAGCCAGTGCAGATTCTGGACAGGCGTCAGAAGTCACTTTAGAACAAGGTTGTCAATCTTGTGAGGGTGATGTGGCGACACGGCTCGCCTGAAGAGTCTACTTGGGAGAATGAGGATGAGATGCGAGAGCGCTACCCACTTTTGTTTCCGGACACGTGAGTGTTGGGTAATTCCGAGGACGGAATTTTTCTTAAGTTGGGGTGGATGTAACGACTGGTTTTCTTGTATCTGGATTAATTATATTATATATATGTTTTGGTGGATTTTTCTCCTCATGTGTGGTTTTCGTCTCCGTAGCTTTCGTTTTCGATCGTTTCGTCGTGATTTTCTAGCTTCTTCCTTAGAATTGTCGATTTTGGAGTAAGTCATTCGTGACGGGCTTTATATCGGTCATATCTTATTGTTAGATCAAGCCTAGGAGTCTTAGGAATCGATACCGGAGCTTTGCGCTCCATTTCAGAACTTTTTGTGTACGTTAGTCGGTACAAGAAGGGGAACCGACCGACTAGATGACGATTTAGTCTGTCGGCAAACCTACATGGACCGATTAGTGGGCTTTGTTAATTGTACGTGAGTTACTGTTTACTTTTAGTCGGTCTAAGAACGATCACCGACCGAAAAGATGCTCAACTAGTCAGTCGGAACTTGCTCTCAGACCGACTAGTTTCTGTCAGTAGATGATCGCTCCAAAATGTAACCCAAAAGCGCAACCAAAAACTTGGTCGGCCCCGGATACACGTCCCGGAGAACGATTGTAGTTTTACCGCAAGCGCACGGTAAAGTGGCGAGCGGGTATCGAACACGAGGAGGTGGTGTTGGTTCCAATCTATCCTAGGTTGGTTTAACTACGAATGTTTTTATTGGTAGAGATGGCTATGGTATGATGTAATGGCAATGGCGATGGATGTCGGTGTCGAAGATAGAGAAATCGGTCAAATATCAATTCAAATACAATATAATAAAAGTGTCTAGGGCTAGGGAATCCCCACTACGGACCGTCATGCATCATTGTGAATAGTGAATCTCAATATTACTAGACTTGCGTTGAGGTGAACTAGTCGTAACTGAATATAGAACCAAGCTCTCGCTCTCGCGCTATTGCCGGTCTATAGCAACCAAGATTAGGGCCCAATCTCTTGCAAACCCTAGCCTAAGCCACTAGCATTAGGATCGACATCATCGTTCAATCGCCCCTCGAGCCCACTCTCGTGCAAACTCGAGTCACGATCTAGGTTGTGATAGCTCGTATTCGTCCAATCTCTTGCAAACGAATATGTGTATAGGTTTACAATTAAAAATCCTAGCTTTGGTCCAATCTCTTGCAAACCAAATCTAGAGAAATCCAATTGTCAATCTAAATCAAATATCTAGGCCTTCCCATCGATTAGAATCCAATCTCTTGCAAACTCCAATCGATGGAAATCCCTAACTATTCGGAATGAATCAATCACAAACTAATCTCCTAGCAATTCTAGCAATTTAGCGGTTCATTCATCACAAATATGAAATTAGACCCATAGGGTTCATCCCCAAGCCTTAGAACATCAATCTACTCAAGCATAGCAACAACGATACATGAATCAATAAAAACCATTGCTTGCATATAAAAATATAGAAAATCAAAGATTCAAATAAGAAGAGTAAAAATACTAAGCTTTAATAAAGATCTTCAATCCAAAATACAAGCTTTTAGATCCAAGAGGGGGCCTAGGGCATGGCCTAACCTCTAAAAAAAATCCCTCCTAAAACATCTTCGGAGCCCCCTTAATGGTGGCTACAAACCCCCATAAATAGCCCCCAAAAAACCCTAGCAAAAAGCCCTAGAAATCCCCTCCAACTCACGCATGAAACGGAGTCCGCGTACAACTTCAATTCTGGGCAAGTTACGACTCGGCCGAGTGGGGAAAGCTCACTCGGCCGAGTGAGAATTCCAGCACTGCAGCGTCGACTTGCAGAAATTCCCCAGATTTCATCCGACCTCCGATTTGCGCGTTCTTGGCGGAGTTGGAATCGTCATGAAGTCTACTATCCATAAAAAATATGAGAAAAATAATTTGATGGCTGGAATGATAGCAGATTTGAAAAGAGTAGGAGGATGTCTGAAAATCTGGGCGCCGTGTGTCCTTGGCATCACTCGGTCGAGTGGCAAATGTCACTCGGCCGAGGGGCATTTGGTACTCGGGCGGACGGCTTTCGTCACTCGGCCGAGTCGGGCTTCTGGGGTAGACTGACGGATTATAGTAAGTTGGACATTTTGGCTTGCCCTCGTCTGGGTGCCACTCGGGCGGACGGAGTCTCCGCACTCGGCCGAGTCGGCGTGCGATGCTCGGCCGAGTGCACGCTGATACATCTCTGTTGCGTGTCCGATCTGGCCGGCCGAGCGGGGTCTCAATGCTCGGCCGAGTGACTCCTTCACTCGGCCGAGTGACATGCTGAAAATGCCCAATCTTCATCTTTTCGCTCCCCCGCCGCTCCTACGACGTTCTTTCTTCTTCCACTCCTCTTCCATTGCAGAATAACCCTCAAAAGGGCCATGGTTGACACTCCGGAGTGGGTGCAAATCCTCTTGATCACATTCGATCCAAATCGCTCCATATTTCCTGAAATACGACAAAAACAAGAAATAGTGAAAAGTATCGCAATATTGTCGAATAATCGTGAAAAGCGTGATATGGGCGATCAAAACGGTATGCAAATATGCAGAAAAAAGGTGTAAAATATGGAGTGAACAAAATCCCCCAAGCTTACCTCTTACTCGTCCTCGAGGAAGATAAGTAAAAAGACGAACTCGGGAGATGAAAAATAAGGGAAATGAAATAAAAGAATACGAAGTGGAAGGGGTCGCTAGATTATACTCTCAGATCTCAAGCCATAAGCTACACATCACGATGACTTGGAAAATATAAATCACATGCTATAAGGATTTCATATCTTTCATAAACATGGTACTTGCAAGCTTTTAAGAACAATAAGAGGGACTCTCTAAATTCATACAATCAATTCATATCCACATCATGGATTTCATAGAATTTAATATACAAATGTTGGCGATGCACTTTTCAATCAAAAGTTATAAATGAAGCATATAAGATACACACCAAGCATGCAATAGAGAATAGAATAAGAGTCATGGCATTCACATATTTATTTCAAATCATGAAAAATCTCCATATCTAATATATTTTGCTAAGTTTCAGCATTATCAAACTTTCCCATTCGTGCACCTCTCCACTCTAATGTCGTGCTCACTCATATGGTCAAACGAGTTCACCCCCCAAGCTTAGCTTGAGGCATCACATCTAAAGGAATATGATAGTGGAAAATGGGATTTTTGCCTTGGTTTTCCCAAGTATTTTGTGGCTCCAATAATGAGATAGAGAAATATCTCTTTTTTTTCTTTTGGACTTTGTTTCTCATTTTTCTTTTTGGATTTTTGTAGGAGCTATATGATTTGTATTTTTTGATTTTAGCTCCTTTTTGCCCTTTTGGACTTTTTGGAGCTAACCTTTTCTTTTGTGGAGATTTTTGGGAAATAGATGCGATATAAGTAGCTTTAGGAGGTGAACTCAAGTGACATGAAGAGAATAAAAAGATATATGTGGAGAAAGAAATAATGTAACACTCGGTTCACTCTAAGATGTGCACGAATGGTTCAATAAAATAATACTTCAACTAAAACTAATATGTAAGCATGGATATTCTCAATCATCTCAATAAAAAGCGAAGTCAAGCGGTAAATAATACTTTCATATCAAGCATGCAACAGAAGGTGAATAAGACAATAAAACTGATGCTTCAGATATACTAATGATGCGTGAATCTTGGTGCATTTCCAACAAAAGCATACCAAACACTAATCCATACATTCAGTTTCAATTAATATCATGCATTCATGTAGAGGAATCATCAAAAGAAATAGATTTGCAAGCATATGTGAATAGCAAGACTATGGAATACACTAAATAGCATGGCATGGAATAATAAGCCACGTGAAGGTTGCTAAAGCAATAAGAGATATCATCATAAGGAACAAATCTAGCAAAAGAAGTAAAAGAATGAAAAGAAAATAAAGAAAATAAAATAAAAGAGAGGAAAGAAAGGAAAAATCAAGCACACAATATGATTCATGAACACACATAAAAGGAAAATAAGATGGAAAATTCAAAAAGATGATGCAAAATTTTGAAAAATTCTAAAAAAAACCTAAAAATAAGGTAAAAATGCAACTAATGCATCTAAATGGCATGGAAATGCACTCCCCCAAGCTTAAACTTCATATTGTCCTCAATGTGATCATAGTGGAAGAATATGAGGAACAACGATAATAATAGGGGGGTGAATGAAAAATGATGAAATGAATGACATGAAATCCTAATCCAACTACATGCACATACAATGATGCATGAGAGCGCTTTCCCCCAAGCTTATACCAAACAATCCTATTCAAATGACTCGATCAATAAAATCACGATTTTGCTAAGCGTGGTAAAGTCAAAAAAATAAGAAAGTGAGGTTTCACTTGAAAGAAATGCTCGATGGTGGTGAGCAAAAGGGTGCGGCACATCAAAATATGAAGAGTGAAATTAATATATATGTATGGGTTTGGGGTCTAAAAATTTTTGTAGCCGTCATAAGAGGTGATATTTATTCAAGCAAATCTATACGGTCCTCTCGCTATCGAGAGAATTCGTGTTTATTTAAAGCATAAAAATTTCTACCCTACTGGATTGATATCACCTATAGCAAAAGGCGGATCCAGTATCTTTGCTGGTGCAGGCAATTGCTCCAACTGCTCCTTCCGTGGCTCTGCCAGGCGCACATGTCCACGGACACCAACGAACTCTAGCAATGCATCCTCCAGCATTCCCACAAGGACTCCACCTGTACCCTGCAGAGAATAGGATGCATCAGTTCGTCGCAAAAAATTCACCCTCATAATAAAAGTATCCCAAAGAAAATCGTCTATAGAAATCAATGAAATAAATAGTGGTGGACGATACTTCCCTGGAAATAATTCAACATCCTCTTGTGCTGTGATAGCTATCTCCGTGGTGTGCTCTCTCAGCTGCTCAGGTAAATCTGGATCATAGGTGTGGACCTCATCAAGATGCTCCTCATCATCATCAGACTCATCCCAGCGCACCTCTCGATCATATTCATATGTGTCCATGGGTGCTAACTCCTCGCTCTCCTCCTCATATACGTCCCATCGTACCTCTTGATCGTATGTACATGAATCATGCAAAAGACACGATGAATCATAAAAAACATCATACACTGGAGGGAAATCAAAGATAAATGGCGAGGGAGTAAAGAGATCTCCCTGAATGGGGGCCAAAAGCTCTGTGGGATAGTCCTCGACGTTAGTGGAAGGATGAGGTGGCTGCAGGAGCTCTAATGGAGGAGAGTAGTGCTCGGGATCCTCATGAATGGCTATGTCCTCGTCCCGATGCACGACCTCCTCGGCGATAAACTCTGGCCCCATGTGTGATGCCTCCTCAAAAGCATGCTCTGGCTCGACAGTGTGCTCATTTGCCTTCTCATCAACTATCAATGTAGGCTCTCTCTGGAATGGTGATGCTGGCTGCTCATGTATGTCAACTTGTGGGGATGTATCATGTGGAGGGGAATGCCCGCAAGCAATCCGAAAATATAGTCTCTCCCCCTCAAGACTGACATGGATGTCCTCCTCAATTGTTCCTGCAGCCGAAACACGGTTCATAACAAAATCTACAAATCGTAGATCAAATGCATCATCTGCTGTAATGCTCTCTGAACCGGTGAACCTCACTGACTCCAAGAGGCCCTCCAATAAGTTCTGAAATGCTTTCTCCTCAAAATCTGTGGTCCATATAATACCATCCATAACACCTGATAAACAAAGATAAATACCTGGAGAAAAATATCAGTGGCACAAAAGAATATAGAAATGATAATAATGGTGGCGGGGTGAAAAATTCTTTTTGTAAAAAATTTTTTTTTTCGTAGTCTAATCAACCTAATTGTGACAAATTGGCACCCAACGGGAAACACCTCCCCGGTAACGGCGCCAAAAACTTGATCGCTCCAAAATGTAACCCAAAAGCGCAACCAAAAACTTGGTCGGCCCCGGATACACGTCCCGGAGAACGATTGTAGTTTTACCGCAAGCGCACGGCAAAGTGGCGAGCGGGTATCGAACACGAGGAGGTGGTGTTGGTTCCAATCTATCCTAGGTTGGTTTGACTACGAATGTTTTTATTGGTAGAGATGGCTATGGTATGATGTAATGGCAATGACGATGGATGTCGGTGTCGAAGATAGAGAAATCGGTCAAATATCAATTCAAATACAATATAATAAAAGTGTCTAGGGCTAGGGAATCCCCACTACGGACCGTCATGCATCATTGTGAATAGTGAATCTCAATATTACTAGACTTGCGTTGAGGTGAACTAGTCGTAACTGAATATAGAACCAAGCTCTCGCTCTCGCGCTATTGCCGGTCTATAGCAACCAAGATTAGGGCCCAATCTCTTGCAAACCCTAGCCTAAGCCACTAGCATTAGGATCGACATCATCGTTCAATCGCCCCTCGAGCCCACTCTCGTGTAAACTCGAGTCACGATCTAGGTTGTGATAGCTCGTATTCGTCCAATCTCTTGCAAACGAATATGTGTATAGGTTTACAATTAAAAATCCTAGCTTTGGTCCAATCTCTTGCAAACCAAATCTAGAGAAATCCAATTGTAAATCTAAATCAAATATCTAGGCCTTCCCATCGATTAGAATCCAATCTTTTGCAAACTCCAATCGATGGAAATCCCTAGCTATTCGTAATGAATCAATCACAACCTAATCTCCTAGCAATTCTAGCAATTTAACGGTTCATTCATCACAAATATGAAATTAGACCCATAGGGTTCATCCCCAAGCCCTAGAACATCAATCTACTCAAGCATAGCAACAACGATACATGAATCAATAAAAACCATTGCTTGTATAAAAAAATATAGAAAATCAAAGATTCAAATAAGAAGAGTAAAAATACTTAGCTTTAATGAAGATCTTCAATCCAAAATACAAGCTTTTAGATCCAAGAGGGGGCCTAGGGAATGGCCTAACCTCTAAAAAAAATCCCTCCTAAAACATCTTCGGAGCCCCCTTAATGGTGGCTACAAACCCCCTTAAATAGCCCCCAAAAAACCCTAGCAAAAAGCCCTAGAAATCCCCTCCAACTCACGCACGAAACGGAGTCCGCGTATAACTTCAATTCTGGGCAAGTTACGACTCGGCCGAGTGGGGAAAGCTCACTCGGCCGAGTGAGAATTCCAGCACTGCAGCGTCGACTTGTAAAAATTCCCCAGATTTCATCCGACCTCCGATTTGCGCGTTCTTGGCGGCGTTGGAATCGTCATGAAGTATACTATCCATAAAAAATATTAGAAAAATAATTTGATGGCTGGAATGATAGCAGATTTGAAAAGAGTAGGAGGATGTCTGAAAATCTGGGCGCCGTGTGTCCTTGGCATCACTCGGTCGAGTGGCAAATGTCACTCGGCCGAGGGGCATTTGGTACTCGGGCGGACGGCTTTCGTCACTCGGCCGAGTCGGGCTTCTGGGGCAGACTGACGGATTACAGTAAGTTGGAAATTTTGGCTTGCCGTCGTCTGGGTGCCACTCGGGCGGACGGAGTCTCCGCACTCGGCCGAGTCGGCGTGCGATGCTCGGCCGAGTGCACGCTGATACATCTCTGTTGCGTGTTCGATCTGGCCGGTCGAGCGGGGTCTCAATGCTCGGCCGAGTGACTCCTTCACTCGGCCGAGTGACATGCTGAAAATGCCCAATCTTCATCTTTTCGCTCCCCCGCCGCTCCTACGACGTTCTTTCTTCTTTCACTCCTCTTCCATTGCAGAATAACCCTCAAAAGGGCCATGGTTGACACTCCGGAGTGGGTGCAAATCCTCTTGATCTCACAATCGATCCAAATCGCTCCATATTTCCTGAAATACGACAAAAACAAGAAATAGTGAAAAGTATCGCAATATTGTCGAATAATCGTGAAAAGCGTGATATGGGCGATCAAAACGGTATGCAAATATGCAGAAAAAAGGTGTAAAATATGGAGTGATCAAAATCCCCCAAGCTTACCTCTTACTCGTCCTCGAGGAAGATAAGTAAAAAGACGAACTCGGGAGATGAAAAATAAGGGAAATGAAATAAAAGAATACAAAGTGGAAGGGGTCGCTAGATTATACTCTCAGATCTCAAGCCATAAGCTACACATCACCATGACTTGGAAAATACAAATCACATGCTATAAGGATTTCATATCTTTCATAAACATGGTACTTGCAAGCTTTTAAGAACAATAAGAGGGACTCTCTAAATTCATACAATCAATTCATATCCACATCATGCATTTCATAGAATTTAATATACAAATGTTGGCGATGCACTTTTCAATCAAAAGTTATAAATGAAGCATATAAGATACACACCAAGCATGCAATAGAGAATAGAATAAGAGTCATGGCATTCACATATTTATTTCAAATCATGAAAAATCTCCATATCTAATATATTTTGCTAAGTTTCAGCATTATCAAACTTTCCCATTCGTGCACCTCTCCACTCTAATGTCGTGCTCACTCATATGGTCAAACGAGTTCACCCCCCAAGCTTAGCTTGAGGCATCACATCTAAAGGAATATGATAGTGGAAAATGGGATTTTTGCCTTGGTTTTCCCAAGTATTTTGTGGCTCCAATAATAAGATAGAGAAATATCTCTTTTTTTTTCTTTTGGACTTTGTTTCTCATTTTTCTTTTTGGATTTTTGTAGGAGCTATATGATTTGTATTTTTTGATTTTAGCTCCTTTTTGCCCTTTTGGACTTTTTGGAGCTAACTTTTTCTTTTGTGGAGATTTTTGGGAAATAGATGCGATATAAGTAGCTTTAGGAGGTGAACTCAAGTGACATGAAGAGAATAAAAAGATATATGTGGAGAAAGAAATAATGTAACACTCGGTTCACTCTAAGATGTGCACGAATGGTTCAATAAAATAATACTTCAACTAAAACTAATATGTAAGCATGGATATTCTCAATCATCTCAATAAAAAGCGAAGTCAAGCGGTAAATAATACTTTCATATCAAGCATGCAACAGAAGGTGAATAAGACAATAAAACTGATGCTTCAGATATACTAATGATGCGTGAATCTTGGTGCATTTCCAACAAAAGCATACCAAACACTAATCCATACATTCAGTTTCAATTAATATCATGCATTCATGTAGAGGAATCATCAAAAGAAATAGATTTGCAAGCATATGTGAATAGCAAGACTATGGAATACACTAAATAGCATGGCATGGAATAATAAGCCACGTGAAGGTTGCTAAAGCAATAAGAGATATCATCATAAGGAACAAATCTAGCAAAAGAAGTAAAAGAATGAAAAGAAAATAAAGAAAATAAAATAAAAGAGGGGAAAGAAAGGAAAAATCAAGCACACAATATAATGCATGAACACACATAAAAGGAAAATAAGATGGAAAATTCAAAAAGATGATGCAAAATTTTGAAAAATTCTAAAAAAACCTAAAAATAAGGTAAAAATGCAACTAATGCATCTAAATGGCATGGAAATGCACTCCCCCAAGCTTAAACTTCACATTGTCCTCAATGTGATCATAGTGGAAGAATATGAGGAACAACGATAATAATAGGGGGGTGAATGAAAAATGATGAAATGAATGACATGAAATCCTAATGCAACTACATGCACATACAATGATGCATGAGAGCGCTTTCCCCCAAGCTTATACCAAACAATCCTATTCAAATGACTCGATCAATAAAATCACGATTTTGCTAAGCGTGGTCAAGTCAAAAAAATAAGAAAGTGAGGTTTCACTTGAAAGAAATGCTCGATGGTGGTGAGCAAAAGGGTGCGGCACATCAAAATATGAAGAGTGAAATTAATATATATGTATGGGTTTGGGGTCTAAAAATTTTTGTAGCCGTCATAAGAGGTGATATTTATTCAAGCAAATCTATACGGTCCTCTCGCTATCGAGAGAATTCGTGTTTATTTAAAGCATAAAAATTTCTACCCTACTGGATTGATATCACCTATAGCAAAAGGCGAATCCAGTATCTTTGCTGGTGCAGGCAATTGCTCCAACTGCTCCTTTCGTGGCTCTGCCAGGCGCACATGTCCACGGACACCAACGAACTCTAGCAATGCATCCTCCAGCATTCCCACAAGGACTCCACCTGTACCCTGCAGAAAATAGGATGCATCAGTTCGTCGCAAAAAATTCACCCTCATAATAAAAGTATCCCAAAGAAAATCGTCTATAGAAATAAATGAAATAAATAGTGGTGGACGATACTTCCCTGGAAATAATTCAACATCCTCTTGTGCTGTGATAGCTATCTCCGTGGTGTGCTCTCTCAGCTGCTCAGGTAAATCTGGATCATAGGTGTGGACCTCATCAAGATGCTCCTCATCATCATCAGACTCATCCCAGCGCACCTCTCGATCATATTCATATGTGTCCATGGGTGCTAACTCCTCGCTCTCCTCCTCATATACGTCCCATCGTACCTCTTGATCGTATGTACATGAATCCTGCAAAAGACACGATGAATTATAAAAAACATCATACACTGGAGGGAAATCAAAGATAAATGGCGAGGGAGTAAAGAGATCTCCCTGAATGGGGGCCAAAAGCTCTGTGGGATAGTCCTCGACGTTAGTGGAAGGATGAGGTGGCTGCAGGAGCTCTAATGGAGGAGAGTAGTGCTCGGGATCCTCATGAATGGCTATGTCCTCGTCCCGATGCACGACCTCCTCGGCGATAAACTCTGGCTCCATGTGTGATGCCTCCTCAAAAGCATGCTCTGGCTCGACAGTGTGCTCATTTGCCTTCTCATCAACTATCAATGTAGGCTCTCTCTGGAATGGTGATGCTGGCTGCTCATGTATGTCAACTTGTGGGGATGTATCATGTGGAGGGGAATGCCCGCAAGCAATCCGAAAATATAGTCTCTCCCCCTCAAGACTGACATGGATGTCCTCCTCAATTGTTCCTGCAACCGAAACACGGTTCATAACAAAATCTACAAATCGTAGATCAAATGCATCATTTGCTGTAATGCTCTCTGAACCGGTGAACCTCACTGACTCCAAGAGGCCCTCCAATAAGTTCTGAAATGCTTTCTCCTCAAAATCTGTGGTCCACATAATACCATCCATAACACCTGATAAACAAAGATAAATATCTGGAGAAAAATATCAGTGGCACAAAAGAATATAGAAATGATAATAATGGTGGCGGGGTGAAAAATTCTTTTTGTAAAATTTTTTTTTTTTCGTAGTCTAATCAACCTAATTGTGACAAATTGGCACCCAACGGGAAACACCTCCCCGGCAACGGCGCCAAAAACTTGATCGCTCCAAAATGTAACCCAAAAACGCAACCAAAAACTTGGTCGGCCCAGGATACACGCCCCGGAGAACGATTGTAGTTTTACCGCAAGCGCACGGCAAAGTGGCGAGCGGGTATCGAACACGAGGAGGTGGTGTTGGTTCCAATCTATCCTAGGTTGGTTTGACTACGAATGTTTTTATTGGTAGAGATGGCTATGGTTTGATGTAATGGCAATGGCGATGGATGTCGGTGTCGAAGATAGAGAAATCGGTCAAATATCAATTCAAATACAATATAATAAAAGTGTCTAGGGCTAGGGAATCCCCACTACGGACCGTCATGCATCATTGTGAATAGTGAATCTCAATATTACTAGACTTGCGTTGAGGTGAACTAGTCGTAACTGAATATAGAACCAAGCTCACGCTCTCGCGCTATTGCCGGTCTATAGCAACCAAGATTAGGGCCCAATTTCTTGCAAACCCTAGCCTAAGCCACTAGCATTAGGATCGACATCATCGTTCAATCGCCCCTCGAGCCCACTCTCATGCAAACTCGAGTCACGATCTAGGTTGTGATAGCTCGTATTCGTCCAATCTCTTGCAAACGAATATGTGTATAGGTTTACAATTAAAAATCCTAGCTTTGGTCCAATATCTTGCAAACTAAATCTAGAGAAATCCAATTGTAAATCTAAATCAAATATCTAGGCCTTCCCATCGATTAGAATCCAATCTCTTGCAAACTCCAATCGATGGAAATCCCTAGCTATTCGTAATGAATCAATCACAACCTAATCTCCTAGCAATTCTAGCAATATAGCGGTTCATTCATCACAAATATGAAATTAGACCCATAGGGTTCATCCCCAAGCCCTAGAACATCAATCTACTCAAGCATAGCAACAACGATACATGAATCAATAAAAACCATTGCTTGCATATAAAAATATAGAAAATCAAAGATTCAAATAAGAAGAGTAAAAATACTTAGCTTTAATGAAGATCTTCAATCCAAAATACAAGCTTTTAGATCCAAGAGGGGGCCTAGGGCATGGCCTAACCTCTAAAAAAAATCCCTCCTAAAACATCTTCGGAGCCCCCTTAATGGTGGCTACAAACCCCCTTAAATAGCCCCCAAAAAACCCTAGCAAAAAGCCCTAGAAATCCCCTCCAACTCACGCACGAAACGGAGTCCGCGTACAACTTCAATTCTGGGCAAGTTACGACTCGGCCGAGTGGGGAAAGCTCACTCGGCCGAGTGAGAATTCCAGCACTGCAGCGTCGACTTGCAGAAATTCCCCAGATTTCATCCGACCTCTGATTTGCGCGTTCTTGGCGGAGTTGGAATCGTCATGAAGTCTACTATCCATAAAAAATATGAGAAAAATAATTTGATGGCTGGAATGATAGCAGATTTGAAAAGAGTAGGAGGATGTCTGAAAATCTGGGCGCCGTGTGTCCTTGGCATCACTCGGTCGAGTGGCAAATGTCACTCGGCCGAGGGGCATTTGGTACTCGGGCGGACGGCTTTCGTCACTCGGCCGAGTCGGGCTTCTGTGGCAGACTGACGGATTACAGTAAGTTGGACATTTTGGCTTGCCGTCGTCTGGGTGCCACTCGGGCGGACGGAGTCTCCGCACTCGGCCGAGTCGGCGTGCGATGCTCGGCCGAGTGCACGCTGATACATCTCTGTTACGTGTCCGATCTGGTCGGCCGAGCGGGGTCTCAATGCTCGGCCGAGTGACTCCTTCACTCGGCCGAGTGACATGCTGAAAATGCCCAATCTTCATCTTTTCGCTCCCCCGCCGCTCCTACGACGTTCTTTCTTCTTCCACTCCTCTTCCATTGCAGAATAACCCTCAAAAGGGCCATGGTTGACACTCCGGAGTGGATGCAAATCCTCTTGATCTCACAATCGATCCAAATCGCTCCATATTTCCTGAAATACGACAAAAACAAGAAATAGTGAAAAGTATCGCAATATTGTCGAATAATCGTGAAAAGCGTGATATGGGCGATCAAAACGGTATGCAAATATGCAGAAAAAAGGTGTAAAATATGGAGTGATCAGTAGATTTCACCTAAGTTACTGTTTATCATTAGTCGGTCCATGAACACTCACCGACCGACTAGGTTGCAAACTAGTCGGTCGACGGGCCTTCACAGACCGACTAATTCATTACCCAGGTTTTTCCCTACTTTCACTGCTTGGTCTTAGTCAGTCACAGTTAATCGACCGACCGACTAGTTGCTAAACTAGTCGGTCAGCCCACCTTCTTTGACCGACTAATCAGTGTCGAAACCCTAATTTCTGGGCAGCTGCCAGGTCATTTTCTATAAATACCCCACTTCGTTTCTTTTCTTTCTTTTTCTTCTCCTGGCTTCTTTCCTTCCCCCTTGACCTCTGATCTTCCCCAACCGTCCTCTAGCCTTCCTCCTTCATCAAGAGCTTCTCCCACTCTCCATTTTGACCAACCACCATGCCCTAGGTCATCTCCAACCCCCAAAATCCCCCAAAACCCCATTTCTCCGGATTTTCCCCATCCATTCCAGATCTGAACCCTTGGTTCCCCGGAGCATTTCTTCCGTTGACGTGCTTGCTCGACATCATTCTTTCGCTTCCGATACGGTAATAATCGATCTCTTAATGTTTTCATAACCCGTTGTGTTTTTATGAAACCCTAAAGAAATGAATGTTGTTTTGATGATTGTTTCTCCATAACAGCGACTTTCCCGTAGATTAGCGTCCGTGAGACGAACCTTCGTGATCGTCATCCTCGGTGCTAGGCAAGTGAAACTTGCCACTTAGGGTTTTGGGCCATGTCTTAGGCCATTTGTTTGTTGTAGGCGTAAAAGAGACTAGGCGACGAAATGATACTCGCCTAGGCGAAATTTTAGGAACTAGCTTGACAACGAAGCTAGATCCGACATATACCATGTTGCACAACTACCATGTCATGTTTAATTTCCATTAACGGTACACAAATTAATTGTCATGTCATTGCATCCTTTAAGTGTTCCCGTGATTGCGTAGCTCCGCTACACCTTGTGAAATGATTGAGGCTAGGTGCACCCCTATGCCAAATGAAATACGCTCCTGGTTGTGATCCAGGAAACGAGCTCTTGTGCGGGGCAACCCTGGCTCATTTACTGAGCTCGTGTGCAGGGACCCTGGCTCGTTCACATGTGGGTATTGGGGTAAGAGTTAAGCGGCCAATCAACTGGGAGTCTGCCCGATCAGCAACTGCAGTGGTAAGGCGTAAACTCTGGGTTCTGGGGTAGTGTTAAGCGGCCAATCAGCGTGAATGCCAAACCGTTCAGCTGTAAGGCGTAAACATCTACAAACAACGTGAAACGTGACTAATGAAAAGATTGAGAATGTTAGTAGCTTGGCTACTCTTGACTTGTCCTGATAATTGTTCTCTTGCGCTTATTGTTTCACCATGTCTTACTTGTGCACTTATACCATAACTGCCATGTTATGCATACTATAACTGCTAGGTTGCTAGTTGCCTTCCTTTTCAGTTTTCTTGCCCAAGTCTTTTAGACTTGCTGACATGTGCCCCTTTACTCTTTTGGGTGACACATGTTAGATCCTGAGCCTGAGTACATTGTTGAGGACGAGGTGTTTGTTGATGCCGAGCCTGAGCCTGTGTTTGGCGAGGAGTACGTGGACACTGGGGACCAGTCCTAGTGTCTTTGTTGAGCTTTCCCTTTTGTTTTAGACTGTTTTTTGTCAGTGCGTAGCACCTATACTTTGTTATGTTGTCCCTTTTGTTGGCCTTGTTCTGGGCCTTTAGACTCTTTCTTTTAGCATGGTGGCTTTTCTGGATGTGGAACTTAATTTTAATATTGGACAAATTCTGAGATTTGAGATTTTATTTCTGTCTCTCCTTGTGCTATTATTGTTGTTCCGTTTGTGGTTACATGGAACTGCTTATGTTTTATTGACGCTTATCGGGTTTGGGGCTTCACAGCTCCACTCTCGTGCGGACCTTTTCACGTCTCGCCTCCATCTTTGGGATGCGGGGCGTGACAACCGTCACCCCACCTCCGGGCACAGCAGCCCCAAACCGCCGAGATCTCCTCTTCCTTCTCCACTAGCAGCCTGGATCCGGCCATCTCCCCTATAATCTGCTGCAACCCCCCATAACCACAACCGACCACCCTCATCAACCCACGGCCTGCCCTCTACCCTCCGGCCAGCCACCCCTCGGCCACTCCATGTGACCCCTATCTCCCCCGAGCCTCCTAGTTCTGGCCCTCTCCTTGCTCTAGAACGCAGCAGTGCCCTCCACCTTTCGCTACCGTTCATCCTCTTCCCGTCGGCGTTCGTGTTGCTCGCTACCGTGCCATGTTCGCTGTTCCGTGGCCATCTTCGCTGCAAGCGCACGCTGTACCTTGCTTGCTACCGAAATCCAACCCCTGACGTTGCTACCCGACGTCAGTGTAGCTCTCACATCGTGTTAAGGTATACCCTGATCCATAGGAACCCGCACACCACATGTCTAACAAGATAAAAATCGTAATTTCCTTCCTTTGGTTAAATAACTAATTGAAGATTAATTAATATGGGACTGTAGGTTTGGATGATTGGTTGAGCACGTAGGCAGATTCTGGACTGTTGATCTGACAGCACGATTATTTCAGGCAAGTGAAACTTGCTCAGTTGATTGTTAGGCCATGTTTAGGCCATTCTGTGATTTTTGTGTAAAAGAGATTAGGCAGTGAAATGATAGTCGCATAGACACCATGCTTGATCTAGCTTGACAACGAAGCTAGATCCGATACCTTTGTCATGTCATTTCATGCATATTACATGTCACATTTACTTTCTGATAAACTGTACGCATTCAATATCTGCTTGTTATACTATCATATTGCATATCGCTTGTCATTTCATGCATTTGAATGTCTTGTCATGAATGTGTAGCATACGCTACAAATGAAATGTAAGCTGCGGCTAGTAGGATTTTGACTCCTACATCATGAATGAGGCTAGGTGCACCCTTATGCAAAAATAAAGAACAATTCCTGGCTCATGTTCTAGAACATGAAATGTATAAACAATTCCTGGCTCGTGTTCCAAAAGCATGAAATGTATAAACACTTTCCGGCTCGTGATTCAGAAGATGGGTGCCAGTCTATACACACGTGGAGGGGTATGGTTAAGCGGTCACTCAGCGTAGAAGTGTGCCCGTACAGCAACTTCAACTGAAAGGCGTAAACCCTGTGCACATCGTGAATGCATGTTTTCGTGAAATCGTGAATAATGTTTAGTAGCTTTTTGATACAACATGACTTGCATTGATTACTATCATGTTCATTTTAATTGCTGCATTCATGAAATAATATGCCATGTCATCATATTTAAACTGCTAGTTGCATTCATCCTATAACTGCCATTACTTTTATGTTTCCTTTCACAAAAGTCTCCCTTTTCCCTTTTGGAGAATTTTACTGACATGTGCCCTTTTCTCTTTGGGTGTCACATGTCAGGCTTTGTGTCTGGTAGTTGCTAAGGACTACCTGGTTGCTGACGTCACGCTTGAGGCTTTTGCTGACATCCAGTTCTAGGATTCCGGAGACAAGTCTTAGTCTCAGCTGGAGACTTTCTCTTAGTTGATGTTTGTTTCCTAGTAGCTGCTGTTAGGTTGTTCGGTGTGTAGCACCTTATCTTATTTTAGTTTCGGCCATGCTTGGGGCCTTTCTTTTTCAGACTCTGTACTTCTTTTATGACTATATCTCTGGATGTTTGGAATAATAAAATGGATGTTATTTTGAATGTTGGTAAATTTTATTGACTGATTTAAATTATTATTATTATTTTTGTTTCATTGCAATGCAAGAATCTGCGAATGGATGAACACACAGACTCTTATCAGACTGTCGCTTCACAGCTTCAAGTCTGAGCAGACCTCTTTGCGTCTCGCCTCCCATACTTGGGAAGCGGAGCGTGACAGTTTAGTGTTTAGCTTGTTGGATGAGGGAGAGTACATGGTCAGGGGGTTGTCATGTGAAATTCGATCGTTACGAGGAAATGGGTTTATGAAATAATAAAGGTACAAGGCATTCGGGAATCCTCGCTAGGCCTTTCGGTCATGTATGTCAGGTTAAGGTTCCTTTCGTTGAACTGTGATGAGGGTAGGAGTGCCACTTCTGGAGATGGGAACAAGTACTTAACTTTCGTTGTCCTACTCGTCTAATGTATCCCTATGCGCATCTCTACTTACGTAATCAGCTTTGCACAGGAATGCATGCATTATGCTTGACACTGGTTCCTGTATCACAATCTGTATCTACTCACGATTGGGATACTACACTACATTTGGTTATAGTAGTCGGGCTAATCTCATAGTCACCGACTAGCGGATTGGGGATTAGTAATCATCCCTAGTGCTTGAGTCACTTTCGTGATCACGAGCCCTATAAATCGGCCACTAAGCCCTAATCGGATTTGTGGAGATCTTCCCTAGAATATGGTGCTACTTTCTCTATCCTCCAATTCTAAGGCTAATCCCCCAAATCCCTTGTTCAAACTACCATAGAGCAACCCTAGATTCATCCAACTAAGGTTAACCTAACATCCAAGCCCTAGGACCGTATGGTACATCCCTAAGACCTAGAGCTACACTACTTAGAAATCTCGATAGTAATAATAACGGGAGCAATAACAAGATTCATTGTACGCATGTCAATCTTATCAAAACTAATAACAAAATGCAGAGAATGCAATGTAAAAGAGGAATATAATAAAAATAACGAGTTTGAGCTGTTCACCCAAGATCAAATCAAAGGAAGAAGACACGAGAACTCCTCCTCGCCCAAAGTGACGGCTCCAAATCAGATAAAACAAAAGTTGACATAATCTAAAAACTCAATTTACTTAAATACAAAACCCCAAAAGTTGCAGGTTTACCGAAAAGCCACTCCGAAACTCGTTAAGAACGCCCTAATCTGAAGGCTGTCATCGACGCGCTCGGCCGAGCGGGATAGCCGCTTGACCGAGCGCTCTCTTGTGGCCCCCACTGGGCATTTTGAAGAAGGGACCGCTCGGCTGAGTGCACCCTAGCGCTCGACCGAGCTCCATCTGGAGCTTCATTCTTTGGCATGGGCAGAAGGAGGCCGCTCGGTCGAGCGGGGAAGCGACTCGACCGAGCTAATTAGGCTGAGAGTTTTGCTCTTTCTTTCAGTTCGTCAGGAAGAGAGGCCACTTGGTCGAGCAGGGAAGCCGCTCGGTCGAGCATAGAAGCCGCTCGGTCGAGCAAATTAGGCATAGAGTTTCTAGGCCAAATCGAAGGTCTTCTGCAGAGGGTCGCTCGATCGAGCAAGGTGGGTCGCTCGGCCGAGCGACCGACTGCATGAAGCTCTCTTTGGCCTTCTCCTTTTTCCTTTCTTTATGGGAGCACAGCTCGACCGAGCGTGTGGCACGCTCGGCTGAGCGGCCTAGAAACTCAGCATCGTTCCTCTTGGTTCTCTCTTCTTCTTTCCCTTCCTATCGTCTTTCTCATTTCTTTCTCTCTTCTTTCTCTCTCTCTTTCTTTCTTTGCTCCTTTCTTTCTTTGCTCCTTTGAGTCGTCAAACATGGCGACGTGAGCTCTGACATTTGGTATCCATGTCCATCATCCATTTTCGCTCCGAATAGTGCCAAAGTTCCTGAAAATCTACAAAACATTGCGAGAATCAAGTATATCGTGAAAGGCACGATAGAATATAAAACTGTGAACTTTGGGCGATCAAAATGCTATGAAAATGTGCGATAGAAGCATGGAAACTATGGACACATCACAATGCAAATGAAAACAAGAGAGGGATAATTACACTAAAAATACAAAAATAAAGAAAGGTGCCATGGGCCAAGCGTTACCGCTAGTGCACATTGAGCAGGTGGGTTGACCTAGCTTCTCGAGCCAACGGGTTATAGCCCTAAATGATAGTCAAAGCTCAATCCTCATCCTCTCAATATCCAACCATAATAGGACTCAGAGAATAGGTTGGATCCCTTACAAAAGCCCCGATAGTTAGTAAGATGCTACAATAGTGGTGATTCTAGTGAGTGCACCCGATGGTTGGTCGGCGCCTAGCACTAGATAGTCATCCCTCCTCGGCTATGAGGCAGGATAAATTGAGCTCATCCAAACCTATTCCTAAGACTAAAACCCTAATTTGAACGATATTTTGGGTGGTCCACCCATATGGACAATCTACACTAGGGTTTAGCCAAGCCCTAGGCATAAAAATCTAATATACCAACATTACAACAACCAACAAGAAGTGATTAAGGAAAAACATCACAAGAAGCAATAAAAGAGAATTAAAAGCAATGCAAGTGAAATTACACCAAAGAGAAACAAGAATTCATTGCAGTACAACTAAAATTAAGTGTCTTTCATTCCAAAATGAAGAACAGCCCCCAAAGGGGGTGAAGACCACTAAAATTCGCGGAAGAAAAAGCTCTCCTGTTCTCAATTTGCTCGTACAGGAAAAACGATAAGGACACACGGCCGTGCCACAAATCGGCACGGCAGTGCTACCACAAAACAGCCTAGGCCACGGCTGCGACCGCTACTTTGCTCATGGCAGTGCCGCAAGTCCGCACGGCCGTGTCGATCTTTTAAGGCCCTAATTCGGCTCCAAGTAGCACGGCTGTGTGAAACAACCGTATTGCAGGGAGAACTATCTGCCTCCTGCCGGTGAATTAGTACGGCCGTCCAAAAAATCGGAACGGCTTTGCAAATGTTGATGTAGCTCCTCCCTTGGCCTCATGATATAGCACGGCCGTGTGGTTGCACACAAGGCCGTGCAGTCTGCTCTTTGGCTTGTATCTTCCCTCCTTTAGCTCCGATCTTCACCAATCTTCATCGTTACCGTTATCTTTCCCAAGCTCCACAAATCAAAGATTGACATTGTTTACGCATGAATTCCCTGAAATGCACAATATACATACCCAAAGTATCAAATGAATACAAATGTGTAAAAACGGAAGAAATAACGAGAATGATATGGAACAAATGAGAAAAGTGAGGGGTGAAGGTGGCGGAAAAAGAAGTAAAAACGAGTCTAAAAAAATCCCCCAAGATAAACTCTTGCTCGTCCCGAGTAAGACAAGACAAGTGTACGGGTAGAGATTGTCAGAAGAAATCCGGGGATCACCCTCTCGAACCACACATGCGCACAGGTCATGCAAACAACAAATTTTAGGGATCAATCCCTACACATGCATCAAATTTGCCCAACGTGGTAGGGGACTAGAACACTACCCTCATCACGACGTCTGGTCTAATAAACACAAATCTACATAAGGCTAACTTCCAATCAATAGGCTAGAGAAATGAATGCTTGAGAAGACGGAAATCATGAAGGCACAAGGTAGAGACTAAGTCTCTCCTGAGTTTGGGATGACAGGGTCGTTTCCAATATACCATGGTAGCGGGCATGTTCATGATTGAAAATACACATTTATTAGGGTTTAGGCAATCCACATAGCGTGATTTCGGCTAATGACTCCCGACCCAGATGGGTCTAGGGCATTGGGTCAAAAGGGACCCATCGGGCCCATTCTCTCGAACTGCCTAGAACCCGTTGTTTAGGTACACTCCCCCCAAACCTCATTTTTCGGTGTGAATTTCAGAGATTCCTGAGTCCCAGAGACCCGGCTACTCGATGAAGTAGGGGGAACAGTGCATTTATTTTATGCTTCTCTTTTTGTATTCACAATTTTTTAACATGCCAACACTATGGTAGAGGGGCAAACTGTCCAAATCAAAAACCAAACACTATCGAGGCTGAGCATACCTTATGCAATCGGGAAGGCATAAGGTTGCGTGATAAAAGGGGTTGATTAAGTGACTAGCTTATCCAATCGAAAATGAGATAAGGAGCTAGCTCTATCTCACGCACGTATAAGGGTTAGAAATGAAATCGTAATGGGGGAGTGTGAAAGATGTACCACCGAAAGGAAATAAGAGTGTATGCGAAGAAACCGACCCTAAACAAGCAAATGTAAAACGAGTGTGGGAGTTGGGTTCTCCTAGAGGGATCGTCTCCCTAGATTTCAGCGAAAATGGTAAAAAATAGAAAAGGAAAACTGAAGTGGGGATGGAAATTTTGAAAAATAAACGGAAAAGTGGATACCTCCCCCAAGCTAGGTGTGACACGCCTCTCTCCCAAGGTAAAACTAAGCATTGTCCTCAATGCTTGAGGACCATAATCTATAGGGGTAAGATGTGTAGGGGAGGGTGGTTGTGGTGAAATGGAAATGCAATGTGATGTCATTAAGCATATGGGAAAAATGTGGAGAGCATGGACAGTCTCCCCCAAGCTAGCTTGAAGGAGAGCCAAAAATAAGATAGTGATGCGAAAAATATGGACTAATGTGTACTTGGGAGGTATGTGGAAAAATCTGAGCTAAGTGGGGGAAAGATGATGTGTGAGGCGAACGAGAGATGAAGATATTTATTAAGTAAAACTAAATACTAATACGCTCCTCCCGCTAATCGAGAGGAGACGAGATTATTAAAATGCTACACTAGAAAACAGGTAAAATATCTACACCACTAGATTACGATACACCTGTTCGAAAGGCGGATCTCTGATCTTTATTGGTGCATGAATCTGCTCTTACTGCTCCTTTTGTGGCTCAGCTAGCAGCTTTACTCCACAAGTTTAACTGGGCCCAAGCAACATTTCTCCCAGCATTCCTTGGAGGTGTCCACTTATAACCTGCAAGGAATGAGCCGTGACAGCCCAATGAGAAAAATTATTTACCCCAACGAAATCTATCCAGAGATAGTCGTCGAAATGTGTAGAAAAATCTAAATCAAATTGACGAATACTCCCTGGAGGAATTTCGCTACTCTCGGGGGTGTGTGTGTGACCACATCCTCGTTCTTCTCATTTTCAGGATGGTCAGGTGCTGGTACAACCAAGTGTGCATCTGGTACATGTGTATCAATATCCTGTGGGAGACACATTGTGTTAGGAAAATCTGAATCTAAGAATGAATAAACTGAAATGTAAGATTTAGAAAAGGAGTGCTTAGCATTCAAGAAATCTCCCTAAAAGATGTGGTTTCGATGCTCGGGCTTTGGCGAGATGGGGAGTGGCTATGGCGCAAACAGGAGAAGAGAACATGGCTCGGGGCCGCTGATGTCTATCGTCGCGTTCATGGCCGAGCTCAAGTACTCTCAAAAATATTCACGTGCGTCGCTGTCTCCTCTTCACCTGTGAATGGCTCTAGCTCGAAGACTTGACAAAAGAAAAAGGTAGGCGCAGGCTCTTTAGTTTTAGACGTCTCCTCTTCGCCAGTGTAAACCTTGAGGATTTCTTTTCGGAACTGGGTCAGGAGTCCCTTGAGCTTAGCTATCGTCCCATCAAATTCCTCATTCTTTGCGGGGGCATAGCTCTGGTTGGCGTCTCAGGCATGATGTGTGCCAATGGTATCACCTACATAAGGGGAGGTAACTATATCAGGAAATAAAATTTCTGCTCAAATAAATTACCTCCCGCCGTGCAAGTGGCTGGGGACACGTTGGACCGATGACTATCCTCCACCGAAAAAGTGGATTCTCCTCCACCAAGTTATGGAAGGGTGATAGTGGGTTTCTCTAACCCGAATGGTCCTTCCAAATGCTCCTCCCTTACTGACATGGTGTTGTAGACCTCACCCCATTAGTTCTGCTCTAGACACCCCATATGATTGATAGGATGGTTGGGTTGTTGGGTAAGGAGGGGTGTAGGTTGGAATAATGGGAGGAGGAGTGGCATTAAAGCCTTGGGTTGCCTTAAATTGTTCTATCTTAGCTGCATGACTTCCCTCTGCTTCCGGTGGTGGCATATATGGTGGAGGACTTGGATGGGAGCAGTTTGGGTAGGGGTTGTAGGAATCTGGAGTTGGGTCATAGGGGTTGGCATAATACGTGCAAGCATTTGTAGCGTACCCCAGAAGACCGCACATCCCGCAGTTCCCTGCAACCTGCAAAAATTGGGTTTTCTCCCATCCGAGCATCAATATTTGATGAGACGTCAAAGCTGCTCGAGTATGTTCTGTCTGGCATCCACATCGTTACTCCTGTTACACCTGGCTATACAAAAATAGAAGAACTAGAAAAGATTGTCAGTAATAACAAAGAGTAGACAGTTAGAGGGTAAAAATTTTCTTTTATTATATTTTTAAATGCGTAGTCTAATAGATACACAATCAAATCGATATCAAGCCCATTGCCTTCCTGGCAATGGCACCATTTTGCTTATGAGTTCGGATGATGCAAAAGATATTTATAAGTAACCACGAGCAATACAGATTGTATGCAGCGGGTGTTGAACATAGTGATGCAATGGTATGAGTACCAACTAATCGTGTATCTAGTTAGCTACACAGATGAAAATAAGAGAGGGGTAATTACACTAAGAATACAAAAATAAAGAATGTTTCCATAGGCCAAGCATCACCGCTAGTGCAAATTGAGCAGGTGGGTCGACCTAGCTTCCCAAGCCAACTGGTTATACCCCTAGATGATAGTCAAAGCTCAATTCACGTCCTCTCAATGTCCAACCATAAGAGGAATCAGAGAATAGGTTGGATCCCTTACCGTAGCCCCGATAGTCTGTCAGACGCTACGGTAGTGGTGATTCTAGTGAGTGTGCCCGATGGTTGGTCGACACCTAGCACTATATAGTCAACCCTCCTCGGCTATAAGGCGGGATGAATTGAGCTCATCCAAACCTATTCCTAAGTCTAAAATCCTAATTGGAATGATATTTGGGGCAGTCCACTCACATGGACAATCTACAAAAGGATTTAGCCAAGCCCTAAGTACAAAAATCAAATCTACCAACATTACAATAACCAACAAGAAGCGATTAAGGACAAACATCACAAGAAGCAATAAAAGAGAATTAAAAACAATGCAAGTGAATTACACTAAAGAGAAACAAGAATTCATTACATTACAACTAAAATTAAGAGTCATACATTCCAAAATGAAGAACAGCCCCCCAAAGGGGCTGAAAACCCCTAAAATTCGTGGAAGAAAAAGCTTTCCTGCTCTTAATTTGCTCACAGAAATTTATAGTACATGCAAAAATATAAGGGCGCACGGCCGTGCCACAAATCGGCACGGCCGTGCTACCGCAAAACCGCCTGGGCCTCGGTTGCGGCCGCTTCTTTGTGCACGACAGAGCCGCAAGTCGGCACAGTCGTGTTGATCTTCCTTAAGGCCCTAATTTGGCTCCAGGTAGCACGGCCGTGCTAAATGACCATGCTGTAGGGGGGACTGTCTGCCTTCTGTAGAGGAATTAGCACGGCCGTGCTGAAAATTGACACGGCCATGCAAATGCTATTGTAGCTCCTCCATTGGCCTCATGATTTATCACGACTGTGTGGTTACACACACGGTCGTGCAGTCTTCTCTTTGGCATGTATCTTCCCTCCTTTAGCTCCGATCTTCACTAATCTTCATTGTTATCTCTCCCAAGCTCCACAAATCACAGATTGACATCATTTACGCGTGAGTTCCCTGAAATGCACAATATACATACCCAAAGTATCAAATGGATAAAAATGTATAAAAACGGTAGAAATAGGGAGAATGATATGGAACAAATGAGAAAAGTAAAGGGTGAAAGTGGCGAAAAAAGATGTAAAAAACGAGTCTAACAAAGTATGTTTGTGATTTTCAGAAATTTGTGAAAGCGAGTTTGTATGCTATGCATAAGGTTGGATTGCATTTATTGCATGCCGAGAAATATGGACTTCTTGTCACGCCCCGCTTCCCAAAACGACGAAAGCGAGAATGAGATGATGGTCCGCATGGGCTGGAGCTGTGAAACTCGAGCCCAATAAGCGTCTGTAGTGATACACCATTCATTGTACAGGTTCTTGCATGCAATCAAAACAGTAGAATTATTTCATTTATTTAAGCCACATCCAGAGTACATACAAGAAATAACAACAGGGCCTCAGCATGGCCAAAGGAAACTACAACAATAGAACTATCCCTACTATAAAGTACTAAAGCAAAAACTAAAGCAGTGACAGAAAAGAGTCCCTAGCCGTTCGCAGAAAACGACTCAGCATCTACAGCAACTCCTGGCAACCTGGCTCATGATCTGACATACATTCCAAAAAAACATGAATGTATGTCAGCAAGGGCGTGCAAGTAAGAGTAAGACGGTCCAATGCAAGGTATGCGAATAATAATAAATTGTAAGCATTAATGATGTTATGCAAGGTGTCAGCAGGATTAAACATGGCTACTTAAAGTAAGGCAGGGAAAGTCACTTCTAGCATGGCAGTTCTATGGCAATAGTAAAGTAATGAGCATGTCAATTTATATGGACATGGCAGGGAAGTAAAAAGACGGTGCAGGAAAGTAAACGTGGCATGGCAATGGCCGTAGCGTGTGCTACCAGCTACAAGACAAGACAAGAAGAGACTGTGTGTGTCACGAAGGGTTCACGCCTTACGGTTAAAGGGGGATCAAACCCTCTAAATCATGTGCACGCTCAACCCTACCCCAACCCAAGTGCACAAGACAAGTCTGTACAAGGGATCACTCTCTCTATATTGGAGAGTGTCCTATTACCCATAGGTTATCTGTACAAGGGATCACTCTCTCTATCTTGGAGAGTCCCTATTACCCGCACGTTATCCGTACAAGGGATCACTCTCTCTGTCTTGGAGAGTGCACTATTACCCGAAGGTTATCCGTACCGCCATATATTGGAACACGAGCCAGACTAGTCATACATGACCCTACTGGAACACGAACCAGACTAGTCATATATGACCGACGGGAGTAGCCAAATCAATGCACAAGTTCAAGATACCATCAAGGTGTTTCCATTTAATCAATTGGGTTCAAAGCAGTTCAAGCGTTTCATGTCATTACAAGGCATTGTCAAATTTTCAATTAATAAATGTCCATACACATGCACACAAGCATTATCAATTCACTTAATAGAGGTCCACACGCACGCACAGAAAATGCATTTAAACATTAATACTCCAATGATTTATTTAGATTTGCACACTTGCCTGATTTCGATGAGCTGGATGACCAGGAGATTGCAGCGAGAGACGCGATTTGATCTGCGTCAATAATTTTACGTTGTTAAGGTATATGGTTCATCTCGGATAATAAAACTAACAGCACCAACTAAATACCATTATAGAACTAATGTTACTAACTAACATTATATACTATCTACTAACATGTCATACTTAACATTTATATAATAACTTCTGTACTATAACCATCACATGTTATATTACTAACATTAATAATATGATGTATACATATATTTTACTAACTTGAGTACTAGCATCATGTGGAAACCTTTATATATAATATTAATAACATTATAATAATATAATAGAATGTAGTGTGAACTGTGTAATAACCTACATACACCAAGCGCACTGATCACGGGCAATGGGGTACTGTTTATATAATATCTCAATTTATACCACATGCATTCATTATTAATATCCTATATGATTGTACTGTTCCTATAATAGGGCAAGATTGTACTGTTCCTATAATAGGGCAAGCAACTTACTCTTTACGTCGCCTCTGGTTTGCAGGTGAGAGGAGAAACGATTCTTCGTCGTAGGCACGAGGGCAATGGAAGGAGGAGCGGATCTTCGAGGTTGCAGGTGTGGGGGGGGGGGGAACGGCAGGCGGGGGCATGGACTCTGGTGTAGGGCAGTGGCCGGAAATAGGGGGCAGCAGCAAGGGGACAGGACTCGGCAGGGAGATGTGTAACGACCGGTTTTTGTAATGACTATTTTATATTAATAATATTGGATGTTTCCCTCTTTGTGTGTTTTTCCCGTTAGAAATCCTTACGATTAACTTCTTAGCATCTTAATCTTAGTGCTAGGGTGATCCTAGAGGCCATAGGAATCTTCCCGAAGCTTCGCACTTCGATTCGGCACTTTTCGTGCATCTTAGTCGATTCATGAAGGAGAGCCAACCGACTAGATTGCAATCTAGTCGGTCGGCAACACTTCTCAGACCGACTAGTTCTTGTCAGTAAATTTCGACTGAGTTACATTTTACGTTTAGTTGGTCTAAGCACGTTCTTCGACCGACTAATTGCTAAACTAGTCGGTCAGGTCTTGTACTCAGACCGACTAACTGTCAGTGCTCATTATCTATCTTATTCGACCTTTAGTCGGTTCATGAACGTTCACCGACCGACTAGATCCCAAACTAGTCGGTCGACACCGACTAACATCAAACAGTGAACAATGTCTGTACAGAGAAGGCATGATTAGTCGGTCTGTGAAGACCCACCGACTAGATCCTAACCTAGTCGGTCGACCACCCTTCTCTGACCGACTAAATTGCCCAGTAAACCTAGGTTAAGTCATAGCCACTACACTTTTTATTTATTTAAACCCTCGACCATTCCTATTCTTTCTTCACTTTTCTTAGCTCATCTTCTTCCCCAAGCATCCCCCAATCATCCTTTTACCTTCCTTCATCCTCCCGAGCTTCCCCTCACCCTCTTTTGTGCCGGCACCACCCCCGTTGGCCGCCGACCGACCCCAAAACCCTAAAATCTCCTTTTGCTCCAGATTTACCCGACGAACTCCAAACTTTAGATCTGTAACAATTCGGCCGCGAGGAACCCTTCCAACCGTAGTTCTTCCGTATCATTTTCGTTGCCGGGCTAGATCCGATTTGGCGATGGAAATCCGGAAACCGGCGAGATCTTCTCCTACCGCAGATCCGTGTAGGTGTCTCGATCTTCGCTTCGTAAACGGTTAGTGATCTATCTTTAATTCTCTGTAACCCACACTGTAAATTAGATAACCCTAATTAAAAATGGATTACTAGACGTTATAGGATTCCAATGCAAACCGGTTTAGAACTCTAAATCTAATTTTCTATTTTGCCATAACAGTGAAACCAATTTTCGTAGGATACCGATCTCGTGACTCTCGTCGAACAACAACTTCGGTACCAGGCAAGTGAAACTTGCCAACCTTGCTTTAGGCCATGTTTTTAGGCCAATACTTTGTTTTAGCATGAAAGAGACTAGACCGTGAAATGATAGCGGTCTAGGCGCAAATTCGAATTCTAGCTTGACAACGAAGCTAGAATTTCCCTTGTCATGCCATGTCATACATTTTCCTGTCATGTTTAATTTCCTTTAACGGTATGCAATTTCATTTCAAATATTTGTCATGTGCATCCATTTTACATATCATGTTGCATGTTGCATCGTAGCACACGCTACAAATCCTTGTACAAATCTGTGTTTCCGTGTTACCGGCTAGGCACCCGTTATGCGGGCATAACCCTACGCCATACGTGTTAAAAACACTTCCTGGCTCGTGATCTAGAAGCGAGCATTACGTGTTCGGGGGTAATGCCCTGGCTCGACACACGTGGAGGGGTAGGGATAAACGGTCACTTGAGCGTAAGAGTTGGCCCGTACAGCCACTCTAGCCAAAGGGCGGAATCTCTGTGCACAACGTGCTTACAATACTTGTACTTGTCATGTATTTGTTTACTTGCCATGCCATGTTACTTGCCATGCTATAATCATGCCATATCACAAACTGCTGTTGTTCTCATTGCATAATATACCATGTCATAACATACTCTAGAACTGCTAGGTTGTTTTTTACTTTTCCTAGTTTCATTGCACAAGTCTTGTAGACTTGCTGACATGTGCCCCTTCTCATTGGGTGACGCATGTTAGTTGCTGAGCCAGAGATTGCTGTTGAGGGTGATGAGTTTGTGGAGTTCGTGCCCGATCCCATTGCTGACGTAGAGTTCGAGGACACCGGTGACCAGTCGTAGTGTTCCTTTGTTCCTTCTTTGTTAGTTGTGTTATTGTCGGTGAGTAGCACCGCTGTTGTTAGTTCCCTTTGTTGGCCATGCTAGGCCTTTTTTGGACTCTTTTGTTTGCCTGGTGGCATTTCTGGTTGTTGAATTTATATCTGGACTCTGAGTTGAATAATTTTAATTATTTGTCTCTTTTTCTATTATTGTTATCGTTGTTTCCGAGTCACATTACAGGGACCTGCTACTTTGTGATAATTGACGCTTATCGGACTTGTGGCTTCGTAGCTTCAAGTCTGAGCGGACCTCCTCACGCTTCGCCTCCATATTTTTGGGAAGCGGGGCGTGACAGGTTTATTTGGTGACCCATGCAGGTCCTCTCCCTTCTGTAACTGTGACTTAATCGGAACAACGATAAGAATTATAGAATGTCCGATAAACAATTTCAACACCGAGTCATAAGGCTGAGAGTCTAATTTGTTTTGTTTTTCCTGTGTCAATAGATGGCTGGGAGACGGAATACCCGTGCTGGTGGTGGTGTGCCCCATCGTGTCGAGGAGCCAGATCAGGAGCCCACCAATGGGGAGATCATACAGATGATGCATCAGATGATGCAGGTACAGCAGGGGATGCTGCAGAATGCCCGGAATGTTCCACCTGTTCGAGCAGTGCAGCCTGTTCAGAATGTCCCTCGCTTCGAGCACGGAGCGAAGCAGTTTCGGGAGCTTAGCCCCACTTACTTTGATGGGACCGAAGGACCTCTGGCTGCAGATGAATGGACCATGAATATGGAGGACAACTTGAAGATGTCGAAGGTCGACCCGGCTGGATGGGTTGACTTGGCGAAGAGGCAGCTTAAGGATAACGCTCAGAATTGGTGGGATGCCGAAGAGGAGTTGCTGGAGGAGCCGATATCTTGGGCTACCTTCAAGTCCAGATTTGATGAGGAATACTTTCCGAAGGCTGCCAGGAGGGAGATGGTGTAGCGCTTCATTGACCAGAAGCAGGGGAGCTTGATGGTGGACCCGTACCACCAGGAGTTCACTAGGCTGAGTCGTTTCACACCGAAGATGGTGCAGGATGCTGATGAGAGAGCCCAGAGGTTTCTGCAGGTGCTTTCTTTAGATCTTTAGAGCTATGTGACTTCTTCTGATGCGGAGTCCTATCAGAAGGTTTTGATTACGGTGAAGAGGCAGGAGCGGATTATAAACCAGAAGAGAGGACAGATTTCTGGAGCTGGGAAGAGGCCTGTAGAGCAGGCCAGAGCAGTGATGAGACCAGGGTTCGGGCCCAATCAGCCAGTGCAGTTCAAGAGGCCCGGAGGAACTCCTACTCTGAAGACTTGCCATTTCTGTGGCAAGACTGGGCATGTCAAGGATCAGTGCCGGAAGATATTGGGGGCAGTGCTTGATTTGTGGTGATCCTGCGCATGCCATGAAGGACTGCCCGAAGTCCAAGCAGCCGTGGAAGGGACCTGTTGCAGCTTAGCCGTTGCAGCAGAGAGCGCCTGTACCTGCTGGACGTGGAGCGCCTCTCATTCCGCAGAGGCACGCTTTTCAGCAGGCTGTTCAGCTGAGGCGGTAGGCGTTTCTGATGACTGCTGTTGAGACCGAGGCGATGGATGAGGTTATTGCAGTTAACCCTCAATCTAGCTGTTCCTTTCCTTAGTTAGTTTTAGTTATTAGATTATGTTTGGTTGCTTGCATATGTTTGTCTGCTAGAATAGAACTTGATTTTTAGACTGTCTGTTAGGTGTGATTTTGGTTTGCACATTTCTGCACGAGTCCTCTTTGACTCAGATGCATCGATGTGCATTATTTCCTGGAGCTTCGTGGAGAAGAATTCCTTGTCGACTTCCCCTCTTCCCAAGAGTTGGAATATCGTTACAGGGAATGGCGTGGTCTCGGTGCATCGTGGTTGCAACTCTTGCCCTTTGGTGGTCTGTGGACATGAGCTCTACGCAGATTTTATTGTCCATGACATCATCAACTATGATGCCGTTCTCGGGATAGACTGGCTTGGGAGTTTCTATGCCACGATTGATTGTCGGAGGAAGAAGGTGGTGTTCGAGATCCCTGGACATCCGGTGTTCGAGTTCAGCCGAGGTAGCAGTTTGCTTGGTCCGGTTAGGTTTCCGGCCAAGCCGGTGGAGATCGTTGCTATGCAGATGGAGCAGTGTTGGCCTGCGGTAGTGTGTGACTTCGACGACGTCTTCCCCGAGGAGATGTCTGGATTGCCACCTGATCGAGCTCTCGAGTTTTTGATCGACCTCATTCCGGGAGCGCAGCCTATTTCGAAAGCGCCGTATCGCATGACACCAGCAGAATTGGAGGAATTGCGGAAGTATCTTGACGAGCTTTTACAGAAGGGTTACATTAATCCTAGTGTGTCTCCGTGGGAAGCACCGGTACTACTGGTGAAGAAGGACGGTTCGCGTCGCATGTGTGTGGACTACCGGGAGTTGAATGCGGTGACCGTCAAGAATCGTTATCCGTTGCCTCGTATTGATGACATTTTTGATCAGCTGGGAGGATCGAGGGTATTCTCTAAGTTGGATCTGAGGAGTGGTTATCACCAGCTGAAGGTGAGGAAGGAAGATGTTCCGAAGACAGTATTCAGGACGAAATATGGACACTACGAGTTCGTGGTTATGCCTTTCGGTGTAACCAACGCACCCGCAGTCTTTATGAATCTGATGAATCTGATCTTCTATGACTTCATAGATAAGTTTGTCGTTATCTTCATTGACGACATTCTGATCTACTCGAAGTCAGAGGAGGAGCATGCGTCGCACTTGAGAACGGTATTAGAGATCTTGAGGAAGCATCGGTTGTATGCTAAGTATTCCAAGTGCGAGTTTTGGCTGGATAGGGTTGCTTTTCTCGGGCATGTGGTGACTGGAGATGGTATTTCAGTGGACCCCGAGAAGATAAAGGCTATCAGGGAGTGGCCTGTTCTGCAGTCAGCGTCCGAGATCCGGAGTTTCCTTGGACTTGCAGGTTATTACCGGCGATTCATCAAGGATTTCTCTCGTATTGTCGAGTTGATGACCAGACTGACACGGAAGGATGTATCTTTTGTTTGGACTGATGACTGCGGGGGAGCTTTTGGTGTTCTGAAGGAGAAGCTGACGTCTGCCCCTGTTCTTGCTGTGCCCGATTGGAGTGGAGGATTCGAGATCTTTTGCGATGCTTCCGGCAAGGGCCTCGGTTGCGTATTGCATCAGCATGTGCATGTGGTTGCGTATGCTTCTCGTCAGCTTAAGGCTCATGAGAAGAATTGCCCGATGCATGATTTGGAGTTGGCTGATGTCGTGTTTGCGCTGAAGATTTGGAGGCACTTCATGCTGAGTGAGAAGGTGAAGATCTTCACCGATCACAAAAGCTTGAAGTATATTTTTACTCAGAAGGAGCTCAACATGCGACAACGTTGGTGGTTAGAGCTCATGGCGGACTACGAGATTGATTTGCAGTATCACCCTGGCAAGGTGAATGTGGTTCCTGATGCGTTGAGTAGGCTTCCTGCGGTGATGTTGTTGACTTCGCAGTGGAGATTGCAGCAGGATTTTTGCGAGTCCGGTATTGAGATTGTTCTGCCTGGAGAGGTCTCTTCGTTGATGTGTATGCAGATACAGTCGACGATCGTGGATAGGATCAAGGCTGGACAGGCTGGAGACCCGAAATTGGTGAAGATTCGGGAGATGGTGGAAGCCGGTCTGTGGACTGACTTCTTGATTCATGAGGATGGCTCGCTGAGATTTGGAGCCAGGTTGTGTGTGCCGGCTGGGGATATCAGAGAGGAGCTGTTGGCGGAGGCACACAGTTCGCCGTATTCTGTGCATCCTGGTGGGACCAAGATGTACAATGATCTTCGCTTGAACTTTTGGTGGCATGGTATGAAGAGGAGTGTGGCTCGGAGCGTAGCCAAGTGCTTGGTTTGCCAGCAGGTAAAAGCGGAGCATCAGCATACGGCAGGGTTGCTACAACCGATTCCGATTCCGGAGTGGAAGTGGCAGCACATCACTATGGACTTCGTGACTGGACTACCTCGGAGTCTGAAGCAGAATGACGTGATTTGGCTGATCGTAGACCGATTGACCAAATTTGCGCACTTTATTCCTTTCCGAGTAGGACAGTCTACTGAGGCGCTAGCGAGGAGTTATATGGAGGTAAATCTTTTACTCACCATTTTAATTTCCTTTTCCTAGTTTAGATAGTGATGTAACGTGAATCGTGCAGGAGATCATGCGACTTCACGGAGTCCCTGTGAGTATCGTGTCAGACAGAGACTCGAGATTCACATCTCAGTTTTGGCAGAGTCTACAAAAGAGCTTGGGTACGAGTCTGAGTTTCAGCACGGCGTACCATCCGCAGACGGATGGCCAGTCCGAGAGGACGATCCAGATCTTGGAAGACATGCTGAGGGCGTGTATGTTGGACTTCAAGGGATCTTGGGAGGATCATTTTCACCTCGTGGAGTTTGCCTACAATAAGAGCTACCAGGCGAGTATTGGCATGGCCCCTTTTGCCGCGCTATATGGGAAGAAATGTCGATCGCCACTGAGCTGGGATGACATTGGAGATTGGGAGCTGTTAGGACCTGAGATGATCGTGGAGGCTGTTGATGTTGTGAGGAACATATGGGAGAGGCTGAGGATTGCTCAGGACCGTTTCAAGCATTGGGCTGATGCTAAACGGCGTCCGTTGGAGTTTCAGCCAGGCGACCATGTGTTCCTGAAGATTTCCCCGAATCGAGGAGTGATTTGCTTTGGGAAACGAGGGAAGCTGAGCCCGAGATACATTGGACCATTTGACATTCTGGAGAGAGTTGGCGAGGTAGCCTACCGCTTAGCCTTGCCGCCATCTTTGGAAGGAGTTCACAATGTCTTCCATGTGTCGCAGCTTCGTCGGTACATCAGCGATTCATCTCACGCTGTGGATTTCTCGGAGATCACCGTTCTCCCTGATCTGACATATGACCAGTTGCCAGTGCAGATTTGGGACAGGCGTCAGAAGTCACTTTGGAACAAGACCGTCGATCTTGTTAGGGTGATGTGGCGACACGGCTCGCCAGGAGAGTCTACTTGGAAGAGAGAAGACGAGATGCGAGAGCGCTACCCACTTTTTTTCCCGGACACGTGAGTGTTAGGAAATTCCGAGGGCGGAATTTTTCTTAAGGTGGGGAGGATGTAACGACCGGTTTTTGTAATGACTATTTTATATTAATAATATTGGATGTTTCCCTCTTTGTGTGTTTTTCCCGTTAGAAATCCTTACGATTAACTTCTTAGCATCTTAATCTTAGTGCTAGGGTGATCCTAGAGGCCATAGGAATCTTTCCAAAGCTTTGCGCTTCAATTCGGCACTTTTCGTGCATCTTAGTCGGTTCATGAAGGAGAGCCAACCGACTAGATTGCAATCTAGTCGGTCAGCAACACTTCTCAGACTGACTAGTTCTTGTCAGTAAATTTCGACTGAGTTACTGTTTATATTTAGTCGGTCTAAGAACGTTCTTCGACCGACTAATTGCTAAACTAGTCGGTCAGGTCTTGTACTCAAACCGACTAACTGTCAGTGCTCATTATCTATCTTATTCGAACTTTAATCGGTTCATGAACGTTCACCGACCGACTAGATCCCAAACTAGTCGGTCGACGGGTCTTCACAGACCGACTAATCATGCCTTCTCTGTACATGCATGTTCACTATTTGATGTTAGTCGGTGTCAGTTGGACGACCGACCGACTAGATCCTAAACTAGTCGGTCGACCACCCTTCTCTGACCGACTAAATTGCCCAGTAAACCTAGGTTAAGTCGTAGCCGCCGCACTTTTTCTTTATTTAAACCCTCGACCATTCCTATTCTTTCTTCACTTTTCTTAGCTCATCTTCTTCCCCAATCATCCCCCAATCATCCTCTTACCTTCCTTCATCCTCCCGAGCTTCCCCTCACCCTCTTTTGCGTCGACACAACCCCCGTTGGCCACCGACCGACCCCAAAACCCTAAAATCTCCTTTTGCTCCAGATTTACCCGACGAACTCCAAACTTCAGATCTGTAGCAATTCGGCTGCGAGGAACCCTTCCAACCATAGTTCTTTCGTATCATTTTCGTTGCCGGGCTAGATCTGATTTGGCGACAGAAATCCGAAAACCGGCGAGATCTTCTCCTATCACAGATCCGTGTAGGTGTCTTGATCTTCGCTTCGTAAATGGTTAGTGATCTATCTTTAATTCTCTGTAACCACACTGTAAATTAGAAAACCCTAATTAAAAATGGATTACTAGACGTTATAGGATTTCAATGCAAACCAGTTTAGAACTCTAAATCTAATTTTCTATTTTGCCATAACAGCGAACCCAATTTCCGTAGGATACCGATCTCGTGACTCTCGTCGAACAACAACTTCGGTACCAGGCAAGTGAAACTTGCCAACCTTGCTTTAGGCCATGTTTTTAGGCCAATACTTTGTTTTAGCATGAAAGAGACTAGACCGTGAAATGATAGCGGTCTAGGCGCAAATTCGAATTCTAGCTTGACAACGAAGCTAGAATTTCCCTTGTCATGCCATGTCATACATTTGCCTGTCATGTTTAATTTCCTTTAACGGTACACAATTTAATTTCAAATATTTGTCATGTGCATCCATTTTACATATCATGTTGTATGTTGCATCGTAGCACACGCTACAAATCCTTGTACAAATCCGTGTTTCCGTGTTACCGGCTAGGCACCCGCTATGCGGGCATAACCCTACGCCATACTTGTTAAAAACACTTCCTGGCTCGTGATCCAGAAGCGAGCATTACGTGTTTGGGGGTAATGCCATGGCTCGACACACGTGGAGGGGTAGGGATAAACGGTCACTTGAGCGTAAGAGTTGGCCCGTACAGCCACTCTAGCCAAAGGGCGGAATCAACAACGTGCTTACAATACTTGTACTTGTCATGTATATGTTTACTTGCCATGCCATGTTACTTGCCATGCTATAATCATGCCATATCACAAACTGATGTTGTTCTCATTGCATAATATACCATGTCATAACATACTCTAGAACTGCTAGGTTGTTTTTACTTTTCCTAGTTTCCTTGCACAAGTCTTGTAGACTTGCTGACATATGCCCCTTCTCTTTGGGTGACGCATGTTAGTTGTTGAGCCAGAGATTGCTGTTGAGGGTGACGAGTTTGTGGAGTTCGTGCCCGATCCCGTTGCTGACGTAGAGTTCGAGGACACCGGTGACCAGTCCTAGTGTTCCTTTGTTCCTTCTTTGTTAGTTGTGTTGTTGTCGGTGAGTAGCACCGCTGTTGTTAGTTCCCTTTATTGGCCATGCTAGGCCTTTTCTTTTGGACTCTTTTGTTTGCCTGGTGGCATTTCTGGTTGTTGAATTTATATCTGGACTCTGAGTTGAATAATTTTAATTATTTTTCTCTTTTTCTATTATTGTTATCATTGTTTCCGAGTCACATTACAGGGACCTGCTAATTTGTGATAATTGACGCTTATCAGACTTGTGGCTTCATAGCTTCAAGTCTGAGCGGACCTCCTCACTCTTTGCCTCCATATTTTGGGAAGCATGGCGTGACAAGATGCCTCGGGGTAGGCATCGGGGAAGCACGACGACAGTGGCTGGAGAGCAGCCTGCGGGTGGCAGGGCGGCGGATTTGGTCGGAGCTGACATCTGGGATAGCAGCGGCGAGGTAGCAAAGGGCTGCTGAGGGCGCTTGCACGGCCGTCGACAGGAAGGAGACGCCGGGCTGGGGCTGTCGGTGCCAAGGGGAGGTCGGCCGTGGCTGAGGGTGGTCGGCGGCCTGAGTGAGCTGGGCGACACGCGCTGCAGTCGAGGGAAGAAAGGAGAGAGAGCAGCAGCCGTCAGGATGAGAGGTGGCTGTGGAGAACCCGTCGGAGTCGGGATCTGAGGGGCAGCAGTGAGTCGAGGGCTGTCGATGACGAGATGGTGTTTGGAGTTGGCCGTCGGCATGGAGAGGCTAAGGCATTGTGTTGCTGGGCGTGTTCATCGAGAGGAGAGTTGAGAGAGAAGACGATGTAGGGGTTGTTTAAAAGAATTGGTGGCGGTTGATGCTTTAGCCCCTAGGTTTCCTTTTGTTATTTAGGTTAGGAGAGAGTGGGTTATGTGTGAGAGGGATGGGGAGAGTGGGAAGGCTACGGTTAAGATATAATTTTAAGAGTATTTGATTATAAAAGATTTGATTCCCTTTATAAAAGATTTGATTATAAAAGAATAAAAGTTTAAAATATTCGAAGATTTTTTTTGGAAAAAAGTAAAGTACATGATTTTTAAAATTCAAAGTTTACAAATATATAAAGAAATAAATATATATGTTAGTAATGAGTTAAGTAGATTGGTCCATCGACGTCCAAAAATTAGAAAGAAAATACCGGGGCGCTCGTGCCTCTGAGAGGATCGTGAAAATGGGGGTTGGTCACACGTCGGGGCTAAATAATACAATAATAAAAATCGAACACGAAAATACGCATATAGAACAAAATACACACTAAAAACGTACGGTCGAAAAGTGACCGTTACATCCTAGCCACCTTAAGAACGATTTCATCCTCGGAATCTCTAACAACTACGGTGCGGGGAAAAAGAAATGAATGGCACTCAGGTATATCCTCTCTCGATATATGCATACCACACTCTGTACTATGAACACACACTACTAATAATATCAACTACGCACTCATGCATAAATACTCAATTAACATAATAAACACTAATAATAATAACACTATAATAGTGTCACTATTAGTAATGCAGATCAATAACTGTGCTAATAATAATACCAACACACCTACACACATCACTAATTCATATCATTGTATTACTTATATACCGTAACTATAACACCACACGATTTACACATGCTATAATACCATACATTTACACTAATAACATAGTTAAGACAATTATTAACACTTCACTATACACATATACATTACTAATTAAATACATCAATGTCACACATCAAGCATACCCTTATCTATACATATACCCTATATCTTAATACGTAATTCCACCCGCATTACCATCAATACATCATGCACCACCATACGTATACAATCGTAATACACCATCATATATATATATATATATATATATGTATACAATGTATACCACTCAACACTAAAACATAAGTACACTCATATTTAATCAACTAATACCACAATAGTAAATCACTTTACACACCCCATAACACTGTAAATATCACCATATGTATAGATGCACATAATATGCTGCACAACACACAACAATAGACACACCTTATATTTATATAGTGCTAAGATCATCACGACCTACACACCTTAACATCAAGTTCGTCTTCAGACTTCCTTGAGTAGGGTCAACTTAGCGATGGTCAGACTTATACCTTAGAGTCACTCTATCCCAGGCATACATTCATTGTAAAAACAATATGTACCCATATTCATACACTTACACATATATCATATAGTCACATACATATAGGTACACGCACACCTAATACGTGCCTAACCATGCTTACATTATTAAGCACCTACCTTACACCTACACCAAAAATTCAGACGTACATACTATAAGTTCACACCAGTATACACAATAATAGTAACTCACATAGAACTAGTATACTATTACATACACCCATCCATACATAGTTACAAACATACAATCGTGTATACCTCCTGATATACACATGCACATACATCATCCCGTAGGGGCAGACAATACCAGTCAATATTATAACCCTATTACTATATGTAAGTCACACATATTCATCCAATAGGTATATATACATATAACTAAGCACATACTTACCCACGCATAAGCACACGTCCATAAGCACTAATATAGATCATATAATTGATCTGTACACTCATCTATAAGTACACCCATTTATCATATACATTGCACCAGACATGCACATAACCTTACCAATATACATTTACAAATACTGACGAGTATATCCAAAATACATACACCCCTAATAGATAGTCAAACACCAATTCAATACACACATATATTCCTATAGTAACGTAGCTATGCATACATATATATATAAATATAACACTAGGATACCATGCATACAACTACATAGATATCATGCATAAACAATATACATCCACATAGGTCCACATATACTAACAAGGGTAAGCACACTCATGCATGAGTGGAACACAGAGATACACACACATAGGTCCACACACACTACCTATATACATGCACCATAATAACATCACAATTAATACTAATGGACCCACTATATTTATACTAAAGCTGACATAGGCAATGGCAAGCACTAATGTGATAACTAAGCTATAGTGTAGGATAGAGTTGAATGATGTAACGAATCAAGATTGTGATCGATAAATGATTCCAGATGAGGCATGGATAAGGAGTTAGTTTGGGTGGGTGATATAAAATATTTATGAACAATTAAGTAATTAAGGAAAAGAAAGATATGTGATAAATGACTAGTTGAGTAAATGGTATAAGTTAAAACATGAAACGAGTATTAGACGAAGGAAAATAATGAGTATAGTGATGTAGTGATTGTCTTGCAAATGGAAATGAATTTTTACAAAAATTTTGAAGTACGAATACGATGAATATAAAACCAACACACTGAAAAGTTGGAGTTCCATTTAGCTTAGAAAGGTATTTAAAAGTATGTATGATAAGTTGTTTTGAAATAGTTTAGTAGGAAAAGAAAATGTTATACTGAACTAGCGAAATAGAAATAAGGTTTAAAAATAAAAATTATTATATGAAAGGAGTAAGATATTTATATGAGTATGATGATATAGGTTAAAAAATCATTATAAGATAGTAATTAAAGATTATGACGAAGAAAGTTTCAAAATCAAGGAATGAATTTAAGTCAACGAAAGAGTATGAGATCTAGGTATATACTAAATGTTTCCAAGGAAATTAAACTAGGCGAATAATCCAATGAAAGAGATATCGATTAAGAGAATCAGGATGGTGATGTCATCATTATTGTTCTTAAAGCATTTTACACAAGCACGACTAACATGATTCAAGTATGTAATGTGGTGGATTCAAGAGGATAATGATGGCTATCATGAGGGGTACAAGTGAATCGAGAGTAAAAAATAGAATAGGATGATTAGAATGTAAATACGACTAGGAAAAGACTTTGTGAAAAGCTACGATGGAATTCTACGGTCATTATCATGGAAGTGTAATGATTAGGAATAATAAAAATCAGAGGTATAATTATTGGGTCGACTAAAGATTAGGACAACTTAGTACTAAGATTTTCTAATGAACTAGACTGTGATAGGGAAATCAAGGAAAGGGTCACTTGAAGATCGAGATTGTACTCTCATCTAGAGCATAGGCATGTAATATCCTCTTGCAATACGCCTTCAAAGTCTCTAACTATTACAGGCTTCACTGGTTAGAATTGCACGGATGCGACGTTCAATATGTTTTGCTGGGCCAGAAATTCGTTAGGTCAAAGAAAACGACTAAAAAGGTTTCGGAATCCAAGATGGTCAGGGCTGGGTAAGAAACTACTAAGGTAACTTATAAGATGAATATCCTAAATCTCAGTAAAGATGTCTAACTAACAAGCACGGGTGTCTAACTAACTCTTCCTATCATCCTGGCGTTGGGTCTACCTAATATACTGAGGCAAGATACTTGGGTAAAATTCCGTGTACAAGGCAATTCTAGATGTTTTGGCTAATGATAGTATTTCTATTGTTCTAAAGTTTGCAAATGCACGGACCTGTATGGGCCACCACTAAAACCTGTCACGACCCGCTTCCCAAAACGACGGAAGAGAGAACGAGACGAAGGTCCGCATGGACTGGAGCTATGAAACTCGAGCCTAATAAGCGTCTGTAGTGATACACCATTCAATGTACAGGTTCTTGCATGCAATCAAAATAGTAGAATTATTTCATTTATTTAAGCCACATCCAGAGTTCGTACAAGAAATAACGACATGACCTCAGCATGGCCAAAGGAAACTACAACAATAGAACTATCCCTACTATAAAGTACTAAAGCAAAAACTAAAGCAGTGACAGAAAAGAGTCCCTAGCCTTCCGTATAAAATGACTCAGCATCTAAAGCAACTCCTGGCAACCTGGCTCATGATCTGACATACATTCCAAAAAAACATAAATGTATGTCAGCAAGGGCCAGCAAGTAAGAGTAAGACGGCCCAAGGCACGGTATGCAAATAATAATAAATTGTAAGCATTAATGATGTTATGCAAGGTGTCAGCAGCATTAAACATGGAAACTTAAAGTAAGGCAGGGAAAGTCACTTCTAGCTTGGCAGTTCTATAGCAATAGTAAAGTAATGAGCATGTCAATTTATATGGACATGGCAGGGAAGTAAAAAGACGGTGCATGAAAGTAAACGTGGCATGGCAATGGCCGTAGCGTGTGCTACCGACTACAAGACAAGACAAGACGAGACCGTGTGTGTCACGAAGGGTTCACGCCTTAAGGTTAGAGGAGGATCAAACCCTCTAAATCGTGTGCACGCTCAACCCTACCCCAACCCAAGTGCACAAGACAAGTCTGTAAAAGGGATCACTCTCTCTATCTTGGAGAGTGCCCTATTACCCGCAGGTTATCCGTACAAGGGATCACTCTCTCTATCTCGGAGAGTGCCATATTACCCGCAGGTTATCTGTACAAGGGATCACTTTCTCTATCTTGGAGAGTGCCCTATTACCCGCAGGTTATCCGTACCGCCATATATTGGAACACGAGCCAGACTAGTTATACATGACTCTACTGGAACACGAGCCAGACTAGTCATATATGACCGACGGGAGTAGCCAAATCAATGCACAAGTTCAAGATACCATCAAGGTGTTTCCATTTAATCAATTGGGTTCAAAGCAGTTCAAGCATTTCATGTCATTATAAGGCATTATCAAATTTTCAATTAATAAATGTCCACACACATGCACACAATCATTATCAATTCACTTAATAGAGGTCCACATGCACGTAAGCACAGAAAATGCATTTAAACATTAATACTCCAATGATGTATTTAGATTCACACACTTGCCTGATTTTGGTGAGTTGGATGACCAGGAGATTGCAACGAGAGACGCGATTTGATCTGCGTCAATAAATTTACGTTGTTAAGCTATATGGTTCATCTCGGATAATAAAACTAGCAACACCAACTAAATACCATTATAGAACTAATGTTACTAACTAACATTATATACTATCTACTAACATGTCATATTTAACATTTATATAATAACTACTGTACTATAAACATCACATGTTATATTACTAACATTAATAATATGCTGTATACATATATTTTACCAACTTGAGAACTAGCATCATGTGGAAACCTTTATATATAATATTAATAACATTATAATAATATAATAGAATGTAGTGTGAACTGTGTAATAACCTACATACACCAAGTGCACTGATCACGGGCAAGGGGGGTACTGTTCATATAATATCTCAATTTATACCACATGCAATCATTATTAATATCCTATATGATTGTACTGTTCCTATAATAGGGCAAGCAACTTACTCTTTACGTCGCCGCTGGTTTGCAGGTGAGAGGAGAAACGGTTCTTCGTCGTAGGCACGTGGGCGATGGAAGGAGGAGCGGCTCTTCGAGGTTACATGCATGTGGGAACGGCAAGCGGGGGCATGGACTCTGGTGCAGGGCGGTGGCCAAAAATAGGGGCAGCATCAAGGGGACAGGACTCAGCAGGGAGATGCCTAGGGGGAGGCAGCAGGGAAGCACGACGACTGGAGAGCAGACCACGGGAGGCAGGGCGGTGGATTTACTCGGAGTTGACATCGGGAATAGCAACGACGAGGCAGCAAGGGGCTGCTGCAGGCGCTCGCACGGCCGTCGACGAGATGGAGACGTCGGGCTGGGGCTGTCGGTGCCAAGGGGAGGTCGACCGTGACTGAGGGTGGTCGACGACCTGATCGAGCTGGGCTACGTGTGCTGAGTCGAGGGAAGAAGAGAGAGAGAGAGAGCGACAGCCGTCGGGATGAGAGGTGGCCGTGGCGACAGCAAGTCGAGGGCTGTCGATGGCGAGATGGTGTTTTGAGTTGGCCGTCGGCGTGGAGAGGCTAGGGCATCGTGTTGCTGGGTGTGTGTGCCTCGAGAGGAGAGTTGAGAGCGAGGATGATGTAGGGTTTGTTTAAAAGAACTGGTGGCGGTTGATGCTTTAGCCCCTAGGTTTCTTTTTATTATTTAGGTTAGGAGAGAGAGGGTTACATGGAGGAATGGGGAGAGTGGGGAGGGTACAGTTAGGATATAATTTTAAGAGTATTTGATTATGAAAGATTTGATTCCATTTATAAACGATTTGATTATAAAATAATAAAAGGTTAGGATATTCCAAAAGTTTTTAGAAAAAAGTAACGTACATGATTTTTTAAACTTCAAAGTTTACAAAATAAATAAATATATATATATATATATATATATATATATTTATATATATATATATAAATTAGTAACGAGTTAAGTAGATTGGTCCATCGACGTCCAAAAATTAGAAAGAAAATATCGGGGCGCTCGCGCCTCCGAGAGGATCGTGAAAACGGGGTTCGGTCGCCCATCGGGGCTAAGGAAAACAATAATAAATATCGAACACGAAAATACACATACGGAACAAAATACACACTAAACACGTACGGTCGGAAAGTGACCGTTACACTTCTTTCTCAGATTAGTCCTTTGAGAGATGCAAATGCTTCTTTTAAACTCCAACTGAAGAATGTGCACTTGGATAGTAACTTCATAATCTTGAGAAAGATTCTCAAATTGACGTTTTGAGAAATGAGAAATTGGCTCTCAAATCTCAATATCTTGAGCTTAGCTCATGTCTATCCAAGAGGGATGACGTCATTTCTTCACATTTGAAGAAATGTGAGCTATTGTCTATTCAATTAAATAAGGAAAATATTTTAGGATTCTCTACTTTGTGCGTGACCAAACTAAGCTCTTCTCCTCGAAGCATCCAAAACAACTTTGTGGAGGAGTCTTCTAAGGGGATAGTCACATCCAAACCTCTTCTTGGCAAGAAATCAATGAAAATTATACATCCAAAGGGGAATCATGCATTTTTATATTCCGTTATGCGGTAGTTGAGAAGCCCATGATGCTTCTACCCATAGGAATAATTTATATTGTTTCCATGCTAGAATTGAATCCGCTCATTCGTTGCATGAGCCACATGTTCCTATGAACGGTAGAAATGTATCTTGTGTGATTAATTTGAATGCTCACTCTCATTCTTCACACATGGGGCATGACTCGTCTCGGAATATGCAAGCATTACTCCTCAGTGTAGGAGATCGAACAAGTAATAATCTTAGTGAGTCCAGGTATTATATCCATGGGACTACTAACCTGCAACACCACAAATTTTTTAATAAAGAGTACTAATACGATAAGAAACTACCACCTTTCAAATGCAAAATAGTGGACTAAAGGTTTTAGAAACTAAAAAGTGATCCTACGATAACTACAGAGAAGTCGATGATATGGTATCTAAGAAGAGTATGTGTCGGCTGTGATTTCCTTAGGATGTTTCCAATCAATGATTTTAATATCTTTTCTATAACTCAACATTTCATCCCGCAAGGGTATGAGAACATAAGAAAATATAACGATAAAGTTCATCAAAAAGTGCCATAAGTAATCAAGTAAATTATTAGTTTCATGAAGAATTTAAGCTTATGTGCCCGCAAGGGTTACGGTAATGTCTGCATGGATCACACCATGAATAATCCACAAAGATCATATTCGATTCAAGTATGCGAACAACGATCATACTCGAATAATACGTGTAGAAACTAACAAAATACTTGATATAACATGAGAAATAGGGCGAAATACATCAAAAATAGAGATTACATAACCCTAACTACATCACAACCAATACATAAAATAATTAGCTAAGTATTAATAGAAAGACTCATTCTTTACTAATAAAAACATTATCTTTAGTCTCTAATACAAGAATCTAATTCGATACAATAAGAAAGTCGAGATTTTTATCACCAAAGCCTTCAATTGAACCCTAAAACCCTCTTCTCTTATTACAGTCATATTTTTCTAGTATTACTGCCTCCTTTGTGATGTTCCTATGTGAAACTGCAAATTTTGAGTATTTATACGAATTTTTTGGACGTCGTTTGATGCCCCAAAAATCCTCAAAATCGCGTATATATAGGTGAAGGATTCATATTGGGTTTAGGACTCAAAACGGGTCAAAAGCCAATCAAAACCCGCGCCCAAACCCACTTCTGTGCATGCTGACGTTGTCATGATGTCATATATTCCCTTTTTATTTTCAGAAAATCATGGTTGGCTTCTAAAATTCATAGAAATTTGTCCTTAGCTCAAAAAAATCTGGAAAAAATAGCCGTTGGAACTGTGAGATCGCACTCTTCAACCGAAAAATATGAGATGCCAAAAATAGTCAATAAAATAGTATTTTATGCATAAATCAAGATATTCTTCTAATAATTATGAATAATCTTAATACGGTTGTAGTAGAATCTAAATACGCATCATATATGCACAAAATGGCACTAAATGAAGGGTTTAGTTTGCAATATTGACCCTAAATCACAACCCCCAACTAGAGTTTTGCTAGTCCCTAGCAAAAGAAGTGATTAAATCAGACGTTTAGTAAAAATATTAAATTTTATCGATCGTCTATGGCTTGGCTCAATAATACACTTTCCATCATGATTTTTACCATCAATATACACAATATATGAGGAAGATTAATCTCATGACATTTTCTCTAATTTAATTTGAATAAATAACATAAACGCATCGTTTTGCATAAGCTAAAATATAATGCAATGTCATGTCATAATTTTCGAACGAACTTCCAAGGAATTGGCATAACATAAATATTATCTGATTCATGGGTATTGAATTTGATTCATTTATTCATCATGTTTCTTCTTCTTCTTTTGATATTTTTTCTAAAAGGCTTAGAATGATCCATGTAATGCATTTTAGTTAATGACTCCTAGGCCAGACGGCCTTCGGGCATTAGGCTTCGAAGAGCCCCTCGAAATTAATACTCGAATTATCTAATTTTTTATTATCTATTTTTTTTTCTAATACACTCCCTATCATTCATCTCTCAATGCGGATCTCCAATGCTTCTTAAGGCACGAAGACTCAACTACTTAATAAAACTCAAGGGAACGGTGCATTTTATTCTTTTTCACATTTTTTCTTTTCTTTTTGTTTTTTGGGTAAGCAATCCAACACACATTCCTCTGACATAAAATTTTGCTTAACTATTGGCCAAATTCCTCTTCAATAAGAAAACTACTCCAATTAATCATGCATACTTTAAACTTATGCATCATAATAATGTGCAAGAAATAAATTCAAAGTATTTTGAGATATTAATCATGGCAATTGAAAGTTTTCATAAATGACATATTAATGATTAATTCCATGATGGAAAAATAATTAATTCAAACCATAAATAATTTCAAGAATTCGATCAATGCATAATCATCCGATAATGTGATGCTTGAAGGAGTATTAAATGATGAAAAATGGTGATTAATTCTTTTCTATCATTTTATAAAAAAAATACTAAGGTCTCATATTCCCCCAACTAAAAATGGACATTGTCCTCAATGTCGAAAAGGATACGAGTTTATTCAAAAGGATATGTCCTAGAAAGCATATAAAAATTTACGCTACTGGAAAGAACAGACCATGGTCAAATGGCGGATCACGGATCTTAAATGGTGGAGGAAGTTGTTCTATCTGCTCCTTGCGCTATTCGACAAGTAATCTTCCTCCATTAGCTAAAGTGGACCCCATCAACATAACTTCCAACATCTATATAAAGTGTATACATGTGTCCTGCAAGAGATGAGTTATGTCTGTCCAATTTAGTCTTAAATTCTACTTAATAAACACATTCCAAATATATTCATCAAAATACGTAAAATAAAGTAAAGAATGTTGATAACTACTTGACGTATCTGGAATGTAACTCCAGATGATATCGCAAGTGCACAGTGTCAAGTTATAGTATAAAAGAATCGATCCCACATGGAGGCGAATGCTATTATAGTCTTGGGTAATCTATAGATCTTTAGATTAATGCTAGCAGTCGATTTCAGAAGATTGGTCGTTGCAAGGTTATATATCAAGCAAGACTATAATCAGTAACAAAAGACTAGGGCGTTAGGACTCACTACTAGGATCATCGGATGTCGATGCTAGGTTAGAACTCTTACGTTGCATTGGCTTTATTAGGGATTGTCGCATCTAAGTTGTAGAACTCATGGCTCGGCACGCCATAGTTCTAACGTATCGCATGCTTACCCTGCTCTCGCGATAGGCGTAACATGCAATCCGTGCATTAGGATCGACAATATTCATACCACTCTCATGGATAGAATGATCTCCACTCATGCCACACTCATGGATAGAGCTTTGATGTGTGGATTGTGTAACGACTGGTTTTCATGTAATTGGATTATCTATATTAAAATATATGCTTGGTGGATTTTCTCCTTGGATGTGTGGTTTTCGTTGCCATAGCTTTCACTTTCGATCGTTTAGTCGTGATTTTCTAGCTTCTTCCTTCGATCGTCGATTTCGGAGTAAGTCATTCATGACGAGCTTCAAATCGCTTATATATTAGAGTTAGAGTGATCTTAGAAGCCATAGGAATCTTGCCGAAGCTCTGCGATTCGAATCGGCACTTTTAGTGCATCTTAGTTGGTTCGAGAAGCGGAACCAACCGACTAGATTGAGATCTAGTCGGTCGGTAACTCTACTCAAACCGACTAGTTCCTTGGATTAATTTTACTTAAGTGACTGTTTCTGTTTAGTCGGTCTAAGTTCATCTTTCGACCGACTAGTTGTTAAACTAGTCGGTTAAGTTTTGTACTCAGACCGACTAATTCTTAGTTCTTCTGTGCAGTCGAGTACTGTTCATTCTTAGTCGGTCTAAGAACGTTCGTCGACCGACTAGATGAGAAACTAGTCGGTCGGTAGTTGTTCTCTGACCGATTAAATCTAAATCCTATTTCTGTACAGGAGTTACTGTTTGGGCTTAGTCGGTCTGCGTTGGTCAACCGACCGACTAGTTCCCAAACTAGTCGGTCAGTGGTTGTTCTCTGACCGACTAATCAGTGCCAAAACCCTAATTTCTGGGCAGCCGCCAGCCCTTCCTATTTAAACCCCTCCCAAACGTTTTCTTCTCCTTCCTCACGACCTAAAACCCTAGTTTCTCCCCCATTGAGCCCCCTTCTACCTCAAACCCTTATTCCTTCATCCCAAGCCCAAAATCCATCATCCAAACTCTCCCTTAACACATTCTACCTCTCATCTTCCTCAAAATCTCATCAAACCCCCAAAATCCCCCAAAACCCTATTTCTCCATCCATTTCCAGATCTGAACCCTAGGTTCCCCGGAGTGTTTCTTCCGTCGCCGTGGTTGCTCAGCATCATTCTTCCGTTTCCTATACGGTAATAATCGAACCCTTGATGTTTTCATAACCTGTTGTGTTTTGTGAAGCCCTAATGAAATTACTTGTTGTTTTGATGATTGTTTCTCCATAACAGCGATTTCCCCGTAGATTAGCGTCCGCGGGACGAACCCTCGTTGATCGTCATCCTCAGTGCTAGGCAAGTGAAACTTGCCACTTAGGGTTTAGGCCATGTTTTAGGCCATTTGCTTGTTGTAGGCGTAAAAGAGGCTAGGCGATGAAATGATACTCACCAAGGCACAAATTGGGGAACTAGCTTGACAACGAAGCTAGTTCCGACATATGTCATGTTGCACAATTACCATGTCATGTTTAATTTCTATTAACGGTACGCAAATTAATTGTCATGTCATTGCATTCTTTAAGTGTTTCCGTGAATGCATAGCTTCGCTACAATGCTTGTGTTCCTGGCTCGTGTTCAAGAAGCGGGCCATGTATTGGTTGATAGCCAATGCCCGAATTGTTTGTTTCCGGCTAGGTGCATCCCTACGCCAATTGTATATGAATCGTGAACTAGAATGCGAGCTCCTGTGCGGGGCAACCCTGGCTCATTTACTGAGCTCGTGTGCGGGGACACTGGCTCGATTACATGTGGGTATTGGGGGTAAGAGATAAGCGGCCAATCAACTGGGAGTCTGCCCGATCAGCAACTGCAGTAGTAAGGCGTAAACTCTGGGTTTTGGGGTAGTTGTTAAGCGGCCACTCAGCGTGAATGCCAAACCGTTCAGCTGTAAGGCGTAAACATCTACAAACAACTTGAAACATGACTAGTGAAATGATTGAGATTGTTAGTAGCTTGGCTACTCTTGACTTGTCCCGATAATTGTTCTCTTGTACTTATTGTTCCACCAAGTCTTGCTTGTGCACTCATGTTGTAACTGCCATGTCATGCATACTATAACTGCTATGTTGTTAGTTTGCCTTACTTTCAGTTTCCTTGCACAAGTCTTTCCAGACTTGCTGACATGTGCCCCTCTCTCTTTTGGGTGTCACATGTTAGACCCATAGCCAGAGCTTTGTTGCAGGGGATATGGTGTTGCTGATGCTGATGTTTGCTATGGAGGTGAGTGGACACCAGGGGCCTGTCTTGAAGACCGCTCGTGTTCACTTCTTTGTTTAGGTTTGCTATTAGTTGTTGGTGCGTGGCACCATTGTATTTATGTTATACCTTGTTGGCCATGTTTGGGGCCTTAGACTCTTTTCCTTTTAGCCTGGTGGCTTTTCTGTGATATTGTAATTTAAGTAATGGATAATCTGAGATTGAACATTTTATCTGTCTCTCCTTCTTGTTATTATTGTTGTTCCGTATTGCATTGCAAGGACCTGCCATTTGTATTTCTATTTGACGCTTATCGGACTTGCGGCTTTTCAGCTTCAAGTCTGAGCGGACCTTCTCACGTCTCGCCTCCACATTTTTGGGAAGCGGGCGTGACAGGTTTTATTGGTGGCCCATGCAGGTCCATTTGCAAATGCGAACTATCGGAACAACGATAATAATTATAGAATGTCCATTAAATAAATTAGAACATCCAAATTATAAGCCCGGAGTCTAGGTTTTTAGCGTTCCTATGTCTTAGGTGGCTGGTAGGCGTGTTAGAGCATCTGTCCCAGCTTGGTAGGAAATCCATTAGATCAGGACCATAGTGAAACTTAGTTAGAAGTTTGTGCTTGCTAGTTAGGGATCCTTGATCGTTAGTTAGACTCCATGTTAGTGATTGATTTGATAGTCCTAAGAGTTACCTTAGTGGTTCCTGTCTAGCTCTGACCATGATAGACTCCTAGGATTTCTTTAGCCGTTCGCTTGGGTTCATCGATTCCGGGCCCAACAGAACATGATCTTGATTCTCTTAGAACCTTCCTGAGATCTATATTCTAACCCATTAGAAGCTTTAGTGTTAAGGTTCCCTTGGCCTTTAGTTAACCCGATGATTAGAACCCCCCCTGATTCAATCTTTCCTGGTCACTACACTTTGGTGTTACTGACCGTAGATCTTCATCATGGTTTTCTTGCATCGTGATTTTGGTGCATGCCTCACACAACCACATTCATTGCCCTCGATTCACATGATCCCCTCCTTACTATTATCGTTGACCTTTCAAATCTTTCCCGTTGCAAATCTTGATCCTTCCAAAGTTATTTTCGAATGCTTTCCTTATTTGAGGTTTCACTCAATTTAAATTTTGTTCTAAACTTCTTTAAATATGTCTCCCTAAATTTCGATGGAGTTAAAAGTCGTTCTTGAATTTTGAAGACTTTTGGTCGTAATTTTAAAATTATTATCTTGTAACTATTTTCTAACATATATCGTTCGCACTTGATTTTAAACTTTAGTACTATTTCGATAATTCGATATACCACCTTTTCTAAATCGCGAAATTCATTTTAGCTATTTACTATACGTACTTTAAAATACTTCTTTCAAGATAAATAGAACTCCAATTAATTTATGAATAATTACTAATTACAAGTTTGTCGTACCCATACTTCAAGTTTTTATACCAACCCGTTCTTGTGGCAAATCCATGTTTCCTCCAAAAGTATTTCAATGCTCCTCTTTCGCTAAGTTTAAATTTGTTCGAAAACTTTTAATATATATATTAGATTTCATACTCTTTCGGGACTTAAATTTATTTGTTCTTTCCTAAACATTGAAACTTTTGTCGAGATTTTTGATTATTAGTTTATAATATTCTTCAGCCTATGTTTTCATATCGATATAAATGACTTGCCTCTTTTCATATACCAATTTTATCATGAACCGTACTTCTGTTTTTCCTAACCTGAATTATAATTTTCTTTTCTTACTTATGCCATTAAAACTCATTCGAATACAGTATCGTGTTTGCTTCTTATGTACCTTTCAAGTCACATGGGACTTCAGCTTTCAGCGAGTCGATCTTATGCTCAACGTTTTCCCTAGTTCAGATTTTCGTAAAATTACTTTTCGAAACCATTTCCTGATTTAGACCTCCAAAATTCGATTTTAAAGCTTATTACCGATTTAGTAATTCTATATATGTATATATCCTCCCACTTACTTCTATACCACTAAGATGTTATTATCTTTCCATTCGTCATACATATTTCTAAAAATGATTTCTAAAGTAGAACTTCAATTAATTTTTATATAACAGTACTACGACCGTTATGCTCCTCGTTTCCCCTATTTCAGATTTTTCTAAAAATCGTTATTTCATAACCTTTTCTGATCTAGACCCTCCATAAATTTGATTTTAGAGTTTCACTACAAATTTTGATAATACTACTAATAAGCTATTGTTATCTTTCCGTTCACCATACATGCCTTTAGAATAATTTCTAACCTAAATGGAATTTCAATTATTTTTATATATCAACACCAGGCTCGTGGTGCTCGTATGTTAAGAGCTTTGTGTAAAACGGTCTCTTTTTTGGCAAATCCTGATTCCTCTAAAAGTGGTTTTAATATTGATTATTTTAAATTTTCCCTGGCTTAAGGATTTTGAAAGCATTCAACCTGAGTTTAAAATTTTCTATTAATTTCATTTCAAACTCTGCAAACGTTATTAAGTTACTACAGTGTAATATTTTCTAAACTACGACCTCAAAATTCGTGTGAATGATTTACTTCTTTTAATGACTTTACGTAAGCCAATAAACCGTTTTCTCCTATTATGTATATTCGACTCAAACTTATTTCAAACAATTTGTTTTGTCGACCTCTGAATATTTTTAAACGAAAAGGGACTCCAACTTTTAAAGTATAACGGTTTTCAAACTTTTCGTATTTTAGAATATGTTATTTACACTACTTTCCATGTGTCCTGATGGAGCATCATTACATCATTACACGACCGTTTTCATGCTTTTCGATCCTTCTATTCGTTATGCTTTTGAATTCAATTTCTTTCCTTTTTGTCTAGCCAATAGAGCTTGTCGTCGCCCGTGTCAACCTTAATATAGTTTGGTGGGCCCCATTAGTGTAATTTGATGTGTCGTCGTAGTGTATTTAATTTCATGGTGCATATGAAGTGGTATGGGTGTTGGCATTTGTATGTTGTGTGTAGGTAATTTTCTGCTTGAGTATGATGTGATATACGTATGATAACAGAATGATAATTTTGATTGGTACTACTTATTTTATGAGATGCCGTATGCGTGTATACCATGAGGTGTGCCCAACTACTGCATATCTTAACTTATGTATGAAGTGAATGTGTATTGATGTACCAATTATAGGTGGATGGATATGGTATGAAGATATACGATGCTTGGGTGTGACTATAGGTAAATACTTTTATTAGGGAGAATAATGTAATTATAGATGTGCTAATGTTTGTAATAATATCATGGTATATGAAGTGATTGAAATATGCGATATTACTTGATTAGATATTAAGGGTGTTGACATTTAGATATGTATGTGGTTATGTTGGTAGACGTGTATGCATTAGATAGTATTGGCATATGTATGGATGCTATGTTATGTATATGGAATTATTCCGCTATGATTTTGAGTCGCACTCAAGCTTGAGTGGGTACACTCTATGTACATTGGTGTATTGTATGTGATTGGTGTATTGTGATGGATGAAGTATGTATAATGTTTGGATTGTTTGTGCCTGGTTGTGTTACGCACACGATTGTGGGTGGCTATACCACTATATAGTTATGTGAGTTGGTCTTGTGGTATAGTTATTCACTAAGGACTTGGTTGCGTGAATATATGTGCGCTAGCTAAACTAGGTGCATAGATGTGCTAAGCATATAGTGGTGTGATTGGTATATATATGAATGAAATGTTAGCGTGTGTGGGTGTGCACCATGCACGGGTAAGTATGTGATAGTTATAGGAATTGGTGACTATGGTATGTGTGGTGTGTCGTGATTATAGCTATAGGACTATATATGAAGTGATAATATGGTGAAATGTGTGCATACATTTGAATGATTATAAATTGTGAAATTATAATGATGGTGAATGTATATTAGATATAGTGAACCTGTTTTAATAATGGTATGGTGTGAATTCGCATGTTGATTGTTTGGAGTATACTAGGAGATATAGGGACTAGTGTATTCTTATTGTCTTGTCCATAGGTAGTTACCTATACGTGTAGATTCCGATGGTATTTTCTAGTGTGAAATTATTTTCATAAAAGTAAGAGAGACTTGGTTATTTTCATATAGTGTGTAATAAGTGTTTTATAGCTATATAGAATATACTTGCCTATATGAATGATTTGAATACGTGAATGGAGTTGTTTGATTATAATAAGTATAAGTGTACTATGTGCGTGAATATATATTTACTTCCGTGGTGTTAATAATTGACTACCTAGAGTATATATATATATAAGCACTTGAAATGAATGTATTTGGTTGAAATTTTGATGTGATATTGATTGAGGGTAGTTACTAGGGTGACTAGATATAGCTATAGTTAGAAAGTCCAAGGACGGACTTTATTCTAAGGTGGGTAGGATGTAACGACTGGTTTTCACGTAATTGGATTATCTATATTAAAATATATGCTTGGTGGATTTTCTCCTTGGATGTGTGGTTTTCGTCGCCATAGCTTTCACTTTCGATCGTTTCGTCGTGATTTTCTAGCTTCTTCCTTCGATCGTCGATTTCGGAGTAAGTCATTCATGACGAGCTTCAAATCGCTCATATCTTAGAGTTAGAGTGATCTTAGAAGCCATAGGAATCTTCCCGAAGCTCTGTGATTCGAATCGGCACTTTTAGTGCATCTTAGTTGGTTCGAGAAGGGGAACCAACCGACTAGATTGAGATCTAGTCGGTCGGCAACTCTACTCAAACCGACTAGTTCCTTGGATTAATTTTACTTAAGTTACTGTTTCTGTTTAGTCGGTCTAAGTTCACCTTTCGACCGACTAGTTGTTAAACTAGTCGGTTAAGTTTTGTACTCAGACCGACTAATTCTTAGTTCTTCTGTGCAGTCGAGTACTGTTCATTCTTAGTCGGTCTAAGAACGTTCGTCGACCGACTAGATGAGAAACTAGTCGGTCGGTAGTTGTTCTCTGACCGACTAAATCTAAATCCTATTTCTGTATAGGAGTTACTGTTTTGGCTTAGTCGGTCTGCGTTGGTCAACCGACCGACTAGTTCCCAAACTAGTCGGTCAGTGGTTGTTCTCTGACCGACTAATCAGTGCCAAAACCCTAATTTCTGGGCAGCCGCCAGCCCTTCCTATTTAAACCCCTCCCAAACGTTTTCTTCTCCTTCCTCACGACCTAAAACCCTAGTTTCTCCCCCATTGAGTCCCCTTCTACCTCAAACCCTTATTCCTTCATCCCAAGCCCAAAATCCATCATCCAAACTCTCCCTTAACACATTCTACCTCTCATCTTCCTCAAAATCTCATCAAACCCCCAAAATCCCCTAATACCCTATTTCTCCATCCATTTCCAGATCTGAACCCTAGGTTCCCCGGAGTGTTTCTTCCGTCGCCGTGGTTGCTCAGCATCATTCTTCCGTTTCCTATACGGTAATAATCGAACCCTTGATGTTTTCATAACCTGTTGTGTTTTGTGAAGCCCTAATGAAATTACTTGTTGTTTTGATGATTGTTTCTCCATAACAGCGATTTCCCCGTAGATTAGCGTCCGCGGGACGAACCCTCGTTGATCATCATCCTCGGTGCTAGGCAAGTGAAACTTGCCACTTAGGGTTTAGGCCATGTTTTAGGCCATTTGCTTGTTGTAGGCGTAAAAGAGGCTAGGCGACGAAATGATACTCGCCTAGGCGTAAATTGGGGAACTAGCTTGACAACGAAGCTAGTTCCGACATATGTCATGTTGCACAATTACCATGTCATGTTTAATTTCTATTAACGGTACGTAAATTAATTGTCATGTCATTGCATTCTTTAAGTGTTTCCGTGAATGCGTAGCTTTGCTACAATGCTTGTGTTCCTGGCTCGTGTTCCAGAAGCGGGCCATGTGTTGGTTGATAGCCAATGCCCGAATTGCTTGTTTCCGGCTAGGTGCACACCTATGCCAATTGTGTATGAATCGTGAACTAGAATACGAGCTCCTGTGCGGGGCATCCCTGGCTCATTTACTGAGCTCGTGTGCGGGGACCTTGGCTCGATTACATGTGGGTATTGGGGGTAAGAGTTAAGCGGCCAATCAACTGGGAGTCTGCCCGATCAGCAACTGCAGTAGTAAGGCGTAGACTCTGGGTTTTGGGGTAGTTGTTAAGCGGCCACTCAACATGAATGCCAAACCGTTCAGCTGTAAGGCGTAAACATCTACAAACAACTTGAAACATGACTAGTGAAATGATTGAGATTGTTAGTAGCTTGGCTACTCTTGACTTGTCCCGATAATTGTTCTCTGGTACTTATTGTTCCACCAAGTCTTGCTTGTGCACTCATGTTATAACTGCCATGTCATGCATACTATAACTGCTAGGTTGTTAGTTTGCCTTACTTTCAGTTTCCTTGCACAAGTCTTTCCAGACTTGCTGACATGTGCCCCTCTCTCTTTTGGGTGTCACATGTTAGACCCAGAGCCAGAGCTTTGTTGCAGGGGATATGGTGTTGCTGATGCTGATGTTTGCTGTGGAGGTGAGTGGACACCAGGGGCCTGTCTTGAAGACCGCTCGTGTTCACTTCTTTGTTTAGGTTTGCGGTTAGTTGTTGGTGCGTGGCACCATTGTATGTATGTTATACCTTGTTGGCCATGTTTGGGGCCTTAGACTCTTTTCCTTTTAGCCTGGTGGCTTTTCTGTGATATTGTAATTTAAGTAATGGATAATCTGAGATTGAACATTTTATCTGTCTCTCCTTCTTGTTATTATTGTTGTTCCGTATTGCATTGCAAGGACCTGCCATTTGTGTTTCTATTTGAAGCTTATCGGACTTGCGGCTTTTCATCTTCAAGTCTGAGCGGACCTTCTCACGTCTCGCCTCCACATTTTTGGGAAGCGGGACGTGACAGATTGGTATGCTCTCATGACGCTACTCTCGTATTCATCAATAATAATATAGGATTTCGGTAGATCCCATCAAGGTGCACGCCAGTCGCATGGTCATGAACCCTAATTGAATCTACTAACATACCTAATTAAATTCATAAGATACTCCTAAAATTCATCGTGCCACTCTCGTGGTCACGATCCTAGTATGAGATCTCCTACAAATTTGGCTAGATCAACCAAAACACTTCCCTTTCATGCCAACACAACCTAAAAATCCTAATTTTACATCTAACTCCAAGATCTTAGGGCTAATCCATTAGCCCTAGAATAGACTACTCGTGAATCATAGCAAAAACAATGAAATATTTAACGAGAAGAGAAGAGATCACCATCACAATTGAAGACATAAAAAGCAATAGAAAAGTAAGAAATCGTTACCAAAACATCGCAATGCGATAATCAATACCAGAGAATTAAGGATCTAAGATTCCACGCAAAAGAGATCAATAAAAATCCCAACTTTTTCTTCAGCAATTAGCGACGGTACAAAACTCTCTCTAGATCTAAAACTAAAATTCAACTGAGGAAAATAAGCCAGCCCCCGCTAAAAAAGGTTAAAATTATGCTTAAATACTAGGGGGATGGACCCCATAAAATCTCAGAAAATCTGGGCACTTGGGCCCGCCAACTTGACTAGCTGCGTCGCCTCGGTCGAGTAGCGACGCCGCTCGGTCGAGCTACATGCGGCTATCACTTTGCTGCTTCTTCGGCTCTGGCTGATACGTGCTACTCGGTTGAGTAACCCCTCCACTCAGTCGAGCTAGAAATCCCTCCAGAACGCTGCTCTATTTGGTTGCGACTCGGGTCGAGTAGATGATCAGTTCGGTCGAGTGGCTTTGCTGCTCGGTCGAGTGGGGCATGACCGTTTCTGCTGCAATATCTGTATGTCAGCTCGGTCTAGTGCTGATGCACTCGATCGAGTAGCCTGGCAAACTGAACACATGTAGGCCTAGAGTTCTCATCTCTCGCTCTCTTCTCCTCCTTTCCTCTAATCTTCTTTATTGCCTCAACAAACTCTTATGGAACCTCTCCAATGACATCCCTGACGTGTAGGATGTGTCCATGTCCCTAAATAGATCCAATTCGCTCCAATACTCCTAAAAAAATCCACATAGCTATACGAAACTCGAATATGGCATTCGAAGCGCGATAATATATGAAAATGTGGACTTTGGAGGCGAATATGATATGAAATGATGCAAAAAATATATGTAAAATATGGACACATCAAAATCCCCCAAGCTTACCTCTTACTCGTCCTCAAGAAAGACGAATACGAGGATCACCATGCGATAAAAATAAGAAATAGAAAAAAGAATGAAAGCTGGAGGGAGGTGCTAGAGGATTCGATTAGATCTCAAGCCATTGCTGCATATCATGATGCTCTGAAAAAGGTGAAATACATGCTATAGAGTTTCCATATCTTAACTAAACATAGTACTTGCAAGCATTTTGGATCAACAAAAGGGATTCTCTAAATTAATGTAATCAATTCTTATTCACTTCGTGTATATCATAGAATCCAGTCTACAAGAGTTGGCGATGCACTTTTCAATCAAGAGATATAAATGAAGCATATAAGAATTCACACCAAGCAAGCAATGGAGAATAGAATAAATTATGGCATTCACATATTCATATCAACTCATAAGAAGTCTCCATTGCTAAAGTATTTCGCTAAGTTTCAGCATTATCAAATGTTCCCAATTGTGCACAACTCCAGTCTAATGGCATACTTGTAACGACCACTTTCTTGGTTTCGGTATATACGATGTCATATGCCGCTGTGACCGTATGGAAGTGTAAAATTTTATAGTAATTTTTGGAAACATCATTTCACGGCTCGTTTTCTCGCAAAACAGCTTTGAATGGAAGGACGTTTTGGTCTTTTGGCTTTAACACTCAGTTCCCGTGTAACAGCCGCTTTCCGACCGTTCGTATTTTCTACGTGCACGTGCTTTATCGTGCACATATTTATTTGGTTATTTCTGAGCTCCGGCATATACGAAGGGATATGCTGTTGCGATCGTTGCGGGGTGTTGGATTTTATTGTAATCTTTGGGAACTTCGTCTCACGGCTCGTTTTCTCGCAAAACAACCTTGAACGATAGGGGCGTTTTAGTCATTTGACTCAGACGCCGTTTCCAATTTTACATTAATTCTTGGTAGGCGTTATACACAATCGGACTCCATAGACTTGTGCGTCTCGTCTCCGTGACCGCCCGATATTTTCGGATTATCTTTCTGACACCGGATTAAGATATGTCATGACCTCGACCATTACGCCAAGTTTTATTCATAATCTCCGACTTCTTCTTCGTTGAATGTCGAGCTTGATTAGTCTTTCATGGCTAGCTTCATAACACTCATATCTTAGAGCCAGACTCATCATAGAAGTCCTAGAACCCATTCCGAAGCTTCCCGCTTCAATTTGCGACTTCCTGTGCCAATTAGCCGGTTCACGTTGAGGAACCGACCGACTAGATGTCAATCTAGTCGGTCAACAACTCCTCATGGACCGACTAGTTTTTGTCAGGCTTTTTTCCCTTGAGTTACTGTTTACGCTTAGTCGGTCTAAGTTCAACCACCGACCGACTAGTTATCTAACTAGTCGGTCAACACTTCTTCGCAGACCGACTAAGTACTGAGATCATTTTTCGCACCAGGTTACTGTTTACTGTTAGTCGGTCAAAGAACGAAAACCGATCGACTAGTTGACGAACTAGTCGGTTAAGTATCCTTCTTTGACCGACTAATCTTCAAAATATCTTATCGACCATTTTCACCCTTTAGTCGGTCTATGAACACTGGCCGACCGACTAGGTTGCAAACTAGTCGGTCGACGAGCCTTCACAGACCGACTAACTCTATAAATTTTACAGCAACCCTGTTCTTGGTTTGGGTTTTAGTCGGTCACAGTTATACGACCGACCGACTAGTTCCCAAACTAGTCGGTCGACCGCCTTTCTTTGACCGACTAGTTGACCCCGAAACCCTAATTTTTGTGCTGGCCGTCGTTTCTTTTCTTATTTAAACGGGGCTTCTTTCTTCATTTCTCTTGATAGATTTCAGTCTCCATCTTCCCCAAATCCTACTCCCTTACCTCCCACGTCCTTCCCTTGCTCGTTCCTCCATCCTTGTGCCTCCATCTTCCCCAAAGCTTCCACCCTTTTCAGATTTGACGCCGGATCTTCGTGCAATCGTAAATTTCAGACACTTTTCCACCGACGAGACGTTTGGACGAGGCGTACCAGGGAGACGACGCGCTCGCCACCACAGGCAAGTGTATCACTTGCGTTCTTGGCCATGTTTTGGGCCTTCATCTTGTTAGGATTGTTAATTTAGAAACTTGAGGACCGGACGTGAAATGATAGCGTCTGGGACGCTTTTGATGGCTCAGATTTGACAACGAAATCTGTGTCCAATAACAACAATTTCTGACATCATAGGATTGACATGCGTGTGCGTGAGTTGTGGACACCCTAGTACAACCCCTCCTGTTTTGTCGTGTCATGTTCCTTTCCGTCTGCACAGTCCGCTGGGCAATAGTGCACTCACCAAGCCAGAGCGAGTGATCCCTTGTACTAGTTCACAGCCCGATGGGCAATTGGGCACCTGTTAAGCTAGAGCAGGTGATCCCATGTACCGATACACAGCTCAGAGAGCAATTGGGCACTTGCCAAGCTAGAGCAAGTGATCCCATGTCTTGTCACGATTCTTGGGGTTATGTGGTAGGGTTGAGCGTGCAAGCGGCAAGAGGGACTGATCCCCCTCGAACCAAACATGCGTGAACCCTTTTCGTGTCGTGTCTTGTCTTGTCTTGTCTGGCTTCCCGTGTTCCTGTTTTGTCGTGACACCTGTAGGCTAGTCCCGTAGTCCATAGCACTCGCTAAAACTGCTACTTGTCTTGTTTACTTTCCTGTCGTGTTTACTTTTCCTGCTACGTGTACTTTACCTTGCTCTCCTGTCATAACCTCAGCATGTTAATCAACCAGTAAACTGTTGTGTAACAGAACCTCAGCATGTTAATCAACCAGTAAATTGTCGTGTAATAGAACCTCAGCATGTTAACCAATTAGTAATACGTAGTTAAGCAATTGGTACACTTGTAGTTTGGTCTAATCTTTCTTGTAGACCTGACCTGACGTACAGTTCCTTCTTTTGGTGCTGTACGGTAGGGATTGAGCCAGAGTACGTGGAGGAGACTGACCTGCCAGCCGACGTGGAGCCAGAGAGCGTCGATCCCAAGTACGACCCTGAGGAGGACCAGAACTAGAGACTTCTAGCTGCAGTTTCCAGAGTCGTTTATTATTTTTTGTGTGCGTAGCACCTTTATGTTTCTTTGTCTAGGTTGGGTGCTTGCACTATTAGATTTACTTTTCTGTTGATGTAGCCCTTCGGGCGTTGAGACTCTGTACTTGGATATCTTGGAATAAATGAATGCCAATTTTTTTTGTACTTCCTATTGTTCCGAATTTATTAATGCAAGAACCTGAAGTTTTGAAATGGTACCCATACAGACGCTTATTGGGTCAGGGCTCCTTAGCTCTGGCCTAAGCGGGCCTTGTCACGCTTTGCCTCCGTCCATTTTGGGAAGCGGGGCATAACATCCCGACTTTACAATAATTTTCGGTAGGATTAGCACGCGACCAGACCCCGTAGCCCCGTACTTCTCGTCTCTGTGATCGTCCCAGTATTTTCGGATTATCTTTTCGATGCCCGTAGTGGGACTTATCCCTTAATCAATTTTCCTTCCTTAATTAGCCTTTGACCTTTTCAAATTCAGAATTAATTAGTATCTTAATCTAATCCCCAAATCTCTCCAACGTAAGAGAAAATCATGCAACAGCCACTATGGTCACTTCCCTTTTTCCCTAACTACACTCTCCCTATATCTATCTCCCTCCCGCATATAACCAAAAACAAAAAGGCAATTAGAACCTATCTTCTTCAAATGCAAATTTTTAGCCGAATGTTAACTAACCCAACGCAAAAAACCTAGCCGCCGGATTCTCCTCCTCCTCCAGCTACCACAACAGACCCCCAAGCCCCCTAACTCCGGCCACCTTGCTCCTCCACCTCTCCTCCTCCATCTCCATCTCTCTAACCTCTCAAAAACACCATTAATCCAAGCTTTTGGGCTGAAATTTCCTGCTACAGTGTGCCGCCGGAAAACATGGCCGGCCGGCCACCTCCGGCCGCCCCCTCCGGCCACCTCCACCCCCGATCAACTCCTCTCTAACCCCCCGATCATCTCCAGCTCCCCTTACCCTTTTCCCACGTCTCGATCTCCTCGAAAACCCTGTGGAACTCAGATCTAGCCGCTGTTTTTGACATTTTGCACGCTACCACTTCAAACTCGCGCCCACCGGCCATCCGACCACCTACAACAACCACCCTACTACCATTGGACTTCTATCAAAACCTCCTACCAACTACAATTTCCCTTACGCTCATATCTCACCTATAGCCCCTGGAAAATCCGTCGAAACCAAGCCCAGCTGCTGTTTTTACAGATCTGGGTGCTGAACTTCAACGCCGGCGCACGATCACCTCCGACCACTTCCGGTGACCACTCCACCACCATTGGCTTCATCTTGAAGTCCTTTAGCTTCAGCAACTTTCCGTTTTCGCTGTTCATCGCCGGATTTTCGATGAGATGCACTACAACAAACGTTGTGTGAATCTGTCCTCTCCAGCTTCTCACGGCCACCCACCGCCGTACGCTCATGCTGTCAGCCACCCACAAGGCCGAGCATCTTCCACTAATCCCACTTCATCTACCAACAGCCCCCTTGGTCCATCAGAGTTCACGTGCGTCGTCGCACACACGTGTTTTTAGCCTACGTCGTCGTTGTCGCGAAGATCCGTTGCGCTACTCACAACGGGAAAAGGATCGCTGTTAGCTCGTTGATTTCATGCCATCACCTCGCTGTCCAGAGGTGCCTCGTTGTGCTACCTGTGGCTGAGGAGTTCCAGATGACACCGACGCTTCGCCGTTCAGACCCGACTTCCGCTTTTGAACGACGTCAAGAGGTTGGTTTTCTGACGAGTAGTAAAACCCACACTGTAACTCATCAAAACCTAATCTAAAATTGGTTAACGTGAACTAAAGTTAATTTCATCATCTGTAAAATATAGTCCACCGTAGGAAAGATCGACGAACGGACTAATTTTCTGTGCACATAGGGTAGACGTCGATCTAGACTGAACAAACATCAAAAACGTGACTTTTTGACTGTTAAGATAGTCCCGCCAATTTTAGAAACAAAACATAATATGATTGACAAAAACCACGATCTGACATCGCCTTGACCCTGTTTCAGACGGACTTCCGCCGACGCGACGCTTGGACAGGACGCTCCAAACAGACGATGCACTCGCCACCACAGGCAAGTGTACTCACTTGTACCTTCGGCCGTGTTTAGGCCATAGACTCTTAGAACTGTTAAAACATGAACAAAGAGAACCGGACGTGAAATGATAGCGTCAGGGACCCCCATGACAGCTTAGACTTGACGTCGAAGTCTAAGCGCAATACCAACAACTGTCACCTAGGGGTTTTCTATGTGTACGTGTGTGTGGACCCTCTAGAAGAACAATCCCTTACTTGTCATGTCATGTCTTGTTATGCACAGCCTGCTGGCAATAGGGCACTCACCAGTGGGTGAGTGATCCCTTATACGGATACACAGCCAGCGGGCGCAATAGGGCACTCACCGTTGGGTGAGTGATCCCTTGTACGGATACACAGCCTACAGGCAATATGGCACTCACCAGAGAGTGGGTGATCCCTTGTACGGATACACAGCCTGCGGGCAATAGGACACTCTCCAGTGGGTGAGTGATCCATTGTACGGATACACAGCTTGCGGGCAATAGGGCACTCACCTAGCAGAGTGTGTGATCCCTTGTACAGACTTGTCTTGTGCACTTGGGTTGGGGTAGGGTTGAGCGTGCGCATGGAGAGAGGGTCTTATCCACCTCGAACCATAAGGCGTGAACCCTTCGAGTCACATGTGTCTTGTCATGTCATGTCTTGTCGTGCTTGTCTCATCTTGTCTTGACCCGTTTAGGTTAGTCCCGTAGTCGGTAGCACACGCTATGGCTACTGCTTGACGTGTTTACTTTCCCAGCTCCGTTTACTTTCTATAACTACCATGTATAACCCCAGCATGTTAATCAACCAGTAAACTGTTGCTTTAAATTAAAATACACTTGCAGTAGAGTCTAACATTTATGTGTAGACTTTACCTGACGTACAGTTTCTTTTCTCTTGGGTGCTGTACGTCAGGTGTCGAGCTGGAGTACATGGAGCCTGAGGACGTCGACCTGGAGGACATACCCGATGAGGACTAGACTTAGATGTTCCCCATCGTTATAGACTTGCAGAGGTTACTACTTTTTAGTCTGGGTGAGTAGCACCACTTTACTCTTTGCCTAGGTTGGGTGCTTCGCACTATTAGTTTCCTTTTCTGCAGATTATTGCCATGCTTAGGCTTCTCTTTTTAGATTTGTCATATGCTGGATATTATCTCTATTATAAAATGAATGCATCCTTTTCCTTCTGAACTTTTATTGTTCCGGATTTTATAAATGCAAGAACCTGAAAATTTTAAAATGGTACCCCTACAGACGCTTATTGGGTCCGAGCTTCACAGCTTCGGCCTAAGCGGGCCTTAGTCACGTTTCGCTTCTGTTGTTTTGGGAAGCGGGGCATGACAGGTTTTAGTGGTGGCCCATGCAGGTCATGCAAAAAGTTTGGAACAATAAGAGTACCGCATTCATTTAATTTCCAGTTTAACATGTACGAGTCTAAATAGGGTTTTCCTTGTCTTAGATGATATGAAGACTTAGATAGACATCCAGGTTTGATAGTCAGGCGCCTTGGTTAAGATTTAGTTATACACGTCTTAGGATACCTTAGTAGCCCTCACTTGACTCTGACTGTGTTAGATTTTTAGAGCCCTTCTTTTAGTCGTTCGCTCGGGTCCATCGACTTCGGGCCCAGCAGAACATAATCTTGATTCTCTTAGGGTCCTTACCTGATATCTCTCTATTATAGTCTAGTTCATTAGGAAGACTTAGTGCTGAGTTCTCCTGATCTTTAGACGGCCCGATAACTAGAACCCCTGACTTCTAGCGTCTTCCTGATCATTACACTTTTGTGTTATCGGCCGTAGAGTTCCATCATAGCTTTCATGAATCATATCCTAGGTGTATCCATCATGCGATCATTTTCCTTTCTCTCGATTCACGTGATCGTTTCCTGACGATTATCGTTGATCCTTCGAATCTTTCCCTTTGCCAATTCTGCTTCCTCTAAAAGTATTTTCGAAATTCCTTATATATTTAAAATTTCTTAAAATGCTTGCTTAATTTCTTTGAAAACCCCTTTATTATATATTTAAAATTTCTTGTTTTTCGGTTGAGTTAAAATTCTTTCACTGATTTTGAAACCATCTTGGTCGTAAGTTTTTAAGTTAATATCTCGTACTTATTTTCAAATCGGTATCTTTCGTATTTCAGTTTTAAAACCTTGTTATCATTTTGATAATTCAATATATATGTTATTATTTTTCTAAACTACAAAAATTTCTTTCTAACCACTTACCGTATGTACTTTTAGAATATTTTCTAAACTAAAGAGAACTTTAAATTTTTTTGTATATATATATAACAGCCCTATGTTCATCATGCTCATACTTCAAGAATATTTGTTTAAACTTATTTTCATTTGCAAAACAATCACTACCTCACTCTCCTCTTTTTCCTTCGTCTATCTCTTTTTCCGAGTTGCAATATTTTCTACCATCTGCTGACTATTTCTACATTTTTATATAAGTATAAAGTATATGATACCATATTTTATATGTAATTCTACTTTCATCTATCTAATTATTTTGAGCAATATTTTTGTTCCACCTAACCAACTATCTCCTTACCCCGCCTTATTTGAACTTGTTCCTTCCGATCTTATTTCGTTACACTTTTGGCTTCTGTTTCCCTTCTTTTGTGTAGACATTAGTGCTTATCGTTGCCTGTGGCAACTCTAGTTTAGTAGTGGGCCATTGGTGTTGATGTCGTCGTGGTACATGTATATAGGTAGAGTATGTGGACCTGAATGAGTGTGCTACCCTTAGGACTTTAATGATCGTCTCTCGTGTCATGTGTGTATAATCAGTGTGGTTCGTAATACTTGTAAGAAATTGTCTGAATGATGGTATTCATATGGGTGTGAATTGTGTCATAGCAGGCAACTCCTTGGACTTAGTCTTTCGTATTATAGTATAGCTTATCCTTGGCTGCATGTGATTGTATGAAAACTTTTGTTTTCTTTTAAACCAAATCTTTAAAGTTTTGCGACTAGAACACAAGATCGCAACCTCGATCTTCCCTCATCCAATACCGCAACTCCACACATTTTTCCGAATGTTTTAAAATACGCCATTGGCCTTAAACTTCTTTTCATAGCCTCTTCGGGAGTGTTATGTTTGATTGTTAAAATATTGATAGTAATAACTATTATTGTTATAGGGTTATGTTTGCGGTAGGCTTAGGGTGAGATGAGATATGCTGTACCGCTGGATAGATGATTTTGGAACACAAAGATATTAGATTAGATTTCTTTCAGAAGAAAAGAATGAGGTGTTCAAGACTTATTAATGATACCGATGTGTGACGGTCTCGATGGGGACTCTGGATGAATGAAATTATACACATGGAGATGAGTACTTAATCGACCTGAAACTTGGACGGGTGGTAGATAGGAGTAGCTATGGAGGTATAGTCTGATTTAGAGTGATCATGAAATGAGTAGGGCACTTGAAGCATCAAGACTTGATTATTAAGTTGACGTGAGAAGACATTGGAAGTAACACGATGTGTTGATATGAATGGATGGTTAGGTAGACGGATTTAGTATGATTAGGAGATTAGATGATAGGGGTAAGGATAGATGTAGTCTGATGGTTCATTGAATTCGGAGGATAAACTTATGAGCTGATATGGTGGGGAATATATTGGGGACGTGATGATTGTTGAATTGTAGACGGTGATGTGGATTTATAATTAAGTGCCAGTGTGTGATTCTAGTTGTAGCATTATCCAGTGGGGAGACGCGTTATGACGAATTATCTGAGGAACGATGTTTGAAGTTATGGGATTAGCGATTATTATGTGTAGATATGCGAGTTGTGGGTATAAGTGTATATAGATATTATTACTATTAGTATAAGTGATTCCGAGGGCGGAATCATTTCTAATGTGGATAGCATGTAACGGCCGCTTTCCGACCGTTCGTATTTTCTGCGCGTACGACTCTTTTCGTGTGCGTATTTTATTTGGAACTTTCTTGGTTTCGGTATATACGATGTGATATGCCATTGTGACTGTATGGAAGTGTAGAATTTTATAGTAATTTTTGGGAACGTCATTTCACGGCTCGTTTTCTCGCAAAACTGCTTTGAATGGAAGGGCGTTTTGGCCTTTTGGCTTTAACACTCAGTTCCCGACTTTACAATAATTTTCGGTAAGATTAGCACGCGACCAGACCCTATAGCCCCGTACTTCTTGTCTCTTTGATCGTCCCGGTATTTTCGGATTATCTTTTCGATGCCCGTAGTGGGACTTATCCCATAATCAAATTGCCTTCCTTAATTAGCCTTTGACCTTTTCAAATTCAGAATTAATTAGTATCTTAATCTAATCCCCAAATCTCTCCAACGTAAGAGAAAAATCATGCAACAGCCACTATGGTCATTTCCCTTTTTCCATAGCTCCACTCTCCCTATCTCTATCTCCCTCCCGCATTTAACCAAAAACCTAAATGCAATTAGCACATATCTTCTTCAAATGCAAATTTTTGGCCGAATGTTAACTAACCCAACGCAAAAAAACCTAGCCATCGGATTCTCCTCCTCCTCCAGCTGCCACAACAGCCCCCAACCCGCCCAACTCCGGCCACCTTGCTCCTTCACCTCTCCTCCTCCATCTCCATCTCTCCAATCTCTCAAAAACACCATTAATCCAAGCTTTTGGGCTGAAATTTCCAGCTACTGTGCGCCGCCGGAAAACATATCTGGCCAGCCACCTTCGGCCGCCACCTCCGGCCACCTCCACCCCTGATCTACTCCTCTCTGACCCCCCGATCATCTCCAACTCACCTTACCCTGTTCCCACGTCTCTATCTCCTCAAAACCCCCGTGGAACTCAGATCTAGCCGCTGTATTTGACAGTTTGCGCGCTGCCACTTCAAACTCGTGTCCACCGGCTATCCGGCCACCTACGACAATCACCCTACTGTCGTTGGACTCCTATCGAAACCCCCTACCAACTGAAATTTCCCTTACGCTTATATCTCGCCTGTAGCCCCTGGAAAATCCATCGAAACCAAGCCCAACTGCTGTTTTTGACAGATCTGGGTGCTGTATTTCAACGCCGGTGCACGACCACCTCCGACCACTTCCGGTAACCACTCCATCACCATTGGCTTCATCTTAAAGTCCTTTAGCTTCTGAAACTTTCCGTTGTTACTGTTCATTTCTGGATTTCCGCTGAGATGTGCGACAACGAATGTTGCACAAATCTGTCCTCTCCGGCTTCTCACGGCCACCCACCGCCGTACGCTCACGCTGTCGGCCACCCACCGGGCCGAGCATCTTCCACTAATCCCACTTCATCTACCAACAACCCCCTTTGTCCCTCGGAGTTCACGTGCATCGCCGCACATATGTGTTTTTAGCCGACGTCGCCGTTGTCGTGAAGATCAGTTGCGCTACTCGCAACGGAAAGAGGATCGTTGTTAGCTCTCTAATTTTGCGCCACTACCTCTCTGTCCAGAGGTGCCTCGCTGCACTACCTATGGCTGAGGAGTTCCAGACGACGTCGACGCTTCGTCGTTCAGACCCGACTTCCGCTTTTTGAACGACGTCAAGAGGTTGGTTCCCTAACGAGTAGTAAAACCCACACTGTAACTCATCAAAATCTAATCTAAAATTGGTCAACGTGAACTAAAGTTAATTTCAGCATCTGTAAAACGTTGTCCACCATAGGACAGATCGACGAACGGACTAATTTTCTGTGCACATAGGGTAGACGTCGATCTAGACTGAAAAAACATAAAAAACGTGACTTTTTGACTATTAGGGTAGTCCCGACAATTTTAGAAACAAAACATAATATGATTGACAAAAAGCGCAATCTGACATCGACATGACCCTGTTTCAGACAGACTACCGCCGAAGCGACGCTTGGACGGGACGCTCCGGACAGACGACACATTCGCCACCGCAGGCAAGTGTACTCACTTGTACCTTCGGCCGTGTTTAGGCCATAGACTCTTAGAACTGTTAAAATGTGAACAAAGAGAACCGGACGTGAAATGATAGCGTCCGGGACCCCCCTTGACAGCTTAGACTTGACGACGAAGTCTAAGCGCAACAACAACTGCTGTCACCTAGGGTTTTTCTGTGTGTGCGTGCATGTGGACCCCCTAGAAGAACAATCCCTTACTTGTCATGTCATGTCATGTTATGCACAGCCTGCAGGCAATAAGGCACTCACCAGTGGGTGAGTGATCCCTTGTACGGATACACAGCCTGCGGGCAATAGGGCACTCACCAGAGAGTTGGTGATCCCTTGTACGGATACACAGCCTGCGGACAATAGGGCACTCACCAGAGAGTGGGTGATCCCTTGTACGGATACAGAGCCTGCGGACAATAGGGCACTCACCAGTGGGTGAGTGATCCCTTATACAGATACACAGCCTGCGGGCAATAGGGCACTCACCAGTGAGTGAGTGATCCCTTGTACGGATACATAGCCTGCGGGCAATAGGGCACTCACCAGTGAGTGAGTGATCCCTTGTATGGACTTGTCTTGTGCACTTGGGTTTGGGTAGGGTTGAGCGTGCGCATGGGGAGAGGGTCTGATCCCCCTCGAACCGTAAGGCGTGAACCCTTCGAGTCACACGTGTCTTTTCATGTCTTGTCTTGTTGTGTCTTGTCTCATCTTGTCTTGGCCCGTTTAGGTTAGTCCCATAGTCGGTAGCACACGCTATGGCTACTGCTTGACGTGTTTACTTTCCCAGCTCCGTTTACTTTCTATAACTGCCATGTATAACCACAACATGTTAATCAACCAGTAAACTATTGGTTTAAATTAAAATACACTTGCAGTAGAGTCTAACATTTCTGTGTAGACTTTACCTGACGTACAGTTTCTTTTCTCTTGGGTGATGTACGTCAGGTGTCGAGCCGGAGAACGTGGAGCCTGAGGACGTCGACCTGGAGGACGTACCTGATGAGGACCAGACTTAGATGTTCCTGACGTGCGTTTATATTTCATATATTCACACACGTCTTCTTTTGTGTTTTTTCGTTATTTTCCGCCGTCTCGTATTCGTTTTCTCGTATTTTCTGGGTTTCTTTCACTTCTCCGTGTTTTTACGTGTTTGCAGGAGTTTGCCAGCGTAGGGAACACATAACGACGATATCATAAGTCCCCAGAGCAACGGGAGGAGTCACACGTGATTCAGGAGGTCAAACGACAAAGATTTCTATCTTTCAGCCCCCACCCGATCGGTTGGATACAGCCAACCGATCGGGTGATGCACGCGTGCACGACCCGGACAGCCGTTGAAGCAAGAGAGCATCAACCGACCGGGTCAACCGACTGGTTTAGCCCAACTGTCTTCTCGGGAATTTGGAGCTGAAATCCAACCGATCGGGTGGCCTTCACCCGATCGGTTCATCTGTAGCCTATTCCCCAAAGACAAGACCCAGAGAGCTCATCCGACGGACAGCTAACCGTGCCAAAGCATCATAACTTTCTGTTTATTTGGGCGATGTTTCCAACCGATCGGTTGATTTATCAATCGATCGGTTCACCTGATGAGCTCAAGATCCAAACGACCAAAAGCTCCCGCCAACTGATCGTGTCGCGTGGCCGGGTGATGTCCTGAAGAGCGCTGTCGAAGAACGAAGTAGGTCACCCGATCGGTTGATTCTTCAACTGATCGGGTGACGTCGTTTTCTATATATATTAGCCCTAGGTTTTTAGAAACGTAAGCTATGCTTTTGGGCTGTGTTTTATTTTCTGTTTTTGTTCTATTGCGATGGCTGGAATTTTATACTTATTTGTAAGTGTTCCGATCTTTGTAAAACTTTGATATTATCTTAATTGCATTACTACTACCACATTTCAATCGCCTGATTATGATTTTAACGGTCGATTTCCATTTAGATTGCTTTTTACCTAAAATGTGCGTGTAGTTCCCTAATCTGGGATTTTGGTGCAAACCCCTTCATGGGTTCTCCATAATGCGTCCATAGGACTAGGAAATAGATAGGGATTAGGAATCTATTGGTTATGCGGGGTGTTTTATTGTCATCGGCGGGAAAAAGACCACCTTAGACCGTTGGGCCAAGGGGGAATAAACTTGGCGGTTGACTCCCTAGCCATAACTCACGCCCTTAGCGTAGACATCGAAACCTAGCGCACGGGAGCGGCAGGATGAGATGTTGGGAGTCATCGTTGCGAGCTTAGTGCTCCTGGAGTCGGTCAGTGTTAATGGACATGGGAATGCCCACTGACCGAACCCGGGTAGTCCGGCGTATCATCCTGGGCACCGACCAGAATATCGAGCCCATGGGACGCTGGTATCACTCTTAGAGGCAACGTCTCACAATTAAATCCTAATTCCGATCGTTGTCCTATCCACCGGCCGTATTAGCGAGAACTCATGATAGGGTGGAAACCAAAGTCCCGCATTTTCCTTTATATTGTTAACCCCGTATTTACATTCCGTAACAACCCATCCATCGATTCGGGCTAGCTTACCCATAGGGTGAATTTGGTCCTTTCTGACACAAGCACAACCACGCCTCCCTGTGTTCGACCTCCAAGCCACACTACAACACCGTGTGCTTGCGGTTATAAATATTTAAATCTCGCGCCCCCAATCTCATATTGCACTTGCATGATCACACACAACAATCTTGGGGGGACGTCAAGCTTTATGGCGCCGTTGTCGGGGAGGCAACGTGCTTGTTTATTTTTGGATCTTATGAACCCTTGAGTCTAGCTCACATCTCTATCTCGTGATAATTATCGCACTCTACACTTTTTGATTTTACTTGGACATATTGTAAATATTAGTTGTATAGAATTGGCCGACTGAGTTGCCATACCGCCATCGCTTCTCCTCACCTCCCATTCATGCAACCAGTGCTTTTGACGTGTTTCCTATCCGTGCAGTTCTCCTTTCCCCCCTATCCTCACAGGTTTTCTACTCCCCGACAAGGATGTTGTGTGCCGTTTCGGGCAATATCTGGAATCATTCACACCACGTCCGCTGCTTGGCACAGAGTTTGACAGGATCACTATGTGCTTCGAACGTTCTATCACTTTTGTCCGCTGCTGTGGAAAATCAGAGAAGGTATCATGACATGCAGCAGCATCTAGTCACGATAACCCTCCTTCCTCCATATGAGGTGGCGTATATTGACACGCCCAGTTCCGAATTCAGTGGGGGGGGGAATTGTTCACCTATGAGGAGTTTTGTCAGGAGAACTACCAGGCAGATTCTGTCGAGTACATTGAACAGGAATCGATCTATTCCTTGCAGACTTCTATAGAGCATCCCGGATCTTGGGGCAATGAGGAAGCTGGAAGCAGTGGTGGGGAACCATCGACTGTTGAAACATGTTTTCGCGTTGAAGCCTTCTTCCCGGATAATCATTATGAGCTTGAGAAAAACCCAGAGCCTTCCCCCGTTCTCCACTCGTTACCTTGTGAGGCTTCGCCATGTGAAACCAAGGAGGGGAGTGAAGTTCCGGATGCTGGCTTTCGAGAGATCCACGAGGAAGTACTTTCACTGGAGGATGCTCAGCTTGAGAAATATGCGTCGGGACCCCATGAAGTTGAGATGAAAGAGTTGCCTCCGGGACTGAAATATGAATATTTGGGGAAGGATTCGACACTGCCGGTCATAGTGAACTTCTCGCTGCCTGAAGACCAGATGACCAAACTTCGTGGTATTTTAAAAAGGTTTAAGAGTGTTTTCAGGTATGCAATTGAAGACTTGAAAGGAGTGAGCTTGGGGCTTTGCTCACATCGAATTCTGTTTGAAGATGAGCAAGCCGCCTCAATTGAGCCGCAACGAAGACTGAATCCCACCATGATGGAGGTGGTCAAGAAGGAGATTGTTAGGCTTCTACATGCCGGTATCATATACCCTATCTCCGATAGTCGCTGGGTTAGCCCGGTGCACGTTGTACCCAAGAAAGGAGGAATGACAGTGATACGCAACGAGAAAAATGAGCTCATACCCACAAGGACCGTCACGGGGTACCAGATGTGCATCGACTACCGGAAACTGAACAAGGCGACAAGGAAGGATCACTATCCTCTTCCTTTCATTGACCGGATGCTCGAGAGGCTAGCAAAGCATAACTACTTCTGCTTCATGGACGGGCACTCCGGTTTTCTTCAAATCCCCATCCATAATGACGACCAGGAGAAGTCGACTTTCACTTGTCCATTTGGGACATATGCTTACAGGAGAATGCCGTTTGGGCTCTACAACACCCAGGCCACATTCCAAAGATTAATGTCCGCAATCTTCTCCGACTACTCCCAGGATATCATGGAGGTTTTCATGGACGATTTCTCTGTCTATGGAACGGAGTTTGGCTCTTGCCTCCGCAATCTAACCATGGTCCTAGAGAGGTGTCAAGATAAGGGCCTGGTCCTGAACTGGGAAAAATGCCATTTCATGGTCCAAGAAGGAGTTGTACTGGGACACGTCATATCTTCGAGGGGGATCGAAGTAGACAAAGCAAAAGTAGAAGTGATTGAAAAGCTTCCATCTCCACTCAATCTTCGAGGGGTCCGTGATTTTTTAGGGCACGGGGGATTCTCCGCCGCTTCATAAGGACTTCTCCAAGATTTCCAGGCTGTTGACTCAACTCCTTGTGAAGGACGCACCTTTCATCTTCAACGACAAGTGCATGGAAGCGTTCCGCCTGCTGAAGCGAGCCTTGATTTTCGCACCCGTGATTCAGCCACCGGACTGGAGTCTACCATTCGAATTAATGTGCGATGCTAGTGATTATGCAGTTGGGGCCGTCTTGGGGCAGAGGAAAGATAAAAATCTACATGTTATATACTATACAAGCAAGACCCTTGACATTGCTCAAAGAAATTATACAACCACCGAGAAAGAATTGCTAGCGGTCATCTATGCCATGTACAAGTTCCGGCAGTAACTCGTTGGTGCCAAGGTGATCGTGCACATGGATCATGCGGCTCTCAAATACCTATTAAGCAAGAAGGAGGCTAAACCGCGGCTCATTAGGTGGATTCTCCTCCTACAGGAATTCGACCTGGAGATCAAGGACAAGTAGGGGGCGGAGAATGTTGTTGCCGATCACTTGTCCAGATTGCCTACTCTCGATCTAAATGCTACTCCTGTTGACGTCTTGCTCCCTGACGAGCATCTCTTCTCCATCTCTTCCGCTTGGACTCCTTGGTACGCCGACATCGCACATTATCTGACTTGTGCCATCGCTCCCCACAACGTGAGCTATCAGCAGAAAAAGAAATTCTTTCATGAGGTCCGTATATTTAATTGAGACAACCCCCATTTGTACAAGACCTGTAATGATGGGGTGATACGAAGGTGCATTCCTAAAACTGAGACGACCTCCATAATCTCCCATTGCCATGATCAGCAGTGCGGAGGACATGCGAGCGCCTATAAGACAACTGCAAAAATCCTCTAGAGTGGGTTCTATTGGCCGACCCTCCTTAAGGACACCCATGCTTATGTTCAGGCTTGCGACAAATGCCAAGGACGGGGAATTTCTCCAAGAGGACCGAGATGCCTCAGCACTACATTTTAGAGGTAGAGATCTTCGATGTGTGGGGAGTCGACTTCATGGGACCGGTCCCCTCGTCCTCTGGAAATCAGTATATCTTGGTAGCCGTGGACTACGTATCGAAGTGGGTAGAGGCCATAGCCAGTCCTACTAATGATTCCCGGGTGGTAGCCAAGTTTTTCAAAAACAACATCTTCCCGCGGTTCGGTGTACCTCGAGTTTTGATCAGTGACGGAGGTAGCCACTTTATAGAGAAGAAATTCGAAGCTCTCTTGAAGTAGTATGTGGTGCAACACCGAATCGGGCATGCCTATCACCCGCAGACTAGCGGCCAAGTGGAGGTTTCTAATAGGGAGATCAAGAGCATACTAGAAAAGACGGTGGCTAACTCTAGGAAGGATTGGTCATCGAAACTTTCTTACGCGCTCTGGGCTTATAGGACGACGTTTAAGACTCCGATCGGCACAACACCCTACCTGCTTGTCTACGGGAAGGCATGCCATCTACCCATGGAATTGGAACACACGGTGTTTTGGGCAATCAAGAACCTAAATTTTGACGCCAAGGAAGTTGGAGGCCACCGACAGTTGCAACTTAACGAGCTCGACGAGATCCGGCTCAATGCTTATGAAAATGCCGGGATCTACAAGGAGAAGCTGAAGCGGTGGCACGATAAGCGCATCCTAAAGAGGGAATTCAAGGAAGGAGACTTAGTTCTCTTATTCAACTCGAGACTGAATCTTTTTCCTGGAAAGCTCAAGTCAAGGTGGTCGGGTCCTTTTCGCATCACCAAGTCTTCCCGCATGGGCTATCGAGATAATGAGAAGAGATGAGACATTCAAAGTTAACGGGCAGCGCCCTAAACACTATGCGGGTAGGAGAACCAGCATTCTCTCTGGTCGGAATCTCAACGACCGACGACTCTTCCTCGAACCATCCGGATCCTAATTGACCACCAAGAGAGGCGTCGAGCAAACGACATTAAACAAAAGCGCTTCTTGGGAGGCAACACATGTTCCAAACTCTCACTTTTGTTTAAGGTTTATTTTTAGCTTATTTTTTCCTATTTTTTATAAATAAATCCAGTCGTGGGAACTTCCGTCGAGAGACTTAGGCCATTTGTGAATTTTTGCAGGAAACAAGTCCTCACCCGATCGGGTGACCATTCAACCGATCGAGTGAGACGTATCAGACAAACGCCGTATCTGTTCTCCAACAAACCGGTCGGGTGAAGCGAGCTGAGACCGGGTGGCTGACCGTGTGAGAAGGGCTGAATTCTCGGGAATTTTGGGGACTACATCAACCGATCATTTGAGTGAAGCTGCGGTCGTGTGATTGACCAGGTGAAAAGTCACAGTACTCTCGAGAGAATTTGGGAAGCGGTCAACCGATCGGGTGAAAACTCACCAGATCGGTTCTCCTGTAGATGTTGGACGACGAAAATTTTTCTAAACATACCCAATCGATCGGGTGAACCCTCACCCGATCGGTTCGTTTTCGCCCCTATATATATTCCCGTTCGCATGACTTCGTCCACCCGACCCCCACACTCCCATTCGCGCGTTCTCTCCTCCTCCATCTGCCAAATCAGCCTCCTCCATCTACCCCACTACCCCTAAATCCTCATCCTCACTCATTCCCATACTCCCCCACCAACACCACCTTTCCCATAACAACATTCTCTCACCAAACATCCAAACCCTAGCCCTAGCCCTAGACCCCAAATTTTTGAAAATTTTGATTCTTGTTGGATCAACGAGCGGCGACTTCCCAAATCTCTTCCTTATACTGCGTGGGGTCTTTCGGATGCTTGGTCTTACAACATTGGGGGTAACCTCCTTCCACTATTCACATTTCCTTCAATTATATGCAAAGTCTGAAATTTGTGTCTACACACTTTATCTCGGTCATCATCATCATAGACACCATACCCCACCTTATCGTTTTCCCCATGCCGTACGATGTCTAAGAAGGGAAAGGAGATTGCCTCATCGTCACGCCGACATCCCCTATACGGCCCTTTTCCCCTTCCTTTCTTGGCATCAATCCATCTTCTGAAGAGCAATCAGATCGTTTGCAAGCCCTCCTTCATCGCCCAATGCAACCTACTCTTTTCGCCGACTTCCCCACCCTACAATCTCTTGGACTCTTTAGGGGAGTCTGTGTAGTTTTTCGCTTCATAGGTTGCGATGACCTTCTACATACCCATGCGCATACATACAAGAATCACACACTTGAGTTCCTCAGCTCTCTCGAGGTGTCAGAATTTGGTTTCACCTTCCGCGCCTTCAATGGCGATTTTACCATGAGTTTCAACGAGCTTAACAATATTCTGGACTTCCCTCACCCCGATCGTCATGTTGAATGCTCAACTCATGATCGATCTGACATCTTTTCTTACTTTCGGGCTGATGGTGTCTGGCAACGGTTCACCCGATATACCACCTTTCCAGTGGTAGCCCTCGCCTCCTACATCATACACACATGATACCGCTTCGACCATTGCTTCCTTGCGAACACTATTTTTACTCGCATAGATGTATCCACGGTGTCCAGGGATGAGCTCCTCTTCTTTACGCCATGTCCCATGACAGGATTCATGGCAATATCCCTCTACCCATAAACACCGCTCATTGGATCATCCACGAGATCTTATCCGTTAGCCGCGCTGCTTCTGGCTCTATCTGCTGTAGGGGGATGATTACTCTTATTGTCAGTTGTGTTTTGAGGATGCCGCTCGACCTCCCTATTGTACCGGGACGCAGCCGTATCGATCGCAATTACTTGATCGAGATTGGTATGCTCACTCCCTTTGGTGAGGAGCGTGCAGTCTACCTCTATAGTCCTGCCTACACTCCTTTTGCCATCCTCCCTCCCTCATCTTCAGAGCGTTTCCCCTTACGCATTACACATCTACCCTGGGAGTTCTACCCGGATCCTTGGTACGCCTCACTCGTTCACTTTCCTCCCTTGGATCCTCCCGATTGGCACCCGTGTGTTGGTTCACCCAGTGCCACTATTATCCACCACGATCCATCGATAAATCTCGATCCTCCAGTGGCCCAGCCTGTTGCTCCTCCCTCTCCTATGCGCACACCCTCTCCTTCGTCCTCAGAGGATTCATTCTACCATTATTCACCACCCTCCTTGCCATCTCCTTACCGTTCTACCGAAAGCGACTCCGATTGACCTCCCCCTCGCACACTTCTGCATTTTCATGATCATATCATATCGCTGGCTTTGTCACGTCTAGCTTGGGGGAAGTCAATTTTGTGTGTGTGTGTGTGTGTGTGTGTGTGTGTGTGTGTGTGTGTGTTGTTATGTGATTTTCTATTTTTATTTTCTGTTTTTATGTCGTGTTGTGTGATTTTCTTTATTTTCCTTTTTACGTATGTGTGTTTTTCTTATTTTTCATCTCGTTTTGAGTCGGTGCGTATACTCCCCCATTTTCTTTGCCCTCCCGTATTCACTTTTATTGCATTGAGGGCAATGCAAGTTTCAGCTTGGGGGAGTCGCACTTTGTGCGTCATTTGCGTCTTTTTCTTCGTTTTTGAGTCGTTTTCATCGTGTTTTTATTTTTTCTTTTCGTCTTTTTATCTCTTTCTCCTAGAGATGACCCCGTAAGATGAATTGCCACAAAAATCACACACACACCTAGCATGGCTTCGATAATCACATTCACTAACCCTAGGAAGTCGAGTCCTCTTGCATTTCACGCATCGTGGGTCCACTTAGCTTTTCTGTGAGTCGTGTGTCGTGACTAGCTGTCTGGTGTGTTTCTACTTTGTGATTTTGTTTTATATACCTGTCCAGGAATGACCCCTAGATTATCATGCTTCGATTTGAATATGCGGTATTTGCCTCTCTTATTTGCTTCTGTATGCATGAATATATATATATATACATCGTATGCTTCATTTCGCATGTGTCAGGATTCCACAATTAGGACTAGGATAACCCATTTTAGCCTATGCTCTGATTAGCGAAATATCTCCTTTGCCCAAGCGTTAAGAATCCGATTTCTTTTTTTATTTTACTTGGTGCAAATCCCCTCGTTGTGTACCGTTCTCCCACTTGGGAGAGTACACACGTGTATATAACCCAAAATCCAAAAAATCCAAAAAAAGAGAGAAAAGAAAAACCCAAAAAAAGAAAGAAAAAATACATATGTATAGCCAAAAATCCAAAAAAATACATATATCCAAAACCCAAAAAAATGCCGAGAATAAAGGGAAGGCGAGAATTTGCACCGAGTGTCCTACTCCACATCATCTCAACCCTATCGCTTTCGAAAACACTTGGAATAGGGAATTTCTAGCTATTATCTAGGCGTAGTGTGGTGATGTCCAAGTCCCTAGCTGTGGAGTCCCTGACACATGATACTTTTCGATTCTGACTTTCTTCTCATGCATGCTTGAGCTATGTATTCACCGCTTATCTCAAATCGAATCGATATTTGGGTCTTTTCTTAGATTTGTGTATATGGAGCTTATTGCACAATGTAGATAGTGACACCGTCAGCTAGCACACGACCACACTCACCCGCGCTTCACCGCGTGGGCCCACGACACTTGTTTGGACTCGTTTCCTTTGGTTTAGTGTTGTGATTTGGCGTTTGCTTGCTTGGTGTGTCATTTTTGATCCTGTGGCCCTGACGGGCGATTTAGGATTTAGAGTTCTCGTTTTCTCTCTTCCTCTCTATTTTCTCCCTCCGAGCTCCTACTCTCACTCATCTTCCTCGAGGACGAGGAATGGTTCAGCTTGGGGGATTTTGACGTGTGTTTATATTTCATATATTCACACACGTCTTCTTTTGTGTTTTTCGGTTATTTTCCGCCGTCTCGTATCAATTTTCTCGTATTTTCTGGTTTTCTTTCACTTCTCCATGTTTTTACGTGTTTGCAGGAGTTTGCCAGTGTAGGGGACACATAACGACAATATCATAAGTCCCTGGAGCAATGGGAGGAGTCATACGTGATCCAGTGGGTCAAACGACAAAGATTTCTATCTTTTATTCCCCCAACCGATCGGTTGGATACAGCCAACCGATCGGGTGATGCACGCGTGCACGACCCGGACAGCTGCTGAAGCCAGAGAGCATCAACCGACCGGGTCAACCGACCGGTTCAGCCCAACTGTCTTCTCGAGAATTTGGAGCTGAACTCCAATAGATCGGGTGACCTTCACCCGATCGGTTCATCTGTAGCCGATTCCCCAAAGACATGACCCGGAGAGCTCACCCGACGGCCAGCTGACCGTGCCAAAGCATCACAACTTTCTATTTATTTGGACGACGTTTCCAACCGATTGGTTGATTTATCAACCGATCGGTTCACCTGATGAGCTCAAGATCCAAACAACCAGAAGCTTCCGCCAACCGATCGTGTCGCGTGACCGGGTGATGTCCTGAAGAGCGCTGTCGAAGAATAAAGCAGGTCACCCGATCGGTTGATTCTTCAACCGATCGGGTGCCATCATTTTCTATATATATTAGCCCTAGGTTTTCAAAAACGTAAGCTGTGTTTTTGGGCTGTGTTTTCTTTTCTGTTTTTGTTCTATTGCGACGGCTGGAATTTTATACTTATTTGTAAGTGTTCCGATCTTTGTAAAACTTTGATATTATCTTAATTTCATTACTATTACCGCATTTCAATCGCCTGATTATGATTTTAATGGTCGATTTCCATTTAGATTGCTTTTTACCTAAAATGTGCGAGTAGTTCCCTAATCTGGGATTTTGGTGGAAACCCCTTCGTGTGTTCTCCCTAATGCGTCCATAGAACTAGGAAATCGATAGGGATTAGGAATCTATTGGTTACGCGGGGTGTTTTATTGTCATCGGCGGGAAAAAGACCGCTTTTGACCGTTGGGCCAAGGGGGAATAAACTTGGCGGTTGACTCCCTAGCCATAGCTCACGCCCTTAGCGTAGACATTGAAACCTTGCGTGCGGGAGCGGCAGGATGAGATGTTGGGAGTCATTGTTGCGAGCTTAGTGCTCCCGGAGTCGGTCAGTGTTAATGGACATGGGAATGCCCACTGACCGAATCCGGGTAGTTCGGCGTATCATCCTGGGCACCGATCGGAATATCCGGCCCATGGGACGCTGGTATCACTCTTAAAGGCAACGTCTCACCATTAAACCCTAATTCCGATCGTTGCCCTATCCGCTGGCCGTATTAGCGAGAACACATGATAGGGTGGAAACCGAAGTCCTGGGTTTCCCTTTATATTGTTTAACCCCGTATTTACATTTCGTGACAACCCATCCATCGATTCGGGCTAGCTAACCCATATGGTGAATTTGGTCTTTTCTGACACAAGCACAACCATGCCTCCCTGTGTTCGACCCCCAAGCCACACTACAACACCGTGCGCTTACGGTTATAAATATTTAAATCTCGCGCCCCTAATCTCATATTGCACTTGCATGATGACACACGACAATCTTGGGGGACGTCAGTTCCCCACAGTTACGGACTTCCAGAGGTTACTACTTTTTAGTCTGGGTAAGTAGCACCACTTTACTCTCTGCCTAGGTTGGGTGCTTCGCACTATTAGTTTCTTTTTCTGCAGATTGTTGCCATGCTTAGGCTTCTCTTTTTAGATTTGTCATATGCTGGATATTATCTCTATTATAAAATTAATGCATCCTTTTCCTTCTGTACTTTTGTTGTTCCGGATTTTATAAATGCAAGAACCTGAAAATTTTAAACTGGTACCCTTACTGACGCTTATTGGGTCCGAGCTTCACAGCTCCGGCCTAAGCGGGCCTTAGTCACGTTTCGCTTCCGTCGTTTTAGGAAGCGGGGCGTGACAATACTCACTCAAATGGTCAAATGAATTCACCCCCAAGCTTAGCTTGAAGTATTGCATCTAAAGAATAGTAATGGAATTTTTGTGGCTTTTCCCAAGTAATTTTGTAGCTCCAATAATGAAAATAGAGAAATATTTTTTTCTTTTTGGTCTTTGAACTTTTGTTTCTTCCTCTTTTTTCTTTTTTCCTTTTTTTCTTCTTTTTGTAGAAGCTATAGAATATGTATGTTTGGTTTTTTTGGCTCCTTTTTGGCTTTTTGGACTTTTGGAGCTAACTTTTTCTTTTGGGATTTTTGGGAAAGAAAATGCGATAATTAGCGTCAAGGGGTGAACTCAAGTGACATGTAGAGAATAAAAAGATATGTGGAGAAGGAAATAATATATCACTCAGGCCACTCTAAGTTATGCACAGATGGTTCAATAAGATAATACTTCAACTAAACTCATATGAAAGCATGAATATTCTTAATCATTTCAATGAATAGTGAATTCAGGTAGTAAAGCATACAATCATATCAGACATGCAACAGAAGGTGAAATAACACAACAAGGCAGCTGCTTCAGATATACAAATGACGCGTGCATCATGGTGCATTTCCAAAAAAACATACTAAATGCTATTGCATACATTCAGCTTCAATTCATTTCATGCATTCACATAGAGAGATCATCAAACGAATATATAAGCAAGCATATGGATAGCAAGACACTGAAATACTCTAGATAGAATGTCAAAAGTAACAAGCATCGTGATGGCTACAGATGCTGTCACGCCCCGCTTCCCTAAAATGGAGGCGAGACGTGAGAAGGTCCGCACGAGAGTGGAGCTGCGAAGCCCCAATCCCGATAAGCGTCAATAAAACATAAGCAGGTCCCTGTAACCACAAACAGAACAACAATAATAACACATGGAGAGACAGAAATAAAATCTCAAATCTCAGAATTTGTCCAACATTAAAATTATGTTCAACATCCAGAAAAGCCACCGGCTAAAAAGAATGAGTCTAAAGGACTAACACACTGCCAACAAAACAAACACCAACATAGTATGGGTGCTATGCACCGATAACTAAAAGCAGTCTAAAACAAAAGGGAAAGCTCTACGAGGACACTAAGACTGGTCTCCAGTGTCCACGAAGTCCTCGATCAACGCGGGTCCTGACTCAGCGTCAGTAACCACCACGTCCTCAGCGACAAACTCAGGCTCGGAATCTAACATGTGTCACCCAAAATAGAAAAGGGGCACATGTCAGCAAGTCGAAAGACTTGTGCAAGGAAACTGAAAGAAAGGTAAACTAACAACCTAGCAGTTAAAGTATGGTGCATGGCATGGCAAGTATCGTATGGAAGTAACAAGTGAAGTACAAGTAGCAAGTAGCAAGTAACAAGTGGTAGGTGTGACATGAATTGTCAAGTAACAAGTACAAGGGATCACCCACACACATGTGAGCGCCCTATTGCCCGCAGGTTGTATTCAAGTACAAGGGATCACTCACACACAGGCGAGTGCCCTATTGCCTGCAGGCTGTATTGAGCTCGTTTTCTGGACCACGAGCCAGATTTGTAATTGGCCTAGGGTTGTGCCTGCAAAACAGGTGCCTAGCCGGAACAAGTAGCACTAGTATGTAGCGATGCTACGCAATTACGATGAGTGTTCAAGCATGCAATGACATGAGAAGATATTCGCGTACCATTAATTGAATTTAAACATGACAGTCAAAATGCGATGACATGGACAGATATTCACGTACCGTTAATTTAAATTAAACATGGCAGTTAAAGATGCATGGATGACATGAACAGTTAATACGCGTACCGTCAAGTGAAATTAAACGTGACATACAAGCATGATGAAGGTGACGGATCTAGCTTCGTTGTCAAACTAGATCAATGACGTCTAGACAGCTATCCTTTCACTGTCTAGTCTCTTTTACGCTAAAGTAAGGTCATGGCCTAAGGACATGGTCCAAATCAAGAGATGCAAGTTTCACTTGCCTGATACCGACGAGGACGGCCGACAAGCACGTCACACAAATGTTATCTATGGTGAATGGACCACTGCTATAGAGAAACAACATTAGAAAAGATATCTAGAACCGGTTTCTTAATTGGATCCTATGATGTCTAATAACCATTTTTATTAGGGTTTCACAATATCAATGTGGGTTGTGAAAACATTAAAGGATCGAACACTACCGTATAGAAGCGAAAGATCGACGCCGAGCAACCGCGGCAACGGATGAACGATCTGGGAACCACGGCTCAGATCTGAAATGACGGGGAAAATCTGGAGAAAATGGATTAAAGGGGCTTTTGAAGAGGAGATTGAAGCTTGGCCAATGGAGGTGAGATGTAGCTTGGGATGGTGGAGATAGGCTTGAGATGAAGGAGGAAGGGTTTGGGGAAGATGGAGAAGGATTTGGGGAAGACAATGGCTCAGGAGAAAAGAAAGAAAGTGAAAGTGATAGGGTCTATTTATAGGAAGAATCCGGCGGCTGCCCTGAAATTAGGGTTTCGACACTGATTAGTCGGTCAAAGAGCAACCTCTGACCGACTAGTTTGGAAACTAGTCAGTCGGTTGACCAACGCAGATCGACTAAGTGTAAACAGTAACTCCTGACAAAAAATAGGATTTAGATTTAGTCGGTCAAAGAACAACTACTGACCGACTAGTTTCTCATCTAGTCGGTCGACGAACGTTCTTAGACCGACTAAGAATGAATAGTACTTGGTATAAAAAATGATCATAGAGCTAGTCGGTTAAAGAACGATTACTGACCGACTAGTTTGCAACCTAGTCGGTCGACAAATGTTCTTAGACCGACTAACGATAAACAGTAACTCCTGAATAATTAACAAAGCCCACTAGTCGGTCCATGAAGGTTTGCCGACCGACTAAATCGTCATCTTGTCGGTCGGTTCCCCTTCTTGTACCGGCTAACGTGCACAGAAAGTTCCGAAATGGAGCGCGAAGCTCCGGGATCGATTCCTAAGACTCCTAGGCTTGATCTAACAATAAGATATGACCGATATGAAGCCCGTCACGAATGACTTACTCCAAGACCAACGATTCTAAGGAAGAAGATAGTAAATCACGACGAAACGATCGAAAGTGAAAGCTACGGAGACGAAAACCACGCATAAGGAGACAATCACCAAAACATATATATAATATAAATAATCCAGATACATGAAAGCCAGTCGTTACATCCTTCCCAACTTAAGAAAAATTCCGTCCTCGGAATTTCCCAACATTCACGTGTCCGGAAACAAAAGTGGGAAACGCTCTCGCATCTCATCCTCATTCTCCCAAGTAGACTCTCCAGGCGAGCCGTGTCGCCACATCACCCTCACAAGATTGACAACCTTGTTCCGGAATGACTTCTGACGCCTGTCCAGAATCTGCACTGGCTGCTGGTCATACGTCATATCAGGGCGAACGGTAATCTCCGAGAAATCCACAGCATGAGATGGATCGCTAATGTATCGACGAAGCTGCGACACAAGGAAAACATTGTGAACTCCTTCCAAAGACGGCGGCACGGCTAAGCGGTAGGCTACCTCGCCAACTTTCTCCAGAATGTCAAACGGTCCAATGTATCGCGGGCTCAACTTCCCTCGCTTCCCAAAGCGAATCACACCACGATTCGGAGAAATCTTCAAGAACACATGGTCGCCCGGCTGAAACTCCAAAGGACGCCGTTTAGCATCCGCCCAATGCTTAAAATGGTCCTGAGCAATCCTCAACCTCTCTTGAATGTTCCTGATAACATCCACGGCCTCCACAATCATCTCAGGTCCCAACAGCTCCCGATCACCAACTGTAGAGGAATATGCCCTCGGATCATTTGTATTTGATGCAAATGATAATTTAAGCTTAGATAGGGACTAATTTGCATATGGTGCAAAAGAGATTAAATGTGTCTTAAATTGTTTAAGACTATATTTAATTAAATAAACGCGTTGAAAAGGTTACCTAGATGACGGGATCGTCCCGCTCTAAACGTAGGTTCAAACTGCGTCAAAAACGGAGTCCAAATGCACAAGTTATAGCCAAAACAAGTCAGCCCAAACTGTTGGGCTGAAACCAGCGAAAATGGAGGCCCACCAAGCCCGAATTTTCTGGTTAGGGTTTTTTGAAACCTGGGATTTTCTTGACGGCTACGTTTCTAAGAGAAGCATGACTTTTGGCTAACTTTGGACAATTGTTTGAAGGGTCAAACGGACTCGGATTGACGAGGCGTTTTTTCCTACGCGTTCACCGTTGAACCCTCTTCGATTTGGTAGGTTGTACCAACATTGAAGCTCAACGGTGAGGGAGTTAAAATTCACGGAAGTTTGCACTTTGTGAAGTGCAAACTAACTTGATTTTAATTAATCCAATTAATAGTCCCACATCGGATTTTGAGAAAGGGGAGCAGTCAGCCGCCTATATAAATAGGGGTCTGCTCTCCTCCTCAAAACTCGTCCCAAGCTCTAGATCTGAGCGGCTCTCGTAAATGTTGGAGCACGCACGGATCTAGGCTAAAATAAATAGTCTCTATCTCTCTATAAATTTCTGCCTTACTCTTGAGGGCTCTAGCAAAGCCGCAACGGAGTTCGGATTCAGATCCGAAATCTAGGCGAAGGTTTCACTCGCGTGAAACTTTCTTCCGTGCGTGGTTGGCTTGGCGACATGGGATTAATCGCCTCGGGATGCGGAGCGGTTCGAGGAGCAGTTCGGGGAGCGGTTCAAGGAGCGGCTCGGCGTGGGACGGGAGCAGCTCGGAAGACGGCGCGGAACATCTCGCCTGCCCCAGGGCTGAGATTCCGGGTATGTGTTTAAGTTTTCATTTAATTATTCGCAGTAGTTAGATCCCTCTTGGGGTGGTCAGATCCACCCCAAGTTGGCAGAGATCCTGGCTAATAGGGTCTGGTTCCTTAGGGTTGCATGTTAATTAGATTACGTAAAATTTTTCCGCTGCATTTTTGTCTATGTTCCGTCCGACTTAGGACGTGACTAGAGTTTTTGTGCCCTAAGGGTCCCAGAAAACCCATCATTGGTATCAGAGCCATCTCTGTATGCTGATCTAGGACTGCGAATTCATTATTTGAATGCTTTTACAGAAAAATGTTTTCTTTAAATTTATGCGATAAATTTAATTTTTTTTTAAAAAAAATGTTTTCTTTAAATTTATGCGATAAATTTAAATTATTTTTAAATGTTTAAAATTTTTATATGATAAATTTTAAACATGAAAGTTTTAAAATGGAATTTTTAAATTTATGTGATAAATTTTAAAATTGTTTTAAAGCTTTAAAACTTTATGCGATAAGTTTAAAATGTTGTTTAAAATTTTATGTGATAAATTTTAAACATGGAATTTTTTAAATGATGTTTTAAATTTATAAGATATTTTTAAAAACTGATTTTAAAAGTTTAAAATTTTTATGCGATAAATATTTTAAAGTAGCATGCAAATGTTATGATTTTTTAAACAAGCTTTTACTTTATGAGATAAAATAAAATGTTTTAAAAATCGTATTTTTAAATTTAAATGTTAAATTAAGTATGCATGCTAAAATTGTTTATGCGATAAACTTTAGTCTATTTAATTGTTAAATAGTTGTACACTTTTTATGCGATAAAATTAGTGTAAATTTTTAATGGCTATGTCTTCTTGTCCCTTATTTGATAACACAAGACAACCCTTTAGGTTAGCCATTAAATAATGATTAAAATTTATTACTTGAATTTTAATGACATGCTGTGTTTTAATAAAACATTAACAACACTTCAAGACCTAATTCGTGATTAGGGTAGTCCCTTTAATGAATTTGTAATTCTAATTGTTATAATTAATTTTCATTAAAGGACTTCGCTTTTAGCGTTGTTAATAAAATTTATTAAAATCCTAATAATGATTAGGATAGCACGTGAACCTTATAGTTGATAAGGACTTAATAAAAGGTATTAAACAAATCCTAAAATTTTGAATTTAAGGATGCAACTAGTTGATAGGATTAATTAGTTGTTAATAAAAGCTGTTTAGTCTATGGCACACATACAAAAATGACAAGCTTCATTCAATGGACCATGATCCAGTCAATGTGCTTGGCTAAGAGTTCTGGGTCAACCCTTGCTAATACAAGGGGCAGTGATCCTGGCTTAGTCAATTCCCTGGATGTGTTCCGCTGGACCGCAATGTCGCGAATCATGATTGTATGACACCCTGGACTATATCTAGTCAATGCGTTATAAATCTTATTAAAGATTAATTCGTATCCCTCCTTGATTTTGGATCTTGGTAACTCAAAGAAGACAATTATAGTTGTTGAGTCTCCTCAAGCTGTGACTTGTTTTTCCTTTAAGGAACAAACTCCAACATACATGTGATGTAGTCTAGACATGACCCAAATCGATGCGTCGGGTCTCCTCGAGTATTGATTTAAGTCAAATCTGGACACGAAATCAAGGGTCTGACTAGACCAGTCATTATGATTTGTTGAGTCTCCTCAAGATCATAAGTGACTGTGGGTAAAAATCGACAGGGAATCACATGTGATGTGATTGACCAAGAGTTAGTCTAACAGTCATGGAACCAATCAACTTGTTGAGTCTCCTCAAGGTTGTGAGGTTCGGGATGATTGGATCCCTCTTTCACTAATTTTAAATTCGATTAAATCGTTCGTTATTAAGCTTTAAAACGATCGTAAAATAGTGGGAGGATATAGATAGATGAAAGCCAATCTACCTATATTTTATATTGAACATATGCAAAAACTAGGGCAAGACTATGTTTACCGAAGGAATCAAAATATAATATTGGAATATGTAACGACCACTTTTCGTCGTACGTTTTTCGTGCACGTGCTTTTGGCCGTGCACGTGTTTATTTTAGAATATATTTGTTTGTGAACACTTTTGTGTGATATGCCGTTGCAAACGTCTCTGGGAGTATTAAATAGTGGCACTAATTTGGAACGACGTTTCTCGAGTCGTTTTTCCACAATTTAAACTTACTCGATGAGACGTGACGATTCTCACTCTTGACGGGAGACGTTTCTATTTTTAGTTTCGTCGTCCGACGTCGAATTTGAGATCCGTCTTCTTAGTTAGCTCACATTCGTCGCCACGATCACCACGATAATTATTTTATAATTTTTGGAGTTTATTTGATCACTTTTATAATTTTTACAAGTTTTATACTATTTTTAATAATTAATTTATAAAGTATTTTCGGCCAAATAAAATTTATTTGAGTTTTAAACATTTTAAAGAATTTTTGAGCCAATTTCCAGCTCATTTGGACCAGGTCAAATCCTAGAATGGGTTGGAGAAGTTTAAATTCAAATTTCAAATCTTTTTGAACTTCTAATCCTATTAGATTTAGCCCTAGACCAAGTCAACCCACCTATACTATATAAGCAACCCCTAGCAAGTCCTATTTTCCAAAGAAATTAGCCCTAGCCTCTTCCAAACTCATTTTGGACGTTGCGACGAATCGTCGCAACGTTGCGACGTTCAGCACCCCGTACGACCGAAGAAAACCCCCGCATCCGCCCGCTCTGACCGGCCGCCTCGCCCGCATTCTCGTCGCTCCGCACCGCTGCAGCCAACCCCGCCCATTCCCCGCTTGACCGAGAGGAGCTCTCGGTCTGACCGAGGCCCCGCTCCGCACCGACCCCCGCACAGCGCTCCGCTTCGTTCCCCCGCTCCGCTCCGTGCCCGACCGAAGGAAACGCCCGCAGCGACCGACGTTGCAAGCGTTGCAACGTTGCAACGCTGTCCCGCCCGCATCCAAGCGCACGACCGAAGCTCTCCATCGACCAGACCGAGGAGAAACCCCGCACCCAAGCATCGCCCGCAGCCGCGGTGCACCCCAACGTCGCAGCCCCCGCATTTTGAGCGCACGACCGAGAAATTCTTCCGCATTGGCTGTGTCTGACCGACGGCCACTCGTCGCAACCCCGCATCCGTCGCACCACTTACCTCCGTGGGCCCCCCAAGTTCTCCAGAGGTATTGTGGGTTCCCCAAAGGTCCCTAGGACTACTGTGGGCCCCACTTTGGTACGTTCTCTTCGACGACTTGCCGCGTACGACGTCGTCGCACGTCGTAGCCCGTCGTCGCACGTGCTAGCTTTGGAATCTGGAACCGTCGCCCGGGTTGATGCTCTGAACTTTCCAGCGAGGAAACTATATTGGAATCAGGACTTGGAGCGCGTTCTATTATTCCAACCCCCGGCGTCGCTACCCGACGCCGGTGTAGCTTTCGCGTCGTGTTGAGGTAACGTTTTGCACCCCTAGGACCCCCAACCCAATTGCATGCTAATCAAGACTAAAATCAGTATTTTTAAAGTATTTTAAATGTTTTAAATTCACTAATCAAGATTAATAATATGGACTTTAGGCCGGTGGACTTGTGCACATAGGATAATTGTGATTTTGGACTCATTGGACGGTGTGCTCAGACGTCGTGTTTGCAGGCAAGTGAAACTTGCCAACTCTTGTGTAGGGCCATGTTTTTAGGCCACTTCCTTACTTTTAGCGTAAAAGAGACTAGTCAGTGAAATGATAGCTGGCTAGACGCCTACTTGATCTAGTTTGACAACGAAACTAGATCCGTCACCTAAATGATCTAGCTTGACAACGAAGCTAGATCCAACCATTAAACTTGTCATTCATGCATGCTAAACTGTCACGTTTACTTTTCTTACTTGTACGCTTTACTACTTGCCATGCCATGTCATCCATGCATTGATTGTTGCATCGTAGCACACGCTACAATACTTGTCCTCGTACTACTTGTCCGGCTAGGTGCACCCCTACGCCATACTTGTTTACAAACTTCCTGGCTCGTGGTCCAGAAGCGAGCATTCCAAGTTCGGGGGTAAGGCCCTGGCTCGACACACGTGGAGGGGTAGGGTTGAGCGACCACTCAGCGTAAAAGTGTGCCCGTACAGCCGCTTTAGCTGTAAGGCGTGAACTCTGTGCACGAGGTGCTTACTTTTCTTGTCTTGTACTTGTCTTGTGAATGTCATGCCATGCTCGTACTTTACTTCGCTTTACTTTACCTGTTGCACTCATTACTTTAACTGCCATGTCATTGCATCATGCTAGAACTTTTAGGTTGCTCTTACTTGTACTTTCAGTTTCACTTGCACAAGTCTCTTGTAGACTTGCTGACATGTGCCCCTTGCTCTTTTGGGTGTCACATGTTAGACCCTGAGCCAGAGACAGTCGTTGCTGAGTACGTGATGTGTTGCTGACGCTGAGTCTGAATCCATGATTGCCCAGGAGGATTTTGGTGGACACCGGTGACCATGCTTTAGTCTTTGTTGAGCTTTATTTTGTTTTAAGCCTTTTGTTAGTTTTTGGTGCGTAGCACCGTCGTTTGTACTTTGTACTTTTGTTGGCCATGTTTGGGCCTTTAGACTCTTTTATTTGTAGCCTGGTGGCTTTTTCTGCGTTGTTGAGATTTATTATTATGGATATTCTGAGATGTTTCTTTTGTCTCTTTCGTTATTATTATCTTTGTTTCGTTTCGCGTTGCAAGGACCTGCAGTTTTAAAGTAATTGACGCTTATCGGACTTGCGGCTTTGTAGCTTCAAGTCTGAGCGGACCTTCTCACGCTTCGCCTCCACATTTTTGGGAAGCGGGGCGTGACAGGTTTTTGCACATGACTGTGGGTCGCTACGCCAGTATATAGTTATAGGTGTTGGTCTTGTGATATAGCTAAATACTAAGGACTTGTTACGTGAACGTATGTGTACTAGCTAAAAATTAGGTGTGTTTGTGTGCTAGTTATATAATAGTATGATTGGTATGCGTAAATGAAATATTAGCGTGTATGGGAGTGCACCATGCACGGGTAAGTATGTGCCTAGCTATAGGTGTGGATGACTATGGTATATGTGGCGTGTCGTAAATATAGTTATAGGACCGAATGTGATGTGAATATACGGTGAAATTATTGTTGCATGTATTTGAATGACTATATATTGTGAAATTATAGTAGCGGTGGATGTGTATTAGATATAGTGAACTTGATTTAATAATGGTATGGTGTGACTATATGTGTTGAGATGTTTGGTATTGGATGAATATTAGGGGGTAGTATACCCTTGATGTTTATGCATAGGTAGCTACATATAGGTAGAGCGATGATTGTATTGGCTAAGCGTGAAACTATCTTTATATAAGTATCTGAAATATTGTTTTGTGTTTAGGTAAGTAATAGCAGTTATATAAGGGATGTATGTTTATATACCTGATTGAAATACATGAATGAAATTGACTGACTATAATAGGTATAAGTGTATACGTACGTGAATGTATATATATACGTGTTGGTAATAATAATGTTCGACTACCTAGTGCATATATGAGCACTTGTAATGACTATACTTGGTTTGAAATACGATGTGACTTGATTTGGGGTAGTTATTAGAGCGACTAGATGTATTAGAAAGTCCGAGGACGGACTTTATTCTAAGGTGGGGAGGATGTAACGACCACTTTTCGTCGTACGTTTTTCGTGCACGTGCTTTTGGCCGTGCACGTGTTTATTTTAGAATATATTTGTTTGTGAACACTTTTGTGTGATATGCCGTTGCAAACGTCTCTGGGAGTATTAAATAGTGGCACTAATTTGGAACGACGTTTCTCGAGTCGTTTTTCCACAATTTAAACTTACTCGATGAGACGGGACGATTCTCACTCTTGACGGGAGACGTTTCTATTTTTAGTTTCGTCGTCCGACGTCGAATTTGAGATCCGTCTTCTTAGTTAGCTCACATTCGTCGCCACGATCACCACGATAATTATTTTATAATTTTTGGAGTTTATTTGATCACTTTTATAATTTTTACAAGTTTTATACTATTTTTAATAATTAATTTATAAAGTATTTTCGGCCAAATAAAATTTATTTGAGTTTTAAACATTTTAAAGAATTTTTGAGCCAATTTCCAGCTCATTTGGACCAGGTCAAATCCTAGAATGGGTTGGAGAAGTTTAAATTCAAATTTCAAATCTTTTTGAACTTCTAATCCTATTAGATTTAGCCCTAGACCAAGTCAACCCACCTATACTATATAAGCAACCCCTAGCAAGTCCTATTTTCCAAAGAAATTAGCCCTAGCCTCTTCCAAACTCATTTTGGACGTTGCGACGAATCGTCGCAACGTTGCGACGTTCAGCACCCCGTACGACCGAAGAAAACCCCCGCATCCGCCCGCTCTGACCGGCCGCCTCGCCCGCATTCTCGTCGCTCCGCACCGCTGCAGCCAACCCCGCCCGTTCCCCGCTTGACCGAGAGGAGCTCTCGGTCTGACCGAGGCCCCGCTCCGCACCGACCCCCGCACAGCGCTCCGCTTCGTTCCCCCGCTCTGCTCCGTGCCCGACCGAAGGAAACGCCCGCAGCGACCGACGTTGCAAGCGTTGCAACGTTGCAACGCTGTCCCGCCCGCATCCAAGCGCACGACCGAAGCTCTCCATCGACCAGACCGAGGAGAAACCCCGCACCCAAGCATCGCCCGCAGCCGCGGTGCACCCCAACGTCGCAGCCCCCGCATTTTGAGCGCACGACCGAGAAATTCTTCCGCATTGGCTGTGTCTGACCGACGGCCACTCGTCGCAACCCCGCATCCGTCGCACCACTTGCCTCCGTGGGCCCCCCAAGTTCTCCAGAGGTATTGTGGGTTCCCCAAAGGTCCCTAGGACTACTGTGGGCCCCACTTTGGTACGTTCTCTTCGACGACTTGCCGCGTACGACGTCGTCGCACGTCGTAGCCCGTCGTCGCACGTGCTAGCTTTGGAATCTGGAACCGTCGCCCGGGTTGATGCTCGGAACTTTCTAGCGAGGAAACTATATTGGAATCAGGACTTGGAGCGCGTTCTATTATTCCAACCCCCGGCGTCGCTACCCGACGCCGGTGTAGCTTTCGCGTCGTGTTGAGGTAACGTTTTGCACCCCTAGGACCCCTAACCCAATTGCATGCTAATCAAGACTAAAATCAGTATTTTTAAAGTATTTTAAATGTTTTAAATTCACTAATCAAGATTAATAATATGGACTTTAGGCCGGTGGACTTGTGCACGTAGGATAATTGTGATTTTGGACTCATTGGACGGTGTGCTCAGACGTCGTGTTTGCAGGCAAGTGAAACTTGCCAACTCTTGTGTAGGGCCATGTTTTTAGGCCACTTCCTTACTTTTAGCGTAAAAGAGACTAGTCAGTGAAATGATAGCTGGCTAGACGCCTACTTGATCTAGTTTGACAACGAAACTAGATCCGTCACCTAAATGATCTAGCTTGACAACGAAGCTAGATCCAACCATTAAACTTGTCATTCATGCATGCTAAACTGTCACGTTTACTTTTCTTACTTGTACGCTTTACTACTTGCCATGCCATGTCATCCATGCATTGATTGTTGCATCGTAGCACACGCTACAATACTTGTCCTCGTACTACTTGTCCGGCTAGGTGCACCCCTACGCCATACTTGTTTACAAACTTCCTGGCTCGTGGTCCAGAAGCGAGCATTCCAAGTTCGGGGGTAAGGCCCTGGCTCGACACACGTGGAGGGGTAGGGTTGAGCGACCACTCAGCGTAAAAGTGTGCCCGTACAGCCGCTTTAGCTGTAAGGCGTGAACTCTGTGCACGAGGTGCTTACTTTTCTTGTCTTGTACTTGTCTTGTGAATGTCATGCCATGCTCGTACTTTACTTCGCTTTACTTTACCTGTTGCACTCATTACTTTAACTGCCATGTCATTGCATCATGCTAGAACTTTTAGGTTGCTCTTACTTGTACTTTCAGTTTCACTTGCACAAGTCTCTTGTAGACTTGCTGACATGTGCCCCTTGCTCTTTTGGGTGTCACATGTTAGACCCTGAGCCAGAGACAGTCGTTGCTGAGTACGTGATGTGTTGCTGACGCTGAGTCTGAATCCATGATTGCCCAGGAGGATTTTGGTGGACACCGGTGACCATGCTTTGAGTCTTTGTTGAGCTTTATTTTGTTTTAAGCCTTTTGTTAGTTTTTGGTGCGTAGCACCGTCGTTTGTACTTTGTACTTTTGTTGGCCATGTTTGGGCCTTTAGACTCTTTTATTTGTAGCCTGGTGGCTTTTTCTGCGTTGTTGAGATTTATTATTATGGATATTCTGAGATGTTTCTTTTGTCTCTTTCGTTATTATTATCTTTGTTTCGTTTCGCGTTGCAAGGACCTGCAATTTTAAAGTAATTGACGCTTATCGGACTTGCGGCTTTGTAGCTTCAAGTCTGAGCGGACCTTCTCACGCTTCGCCTCCACATTTTTGGGAAGCGGGGCGTGACAGAATAAGTTAACTGGATAGTGGATTGATTGAATATCAAGTTAAATTCTAATTGATGGAATTAAACTATATTCTCGTTGACATTAAATGACCTTCTAAAGAACAGACTTAAGAAATATGATTTCATTAAGTTCTGGGTCCAACAAATAAATTAAAGCTACATGTCACTCTTCTCTATATGAGGCAGCTTGAACATATAGGATATTCGAAGTATGTTTCTCCCTACAACTTGTCGAGCTACCCTCAAGGTTGTATGGACAAACAATTCCGATCCGCAAAGTTCGAAAATTCGATCAAACCGTTTGAGTCGAATACGAGTGCATGAGCGGTGCAAGACTATGTATCCCAACCGACTCTTGAGACAAGCAACTTCTTGAGCTAAACTCGAGATTGCAAAGCTCAAGCGTTTGGATACATAAGATGCTTGCATAGCTATTTATGTTGGGTTAATTAATATCTAAATGTGATTTAGAAAAGGAAGAAGGCACTCCGGAAAGTCAATTGAGAAAGTTAGTTTAATTTATCATTAGTAAAGGCATAAGTAGGAGGAAATGAAAATGTGATATATTTTGATGTCACGATTTCAGAATAAATAGTTATACAAAAACGTCTAACACATTTTTTGGACGAATGTCGTCACCTTGCTTCGGAAGCAATGTTTTGTGTTAAGTAATTTTAATAACTATATATATATATATATATTAAATGTTAATATATAAATACACAAGATAGTAGCAAACTTATATGGTAAAATAGACTAGGCCGTATCGAGAGACTAAGCTTCACAAGTCACATAAAGAGGGGTCTGACCTCTCGTATTATGAAGTCTACGGACACTTGTGAGTCTTATCCTCTTAGATAAAATTGGCCGAAACCTATCTGTAAGACAGTGGGAAAATGAGTTGTCGAACTCAGTCTGGTACATACTGATATACCCGAGTCTACATCAACCAAAATAAGTTATTCGTATATTTTATTAAGACACATGTTCTTGATGAAACACAAGTCTGAAAAAATAAAGAACGAAAAGACAAAAGTATCTAAACTGATTCGATTAGATCGAATGGTTAAATACTTAGCTACATAAAATCTTGTGTAATTAAAAGAAAATGTGATTTTCTCTCAGGTCAAGTCTGTTAACACATCAGTGTGTTAAATGGTATGAATCACACTTAGTTAGACTCGGTGAGATCCATAACAAGTGACTCTGAGTTAAGTCCTTCCTCTGGGTTAAGTCCCAGATAGTAATGCCTAGGTTTTGATAATGTTCTATGAGGACATTATCAATAAGATATTCATTAAATCAAACATTAGGAAGTTGTATAATTACTCGAATCTCGTGAGACGAAGAGTCGAGTTAGACATCATAACTGATGATGACTTAGTCAACTTCCGGGATGAAATTCGGAGAAGTAACTCCGATTTAAAAACTTGATGCAACCAGAATAGGTCCATGTGCGTAAATAAATTTTGGAATTTAGTTTACGTGCCCAAGGAAAATGTTTCCTCACTTACTGCAAGTAAATCTTTAAGTTGAAAGATTGGTGCAGAAAAGGAAAATAGGGAAGTGCAATCATGTTGGTCGAGAACGGTTTTTCCATACTAATTCCTATAAAACGGATTATAATGAAACCGTTTTCCACCAGCAGATGTGTACAGAACTACTCGGACCAAACTCGATGTAAAACGCTCATGTTGACCATGAAAATTGGAGCATTCACTTATAAGTTCGTTTTTCTAAATATGATTTAGACGGACCAACTTATATGAATTAGCCATAGAGTTTTCAAGGTCAGTGGGAGCGTATAAATTGCATGCAAGGCATCAAAGAGATGGAACATATATTTTGATTAAGTAATCAAAGAATTTGATACTTTATCAGAAATAGATATGAGCCATTTGAAATGACCAGTAACTAATTTAAATGATTATCGTAAGGTACGATGAACTGGATAAGATCCAGGGAAATAAATATTATGGATTCCGACAGACCTAGTGAATTATTTGAATGAGATTCAAATGGTTGGTCTAATATGAACATAGAAACTCCCTAAGTCTATAGTGTAGACGGTTTTAGCAGATCCACTCACGAAGGCTCTACCACATGAAGTCGGGAAAACTTATGTGTAAAACGGTATTAGATACCGAGATAAATGGGCCTGAGTGCAAGTGGGAGATGTTGAGAGATGACACCCTCTAGGCTATCTATCTTCATGTGTGAATAGCACAAACATCTTGTTCGAAATAACAGTAAGCTGTTTGGTAATAATTTATCTAAGTTATTTTATAATGTAGTTAACATAGATATTAACTTAGGTAAAGTCCTGAGACTTTATGCGAGGTCAAACAGGTATCGAGATGAGTATCTCGATCATGGAGAAATGTTTGACCGTCTGTAGCATAAGTCTAAAAGGGTTCGTGGTCGTAGATGTTTCGAGACAAGGATATCGAAACATCGGATAGACCATTGTGTCTTAGTCTTCACCGTTTAGCAGTAGTGATGATCTCATGATCGCTTGACTTGGCGAAGTCAAAGACGAGACACATGTGCTCATTAGAGAATGAGTTCACTGAACGATCCACAAGAGTTATCATATGGTTATATTGACCAATCTGTCAATGATAAACTCTTAGTGATGATAGGCTAGTTGGTCTTTTGACTTGAGGTCATTTTGACAAACCTATGCGTGAATGGTGCCACTTAGATCAACTGACCTAGCTTCGAGGCAAGGCCTGTCGAAAGGTCTTTGATTGGGTGACACTTGAAGCGTATGAGGAGACTAATGACCAAGAGAGGATTCGTCTCTCCCGGTCAATGGGAGTTAGTGTCGTAGGGTTAGTTCGGTCTTTAGTAAAAACTCTGGCCAGAGTATGTTGGAAGAAGTCCAACATTTTTTTGACTAAAAGATCGATAGAAACTAACCGGAGTCAAGTTATTGGGGTTGACAGTTTGACCGTACCCTAGACTTGATCTACACGACATAGTTTAGACGAAGAGACTATAACTGCGGAATTCATCACGGAAACAGTCAGGGTGGTCCCGACAATTCTCATGTCAATGAGTCAACCACATAATGATGATTCCTGAAGCAGGGACGGCAACCACTGCTCGTGGTCACTGCCGTATAGGGCTTCAAGCCCAACCTGTTGTAAGGGTCAGGCTGTAGGGTCTCACACAGAGTGTGACCTTCGTCTAGTAATAGGTAGAAATTAGTTAGGGAGAATAATTTGCATTTGATGCAAGGGATAAAATATTGCAAAAGATGTTTGCAATCATCTCCTGCATTCGGGACAAATGATCCTGAGTGCAAGTGGGAGATGTAGAGGAATATGCCCTCGGATCATTTGTATTTGATGCAAATGATAATTTAAGCTTAGATAGGGACTAATTTGCATATGGTGCAAAAGAGATTAAATGTGTCTTAAATTGTTTAAGACTATATTTAATTAAATAAACGCGTTGAAAAGGTTACCTAGATGACGGGATCGTCCCGCTCTAAACGTAGGTTCAAACCGCGTCAAAAACGGAGTCCAAATGCACAAGTTATAGCCAAAACAAGTCAGCCCAAACTGTTGGGCTGAAACCAGCGAAAATGGAGGCCCACCAAGCCCGAATTTTCTGGTTAGGGTTTTTTGAAACCTGGGATTTTCTTGACGGCTACGTTTCTAAGAGAAGCATGACTTTTGGCTAACTTTGGACAATTGTTTGAAGGGTCAAACGGACTCGGATTGACGAGCCGTTTTTTCCTACGCGTTCACCGTTGAACCCTCTTCGATTTGGTAGGTTATACCAACATTGAAGCTCAACGGTGAGGGAGTTAAAATTCACGAAAGTTTGCACTTTGTGAAGTGCAAACTAACTTGATTTTAATTAATCCAATTAATAGTCCCACATCGGATTTTGAGAAAGGGGAGCAGTCAGCCGCCTATATAAATAGGGGTCTGCTCTCCTCCTCAAAACTCGTCCCAAGCTCTAGATCTGAGTGGCTCTCATAAATGTTGGAGCACGCACGGATCTAGGCTAAAATAAATAGTCTCTATCTCTCTATAAATTTCTGCCTTACTCTTGAGGGCTCTAGCAAAGCCGCAACGGAGTTCGGATTCAGATCCGAAATCTAGGCGAAGGTTTCACTCACGTGAAACTTTCTTCCGCGCGTGGTTGGCTCGGCTACATGGGATTGATCGCCTCGGGATGCGGAGCAGTTCGAGGAGCAGTTCGGGGAGCGGTTCAAGGAGCGGCTCGGCGTGGGACGGGAGCAGCTCGGAAGACGGCGCGGAATATCTCGCCTGCCCCAGGGCTGAGATTCCGGGTATGTGTTTAAGTTTTCATTTAATTATTCGCAGTATTTAGATCCCTCTTGGGGTGGTCAGATCCACCCCAAGTTGGCAGAGATCCTGGCTAATAGGGTCTGGTTCCTTAGGGTTGCATGTTAATTAGATTAACGTAAAATTTTTCTGCTGCATTTCTGTCTATGTTCCGTCCGACTTAGGACGTGACTAGAGTTTTTGTGCCCTAAGGGTCCCAGAAAACCCATCACCAACGTCATCCCAACTCAACGGCGATCGACATTTCCTCCCATACAGCGCGGCAAAAGGCGCCATGCCAATACTCGTCTGGAAGCTGTTGTTGTAAGAAAACTCCACCAGATGTAGATGGTCCTCCCACGAACCCTTGAAATCCAACATGCACACCCTTAGCATGTCCTCCAAGATCTGAATTGTCCTCTCGGACTGGCCATCCGTCTGTGGATGGTACGCCGTGCTGAAACTCAAACGCGTACCCAAACTCTTCTGCAAACTCTGCCAGAACTGAGATGTGAACCTCGTGTCTCTGTCCGACACGATACTCACGGGGACTCCGTGAAGTCGTACGATCTCCTGCACGATTCACTTTACATCACTATCTAAACTAGGAAAAAGAAAATAGAAGCGGAGAGTAAAAGAATTTACCTCCATGTATCTCCTCACTAGCACCTCAGTGGACTGTCCCACTCGGAATGGAATAAAGTGCGCAGATTTGGTCAATCAATCTACGATCACCCAAATCGCGTCATTCTGCTTCGGACTCCGAGGTAGTCCAGTCACGAAATCCATAGTGATGTGTTTTCATTTCCACTCCGGAATCGGAAGCGGTTGTAGCAACCCTGCCGTACGCTGATGCTTCGCCTTTACCTGCTGGCAAACCAAGCACTTGGCTACACTCCGAGCCACACTCCTCTTCATACCATGCCACCAAAAGTTCAGACGAAGATCCTTGTACATCTTGGTCCCACCAGGATGCACAGAATACGGTGAACTGTGTGCCTCCACCATCAACTCCTCTCTAATATCCCCAGCTAGCACACACAACCTGGCTCCAAACCTCAGCGAGCCATCCTCATGAATCAAAAAGTCAGTCTGCAGACCGGCTTCCACCTGCTCCCGAATCTTCACCAGCTTCGGATCCTCGGCCTGGCCAGCCTTGATCCGATCCACGATAGTCGACTGAATCTGCATACACATCAACGAAGAAGCCTCTCCAGAAAGAACGATCTCAACACCACACTCGCAAAAATCCTGCTGCAATCTCCACTACGAGGTCAAAATCATCACCGCTGGAAGCCTACTCAGCGCATCAGGAACCACATTCACCTTGCCAGGGTGATACTGTAAATCAATCTCATAATCGCCATGAGCTCCAACCATCGCCGCTTGTCGCATGTTGAGCTCCTTCTGAGTGAAAATATACTTCAAGCTTTTGTGATCGGGGAAGATCTTCACTTTCTCACTCAGCAGGAAGTGCCTCCAAATCTTAAGAGCAAACACAACAGCAGCCAACTCCAAATCATGCATCGGGTAATTCTTCTCATGAACCTTGAGCTGACATGAAGCATAAGCCACCACATGTCCATGCTGATGCAAAACACAACCGAGACCCTTGCTAGAAGCATCACAAAAGATCTCGAATCCTCCACTGCGATCAGGCACAGCAAGAACAGGGGCAGTCGTCAGTCTCTCCCTCAGAACACCAAAGGCATCCTCACAATCACCCGACCAAACAAAAGGTACATCCTTCCGCGTCAATCTGGTCATCGGCTCTGCAATACGGGAAAAGTCCTTAATGAAGCGCCGATAATATCCCACCAAACCAAGGAAACTCCGAATCTCAGATGCTGACAGCGGAACAGGCCACTCCCTGATGGCCCTGATCTTCTCGGGATCCACTGAAATACCATCTCCAGTTACCACATGCCCGAGAAAAGCAACTCTGTCCAGCCAAAACTCGCACTTCGAAAACTTAGCATACAACCGATGCTTCCTCAAAATCTCCAACACTGACCTCAAGTGCGAGGCATGCTCCTCCTCCGACTTCGAATAGATCAGAATGAAGTCAATAAAGAAACGATAAACTTGTCGAAAAAGTCGTAGAAAATAAGGTTCATCAGATTCATGAAAACTGCGGGTGCGTTAGTTACGCCGAAGGACATAACCACAAACTTATAGTGTCCATACTTCGTCCTGAAAGCTGTCTTCAGAACATCATCATTCTTCACCTTCAACTGATGGTAACCACTTCTCAAATCCAATTTAGAAAACACCCTCGATCCTCCAAGCTGATCAAAGATATCATCGATGTGAGGCAACGGGTATTTATTCTTAATGGTCACCGTATTTAACTCCTGATAGTCCACGCACATGCGACGCGAACCATCCTTCTTCTTCACCAGCAAGACCGGTGCTCCCCACGGAGACACACTAGGGTGGATGTAACCCTTCTGCATAAGCTCATCTAACTGCCTACGCAACTCTTCCAACTCTGCTGGCGCCATACGATATGGTGCCTTCGAAATGGGCTGCGCTCCCGGAATAAGTTCAATAGAAAATTCCAAAGCCCGATCAGGCGGCAGTCCAGACATCTCCTCGGGGAAGACGTCATCAAAATCTCGCACCACAGCTGGCCTCTCCAACTCCATTTGCATAGCCATAACCTCCACTGGTCTGGCCCAAAATTTGACAGGGCCAAGCGAACGGCTACCACAGATGAACTCAAACATTGGGTGTCCGGGAATCTCGAACACGACCTTCTTCCTCCGACAGTCGATCGTAGCATAGAAGCTCGCAAGCCAGTCCATACCAAGAACTGCATCGTAGTTGATGATGTCGTGGACAATGAAATCAGCATAAAGCTCATGTCCACAAACCACCAACGGGCAAGAATTGCACCCACGATGCACCGAGACCACACCATTCCCTGTAACGATGTTCCAACTCTTGGAAAGAGGGGACGTCGACAAGGAATGCTTCTCCACGAAGCTCCGAGAAATAATGCACATCGATGCACCAGAGTCAAAAAGAACTCGTGCAGGAAATGTGCACACCAAAACCACACCTAACAAGCAATTTAACAATCAAACCCTAGTCTAGCAAACAAACATGAGCAAGCAACCAAACATAATCTAACAATCAAACATAACTAAGGAAGAAACAGCTAGGAGGGAAGTTACCTATGATAACCTCATCCATGGCCATGCTCTCCTCCTCAGTCATCAGGAAAGCTTGCCCTCTCGGCGGAACAGCCTGCTGAAAGGCCTGTCTCTGTGGAACAAGGGGTGCTCCACGTCCAATGGGCACAGGAGCTCGCTGCTGCAACGGCTGTGCTGCAATAGGTGCCCGCCAATGCTGCTTCGACTTGGGGCACTCCCTGATGGTATGGGCATGATCTCCACAGACAATACACTGCCCCAGGAACCTCCTACACTGATCCCTGAGGTGCCCGGTCTTGCCGCAGAAATGGCAAGTCTTCAGAATAGGCCCTCCTGGCCTATTGAACTGAACAGGCTGGATATGCCTGAATCCAGGTCTAACCGCCGCTCTGACCTGCTCCACAGGCCTCTTCCCAGCACCAGAAACATGTCCTCTCCTCTGGCTCAGGTTCAACTCTTGCCTCCTCGCAGCGACCAGAACCTTCTGGTAAGATTCCAGATCAGAGGAAGACACAAAACTCTGAATCTCCAAAGCAAATCCCTGCAGGAACCGCTGAGCTTTCTCATCGGCATCTTGCACCTTCTTTGGTGCAAACCGACTGAGCCTCGTGAACTCTTGGTGGTACTGATCCATCGACAAGCTCCCCTGCTTCAGATCTATGAAGCACTGCAGCATCACCTGCCTAGCAGCCTTCGGGAAGAACTCTCCATCAAATCTGGTCTTGAAGGTAGCCCAAACTATAGGCACCTCCAACATCTTCTCCTCAACATCCCACCAGTTTCTGGCATTATCCTTCAGCTGCCTCTTAGCCAAATCAACCCATCCAGCCGGGTTAATCTTCGCCATCGCCAGGTTATCCTCAATGTTCCTCATCCACTCATCCGCAGCCAAAGGACCTTCAGAACCATCAAAATAAGCAGGACCCAGCTCCCGAAACTGTTTCGCTCCCGGCTCGGAGCGAGGGGCATCCTGGATTGCCCGACCATCTCGAACAACTGGAGCATTCTGGACTAGTAGGAGCACGCCCTGCTGAACCTGCATCATCTGGAGCATCATCCGCATCATCTCTCCATTGGTGGGTTCCTGCTCAGGCTCCTCGTCATGAGGGGGCGCACCACTACCACCACCACGGGTGAATCGTCTTCCTGCCACCTAATGACACAGAAAACGAAGAAAATTAGACTCATAGCTTATGACTCAGATGTCGAACTTAGTTTATTGGACATTCTAATATTATTATCGTTATTCCGATAATCGCAGTTACAGAAGAGGACCTGCATGGGTCACCAACAAAACCTGTCACGCCCCGCTTCCCTAAAATGGAGGCGAGACGTGAGAAGGTCCGCACGAGAGTGGAGCTGCGAAGCCCCAATCCCGATAAGCGTTAATAAAATATAAGCAGGTCACTGTAACCACAAATGGAACAAAAATAATAACACAAGGAGAGACAGAAATAAAATCTCAAATCTCAGAATTTGTCCAACATTAAAATTAAGTTCAACATCCAGAAAAGCCACCAGGCTAAAAGGAAAGAGTCTAAAGGCCTAACACACGGCCAACAAAACAAACACCAACATAGTATGGGTGCTACGCACCGATAACTAAAATTAGTCTAAAACAAAAGGGAAAGCTCTACGAGGACACTAAGACTGGTCTCCAGTGTCCACGAAGTCCTCGATCAACGTGGGTCCTGACTCAGCGTCAGCAACCACCACGTCCTCAACGACAAACTCAGGCTCGGAATCTAACATGTGTCACCCAAAAGAGAAAAGGGGCACATGTCAGCAAGTCGAAAGGCTTGTGCAAGGAAACTGAAAGAAAGGTAAACTAACAACCTAGCAGTTAAAGTATGGTGCATGGCATGGCAAGTATCGTATGGAAGTAACAAGTGAAGTACATGTAGCAAGTAACAAGTGGTAGGTGTGACATGAATTGTCAAGTAACAAGTACAAGGGATCACCCACACACATGTGAGCACCCTATTGCCCGCAGGCTGTATTCAAGTACAAGGGATCACTCACACACAGGCGAGTGCCCTATTGCCCGCAGGCTGTATTGAGCTCGTTTTCTGGACCACGAGCCAGATTTGTAATTGGCCTAGGGTTGTGCCCGCCAAACGGGTGCCTAGCCGGAACAAGTAGCACTAGTATGTAACGATGCTACGCAATCACGATGAGTGTTCAAGCATGCAATGACATGAGCAGATATTCGCGTACCATTAATTGAATTTAAACATGACAGGAAAAATGCGATGACATGGACAGATATTCGCGTACCGTTAATTTAAATTAAACATGGAAGTTAAAGATGCATGGATGACATGAACAGTTAATACGTGTATCGTCAAGTGAAATTAAACGTGACATACAAGCATGATGAAGGTGACGGATCTAGCTTCGTTGTCAAACTAGATCAATGGCGTCTAGACAGCTATCCTTTCACTGTCTAGTCTCTTTTACGCTAAAGCAAGGTAATGGCCTAAGGACATGGCCCAAATGAAGAGATGCAAGTTTCACTTGCTTGATACCGACGAGGACGGCCGACAAGCACGTCACACAAATGTTATCTACGGTGAATGGACCACTGCTATAGAGAAACAACATTAGAAAATATATCTAGAACCGGTTTCTTAATTGAATCCTATGATGTCTAATAACCATTTTTATTAGGGTTTCACAATATCAATGTGGGTTGTGAAAACATTAAAGGATCGAACACTACCGTATAGAAGCGGAAGATCGACGCCGAGCAACCGCGGCAACGGATGAACGATCTGGGAACCACGGCTCAGATCTGAAATGATGGGGAAAATCTGGAGAAAATGGATTAAAGGGGGTTTTGAAGAGGAGATTGAAGCTTGGCCAATGGGGGTGAGATGTAGCTTGGGATGGTGGAGATAGGCTTGAGATGAAGGAGGAAGGGTTTGGGGAAGATGGAGAAGGATTTGGGGAGGACAATGGCTCAGGAGAAAAGAAAGAAAGTGAAAGTGATCGGGTCTATTTATAGGAAGAATCCGGCGGCTGCCCAAAAATTAGGGTTTCGACACTGATTAGTCGGTCAAAGAGCAACCTCTGACCGACTAGTTTGGAAACTAGTCGGTCGGTTGACCAATGCAGACCGACTAAGTGTAAACAGTAACTCCTGACGAAAAATAGGATTTAGATTTAGTCGGTCAAAGAACAACTACTGACCGACTAGTTTCTCATCTAGTCGGTCGATGAACGTTCTTAGACCGACTAAGAATGAATAGTACTTGGTATCAAAAATGATCATAGAGCTAGTCGGTTAAAGAACGATTGCTGACCGACTAGTTTGCAACCTAGTCGGTCGAAAAATGTTCTTAGACCGACTAACGATAAACAGTAACTCCTGAATAATTAACAAAGCCCACTAATCGGTCCATGAAGGTTTGCCGACCGACTAAATCGTCATCTAGTCGGTCGGTTCCCCTTCTTGTACCGGTTAACGTGCACAGAAAGTTCTGAAATGGAGCGCGAAGCTCCGGGATCGATTCCTAAGACTCCTAGGCTTGATCTAACAATAAGATATGACCGATATGAAGCCCGTCACGAATGACTTACTCCAAGACCAACGATTCTAAGGAAGAAGCTAGTAAATCATGACGAAACGATCGAAAGTGAAAGCTACGGAGACGAAAACCACGCATAAGGAGAAAATCCACCAAAACATATATATAATATAAATAATCAGATACATGAAAACCAGTCGTTACAGATGCTATAGGAGATATCATTATATAGAATATATCTAGCAAAAGGGGAAAAGAAAAGTGGGATAATAAAAAAGAATAAGCATGCATGGGTACCAAAACTTGGAAAATATGATGCTAAAAGGAAAAAAAATGAAATAGTGAAAAGGGTGGAAAATAAAAATAAAATGGTGTAAAATGGAAGAAAATATATACGAAATGAAAATAAAAAGCGATAGCGCTCATCCCACAGGCTAAACACAACAGTGTCCTCACTGTAGAGGATATGCGTGCAAGGCAGGAAATGATGCTAGGGTGGGTTGGGTGGAGAAATAAAAAGGTAAACAGAAAAAATGAACTGTACAAAAAAATAAAAAAAGGGAAAAATGCAAATGCGGATGCAAGACCTAATGCCAAATGCAAAAATATGGACAAGCAGGCAGATGATGCAAATGATGGATGATGCAAGTGGGATATATGCAGATGGAATGAGATGGCATATGTATATGGTGCAAAATGGGTCTCGCCCAAGCTATGTAAGAACATGGCCCCAAAAAGGCAGATGGGCACAAAATATGGCGGGAAGAGACATGGGTAAAAGTAATATCGGGATCAAGTAGCGGTATCACCCTGTGTGGCTGGTGATGGGTCCGACTGCTGGGGACCAGATGATGGGACAACAGGTGGAGGTTTGACGAGTGTGTCAGCCGGTAGGTCAACAAAAGGTGCGACTGGCTCAGAAGAAAATGTGACATGAGGTGTGTCGACAGGTGTAAGAATAGGTGTGTCAACAATAGATGTATCCACTAGTGATGCGACCAACTCAACAGAATGAGTGACATGCCCTACAGAAGTCTGAGAAAAAGGCACAGTGAGTGGTGCTAGTGTGACATGAGGATGGTCTGGTCGGGTAGGAGGAGCATGTGCGAGTATGACAGCTGGTGCAAGCTGCATCCCCAGAATATCAAGAATAGTTAGGTCCGGCTCCACTAATTGCTGGTGGGTGGCGACCGAACAGGCGAAGGTGTCAGCGGCACGCCTCAAGCAAGTATCCTCGGTCTCCATGGCAGTCAAATATGCATCAGTGATGCGGGAACCAGGTGGAGGACGTGAACTACTAGAAACTACCCTTCATCATGGCCTTGTCCATGTGAAGAATGAGGTCTGAAGACAAAATCAGAAGAGGACGGTCTAGCAGGGATCTCGGTGGAAGAGGATGGGAATGGAATGGATCCGAGATCAGGTGTAGAGATAGAAGCAGCAACATCATCAGAAATGGGAGTCGTCGTGGCAAAAGAAGTGGTGACAGACACCACGACGCTATCAGAGAATACGGCTGATGCAGGGATAGAGAAGTGCCAGGTAGTGTAGCCATGGACCCTAGCATGATGGGAATGGAAGTGAGAGGTCAACATGTGCAAATAGGGTGCTGGAAGGGTCAAAAAATGGTGGGGGACAGTAGTGGTAGGCTCCAAAATGGTGGAAAAGGTAAGGTCGGAGCAACAGAGATAGGCATGTCCTCAGGTCCGGGCACAGGAGAGACAGAAGTAGTGACCTCGGGGATAGAGGTGTGGGCAGCCCCAAAAGTCTCTACGGTGGTGGTGGGTGTGGAAGTGGTAATGGTGGGAGCACTGACAGCTGTGTGGAAAGAAGTGCTCGTAGGATGGGCAGGCTGGGTAGGCTGGGCTGCTAGGAGGGCATCAAAGTCGGGCTCCTCATCAGAGCTGAGTACCCAGTCATAGTCGACATCGACGACTGGTCTTCTTGGGGGCTCAAGGATATGGATGGGAGGGATGGGAAAAATGCCAAGAATGACATAGTTAAGCATGATTGGGTTAACACGTGTGAGATCGGGGCGGGGCAGATAGAGGTGGTGCTCATGCTGGGTGCCTAGTAGGTAGATCCAGTGACACTCACTATTCGGCTAGATGATGTGCATGCGAGCAAGCACATATAGAGTTAATCGAGTAGGCCCGGTTGGTGTCGCTAGACCACCTAGAAGTTTAAGGCCAAGCATGTAAGTGAAAATGGTGAAGAAACAGCCACATCAGATATCTGTCGTGGCGTGGGTGGTCTAGAGGAGCTGATGACATAGCCAGTGTGCTGCGTTGGAAAGAAGGAAGGGACGGATCGTGCCATCGGGGTAATGGCGCAGAAGTCGAGTTATCCTCATAAGATAGGTAAGCTCAAGAAGGGAGAGTGTCCCGACCTCTGGCATGGAGAAGAGGGTGGTGGCCAAGTGGCGCTAGGCATAACAGAGGCAGGGGTGGACTATGGCCGAGGACTTAGCCCTGCTAGGGCTATATCCTCGGAGGCCTGTGATACGATGCCAAAACTGATCGGCGTCGAACGTGGTAAGCTCGTAGTATGGGGAGTAGGAAAGGGATGGGTCTGGGATGGCAGGGAAACAGAAGTGTGCGCAGATCATGGTGTGCGTGACCACTACGTCGTGATCACGCAACCGGAAGTGGATGCTGTCACCCTCTCGGACGATGGAGCTCATTGCCTCGAGGGTGAGGCACGTGTACGTGCGTGCGTGCATGGCAAGGAGTTGGTCAAAACCAATGATCTGGTAAAGCCTATGGACACCCTGTAGGATGCCCAGCCTGATGAGGGTCGGGATGATGGTGCGGTGAGAGATGGCGACGAAACGCTCACGGTGAGCGTCGTTCCCGAAGACTATATCATACGTCCGCAGGGTAGGCGGGGGTGGTGGAACAGGTCGGGGTGGAGGAGCGGGAGTGGTGGGTATCGGGATGGGGGTAGTGAGTGGGGTCTCTATCGCTAGAGGCATATGGAACGGTGATCGTGAGGGTGAGGATGAGGATGTGGATGCACCCAAGAGCTCCTCGGAAGTGGGTGAGCGGCGGCGGCGATGTGACGGTCGAGAAGAGGAGGGACCAGTGGCGGCAGCCTTCCTCTTCTTGGCTGGAGGCTTTCTAGGCCGCAACCTAGGAGGCATCATGCAAATGTGGGCTAATGACGTGAGAACGATATACGGTAAGATAAATAAGGAGTGGAGCGAATATACCGAAACTGATAGTCGCTGCGAAAGCTACTGGCGTGTGCACGTGCGAAGCCTCAACCAAAACGATCTCCCAAGCTATCCCAAGCCGATCGTCTCCACGAATAGCTCCAACCATACCTGCGGATGATAATAAAGATAGGATCAGTAGGTAATTAAGAAAATAAATTGGTTCGGGGTTCATAAGTATAAAGAATTAGAAATAGGGGTTGGATTTGGGATGTTGGGAGATAGAGAGATATGGTGGGGGGAGAGAGGAAGAAATGAGATGGAGAGGAGGGGGTGGCGGTCGGACCGAGCTAGGTCACCGGCGACGCTCGGTCGGGGCACGCGGTGGTGCTCCGACGAGTCGTCGAAGAGAGTAGGGGGAGGTTAGGGCGTAGAGAGAGAGAGAGAGAGAGAGAGAGAGAGAGAGAGAGATGGAGAGATGGAGAGAGGGGAAATAGAGGGGTCGAGGGAAGAGTGGCGGTCGGACCGAGTCGGTGGCGGTAGGCGGCGCTCGGGCGGAGTGTGACATCGACGGTGGCGGCTTCGATCGGAACGAGCGAAGTGTTAGGGAGGAGGCTCGGGTGCTTAGGGGGATTTCGAATTAGGGCTAACCCGATCGGATTTGGTTTTATATAAACCGAGTTCGGCTCGGTTTAGTTGTGGGACCCTTGACTAATGGCTGCTCGATCGAGCAGCGATAGCTGCTCGATCGAGCTGGGAAGTTATAAAAAAATTTGAATTTTTTAAATCCCGAATTTGCGCCCGAGCACTCGACCGAGCTGCTTACTCAGCTCGGTCGAGCTGAATTGAAACAGAGTGTTGATTTCAGAAATTTTTGCTCCCTTTGTAGCTCGACCGAGTTTGGTAGCTACGCAGTCGAGTCGAATTAGAAACCGAGTGCTGTTTTTTGTCTCCTAGAGCTTTGATTGTAGCTCGACCGAGTAGGGAAGCTACTCGGTTGAGTCCATTTGACTTCCAGAGTGCTCTTTTAGCTGCTTCCTCGGGCTGATTGTAGCTCGACCGAGCAGGGTAGCTGCTCGGTCGAGTGGCCTCCTAAGACTTTCCAAGCTAAGTATGGTGCTATGGTTGGCTTCTCTTGGTTCCGTCTCTTTCTCCTAGTCGTTTAGCGCACTCTCTCCATAGTTCAGCCGGTAGAAGGACGAACTCATCAAATTTTCATATTTTTGTATTTTTTCTATTTTCTAATGAATTAAAAACATATTTATTTTGGTTTTTTTGAATAGAAAGAGAAAAATATAAAGCTAAAGAAAGAAAATTCGGGTTGCCTCTCGATAAGCACTTGTTCTATGTCGTAAGCTCTACTCCCTCAAGATTTTCAATGGCGCTTATGGATGTTAGGCGCATATGATATACGCCCGTCATGCTTCCCAATTATTCCGTGCGGCGGGAGTTGATGCGCCTATCCTTCTTGGACCTCAGCGGCCACAATGGTAGTAGTCTTCTGTAGGTGGTCAAGCAATGGTATCTCTGGAGGCTCCTTGTCAAGTACTCGTAAGTAGGCGGCTAACGCCTATGGTATACGACGTCACTATTGTCGTCTAAGCTCGTCATCATGGGATCTTTGGAAAATTCCACCATGGCATGGTCGTCAGTAGCCTCGTCCTCAAGAAGGTCAAGATAATTTGCATCCTCTGGCGGTGGGAGGTCCTTCATTGGCATTTGAAAGCGGAACTCGACCTCAATATTTCCCATGTTCAAAGATAACATCCCCTCATTAACGTCGATCAAGACTACAGTGGTCTCCATGAATGGACGCCTCAATATAATCTGAGAACTGCATTTCTTCGACAAGTCCATAATTACGAAGTCTACCGGCACACATGACCCAGGCGGTATTTGCAAGATAATGTCGTGCGTGATGCCCACCGGATAGGTACTAGAATGGTCCGCTAGTTGAATGCTCATGTCGGCAGGCTCAAGTTTCGTTTCCGTATTTATCCACTTAAAGATAGTGAGCGACATCAAACTAATGCTTGCTCCCAAATCGATCAACGCTCTGCTAATAGGGGTGTCGCCAACGGAGCATGGTACCGTGAAACTTCAGGGATCCGGCAACTTCTTTGGTCGATAATTCTTGATGGCAGAGGTGCAGTTATCCAAACGTTTCTCTGATTCTTCCTTGCACTTCCCCACTATTAGATCCTTCAAGAATTTCGCATAAGTGGGGATTTCTGTGATTGAATCCATAACGGGGATATTCAAGTGGTTTCCCTTGAGAAGCTCGGTGAACTTCACATACTTTTTCTCTAGCTTTGCCATAGCTAGTCTCTGGGGATATGGTGGTGGAGGTTGGCTTTCCTTTTCCTTGGCGGCATCCTTTGGAGTAGATTTCTCTGAAGTAGTAATATCCGCCGATGCCGTAGTGGTACTAGGAAATGTGGAAGGTAAAGCCTCCCTCTCTCCAATGGTGTGGGGCTCCTTTGTAGCTCTCTCCTTGTGCTTTTCAATAACAAGAGCTGACATAGTGATATGTTCCTCTTGAGTAGAAACAGATGATCTTTGGCTCACTTTGCTAGAGACCGACACCATGACAGTGTCAGTATTCTTTTCTCACCTCGTGGTGATCGCAACTACTGTGTTGGCCTGCCCTCTAGGATTTGGCTCAGGCTGAGAGGCAATCTCCCTTGTGTCTTCATGTATTGTGACATTTGGGCCCTGAGTTCATCGATGGAGGTGTTAATATTTCTGAAGTGGGCTGAATTCTCTGCATTAATCTTCGTTTTCCCACTCATGAAAGCTTCCAAGGTCGCCTCTAAATTGAATTTTGGGGACACCGGTGCATATTGTTGCTGTGGTGGACGATTGTAGTACCCTGGCGGTCTGTAAGGCCCAGGTGGCCTAAACCCATACTGTTGTTGCTGTGGGGCACTCCTTGTTGCTGAAGTGGAGGTGGAGGTCTCTGCTACTATGGAGGTTGCAATGCTCCATTGGGGTTGCTATAAGAAAACCTGGGATGATTTCTAGCCTTCGGATTCTGCCACTGATTCCTCCCCTCTCCAGCTATAAAATGTACCTGCTCTGCTAGCACATCGGCTCCATCATAAGGACCATCAATAGGAGCATAAGCTTGCTCGACATAGTCTTCATGTGTAGGATAAGCTGGAGCTCTAGAAGTGGTTGGAATAGTATCCAACCTCTGTTCAATCCTCACAACTTGTTTGCAAAGAGCCTCAATATGACCAACTAGATTCGTAGAAATCTTCACCTCGGGGCCTCTAATTGCTGAGCACTCGTTTCTCCAATGCTGAGTGTTTGCGGCCATTTGCTCTAGCAAAGATATAGCTTCCTCAGGTAGCTTGTCTAAAAGAGCCCCTTGAGCGGAGGCGTCGATAATCATTTTGGTACCTGGCTGTAGCCCATTATAGAAGCTCTGAATAAGGTCCCACTCCGGACTCCATGATGGGGGAACTGATGCTGCAGATCTATAAATCTCTCCCATGCCTCATATAACGACTCCTGAGGAAGTTGCTTGAAATTGATGATCGCTCCTCAGATCCTCACAGTTTTGGACGGTGGATAGAACTTGTTCACGAATGCTAGAGCCAACTTCTCCCAAGTTGTGAAAGTATTTGAAGGGTGCGCTCGCAACCAATAAGAGACCTTGTCCCTCAGAGTGAACAGAAATAATCTGCGCTTGATGGCTTCATCGCTCACGTCCTTGGCCTGGAAGGTGTCGCACTTCGCCTGGAAGAGGTCTATATGATGGTTTGGGTTCTCATGTGCATGCCCACGACAGGGGTCTTGCTGCATCAGGTTGATCAATCTGGTCTTTAGCTCAAAGCTTCCCACCGCCAGCTGCGGCCTCAAGATAAAAGATGTGCCAAAAAAGTTTGGCTTTATATGGTCCCGAATGGATCCGGTACGGGTTGGAGTAGCATTACCCTCTGCCATTAGTTCAGAAATAATATGATTCCTCTTTTAGGTTCAGAGTCTTCTTGCATCTTTTCGATCTCGGGTTCAAATAATAATTCTTGGTCAAGACCCCCATGGCGAGTGTTCATGCACAAGAAAAACTAAGAGAAATACCGTCAGTAGCAAAGGAATAAAAAGAAATAAAATATAGAATAAGAGATGGTAAGAGTTGCTAACAATTATCTTCGATAAAGAAATAACCCAAATGATAACCATTACCAACCTGGCAACAGTGCCAAAAACTTGACGTATCCAGAATGTAACTCTAGATGATACCGCAAGTGCACAGTGTCAAGTTATAGTATAAAAGATATCGATCCCACATGGAGGTGAATGCTATTATGGTCTTGGGTAATCTTTAGATCTTTAGAATAATGCTAGCAGTCAATTTCAGAAGATTGGTTGTTGCAATGTTATCTATCAAGGAAGATTGTAATCAGTAATAAAAGACTAGGGCGTTAGGACTCACCACTAGGAGCGTCGGATGTCGATGCTAGGTTAGAACTCTTACGTTGCATTGGCTTTATTAGGGATTGTCACATCTAAGATATAGAACTCATGGCTCGACACGCCATGGGTCTAACGTATCACATGCTTACCCCTCTCTCGCGATAGGCGTAACATGCGATCCGTGCATTAGGATCGAAAATATTCATACCACTCTCGTGGATAGAATGATCTCCACTCATGCCACTCTCGTGGATAGATCTTTGATGTATGGATTGGTATGCTCTCATTAACGCTACTCTCGTAGTCATCAATAATAATATAGGACGTCGATAGATCCCATCAAGGTGCGTGCCACTCTCGTGGTCACGAACCCTAATTGAATCTACTTACCTACCTAATTAGATTCATAGGATACTCCTTAAATTCATCGCGCCACTCTCGTGGCCACGATCCTAGTACAAGATCTCCTACAAATTTGGCTAGATCAACCAAAACACTTCCCTTTCATGCTAACACAACCTAAAAATCCTAACTTTACATCTATATCCTAAGATCCTAGGGCTAACCCATTAGCCCTAGAATAGACTACTCGTGAATCATAGCAAAAACAATGAAATATTTAACGAGAAGAAAAGAGATCACCATTGCAATTGAAGACATAAAAAGCAATATAAAAGTAAGAAATCATTACCAAAACGTCGCAACACGATAATCCATACCAGAGCATTAAGGATCTAACATTCCACGCAAATGAGATCAATAAAAATCCCAACTTTGTCTTCAACAATTAGCGACTGCATAAAACTCTCTCTAGCTCTAAAACTAAAATTCAACTAAGGAAAATAAGCCAGCCCCCCTGCTAAAAAAGGTTAAAATTGTGCTTTAATACAAGGGGTATGGACCCTACAAAATCTCAGAAAATCTGGGCACTTGGGCCCACCAACTTGACTGGCTGCGTCGTCCTACTCGGTCGAGTAGCGGCACCGCTCGGTCGAGCCACATGCGATCGTCGCTTTGCTGCTTCTTTGGCTCTGTGTAATACGGGCTACTTGGTCCCCTCCACTCGGTCGAGCTAGAACTCCCTCTAGAACGCTGCTCTGTTTGGTTGCGACTCGGGTCTAGTAGATGATAAGATAGGTCAAGTGGCTTTGCTGCTCGATCGAGTGGGGCATGTCTGTTTCTACTGCAACGTCTGTATGTCAGCTCGGACGAGTGCTGATGCACTCGAACGAGTAGCTTGGGACATGTACGCCTAGAGTTCTCATCTCTCGCTCTCTTCTCCTCATATCCTCTAATCTTCTTCCTTGCCTCGACGAACTCTCATGGAACCTTGCCAATGACGTCCCGGACGTGTAGGATGTGTCTATGTCTCTAAATTGCTCCAATTCGCTCTAAAACTCATGAAAATCCACAAAGCTATACGAAACTCGAATATGGCGTTAGAAGCGCGATAATATATGAAAATATGGACTTTGGAGGCGAATATGATATGAAATGATGCAGAAAATATATGTAAAATATGGTCACATCACTACTCCTTAAAAAATTGCACTACTCTGAGTATGATGCACAGCCATGAGGGAGAGGAATGAATGATTTTGGGGAAAAAACTGGGGTAAAGAGTGGTTTGGGCTCCATATTGATAATCTCTAAACTCATGAATCTTCATATCCTTAGTTGTCTCCTCATCCTGTTCATCCAAAATTGCTTGCTCATCGCTCCTTCTTTGCACACACTTCCTGCCATGGTAATATAATGATAAGTGCTTTCAATGTGACATGGCTCGCTCGGTATACCTACAATAGAAGATGAACCCATATTAGATATTTGAAGTTGAATTTCAAAAATATTAATTTCTTCTAAGAAAATGAAAATTGAAGTAATATTTTCAATTGTTTGTTGAACGTGTCAACTCCGAGCAAATTTTGTCGGAATTGATGGGAATTAGCCTCCTGAGTCTGAATGAGCAATTGAACTTCCTCTTTCAAGGTTTGTAAGGGTACGTCTACGCGTTTCTCTCCTGATCAAGGAATGCCCCATTGTCTTTGCAAGAAGGCTCCGTTAGATCATGCTCTGAAGTCTCTTTCATGATTTTGCAATTCTCTTATAAGGATTCCATGTATTTCCAAGTCTCTATCCACATCATGACTCCCAAAAATTCCTGCAGCTTTGGTTGTAGTTCAAAGAAGAAGGACTCCATAAGCTCTTTCTTTGTATACCCATGTTGTGGATAGACCAATACTAGATCTATTAACCTCGTCCGGGCTTGATAAAGAGTTTCACAGTCTCTCTGATTAAAGCCAACGATCTTGGCCTTGTCCATTCTATGCTTGTGCAATATAGTGTACTCTGCATCATACCAATAGTATGTGCCATAGAATTCCATTTTTTGATTTTTTTTAAAAAACAAAAATAAACTAATAGAAGTCCTAGGCTATAAGATGGAAGGATCTCACAGAATATTCCTCAATACAATCTGAAATTGTAGATTGCAAGTATTGTTGTCCCCAACAACGGCGCCAAAACTTGACTTGTCTCGAAATATACGAGCGCTTCTCCCAAGTGTAGGAGATCGAACAAGTAATAATCATGGCGAGTCCAGGTATCGTATCCACGGGACAACTGACCTGCAAAACCACGAATTTTATTTTATGAAGAGTACTAATACAAAAAGAAACTACCACCTTTCGAAGGAGAAATAGTGGAGTAAAGGTTTTAAAAACTATAAAGTGATCATACGATAACTGCAGAGAAGTCGATGATAGGGTATCAATAGGAAGAGTTTGTGTTGGTTGTGATTTCGTTAGGGTGTTTCCAATCAATTATTATTAATATCTTTTCTATAACTCAATGTTTCATCTCGCAAGGGTATGAGAACATTAGAAAATATAACGGTAAAGTTCATTAAAAAATTGTCATAAGTAATCAAGTAAATTATTAGTTTCATGAAGAATTTAAGCTTATGTGCCCGCAAGGGTCACGAAAATGTCTGCAAGGATCATGCCATGAATTAGTGTGCAAAGATCATATTAGATTCAAGTACACCAACAACGATCATATTCGAATAATACGTGTAGAAACTAACAAAATACTCGATATAACAAGAGAAATAAGGCAAAAAGACATCAAAACCAGAGATTAAATTACCCTAACTACATCACAACCAACACATAAAAATAATTAGCTAAGTATTAAGAGAAAAGACTCAATCTTTATTAATAAAAACATCATCTTTAGTTCCTAATACAAAAATCTAAATCAATACAATAAAAAAGTTGAGATTTTTATCACCAAAGCCTTCAATTGAACCCTAAAACCCTATTCTTATGTTACTGCCAAATTTTTCTGGTGTTGTCGCCTCCTCTGTGACTTTTCTCTCTAAAAGATGCAAATTTTGAGTATTTATGCAATTTTTTTGGATGTCGTTTGTTGCCCCAAAAGTCCCCAAAACACGTATATATAGGCGGAGGATTCCTATTGGGTTTATGACTCGAAACAGGTCAAAATCCAATCAAAACCTGGGGCCTAAACCCGCTTTTGTGGATGCTGACTGTCATGCCCCGCTTCCCAAAACGACAGAAGTGAAACGTGACTAAGGCCCGCTTGGGTCGGAGCTGTGAAGCTCGGACCCAATAAGCGTCTGTAGGGGTACATTTCAAAATTTCCAGGTTCTTGCATTTATAAAATTCAAAACAACAGAAAGTACAGAAAGGAGGTTGCATTCATTAATAATAAGTGATAACATCAAGAGAGTACAAAAGTCTAAAAAGGAGCCCATCATGTCTACAACGCAGAAAAGGAAACTAATGGTGCTACGCACCAAACTTAAAACAGAAAGCAAAATGGTGCTACGCACCCAAACTAGAAAGTTACTGAACCTCCAAAGTCAGCAACAGAGGAACCTCTAAGGCTGGTCCTCACTCGGGTCATACTCCTGATCAGCAACATACTCCTGCTCCAAGTCCTCTGGTACGGGCTCCGGATCTACTAACCCTGTCTCTATACCTGACATACAAACACCAAGAGAAAGTGGTTGTACGTCAGGCGAAGTCTGCAAGTAACCGTGAGAAGACTCCACTGCAAGGTGTATACCATTTTAATGTTGACATTTTAAAAGTTGTTTACATGATGATGATGCAACAGCATGGCAGATATATATATGTGCAAGAAATTAAAGACAACGCTGAAAAGTAAAATGTGACAGGCAATAGCCATAGCGTGTGCTACTGGCTACAAGACTAGACTAGACGGGACAAGACAAGACAAGACAAGTGTGTGTCACGAAGGGTTCATGCCTTACGGTTCGAGGGGGATCAGACCCTCTCCCCATGCACAAGCTCAACCCAACCCCAGCCCAAGTGCACAAGACAAGACATGACAAGGGATCACTCACTTACTTGGTGAGTGCCCTATTTACCCGCATGCTTATGTATCGTGACAAGGGTTCACTCTCCCTAGCTTGGAGAGTGCCCTATTCACCCGCAGGCTTATCCATTACGAATCATGACAAGAGATCACTCTCTCCAGGTTGGAGAGTGCCCTATTTGCCTGCAGGCTTATCTGTTTCCAATCGTGACAAGGGATCACTCTCTCCAGGTTGGAGAGTGCCCTATTCGCCTACATGCTTATGCAATACATGACATGACATGACAAGATGAGTATGGATGAGGGTTGTTCATTCTAGGGGTCCACACGCACGCACACACAGATAAAACCTATGGTAGAAGTTGTTGTTGTTGATTGTAGGGGTCCACACACGCACACGCTGATAAAACCTATGGTGTCAGTTGTTGTTACTGTGCCCGGACTTCGTCGTCAAGTCCAGGCTGTCGTGGGGTATCCCAGGCGCTATTGTTTCACGTCTGATTCTCTTGTTATTACTTTTTACAGTTTAAGGGAAACAATGGCCTAAACATGGCCGAAAGTGTGCAAGTGAACACACTTGCCTGTGGTGGAGAGCGGTACATCCGTCGGGAGCGTCTCGTCGAGTCGGAGCATCGGTATTGGGTCGACTGAAACAAGTCAAGCAACGGTGTCAGGTCACGCTCATCATTGATCCTATTAAGGTTCTTTTCTAGGTTCAATGGGGCTATCCTAATAGTCAAAGTCACGTTTTTGTTTTGGTTCAGCCTAGTCAACGATCTATCCTATTTGCACAGAAATTCAGTTCGTTCGTCAATTTTCTATGGTGGACAACATTTTAAAGATGCGTAAATAAAATTTAGTTGTCGTTGACGGTTTTTAAATTAGGTTTTGATTCTCTATCGTGGGGATTCTTACTACGCGTTAGAGGACTAACCTTTTGACGTCGTTCAAAAAGCGGATGTCGGGTCTGAACGACGATACGTCGGCATCGTCTGCAACTCCTTGGCCATAGGTAGCACAGCGAGGCACCTCTGGACAGCAAGGTGGAGACACGAAAATAGCAAGCAAGCGACGATCCTCCTCCCGTTGTGGGTAGCGCAACGGATCTTCACGACGGCGGTGACGTCGGGTAAAAACTCGTGAGTTCAGCGACACACGTGAACTCCGAAGGGCAGAGGAGGATACTGGAGATTGAAGAAGTTCAGTAGGGGTTGCTCGGCCCGATGGGTGGCCGACAGGGTCAGCGTATGGTGGTGGGCGGCCGTGAGAAGACGGAGAGGTCATATTCACGCAACGGTCGTTGTCACGTGTCTCTGTGGAAAAACAACGATCAAAGGGGAAAGAAAACTTGCAGTAGTCAAAGGACTTCAAGGGGGATCTAACGGTGGTGGAATGTTTGCCGGAAGTGATCGGAGATGGCAGGGCGACGGCGTTGAAGAACAGTGCACAAATCTGTCAAAAACTGCAGCTGGGCTTGGTTTCGACGGATTTTCCAGGAGCTATAGATGTGGAAAAGGAAAAAGGAAATTGCAAATGATAGAGGGGTTCGATAAGAGTCCAACGGTGGTAGGGTGGTTGTCTTAGGTGGCCGGATGACCTGTGGGCACGAGTTTGAAGCGGCGGCACGCAAACTGTCAAAACCAGCGGCTAGATCTGAGTTCCACGGGGTTTTTGAGGAGATCGAGACATGGGAAAAGGGTAAGGGAAGTTGGAAATGATCGGGAGGTCAGAGGGGAGTTGAGTGGAGGTGGCGACGGTGGCTGGGGGTGGCCGGAAGGCAGCGGCCGGTGACAAACTCCGGCGGCGCCCAGATCTGTGAAAATTTCGGCCTTGGTGCTGTTTGGAGAGAGAAAAGAGAGGAGAGAGAAGAGGGGATGGAGGTGGAGGGATGGACGACGGTTGGGGTTGCTGGTGGTGGCCGTCGGCGGTGAGGAGGGGCACAAGAAATGGTGAAGGCGTTGGCTAAGATGGGTCTTTCGTGAGAAACTAGGGTATGCCATGGGTTAGTTGTTTTGAAGAGAAGTTCTGCTAAATGCATTTTAAAGAGGGGTATAATTAAGGGTGTGACTAGGAGAGAGGGTGAGATAGGTGGTGTGCAAAGAGGGTTTAAGTTAGGTGAAGATAGCTATGGGAAATCCTTAAGATATGTAAGAATCAAATGGGATTTGGATTAAGGATTTGAATTTGAATTTGATTAAGGATAATTGGGCTTCGATTTTGATTAGTGATTTGGGTGGGCTAGGAGTGTCAGAAAATTACGAAAAAAAATATGGGGACGACTGTGACAAAGAGAGGCTCGGGGATACTGTGGTCAATCACGCGTTTGGTCCACGAAAAATGAACAGAAAAATAAAAGATCTGGCGATAAAGTCTAAAGCTACGATGACTCTGCAATCAAACTTGATTTGTGGGGAAACGACCCGTGAAATGTCGTTCACTAAAAATCCCACAAATAACTACTCTTCCTTACGATCACAACGGCGTATCACATCGCATAGACTGAAACAAAGAAAGAGTCAAATAAAATATGCGTACGAAAAGAGTCGTACGAACAGAAAATACGAACGGTCGGAAAGCGGGCGTTACATTCTACCCACCTTAGAAATGATTCTGTCCTTAGAATCACTTATACTAATAATAATAATATCTATAAACACTTATGCCTACAACTCCCATATCTACACATAATGATCGCTAACCACATAATTTCAAACATCGATCCTCGAATAATTTGTCATAATTCTTCTCTCCACTGGCTAATGCTACAACTAGGACTCCATTCTATCACTTAACAATGAATCCACATTATCGTTTGCAAATCAACAATCATCTCATCCGCAATATATCTCCACCATATCGACTCATAAATTTTCTCCATAATCAATGAACCATTGAACCACATCTATGCTTATCTCTATCATCTAATCTCCTAATCAAACTAAATCCGTCTACCTAACCATCCATTCATCTCAACATGTCGTGTTATCTCCAAGGTCTTTCCACGTCAACTTAAGAATCAAGTCTTGATGCGTTAAAAGTTCTACTCATTCTCACGATCACCCTACCTCATACCATCCCGTCCTATCTACTCCCATCTACCACTCGTCTAAGTTTCAGATCCAATAATCACTCATCTCCCTGTGTATATTTTCATCCAACTAGCATTTCCATTGAGCCCTTCATGCATTTGTATTATAAATAAGTCTTGGACACCTCGTTCTGTTCATCTGAAAGAAATCTAATCAAATACTTTGTGTTCAAAATCAATTAATCACCGCTACATCCTATCTCCTTACGCACTATGCCTACCCGCACACATAATCCTATAATAATAATAGCTAGTCCTGATAATATAACAACAATAAAAATAACACTTCGAAGAGAGAAAGAAGAGAAAAGAAGGGGTTTACGGCCAATTACATATTTTAAAAACGTTGGAAAAAAACGTGTGGGGTTGGGGTATTGGATGAGGGAAGATATGTGGGTTGTGAACTTTGTGGGCTAATCCCAAAACATTAAAGGTTTGATTAAAAGGAAACAAAAAGGTTTTGAAACATACACATGCAGCCAAAAAAATAAGCTAAACTATAATATAAAAGACTAAGTCCATAGGATCACCTGTAATGACACCATCCACGCCGTCGTGGTAAAAGCTCCACGAACCACAACTCCTCTCTGAATAGGGGCAGGCGCTCTACCCTTAGTATGGAGATACCTCGGGCAGTCTATAACGGCGTGTGTGGCAGCTCCACATGCCAACACAAACCCAGCTTCTTCTTGTAATAGCTTGAATGATGTCCTGGCTTGCTACAGAAATAACATTGATCCCTGGCCTGGCTCTGTGTAGGTGCTCCTGGCCTCTTAAAATGCACCGACTGAACGGGTCCCACTGCATGCCTAGCTACTGGCCTGAACTGTTCCATCGGTCGCTTTTCTCCACCAGCAGGAGGATCAGGGAGACACGATATGATCTCATGATTCCTGGAGACATTCAGCACAGCTCCCATGGTTGAAAAGTCTACCGAGGACATGGAAGCCTGAATCTTCAGACGCAGCCCCTGACGAAACCGATCAGCTTGGTTCTCTTCCTTCTTCACCATATGAGAGGCAAAACGACTGAGCATCTCGAACTCTACCTCGTACTCATCAATCGTCATGTCCCCCTTCTTCAGATTTACGAATCGGCTCAGAAGCTCCCTCTTAGCAGCCTTAGGGAAATACTTCTCTCGGAACATGGACTTGAAAGTCTTCCACTCCACTGGCTTCTACAGGCGCCTCTACTCAATGCGCCACCAGTTCCTAGCATTCTCAACTAGCTGCATCTTCACTATCTCAACTCTGGTCTCTTCAGGAATCTTCGCAGCTACCAGCTTCTCTTCTGTGCTCTGGATCCACTCATCAGCACCTAAGGGTCCTTCCTTCCCAGAAAATGTCTTCAGCTAAAGCTTATTGATCGCGCCCGGGCGTACACCCTAAAGAGCGACCGTGTAGTTTTACCGCAAGCGCACGGTGTAGCGGCGAGCGGGTATCGAACACAGGGAGGACGTATGACAATGCCTTCTCCGAACAACCTGGCTATAGGGACAGAAAAGTAGGAAATTGCCTTTCGGCGATGTTGTCACAATCGTCAAACAATGTAAAGAGATATAAAATCAAATAAAGACGCCTAGGGAATAGGGAATCCCCGCTACTCACCATATCTCGTCATTGTGATTCATCGGTTTCACAATTGCTAGGGTAGAATGTCAGGTTTGCAACTGAATGTAAAACCTAGCTCACGCTCTCGCACTGTTGCCGGTCTATAGCAAACCTAGGTTTGGGTCCAATCTCTTGCAAACCTTAGCCTAGGAAAACTAGCATTAGGATCAACGTCATCATTCAATCGCATCCCGAGCCCACTCTCGTGCAAACTCGGGCTACGACCTAGGTTGGGATAGTTCCTACCCGTCCAATCTCTTGCAAACGGGTATCGGTATAGAATTACAACCGAGAATCCTAGTATCGGTCCAATCTCTTGCAAACCGGTACTAAGGAAACTCAATTTCAACCCAATTCGGATTTCTAGGGTTTCCTATTGAATTGGGATCCAATCTCTTGCAAATCCCAATCGATACGAACACCTAGCTATCCGTGTTATATCAACCCCAAACTAACCCTAATCAATTCTAGCAATAGTTCTATCAAATCGTCACAAATCGGAAATTGGGCTCGTAGGGTTCATCCCCACGCCCTACGATGTTAAGACTACTCACAAATCATATTGCTAATGGAAGAATAATCAATAGAAACAACAATGGAATTCATAGCAATATTCAAAATAGCAATAAAAATAGGATTTTTAATAAAGAGGGAGACAAACCAAATTAGCTTTACAAGAATCCAACAAAATAACACTTTTCTCTCCTCTCCAATCACAAGAATTAAACTCTAAAAAATCTAATCTAAAAAGGCAGCCAAAAGCAATAGAAAAAGCTCCCTAAACTAGGTTAGAATCTGGGGTTAAATACCCCCCAAAACTGCCCAAAAATCCGTGACCAAAATGCCCCTGCGCCTCTTTAAAATCGTGTTTTCCGCTACAGGCGCGCGGCTCACTCGGCCGAGTGACAAAAGTCGCTCGGCCGAGTGATAGACCCTGATGATTTCCAGTAAGTCTGGGGTCTTGGGGGTCGTCACTTGGGGCGTCACTCGGCCGAGTGAGTTGTCGTCACTCGGCCGATGGGCTTATCTTCACTCGGGCGGACGGCAATTGCCACTCGGCCGAGCCGGGCTTCTGCTGCTCAGACTGACGAAAAACAGTAACTTCGATGTTTTTGATGGGCGTCGTCTGGGCGCCACTCGGGCGGACGGGATACGTCACTCGGCCGAGTCAGCTTCTGATGCTCGGCCGAGTGCACACTGATATGCTGCTTGGAGCGTGTCCGATCTGGCCGGCCGAGCGGTGTCTCGATGCTCGGCCGAGTGACTCCTTCACTCGGCCGAGTGAGATGCTAAAAATGCCCAATCTGAATGTTCTTGCCTCCTCGTCGCTCCTACTACGTTCTTTCTTCTTCCGCTCCTCTCCAATAGCAAAATACCCCTCGGGGAAGTCGTCGGTGACACTCCGGAGTGGGTGTATCTCGGAATCACTCCAAATCGCTCCAAATCTCCTGAAATACGACAAAAACAACAAATCGTGAAAAGTATCGCAATATTGTCGATAAATTGTGAAAAACATGATTTGAGCGATCTAAATGGCATGCAAACATGCGGGAAAAAGGTGTAAAATACGGAGTGATCAAAATCCCCCAAGCTTACCTCTTACTCGTTCTCGAGGAAGATAAGTAAAAGGCGAACCCGGTGGATTCAGAAAATGAAAACGATGGAAAAAACGGAAAATGAAAAACGAAGAAAGAAGAAAGCGAAGAGGGAAGCTGCTAGATCATTTTTCTCAGGACGTGGGGTTTGCTTACTCATATAGCATGCATCGAATGTAAAACACATGTCAAAGATTTTTATTTCGATATCATAGTATAATAATGCAAATAGAGATAGAGAACCCAAGAATATTGATATAGCATGAAAAAATGGAATAATTCTAAGATTAACATTGTCTGAATCATCTAAAGCGGTATACAATATCGCAGATCACACACTTTTCAATTGAATGCTTTCTATGAGGAGTATAAGAATATCATGCAATAGAATAGAAAGAATAGAAAAGCGTGGATTTCATGAAATGAGTGCTAGGCGTAGATTTCTGGATTTCGTGAAGCTAAAACAATCTCACCGAGTATAGAATATTACTTAGCCTAGGTTGTCATGCACCGTCAGGTAGTCACTCTCTCACACACCATTGGATTCTCCCCCCCAAGCTTATCTATAATCGTGGTGGCATATATAAAACGATATTTACGTCCCCATTTTTATGAAGCTCCAAAAGTGAAAGAAAATAAAAATAAAAACAATAAGAGGGAAGGAAGAGAGAAGGGGTATGAGATGGGATCGTTTTGAGCTTCCTTTCTCTTTTCTTTTCTTATTCTCAAATCTTTTTCTTTTTCTTTTTCTCTTTTTTTTCATAGCAATAAAAATATATACTCAATGATCCAAAATCAAAAGAGAGAGAAGGATATACAAGAATTTTTCTTTTTTTTCTTTTTGGTTTTGGGAAATTTGGAGCTAGGAATTTAGTAACGGGGGAAATGCCAAATACTAGAATCTCTAAGGGGAGATTCACCAATGATTTTAAAATAGAGAATTAATGTTCAAGATATGTGAAGAAAGAAATAAATATGTCTCTCAATTCACTCTATAAGACGTGCATGACAACTTCAGCAGGGTAATCTAATCTACTCGGTTTCGATCTCAAAAAAGCAAACTAATCCAGATTTATCATAGCTAACATCATTCAATCATCTTGAAGTGAAGTGTACAAGTCATGCAAATAGAAGTGATATAGGAAAAGAAAACAGTACTCCAGATATTAGCATTCAATGCGTGAATCTTGGTGTGTTTTCTACGATAGCATACATATGAATATTCAGACTCAGCTAATAATAGAATTTCATCCATTTTCATACAGAAAAAGTGTGGGTTACTATCTCTAAATGCAAGGCAGATCATAGCATATGATATCAGAAATAAAAGCTAAGACATGGCAAATATAGCATGCATATAGAGAAAGCTAACTCCACGTCATCATAATCACAGAAAAGTCATCTCTAGCATGAGATGAAAGAAATAAAGATAAAAAGGGAAAATAAAACTATTTACAATGCGCCACACAAAGAAAATGAGAAAAACGTGATGTATGGTAAAAGAAAAGAAAAGTGATGAAAAAATGCGTGCAAATGCGAAAATGGCGTGGAAAAAAGGGAAAAAAACTAAAAATAAAGGTGGTAAATCGAAAAGCGTGAGAACTCACTCCCCCAAGCTAAAGTGCACAGTGTCCTCAATGTGCGAAGTGTGGCACACCGAGAGACGTGTAATGTGAGTGGTAGGTGAGGATGCATGCACGATGAAAAAGAAATAAAAATAACAAAATGAAAATATGATGCGGACATGATGCATACAGATATAGGAGTGAATCAGTTATAAGAGTGTCACACCAAAAAGTCTCTCCCTCTCTCCCAAAAATGATAAAGATAGATATGATCAAAATGTGGACCCAAAACAGTGAGGGGAGGGGGGGGGGGGGGGGGGCTAAAATCATCAGGACCAAGCAGAGACGGGCAGCATGATGGCAAAAAAGATCAATGGCATCAAGGGTGCCTAATAGGGTGGTGCTGCGCCGTCTCCGTCCTGAGGCGGAGGTGGGGGGGTGGTGGTGGACGTGGAACGGTCTGCTGGGCGGGTGGTGGTCCTGGCAGTCGCTCGAGAATCTGGGTCAAGCAATAGTGAATGCTAGGAAGTAGCTCGAGGCGGTGCTGCATGGCGGTGACTGTGGAAGACAAAGCCCTAAAATCGCCCCGGAGTCCACTCAACCCCCCCTCAAGAGCGCGAACGCTCTGAACTAAGGCGTCAGGGGATGGTGGAGCGGAGGGACGGACATGTCTAGGCTGAGCTGGTCGGGGCTGTCTAATACGGGCGGTGTAGGTGATCGGGACAGCAGGCATGGATGGTACAGGTGCTGTGCTCACTAGTGGATGCCCAGCCTCAGGGGGAGGCTGGGACGCAGGCTGGTGTGAGGTGTAAGGAGCAGCAGAGGGAGTTGAAGGCAAAATCGGTGACGAGGCGGTAGGAGAGGTCAGTGACACAGATGTGGGGACAGAAGTCACGACGCTCTCAAATAGAACGGCTACGGTGGAGACAAAAGTGTCAACCGTTGGGGAGACAGTGTTGGGTCCAAAAGGTGAAATCCCAGCGGAGATCATACTAGCCATGGTCTCCATGACAGCAGCGAAAAAAGGCTTTCCGCTCTCAACAAAAGTAGGTGGGCGCTCGGGAAGCAGAGAAGTGAGTGGCTCAACCGACAAGGGCACAGCAGTGGTGGTGGTAGTGGTAGACGTGGTGGGTGTAGGCTCAGCAAGTGTGCTCCCGACACTGGCAGAAGTGGGGACATAAGTGTCAGGAGCGGCAGAAAGTGCAGGCTCAGGCTGAGGGAACACAGGGTCAGCTGGCAGTGCAGGGTGTGCAGGTGGTGCAGGCTCAGCTCCCTCGGCCTCTAGCACGTAGGCGGCGGGGATCAGGAGATCCATCGTCGAAAGCCAGTCGTCGTGTGCTGGTCCTAAGTGTGTCCGAGCGGGGCTCGGAAGGATCATGTAGTCAGCACCGTACAGACCGTGCAACCATACCCAGTGCCGCTGACCGTGCAGACGAAGCATCTTCATCCGGGCCATGACATCTATCGATAATGCAGTGGGGCCCGAGGCTCGTCGCAGGTCAGCAAGAAGGTCCTCGCCGGTCATCAGTGCTAGCAGAGTGATCAGACCGCCGCAACATATCGGGGAGCGAGCGCCCGCCGATACGATGATGCGGTCCAAAAAACCAGCTAGCGACGTCGATCTCAACGGCGGGGACCAACGTGACTCCATCCCTATCAAGAACTCTGGGGCGAGTCATCGCGTAGAGCATATAGAGCTCAGGCGTCGACATCGTCCCAGGCTCGTACCTCGCCAGAAAGGTGGTCGCCATAAGGCGCTGTGCTATGCGGAGGCAGGGGTGGACTATGGCCGAGGCCTTGGCCCTACTAGGGTCAAAGGCCGATGGTAAACCTGTGATCCGGGCCCAGAAGGTGTGTGAATCGAAGGATGGGGGAGGGATGTGTGTGGGGGCGTAGGCTCGGTCAGGTGTGGGGACAACAGGCCACTGAAAGAATGCCCTAAGCATATCGAGATTGATCTGACACTCTCGATCCATGAGTCAGAAGGAGCATCCCTCAGTGGTTCGGGCGATCGAGCTGAGGACCTCGAATGTCGGACGGACGTAGGTGTCCTCCGACACAGAAAGAAAGTCTCGCCAACCCACGTTGTCATACAACGTGAGTAATCCCTCGAGTACCCCCAGGTGGTCTAGGTCAGCAAGGTGTGCGAACCTGGAGGGTACTATCGAGCGCTGGGCGATACGCTTGAAAGCGACGCGATGTGCGTCATCTCGGAACGTAATACCCAGCGGCCCGACAAGTGGAGCCAGTGGTGGCTGTGGGTCGACTGGGAGTGGCTGTGCGGGGTGAGGTGGTGTAGGTGGAGGAGAGTCCTCCATCTCATGGGAGGGGCCGGGCTCATCCGGTCGCTTCCGCTTGGCGGAAGCTCACCTAGGCCGTGGCCGTGTCCGGGGTGGCATAGGTGCCCCGAGTGCTCACCAAAAAGCGAAATAAACGCGGCGTGCGAAAGTAAGTGGAACGAGTATACCGTAACACGCCGCGAGAGCAAAATAGTGGATGCGTGCAAAGACGCCGCCTCCACGAAGCCAAAAACGCTCCCCGGAAGCTCCCCTAAGCTCCCCTAAGCTCCCCTAAGCTCCCCAATATAGCATGCACATCAAACCAAAATATCAGTGTGTAAAATTCAAAATACATGGGGGGTTAGGGGTATAATGGATAGATATTGAAGTTAATTTAGTGTAGGGGTTTGATTAGCACATGGATCGTCGAAAAATACAAAAAATAGGAGAAAATGGGCAAAATTGGGCATACCGGAGCTCGGCCGGCGGCGAGGGAGTCGCCGGCGACTCGGTCGGAGGTCCGTCGGTCGTCGGCGTCGGTAGTCGGCCGAGCGCCGTCGTCGGCAAGGCGGTCGGGTGAGTGGAAGCGAGTTGGGCGATCGGGAGCTGATCGGGCTCGGGCTCGGGTGAGAAAACGAAAAGTAACGCTTCGAATTCTGTGCCGAGCCCGCGTCTCTTATATCGGAGATGTTACGACTCGGCCGAGTGAAAGTGTCACTCGGCCGAGTGATCGTAACGGAAATATTTTTGAAAATTCCTCCCCGCTTACGACTCGGCCGAGTGGCTTTGCCACCCTCGGCCGAGTGAAAAAAGTCCATTTAGCCGAGTGGCACAAGCTACTCGGCAGTTCTCGTCCTAGGAGCGTATCAGTTTCACTCGGCCGAGTGAAGATATATATTCGGCCGAGTTAAAATTATACTGAAATCAAGAAAAGAAACAGAGAGTTGGGTACAGCAGACTTCCCTCGTTTGTGCGTCGCTCGGGCGGACGAACTTATGTACTCGGCCGAGTGGGTATTCTACTCGGCCGAGTGACCCCTGTTTTTTGCTGTTTGGCTCCGTTTGAGCTCTAATCTATGTTTTTCTTCCTCCAGTTGATTTCTTCCTTCTCCTAAGCATCGAGCACATTCCTGGAGCGCTCTTCGTCGCCTTGTTCATCCTCCTAGTGGTAGATATCCCTTTCTCCTCTCCTGTCAAAGAAAAATAGGACCAGTTATCACGAATTTTTCAGGCAAACGACTCAAAACACTAATAATTTCTAAAACAAAAATAAAAAAACAAAGTAAAAATAAAGAGATAACTGTCGGGTTGCCTCTCGACAAGCGCTCGTTTAAGGTCTTGAGCTCGACCCCCTTGGATTTTCAATTTAATGCGGGATATTGGGTGCATATGAAATGCACCCGTCGAATTTATCGGGAAGAACGCTCGGATTTGGATGTTGTGGCGGCGTGTTCTTCCTCAGTGCTTCTTCGTCTCGGGTAGTGTTGGGGGGTGGCTCCCCCAAGCTAGTGCTTGCTCCGGGCCTCGGCTTCACCGGTGACACCGATTTTCGTATCGGTGGAGCTTTCTTCGGAGTCCTCATCCTTGAGAGCTTGCAGAGCTCTCGTATTCTTGCGACATCAGCGTCGCCTTCATCAATTTCTACGGAGAGATCGGGGGAGTGCTCCCTCTTTTCTTCTTGGCCCAAGTCCAGCCCTTCCTCAAAATCATCCTTGAATAGTGCGCCGATGGAATGGGGGATCGCCTCCTCAATGACCTCGTCAAGGAGGTCCATATAGTCCAGCTTCTCATGATAAGGCATGTGTTTCATTGCCTTGGGTATATGAAGCTCCACCTCGATTTTGCCGACGTTCAATGTTAGAGTCCCTTCACGTACGTCGACAATGACACCGACGGTGGTGAGGAATGGGCGTTCAAGTATTAGCGACGTATCGCTCTCCTCCTTGACATCCATGATCACAAAGTCGCATGGCAAACATATGCCTCCCGGGACTTGTAACGGGATGTCCTCTGCGATCCCTACCGGCCTTGTGATCCGACCATCTGCTAGTTGTATCCGCATGTCGGTAGGCTTCAATTCTGTGCCGGTGTTTAGTCTTCGGAACATGGAGAGAGGCATGAGGCTAACACTAGCCCCTAAGTCTACTAACGCCTTTTGTAGAGGGACGCCGCCTAAGGTGCAAGGAATTCGAAAACTCCCCGGGTCTTTGAATTTGGCGGGCTCCTTCTATCTCTTAGTGAACCAAGTCCCCTCCACGGCGAGCATGATTTTCTCCTTCCTCTTTCTTCCCGTAATCAAATCTTTTAAGAACTTGGCGTATGTCGGGATTTCCACGATAGCGTCGAGGAAGGGGATATTGAGGCTTACCCCTCTCAAATACTCGAGAAACTTGGCTAGCCGTTTCTCCATCTTTGCTCTAGCTAGCCTCTGAGGGAATGGGATCGGTGGCATAAAACGCCTCTCTTCAATCAGCTGCTCCGCTATGGACTTTTCTTCCCCTTGCGGCTCTTTCTCTCTCTCAACTTCAATGACCGGCTTACTTGGCTCTACTCTCTCCACCATGGGCTCCTTGGTTGGAATCATGACGGGGGTGGTATCCTTCCCGCCTCTCGTAGTAACTGCAACCACGGCGTTGATATGTTCGGTGGTGCCCCGTGGATTTTGCTCGGGTTGAGCCGGCAACTGTTGACTATTTCGATTGAGCAACGCAAGTTGCTCCGAGATTTGGCCTACAACGGTTGCAAGGGAATCTTGGCCCGCCTTCAAGGAAGCATTAGTCTTCTTCTGCTCGACCATAAACTCCTCCACTCTAGCTTCAAAATCGAAACGTTGTTGAGCTTGTGGAGGGTTTGGATTTCTCCACCCTTGATTGTATCCGGGAGGCATATAGGGTCCCACTTGTTGCCTTGGTGGGTGATTTTGTTGCGGTGGCCCCCTTGGTGGATAATGTTGTTGTTGTGGTGGTGGTGGTCGAGCTTGATGAGGTAGTTGTTGCGGGGGGTTCAATGCTCCATCATTGTTGGCATAGGAGAAACCGGGATGGTTTCTAGTGGCCGGATTGGCCCAATATCCTTGGTTCCCCGCGACGTATTGAACTTGCTCCAAAGATCCCTCTCCTTGTTCTCCTCCCAAATACATAGCTTGGGATTGGTCTTTCTAATCGCACATTTGACTCGTTGGTGTGGATGTGGAAGGGGCTCCTTGGGGCTCCGTAATATATTTCTCCAGTCTCTCCACCACCTTGTGGAGAGAATCAAACTTGTTGGCAAGCTCCGCCACGGCCTTGGCCTCATAGATGCTAGAGGGCTTCAAGGAGGACGAAGAGTGTCCTCGCTCATCGCCCCACTGTTGATTGTTCGAGGCCATCTCCTCAAGTAAGGCCGTAGCTTCGTCGGGAGTCTTCGATAGGATGGCCCCATTTACCGTGGCATCAATAATCTGCTTGGTCCCCGGTTGGAGACCATTATAGAAGCTATGGACGAGCTCCCAATCTTCAATGCTATGGTGGGGGCACTGATGCTGTAGGTCTTTGAAGCGCTCCCATGCCTCGTAGAGTGTCTCTTGATGTCCTTGCTTGAAGGACATGAGAGCACTCCTAATCTTTACCGTCTTGGAGGGCGGATAGAACTTGTCGATAAACACGCTCGCCAACTCATTCCATGTGGTAAAGACTCCTTCAGCTTGCGTCCTCAACCAATAAAGAGCTTTATCCTTTAGTGTGAAGGGAAAGAGGTGCAGTCTGATGGCATCTAGGGTGACGCCTGGTATCTGGAAGGTGGCGCACTTTGATAGGAAGAGTTGGATGTGGTAGTTGGGATTTTCATGGGGATTCCCATGAAAAGGATCTTGTTGCATAAGGACTACCAATCCGGTCTTCAACTCAAAATTCTTGTCGTCCGCCAACTCCGGCATGGCTATGGACGAGGTCGTGGAGGAAGTCTTAGGCCGGAGCCTATCTCGAATGGAAATAATCCTCGCCATTCTTGCCGCTAACTCTTCAGGCGTCTCCCGAACGTTCATAAACCTCCATTCCGTATCGGGTCTCCTCTCCGCTCTGATTCTCCGCAATGTACGCTCGATCTCAGGATCAAACAATATATCTACGGGGTCCGCTGTGGATCTCGTGTACATGCACGGGAAAACAGAGTTTCAAAGAAGTGATTAGCACAAAGGAAGGGTTAGATAAAAAAATGAAGAAATAAAACAAAAAGAAAGAAATAGCTAGGGTGGTAGGATCAAACACAATCGCCTCCCCGGCAACGGCGCCAAAAACTTGATCGCGCCTGGGCGTACACCCTAAAGAGCAACCGTGTAGTTTTACCGCAAGCGCATGGTGTAGCGGCGAGCGGTTATCGAACACAGGGAGGACGTATGACAATGCCTTCTCCGAACAACGTGGCTATAGGGACAGAAAAGTAGGAAATTGCCTTTCGGCGATGTTGTCACAATCGTCAAACAATGTAAAGAGATATAAAACCAAATAAAGACGCCTAGGGAATAGGGAATCCCCGCTACTCACCGTATCTCGTCATTGTGATTCATCGGTTTCACAATTGCTAGGGTAGAATGTCAGGTGAACTAGTTGCAACTGAATGTAAAACCTAGCTCACGCTCTCGCGCTGTTGCCGGTCTATAGCAAACCTAGGTTCGGGTCCAATCTCTTGCAAACCCTAGCCTAGGCAAACTAGCATTAGGATCAATGTCATCGTTCAATCGCATCCCGAGTCCACTCTCGTGCAAACTCAGGCTACGACCTAGGTTGGGATAGTTCCTACACGTCCAATCTCTTGCAAACAGGTATCAGTATAGAATTGCAACCGAGAATCCTAATATCGGTCCAATCTCTTGTAAACCGGTACTACGGAAACTCAATTTCAACCCAATTCGGATTTCTAAGGTTTTCTATCGAATTGGGATCCAATCTCTTGCAAATCCCAATCGATACGAACACCTAGCTATCCGTGTTATATCAACCCCAAACTAACCCTAATCAATTCTAGCAATAGTTCTACCAAATCGTCACAAATCGGAAATTGGGCTCGTAGGGTTCATCCACACGCCCTACGACGTTAAGACTACTCACAAATCATATTGCTAATGGAAGAATAATCAATAGAAACAACAATGGAATTCATTGCAATATTCAAAATAGCAATAAAAATAGGATTTTTAATAGAGAGTGAGACAAACCAATGTAGCTTTCCAAGAATCCAACAAAATAGCACTTTTCTCTCCTCTCCAATCACAAGAATTAAACTCTAAAAAATCTAATCTAAAAAGGCTGCCAAAAGCAATAGAAAAAGCTCCCTAAACTAGGTTAGAATCTGGGGTTAAATACCCCCCAAAACTGCCCAAAAATCCGTGACCAAAATGCCCATGCGCCTCTTTAAAATCGTGTTTTCCGCTACAGGCGCGCGGCTCACTCGGCCGAGTGACAAAAGTCACTCGGCCGAGTGATAGACCCTGATGATTTCCAGTAAGTCTGGGGTCTTGGGGGTCGTCACTTGGGGCGTCACTCGGCCGAGTGAGTTGTTGTCACTCGGCCGATGTGCTTATCTTCACTCGGGCGGACGGCAATTGCCACTCGGCCGAGTCGGGCTTCTGCTGCTCAGACTGACGAAAAACAGTAACTTCGATGTTTTTGATGGGCATCGTCTGGGTGCCACTCGGGCGGACGGGATACGTCACTCGGCCGAGTCAGCTTCTGATGCTCGGTCGAGTGCACACTGATATGCTGCTTGGAGCGTGTCCGATCTGGCCGGCCGAGCGGTGTCTCGATGCTCGGCCGAGTGACTCCTTCACTCGGCCGAGTGAGATGCTAAAAATGCCCAATCTGAATGTTCTTGCCTCCTCGTCGCTCCTACGATGTTCTTTCTTCTTCCGCTCCTCTCCAATAGAAAAATACCCCTCGGGGAAGTCGTCGGTGACACTCCGGAGTGGGTGTATCTCGAAATCACTCCAAATCGCTCCAAATCTCCTGAAATACGACAAAAACAACAAATCGTGAAAAGTATCGCAATATTGTTGATAAATTGTGAAAAACATGATTTGAGCGATCTAAATGGCATGCAAACATGCGGGAAAAAGGTGTAAAATACGGAGTGATCACTCATTGAACTGCTTCACTCCCGAAGCAGCTCGAGGGGTAGGCGGATGCGGTGGTGGTGCAGCTGGAGGAGCTTGGGCAGCACGGTGGGACTACTGAACCAACTGATGCTGCACGTCCAACATCTCTCTCATCATGCCGAGAAACTAGCGAAATTCACCACCTCGACCATCCATATCTCCGTCAGAAGAGGGACCGACACGTGTATTGCGTCCTCTTGCCATCCTATTGACAGGAAAACCCAATTTAGACTTGTACATGTCAAACTGGATATTGAATGAATGCGGTACTCTTATTGTTCCAAACTTTTTTGCATAACCTGCATGGGCCACCACTAAAACCTGTCATGCCTCGCTTCCCAAAACGAAGGAAGCAAAACATGACTAAGGCCCGCTTGGGCCGGAGCTGTGAAGCTTGGACCCAATAAGCATCTGTAGGGGTACCATTTCAAAATTTTCAGGTTCTTGCATTTATAAAATTTGGAACAACAGAAAGTACAGAAAGGAGGTTGTATTCATTAATAATAAGAGATAACATCCAGAGAGTACAAAAGTCTAAAAAGGAGCCCAGCATTCTACAATGCAGAAAAGGAAACTAATCGTGCTACGCACCCAACCTAAAACAGAAAGCAAAATGGTGCTACGCACCTAAACTAGAAAGTGACTGAACCTCCAAAGTCAGCAACAGAGGAACCTCTAAGACTGGTCCTCACTCAGGTCGTACTCCTGATCAGCAACGTACTTCTGCTCCAAGTCCTCTGGTACGGGCTCCAGATCTACTAACCATGTCTCGGTACATGACGTACAAACACCAAGAGAAAGTGGTTGTATGTCAGACGAAGTCTACAAGTAACCGTGAGAAGACTCTAATACAAGGTGTATAACATTTTAATGTTGACATTTTAAAAGTTGTTTACATGATGATGATGTAACAGCATGGAAGATATGTGTATGTGCAAGAAAGTAAAGATAACGCTGAAAAATAAAACATGACAGGAAATAGCAATAGCTGTGCTACTGGCTACAAGACTAGACTAGACGTGACAAGATAAGACAAGACACATGTTTGTCACGAAGGGTTCACGCCTTACGGTTCGAGGGGGATCAGACCCTCTCCCAGTGTGCACGCTCAACCCTACCCCAGCCCAAGTGTACAAGACAAGACATGACAATGGATGACTCACTTACTCGGTGAGTGCCCTATTCGCCCGCATGCTTATGTATTGTGACATGGGTTCACTCTCCCTAGCCTGGAGAGTGCCCTATTCGTCTGCTGGCTTATCCATTACCAATCGTGACAAGGGATCACTCTCTCCAGGTTGGAGAGTGCCCTATTCGCCCGCAGGCTTATCTGTTTCCAATCGTGACAAGGGATCACTCTCTCCAGGTTGGAGATTGACCTATTCGCCTGCAGGCTTATGTAATACATGACATGACAAGACAAGATGAGTATGGATGAGAGTTGTTCATTCTAGGGGTCCACACGCATGCACACACAGATAAAACCTATGGTAGCAGTTGTTGTTGTTGACTCTAAGGGGTCCACACACGTACACACATATAAAACCTATGGTGTTAGTTGTTGTTGCTGTGCCCGGACTTCGTCGTCAAGTCCAGGCTATCGTGGGGTGTCCCAGACGCTATCATTTCACATCTGGTTCTCTTGTTATTACTTTTTACAGTTTAAGAGAAACAATATCCTAAACGTGGCCGAAAGTGCACAAGTGAACACACTTGCCTACGGTGGCGAGCGGTACGTCCGTCGGAAGCGTCTCGTCGAGTCAGAGCATCGGTATTGGGTCGGTTGAAACGAGTCAAGTGACGGTGTCAGGTCACGCTAATAATTAATCATATTAAGGTTCATTTCTAGGTTCAACGGGGCTATCCTAGCAGTCAAAGTCACATTTTTGTTTTGGTTCAGTCTAGTCGATGATCTATCCTATGTGCACAGAAATTCAGTTCGTTCGTCGATTTTTTATGCTGGACAACATTTTAAAGAAGCGTAAATAAAATTTAGTTGTCATTGACGGTTTTTAAATTAGGTTTTGATTCTTTATCGTGGGGGTTCTTACTACGCGTTAGAGGACTAACCATTTGACGTCGTTCAAAAAGCGGATGTCGGGTCTGAACGGTGATGCGTCTACATCGTCTACAACTCCTCGACCGTGGGTAGCACAGCGAGGCACCTCTGGACAACAAGGTGGAGACACGAACACAGCGAGCAAGCAGCGATCTTCCTCCCGTTGTAGGTAGCGCAATGGATCTTCACGACTGCAGCGACGTCGGGTAAAAACTCGTGAGTTCAGCGACGCACATGAACTCCGAAGGGTAGAGGAGGCTACTTAAGATTGAAGTAGATCAGTGGGGGTTGCTCGGCCCGATGGGTGGCCGACGGCGTCAGCGTATGGCGGTGGGCGGCCGTGAGAAGACGGAGAGGACAGATTCGCGCAACTATTGTTGTCACACGTATATGCAGAAAAACAGCGATCAAAGGGGAAAATAAAACTTGCAGTAGTCAAAGGACTTCAAGGGGGATCTAACGGTGTTGGTGTGATTGCCAGAAGTGATCGGAGATGGCAGGGCGACAGTGTTGAAGAACAGTGCACAGATCTGTCAAAAACAACAGCCGGGCTTGGTTTCGACGGATTTTCCAGGAGCTATAGATGTGGAAAAGGAAAATGGAAATTGCAGACGATAGAGGGGTTCGATAGGAGTCCAACGGTGGTAGGGTGGTCATCGTAGGTGGCCGGATGACCGGTGGGCGCGAGTTTGAAGCGGCGGCGCGCAAACTGTCAAAAACAGCGGCTAGATCTGAATTCCACGGGGGTTTTGAGGAGATCGAGATGTGGGAAATGGGTAAGGGGAGTTGGAGATGATCGGGGAGGTCAAAGGGGAGTTGAGTGGAGGTGGCGACGTTGGCTGGGGGTGGCCAAAAGGCGGCGGCCGACGGCAAACTCCGGCGGCGCCTAGATCTGTGAAAATTTCGGCCTTGGGGCTGTTTAGAGAGAGAAAGGAGAGGAGAGAGAATATGGGATGGAGGTGGAGGGATGGCTGGCAGTTGGTGTTACTGGTGGTGGCCGCCGGCGGCGAGGAGGGGCACAAGAAATGGTGAAGGTGGCGGTTAGCGGATAGGTCTTCTGTGTGAAACTAGGGTATGCCATGGGTTAGTTGTTTTGAAGAGAAGTTGTGCTAAATGCATTTTAAAGAGGGGTATAATTAAGGGTGTGACTAAGAGAGAGGGTGTCACGCCCCGCTTCCCTAAAATGGAGGCGAGACGTGAAAAGGTCCGCACGGGAGTGGAGCTGTGAAGCCCCAAAACCGATAAGCGTCAATAAAACATAAGCATGTCCCTATAACCTCAAACGGAACAACAATAATAACACAAGGAGAGACAGAAATAAAATCTCAAACCTCAGAATTTGTCCAACATTAAAATTAAGTTCAACATCCAGAAAAGCCACCAGGCTAAAAGAAAGAGTCTAAAAGGCCCAGAACAAGGCCAAACAAAGACAAACATAAACAGAGTATTGGTGCTATGCACCGACAACAAAAACAGTCTAACACGAAGAACACAAACAGCCTCTACGACTGATCGCCCGTGTCCTCGTACCCCTCAACGAACGCAGGCTCTGACTCAGCGTCAGCAAACACCACGTCCCAAACTATGAACTCAGGCTCGGGATCTAACATGTGTCACCCAAAAGAGTAAAGGGGCACATGTCAGCAAGTCTAAAAGACTTGGGCAAGGAAACTGAAAGGAAAGTACACTAACAACCTAACAGTTATAGTATGGTGCATGGCATGGCAAGTATCGTATGGAAGTAACAAGTAAAGTACAATTAGCAAGTAACAAGTGGTAGGGGTGACATGTATTGTCAAGTAACAAGTACAAGGGATCACCCACACACATGTGAGTGCCCTATTGCCCGCAGGCTGTGTTCAAGTACAAGGGATCACTCATACATAGATGAGTGCCCTATAGCCCGCAGGCTGTATTTAGTACAAGGGATCACTCTCACACAGGTGAGTGCCCTATTGCCCGCAGGCTGTGTTCAAGTACAAGGGATCACTCACACACAGGCGAGTGCCCTATTGCCTGCAGGCTGTGTTCAAACCGTTTTCTGGACCACAAGCCAGAATCGTATTTGGCCTAGGGTTGTGCCAGCAAAGCAGGTGCCTAGCCGGAACAAATAGCACAAGTATGTAGCGGCGCTACGCGATTATGATGAGTATTCGAGTATGCAATGACATGAGTAGATATTCGTGTACCGTTTAATTTAAATTAAACATGGCAGTTAAGATGCATGGATGACATGAACAGTTATTACACTTACCGTTAAGTGAAAGTAAACGTGACATGGTAGTTATGCAATCATGATAAATGACGGATCTAACTTCGTTGTCAAGCTAGTTCCTGAAATTGCGCCTAGGCGAGTATCATTTCGTCGCCTAGCCTCTTTTACGCCTACACAAGCAAATGTCCTAAGACATGGCCCAAAACCCGAAGTGGAAAGTTTCACTTGCCTAGCACCGAGGATGACGATCAACGAGGCCGTCACATAAATGCTAACTACGGAGATGAAATCGCTGCCATGGCAAAACAATATTAGAACAACATCCAACCTAGCTCATTATTAGGGTTTCAATAAAAACACAAATGGTTTATGAGAATATTATAGAATCGAGTTATTACCGAATCGTTAGCGGAAGAACGATGCCGAGCAAGCACGACGACGGAAGAAACGATCCGGGGAACCTACGTTTTAGATCTGGAAATGGGGAGAAAATCTGGAGAAATGGGGTTTTGGGGATTTTTGGGGGTTTTCCGGCGACCTAGAGGTGGTGGCCGGCCAAAATGGAGAGGGAGAGGAGCTCTTGATGAAGGAGGAGGGCTAGGGTTAGATGGATGATGATTTGGGGAAGAAAGAGGCTCAGGAGAAATGAAAGAACAAAAGAAAAACGTTTGGGGGTTTAAATAGGAAGAGCTGACGGCTGGCTAGAAATTAGGGGTTTGACACTGATTAGTCGGTCAAAGAGAAACCTCTGACCGACTAGTTTGGGAACTAGTCGGTCGGTTGACCAACGCAGACCGACTAAGTGTAAACAGTAACTCCTGACAAAAAATAGGATTTAGATTTAGTCGGTCAAAGAACAACTACTGACCGACTAGTTTCTCATCTAGTCGGTCGACAAACGTTCTTAGACCGACTAAGAATGAATAGTACTTGGTATCAAAATGACATAGAGCTAGTCGGTTAAAGAACGATTGCTGACCGACTAGTTTGCAACCTAGTCAGTCGACAAATGTTCTTAGACCGACTAACGATAAAAAGTAACTCCTGTACAATTGATTCAATGAACTAGTCGGTTCCAGTAGAGTTCCTGACCGACTAGATCTCAATCTAGTCGGTTGGTTCCCCTTCTTGAACCAACTAACGTGCACGATAAGTGCCGAATTGAAGCGCGAAGCTTCAGGAAGATTCCTACAACATCTAAGATCACTCTAACTCTAAAATATGAGCGATTTGAAGTTCGTCATGAGTGACTTACTCCAAGATCAACGATTCTAAGGAAGAAGCTAGAAAATCACGACGAAACGAATGAAAACGAAAGCTACGGGGACGAAAACCACACATAAGGAGAAAATCCATTCAAAACATATATATAATATAGGTAATTCAAAATACATGAAAACCAGTCGTTACATCCTCCCCAACTTAGAATAAAGTCCGTCCTCGGACTTTCTAACATATCTAGTTGCTCTTGTAACTACCCCAACTTATCACATTCAATCAGGTATAGTCATTACAAGTGCTTATATTCGCACTAGGTAATCAAACATTAACACTACTAGCATGAATCATCCACGCACATCATACTCTTATACCTATCATAGCCATTCATACTCATACAAGTATCTCCATCATATATATATATATATATATATATATATATATATATATATATATATATATATATATATATATATATATATATATATATATATATATATATATATATATATAGACACATCCCCTATATAGCTACTACTTACCTAGCACAAACAATAGTTCAACTACTCACTTATAGATAATATTAGTCTCATACATGCAATTACAACCATCGCTCTACGCATAGATAGCTACATATGCATCAAGCAACCATGAGCATATTACTCCCTAATATTTCTTAGTTTACATCCAATGTCAACATATCACTACAAGTAACCACACCACTCAATATTCAATCATGTTATGATATCTATGATACACTTACTGCTACTATAATTTCACAATTCTTAGTTATTCCAATACATGCAAATATTTCACTATAACATCACATCACATACGGCCCTATAATTATACCCACGACACGCCACACATATTATGGTCACCAAAACTTATAACTAAGCACATACTTACCCGTGCATGGTGCACACCCACACACACTAATATTTCATTCATATATACCAATATATACTCAGCCCATAAACACAGTTAGTTTTAGCTGACGCATATATATATTCACGCAGGCAAGCCCCCTAATAAATAACTATACCACAAGACCAACACCTATAATTATATACTGGTTTAGTGACCCACAATCATGTGCGTAACACAACCGGACAAACAATCCAAACATTTTACATACATCATCCAACACCTCACACCAATCACAGACAAATACACCAATGTACATAGAGTATACCCGCTCAAGCTTGAGTGAGACTCAAAATCATAGAAGAATATTCTATATACATAACACAGTGCCCATACATATATCAATACTATTCTAATGCATACACATCTACCAACACAACCATATACATATCATAATGTCAAACACCCTTAATATTCAATCAGGTAATATCACGTATTTCAATCACTTTATATACCACAATAATATTACAGTCATCAGCACACTAATGATTACACACTCCCCCTAATAAATGCATTCATCGTATAGTCACTTACAAGTATCATATATATTCACACCATATCCTACTTCCTATAATTAGTATACCAATACATCTACACATACATAGTTACGGTATGCAATAGTCGTGTATACTTCAGGATATACACGCATACGACATCCCGTAAAAGCAAGCAATACCAATCAAAATTATAATCCTATTACCATATGTATATTACCTATAATTCATGCAGCAATCCATAACTACTTACGTCTAAGCACAATACGTATCTACGTACGAGCACATACTCACACGTACAAGCACACATGTCATATAATAGGCCTACTCGCTTAACTATACGTACACCTATTATTATTGCTCCCATCAACACATAGCTCACCAACACATCATCTCAAGCATTATAAGCATCTCCGACTACATACGTCTCATTAAATAATCCAATCACTGATTCATAAACTCAAGCGTTCCTCGAGTGGAATAGCTATCCTTACTCACACTTATCAATAAATACTAACACACATACAAATTCATAACATCATGAATAACTCTGGGTAGGTATATATCACACAATAGGAAATCATTTTTATACTACCGGGGAGTACACTCATTCAAGCCCACATACACAACTTAGGTACAAGCACCACGACATCATCGCAAGGGTCCGAGGCCTACTTAACAAATTAGGGTTGACATAGACATAGACGGGCACTAAAGGCTAAACAATAGAGGAAGACCTAGGTCGAAGCGTGACGAGGGAAGGATCGTTAAACACGAGTTCATATAGGACGAATACAAGGAGACAGCTTGGTTAGGAACAGCGACCCACTTGTGAATGTTGAGGTAGAGGAAAGGGAGGTGTAGCGGTACTTTAATAGGATACAGAAATAAAATAGTGTAAGTAACATAAGCTAAAATACGAGGAAATTGAAAACTGTCGTACTTCAAAAGTTGGAGTCCTCGTTGTATAACAATATTTGGAGATCGATAAAGCACGTTGTTCGAGACGAGTTTAAGTGAAATATACATAGTAAGAGAAAACGGTTTATTGGCTTATCGAAAACTATTTTAAAAGTAAATCATCCACACGAATATTAAGGACGTAGTCTTAGAAAATTTCATACGACAGTGATTTAATAATGTTGGCAAAAGTTTTGAAATGAAATTAAATCAATTAAAGAATTTTAAACTCGTGCCAAATACTTCCAAAGTCTTTAAACAAGGAAAATCTTAAGTAATCAATATTGAAACTACTTTTAGAGTAACCAGGATTTGCCCAAAAGAATCATTTTACACAAAGCTCTTAACATACGAGCTAACGAACCTAGTACGGATATATAAAAATATTTGAAATTCAATTTAGTTTAGAAATTATTCTAAAAGCATGTATGGTGAACAGAAAAATTATTAGTAGGTTTATCAAAATTCGTAATAAGCTTTAAAACCAAATTATGGAAGTTCCAGATCAGAAAATGGTTACGAAATAGTAATTCCACAATAATTTGAAATAGGGGAGTCGACGAGCACAACTTAGGCTTGTTGGAAGCTGAAATCATATGTGACTTGAAAAGTATATTAAAGGAAACGCGATGAGTCATGTGTATGGCATAAATGAGAAAGGGAAATTACAAATCGAATTGGGCAAAATAAAAGTACGGTTCAGAATAAAATTTATATAAGAAGGGACAAGGTGTTTTCATGGGTACAGAAGGTATAGGCTGGCAAAATACAATGGGTTAGTATTCCAACTTCGACAAAAGTTTTAGAGGTTTTTAAGTCAACAAAGGAGCATGAAGTAATAGTATACATATATATATTAAAATTTCGAACAAATTTAAACTTAGGAAAAGGAAATCGAAAAGATATTTTCAGAAGATTCAAGGTTTGCAACGGAGAGGTTCGAAAATATTATACGGCAGTAGTTTAATATAATATTTCGTCAAAAATTTCGAAATTCGAAGAATGAAATCCGATCAACTATAGTGTGAAAATTTAAGCCCACGCTAAATGCCTCCAAGGTTTAAAACTGAAGAGAAATCCCAAATAAAGAATATTTAAAATACTTTTTAGAGGGAGCCAGATTTGCCAAACACTGAACTTAACGTACGAGTTCAATGAACCTAGGACTGATATATGAAAATAATTGAAGTTCTATTTATCTTGGAAGATATTCTAAAGTAATCAAAATTGTGGTAAAGTTTTAAACCAAAGTACAAGAAATATTGGTTAGCAAAAAGCTATGAGATTAAAATTTCAACCAATAGACTTCAAATTCTACGTAAGGATTTAACTCGATCGAATAGGGAGGAATTAAATATTTAAGAAAGGGGGTAGTCATCAAGAATTGCTTCTACACGAAGCTCCGGGATATAATGCACATTGATGCACCAGAGTCAAGAGGACTCGTGCCAGAAATGTGCAAACCCAAATCACACCTAACAACCAGCCTCGCAATCAAACTCTATTCTAGCCAACATAACATATTCAAGCAACAAAACATATTCTAACAAACAAGACTGTCAAAAGGAAGAAGGCAACTAGACTGAGGGTTACTTGCAATAACTTCGTCCACAGTCTCAGCCTCAACTACAGTCATCAGGGAAGCCTGCCTCCTCAGCAGAAAAGCCTGCCAAAAAGCCTGCTTCTGTGGAACAAGGGCTGCCCCACGTCTAACAGCTACGGGTGCTTTTCGTAGTTGAGCTCCGACTGGCGCTTTCCCCAGATGCCTAGCTCCCGGACAGTCCTTTAAGGTATGCGCTGTGGCGCCACAAATCAAGCACTGGCCCAGCTTCCGCCTGCACTGTTCCTTCTTATGACCAATCTTGCCATAATGATGGCACACCTTTCGACTCGGCCCAGCTTCCGGTGCTTGCTGCTGCGGAACTCTATCCGATGCCTTCCGCAATTGATTTGCATGTCGACAATCCTTCGCCGAATGAGTAGCACCACCACAAACCAAACACTGACCTAGAAATCTTCGGCACTGCTCCTTGACGTGCCCGGCCTTGCCGCAGAAATAGCAAGCCTTCAAAGTAGATCCACCACCAGCTCGGATCTGACGTCTTCTAGCCATCTAGCGCCAAAGAAACGGACCTAAATTAGACTCAAAGCTTAATGACTCGGATGTCGAACTTAGTTCATTGGACATTCTAATATTATTATCGTTATTTCGATATTCACAGTTACAGAAAAGAGACCTGCATGGGCCACCAACAAAACCTGTCACGCCCCGCTTCCCTAAAATGAAGGCGAGACGCGAAAAGGTCCGCACGGGAATGGAGCTGTGAAGCCCCAAACCCGATAAGCGTCAATAAAACATAAGCAGGTCCCTGTAACCACAAACAGAACAACAATAATAACACAAGGAGAGACAGAAATAAAATCTCAAACCTCAGAATTTGTCCAACATTAAAATTAAGTTCAACATCCAGAAAAGCAACCAGGCTAAAAGAAAGAGTCTAAAAGGCCCAGAACAAGGCCAAACAAAGACAAACATAAACAGAGTATTGGTGCTACGCACCGACAACAAAAATAGTCTAACACGAAGAACACAAACAGCCTCTACGACTGATCGCCCGTGTCCTCATACCCCTCAACGAACACAGGCTCTGACTCAGCGTCAGCGAACACCACGTCCCCAACAATGAACTCAGGCTCGGGATCTAACATGTGTCACCCAAAAGAGTAAAGGGGCACATTTCAGCAAGTCTAAAAGACTTGGGCAAGGAAACTGAAAGGAAAGTACACTAACAACCTAGCAGTTATAGTATGGTGCATGGCATGGCAAGTATCGTATGGAAGTAACAAGTAAAGTACAATTAGCAAGTAACAAGTGGTAGGGGTGACATGTATTGTCAAGTAACAAGTACAAGGGATCACCCACACACATGTGAGTGCACTATTGCCCGCAGGCTGTGTTCAAGTACAAGGGATCACTCACACACATGTGAGTGCCCTATAGCCCACAGGCAGTATTCAGTACAAGGGATCACTCACACACAGGCGAGTGCCCTATTGCACGCAGGCTGTGTTCAAGTACAAGGGATCACTCACACACAGGCGAGTGCCCTATTGCCCGCAGGCTGTGTTTAAGTACAATGGATTACTCACACACAGGCGAGTGCCATATTGCCCGCAGGCTGTGTTCAACCCGTTTTCTGGACCACGAGCCAGAATCGTATTTGGCCTAGGGTTGTGCCCGCAAAGCAGGTGCCTAGCCGGAACAAATAGCACTAGTATGTAGCGGCGCTACACGATTATGATGAGTATTTGAGTATGCAATGACATGAGCAGATATTCGCGTACCATTTAATTTAAATTAAACATGGCAGTTAAGATGCATGGATGACATGAACAGTTATTACGCGTACCGTTAAGTGAAATTAAACGTGACATGGTAGTTATGCAATCATGATAAATGACGGATCTAACTTTGTTGTCAAGCTAGTTCCTGAAATTGCGCCTAGGCGAGTATCATTTCGTCGCCTAGTCTCTTTTACGCCTACACAAGCAAATGGCCTAAGACATGGTCCAAAACCCGAAGTGGCAAGTTTCACTTGCCTAGCACCGAGGATGACGATCAACGAGGCCGTCACATAAATGCTAACTACGGAGATGAAATTGCTGCCATGGCAAAACAATATTAGAACAACATCCAACCTAGCTCATTATTAGGGTTTCGATAAAAACACAAATGGGTTATGAGAATATTATAGAATCGAGTTATTACCGAATCATTAGCGGAAGAACGATGCCGAACAAGCACGACGACGGAAGAAACGATCCGGGGAACCTACGTTTCAGATCTGGAAATGGGGAGAAAATCTGGAGAAATGGGGGTTTGGGGATTTTTGGGGGTTTTCCGGCGACCTAGAGGTGGTGGCCGGCCAAAATGGAGAGGGAGAGGAGCTCTTGATGAAGGAGGAGGGCTAGGGTTAGATGGATGATGATTTGGGGAAGAAAGAGGCTCAGGAGAAATGAAAGAAGAAAAGAAAAACGTTTGGGGGTTTAAATAGGAAGAGCTGGCGGCTGCCCAGAAATTAGGGTTTCGACACTGATTAGTCGGTCAAAGAGAAACCTCTGACCGACTAGTTTGGGAACTAGTCGGTCGGTTGACCAACGCAGACCGACTAAGTGTAAACAGTAACCACTGACGAAAAATAGGATTTAGATTTAGTTGGTCAAAGAACAACTACTAACCGACTAGTTTCTCATCTAGTTGGTCGACGAACGTTCTTAGACCGACTAAGAATGAATAGTACTTGGTATCAAAATGATCATAGAGCTAGTCGGTTAAAGAACGATTGCTGACAGACTAGTTTGCAACCTAGTCGGTCGACAAATGTTCTTAGACCGACTAACGATAAACAGTAAATCCTGTACAATTGATTCAATGAACTAGTCGGTTCCAGTAGAGTTCCTGACCGACTAGATCTCAATCTAGTCGGTTGGTTCCCCTTCTTGAACCAACTAACGTGCACGATAAGTGCCGAATTGAAGCGCGAAGTTTCGGGAAGATTCCTACGGCATCTAAGATCACTCTAACTCTAAAATATGAGCGATTTGAAGTTCGTCATGAGTGACTTACTCCAAGATCAACGATTCTAAGGAAGAAGCTAGAAAATCACGACGAAACGAATGAAAACGAAAGCTACGGGGACGAAAACCACACATAAGGAGAAAATCCATTCAAAACTTATATATAATATAGATAATTCAAAATACTTGAAAACCAGTCGTTACAGAGGGTGAGATAGGTGGTGTGCAAAGAGGGGTTAAGTTAGGTGAGGATAGCTATGTAAAATCCTCATGATACGTAAGAATCAAATGGGATTTGGATTAACGATTTGAATTTGAATTTGATTAAGGCTAATTGGGCTTCGATTTTGATTAGTGATTTGGGTGGGCTAGGAGTGTCAGAAAATTACTAAAAAAATATGGGGATGACCGTGACGAAGAGAGGCTCGGGGATACGGTGGTCAATCACTCGTTTGGTCCATAGAAAACGAACAGAAAAATAAAAGATCTGGCGATCAAGTCTAAAGCTACGACAACTCTGCAATCAAACTTGATTTGTGGGGCGAACGACCCGTGAAATGTCGTTCACTAAAAATCCCATAAATAACTACTCTTCCTTACGATCACAACGACATATCACATCGCATAGACTGAAACCAAGAAAGAGTCAAATAAAATATGCGTACGAAAAGAGTCGTACGCGCAGAAAATACGAACGGTCAGAAAGCGGCCGTTACACTGACGTCGTCATGATGTCATATATGCCCTTTTTATTCTCATAAAATCATGTTTGCCTTCTAAAATTCATAGAAAATTGCCCCGAGCTAAGAAAAATCTGGAAAATAGCCGTTGGAACTGTGAGATAGCGCTTTTCAACTATAAAAATATGAGATGAAAACAATAATCAGTAAAATAATATTTTGTGCATAAATCAAGAGATTCTTCTAATAATTATGAATAATCTTAATACGCTTGTATTAGAAGCCAAATATGCATCATATATGCACAAAATGACACTAAATGAAGGGTTAAGTTTGCAATATTTACCCTAAATCAGGGCACGCTGATGTTTATGTTCCACCTCACAAGGGTGCACCCAAACCTACTATTCATGTCCATACATGACCACTCCTTAGGAAACCCACATCACATTCTTTGTGGATTCCTAAGAATGTTTCGCTGCATGATAGGAACACATACATAGAATCATATGTTTGAAATGTTATATTTACATGCGACTATATATTGAAACCAAACTCTATGTTTGTTTGGTTTTCCCCTTGCTAGCATCACATATTGCATTCATTGCTTGTGTACCATACTTTATAAGCTTAATTTATGTACCCAATTTTAGTGTGAGATTGTCCATTTCTCTCAACTTTGTATGTTTTATATGATTTAGGGGGAGAATGGAATTTAATGCTTACTAGCATGTTTATTTCTATTTCATATGCCATGTTATATGCCATTTACATTATGTTGTGCATATGAGTAGGTTTTCTCTAACTCTTCGGGTATATAAATTTGGCACCTTCCCATCTTTTTGATATGCCAAAGGGGGAGAAATATGGGCTTTGTAAAAAATATATACTATATGCTTTTATGCATACACTTTGTTGGTATTTATTTCATATAACACCCATGAATATGCCTTATGCTTTACTTGTTTATTTTATGCACATATGCATATTAATAGGGGGTTTGTTAGTGCACGCATTGTATTTCAATGTTTATGTTATATTTTTACATTATGTTTTGTCATCATCAAAAAGGCAGAGAATTTTGGTTCTTGAGTTCAAGGCCAATGTTGTTTTGATGATCATCAACATTATATTGTGTGCTAATCATCTTATATCTTTTAGTATTAGATTTACTAATGATTATCGTGATGAGGAGACAAAGCATATTGGTGATGGGGTTGATGGATTCGAGGCTTGGGTCAAAAGCATTACTTGAAGATTGAAGTATTCAAGTGTAATTTTCATATTTTCTTCATGTATTTTGGCTTTTCCTTTATAGAATTGATGTAGCCGTGAATAGACACATGCGCGCGCACACACACATCTGCATCATTTTCCATCATAGGAAACCATATGAATATCCTAGAACCCATCCCATTTGATCCCATGCTCAAAACACTCTTTATAGTGTATTTAGAGTAGGATATGTCTCGTATAGAGTCACCAGACGTCTGGCGTGTCATCTTTTTAGCTTGCTTGACATGACCATGAGTCAATCGTCTGAAGTTCTATGACCAGGTGTCTGAACATTTCATTAGACGTCTGGACCATGAACTCATGTCGAATTAACATGTAGAGTTATTTTTTTCATGAACTCTCTATTTTTATCACCCACATTTTTCATCCGTCTGTAGATGGCTTGCCAGACGACAGAACAGTTGATTGGCCATCTGACAAGTGTTCTCCAGACGTCTGACTATCTTTGTTTGAATTTCTACGATCTGTTTCTGTCTTTAAACCTCTTCCTATTTTTTTGTAATTGAAATTTTTCATCCATTGCTAGCTCATTAGATTGCATTCTTTGTTAGCTTTCCAACGCGTCATGAATACCTTCAATTGGAGTCCAATTATGGTAGTTATGATTGTTTTGGTGATCTTGGTTTTTCCAGAAAGAGTCTGTCAGACCAGACGCTGCATAACGTTAGACATGATGTCTGACCACTCTTAATAGACGCCTGGTCTTTGTACATCAGATATCTGTTCGTCCCCAAAATCTAGCAAGTAAGGATTTTTTAGCTAGCCATTTCTAGCCATTTTTGTCACGCCTCGCTTCCCATTATACTTGGGAGCGAGGACACGAGCGGGTCCGCATGGGCTGAAGCGGTGAAGCTCAAACTCAATAAGCATCTGTGAATAAAACCATACCATGAACTTGCATGCTTTTTTAGAAACAACAGAATAACTATGAATTTAAAGCCAACATCCAGAAAAGTTACACAAAAGTAGCAAGGCTCAGCATGGCTAAACAAATAACAGAGTTCTACAAAGATGGGTACACACACTACAAAAGTGCAGTAAAAGAAATGCTAATCGGCACCAGGTGAAGCTCAAACTCAATAAGCATCTGTGAATAAAACCATACCAGGAACTTGCATGCTTTTTTAGAAACAACAGAATAACTATGAATTTAAAGCCAACATCCAAAAAAGTTACACAAAAGTAGCAATGCTCAGCATGGCTAAACAAATAACAGAGTTCTACAAAGATGGGTACACACACTACAAAAGTGCAGTAAAAGAAATGCTAATCAGCACCAGGTGAAGCTCAGTAACTAGTCCTCAGTGGGGATAACTCCTGGATCAGCGTACTCCTGGTCCAGTGGGCCAGTCTTCTCAAGCAGCTCGTCCTCAAGGTAATACGTCTCGTGACCTGACACACATTTCAAACAACATAGAAATGTATGGTTGCAAGGATCCTTGGCAAGCAGTAATTATGAATATGACACTTGGCAAGGTTTTCAAAGCAGCTTTCATGGCAGTTAGAACATTATGAAAAATCGAACAATTATGATTTCTAAGCAGTATGAACAGAAATTACTTTAGCATGGCAGCTCTATTATAAGTTAAAGCCGTAACCGTTTTACATGTCATATATTTTAAGATAGCAGTTTCCAAGATATTCATGAGTGTATCTAACTAGTGACTAAGGTTCACGTCGTTAGGCGAACAATGAGTGAATCTACCTTCTCGTGCCCTTGAAGGTGACACGTTCACTTTTGACTAGTGCCTGCAAACCCAACCCCACATACGTGTACTTTTCTGGAACACGAGCCAGATTAGCCAAACTGGCCCATACGATTTATGATACTTTTCTGGAACACGAGCCAGATTAGCCAAACTGGCCACAAGATAGCCAAACCGGCCCGCAATATTTACGATTTTCAAGTTATTCAAGAGATTCATATATGTCCAGCAGTGTTTTGCAATTCCTATGGTTACAAAGCATGGAATTCTAACATATAAGTTCGCATGAGTGCGAAACATGGTAAAACAACAATATTTAAAGTAAACAATATTTTAAAAAACGTGTAGAAAATGCACACTTGCCTGATTTTGGCGATTTTGGTGTCGTTGTTTTTGTATAAAAGGCGCGAATATTTCTGCGCCATCAGATTTATGATATTAAGTTAAACGTGCTTAAGCTAATAAAATATTATTATACTATTATATCTAATACATAATATACGATTTTATATGAACTTACTGTTTAATATAATAATGTGTGTGTGTGTACATAAAAGAATTACGCATAAAATATACTCACCTACTGTTTATAATAAACTAATATAGGTAATGTATTGTAGCAATATAAAAGCTAACACATTATATACATATTCACTCACAGTTTATTTATATTATATGTACATATGTACATGTATATATATGTACATATATGTACATATGTACATGTATATATATGTACATATGTATATGTATATAATATGTGTATATATATATGTATATAAACCTACATACTGTTCACATGCATGCATCTTACGCATAAGAAATAACTCACTGTTGTGTGTGTACGTTCTCCTTTGATGTTGGGTTGCAGGTGGAGGGCCACGATGATTACGGCTTAGACGGCAGTAGGCAACGACGACAGAAGGTGGTGTTCAGAAGGTCGGGGTGGCGCTAAAGGGCGTGGAGGCCGCTATCTCGTGGTGTCACCGGGTTGAGAGGGAGAGGGAGGTCGGGGTTGCGAGTGTGGTGCAGGCGGGCAACACAGGCAGAGGCAGGGCTGTCGGTGATGGAGAGAGGGTGCTGGAGGTGGCGTCTTTTATGGAAGGAGGAGGGAGATCGGGGGTGTTGGCGAGGGCTAGAGGAGGCTACGACGTTGCCGGCTCGGGGTCAGGGATTGCTGGAGATGGAGGTCGCGGGTCAGAGGATGTGGGGTGGTGCGGCTTCGATGGGAGGAGTTGGTGGAAGGTGACGAGAGGAGGTGTTGGCGACGGGGACGGCGCCGTTGGGGGTGGGGGGTCGCCAGAGAAGGAGGTCGCGGGTCGGAGTAAGATGGAGGCCGTGGGTGGTGGCTGGCAGGGAAGTTTGCTGGAGGCGAAGAAGGAGGGAGGTGGCGGCTGGGTTACAGTTTAGGGGGCTTTGGTTTTTGTAGAGGGGGGTTGTGTGCTTGCGGTTTTAGTTTAGGGTTTTGGGTTTTAATACTTTTGACATTTGGTTTTGGTAGATGTTAATGCTAAGAGAAAAAGAAGGAAAGTTTTTGAATTAGAACAATAATCATGGATTGAATAATAGGATTTAGTTAGAGAAAACATTTCCTAATTGCTATAGGTTTTATTAGGATTTTATTAGGGATTAATTAGAAGGTTTTTAAAAGATTTGAATTTGAGAATTTAAACTTTTGAAATTTACATAATTATAACCGATTTTATAATTAGCTAACTTAATATAAATATAATAATCATTTAAACATTATAAAGATAATAAAAATAGGCATATCATAATAAAACTTGACTCCAGCATAGCTAAAAAATACAGATCGTTACAATTTTTATCATTTTGTGCGCTGTTTTGAGGGGCTATTTAAGTTAGTTTAAGAGTGAGTTTTGACATCTCTCCACACTTATAGAAAGCATTTTAGAGAGCCAAAATCTTGAGGATAAATCTCATCATCATCTTCACTCTCTCTTCTCCAACTCTTTTTGAATGATCTAGAGGTTGAGATTATAGCCAAAGGAGAAGCTCCCACGTGCATCAAGTTCATCATCTCAAGCACTTGGTTTCCACACTTCCATACCTTCATCTTCATATAGGTAATATCTATTCAAGGCACATGTAAGTGTGTAATTTGTGTTACATTTGTTTCTTTGTAAACTTGCTCCCGGGTTGTGGGAGTATCTTTCTGGAAAGTGAGGTTAGCCCTTGGAATAAGGCATGCTCTTGGAAAATTGTGTAGCACTTGGAATAGTGCATGTTGGTATCTCGAAAGGGATTTTGTATTTGTACTCCTCTATTAGGAGAATTATCAACCAAGCACCGGGTTGTGGTGTTGGTTGTTTGTGCTTTGGAAAAGGGTTGTTAGTGGATCCACAGAGTACAATTGCAGTGTGGGGCTAGAGTAGGATTACCTTGGAATAGGGAGCCAGACCAGGGTATGCCTTGTGTGTTTCATTTTTCCTTTGGCGTATTTCTATTTGTTGTTTGTTGTTGAGCTACTCGCTTTTCACTTCTGCTGTGTTATGCGTTTAATTTTAGTAAATTTTAATTACGCATTTTTGCTTACCATTACAAGATTCATCCCCCTTCTAGTGTATTGTGTAGCCACTGATCCTAACAAATGGTATGAGAGCCTTGGTTTGGTGGATATTGCAAGAAAGAAGTCGGAGTCTCAACTACCATCCACCCTTCCTCCCGTCTTCAAGGGAAAACACTTCTCAAAATGGAGGAAGAACATGTGGATTAGGCTTGAAGAGCAAAAGGTGTCAAAGTTTATTACTTCGGATGCTTAAGCCCAAAATGCATTTCTCAATGCCCTCTCTTCGATTATTGCAAAAAAAAAGGGAGATATGAGATTATCTAGGAGCAAACTTTGTATAGGAGAGATCAACTCAATCGAGTCTCACGATGATGAGAGCATCGATGGAAATGAGGTATCTCGTCAATGTCTTTCTGATCTATGCTATAATGCTTTATTAGCTAGATATGACTTGCTCAAAGCGAAAAAATAAATAGCTTGAGAGAGATGCATGAACACACATATCCTTATCAACCGAACCTCGTGATGAGACACAAATCATTGCAATGAATCAAGAAAAGATTGCTCTTGATTCACGTGTGTGCATGTCGAGTAAGGAGAATGAATCTTTTAAAACTCAAATTAGTATGTTCGTGATTTTCACAAATATGTGAAAGAGAGTTTGTATGCTACGCATAAGATTGAATTGCATTCATTTGATACAGAGAAAGATGGACTTCTTTCTCAGATTAGTGCTTTGAGAGATGAGAATACACATAAGATTGAATTGCATTCATTTGATACAGAGAACGATGGACTTCTTGCTCGGATTAGTGCTTTGAGAGTGAGAATGCTTCTCTCAAACTCCAATTGGAGAATGTGCACACGGATATCGACTCCGTCAATCTTGAGAAAGATCCTAAAATTGACGTTTTAAGAAATGAGACATTGGCTCTGAAATCTCAATGTCTTGAGCTAAGCTCATGTCAATCCAAGAGGGCTGGCGACATTTCTTGACTTTTTAAGAAGTCTGTGCTATTGTCTACTCAATTGAGTATGGACATGGTTTTGGAATCCACTACTTGGAGCATGACCAAACCAAGCTCTTCTCCTTGATGTACCCAAAACAACTTTGTGTGGAGTCTTCTAAGGGGATAGTCACATCCAAACCTCTTCTTGGCAAGAAATCGATGAAGATTATAAAGCCAAAGAGGAATCATGCATTTTTATATTTCGGTTATGCGGTAGTTGAGAAGCCCATAATCATATGCATGATTCTTCTACCTATATGAATAATTAAAATTGTATCCATGCTAGAATTGAACCCGCTCATTCGTTGCATGAATTACATGTTCCTATGAATAGTAGAAATGTTACTCGTGTGTATAATTTGAATGCTCACTCTCATTCTTCACACATGGGACACACCGATGTTTATGTTTCACCTCATAAGAGTGCATACACACCTCTTATTCAGGCCCCTACACGGCCTCTTCTTAGGAAGCCAAAATCACTTTCTTTGTGGATTCCTAAGAATGTTTCTTGTCATGATAGGTACTCGTATATAGAATCATATGTTCGAAATGTTATAGTGTCTTGCGACTATATATTGAAACCAAACTCCATTTTTGTTTGGTTTCCCCTTTGCTAGCACTCACACATTGTATTCATTGCTTGGGTACCATACTTTGTATGCTTACTTTATGTACCCAATTTTAGTGTGAGATTGTCCATTGATCCCAACTTTGCATGTTTTATATGATTTGGGGGGGAGAATATGGAATTTATTGCATGCTAGTATGTTTATTTCTATTTCATATGCCATGTTATATGCCATTTACATTATGTTGTGCATATGAGTAGGTTTTCTCTAACTCTTCAGGTATATCAATTTGGCTCCTTCCCATCTTTTTGATACGCCAAAGGGGGAGAAATGTGGGTTATGTAAAAATATATACCATATGCTTTTATTCATACTCTTTGTTGGTATTTGTTTTACATAACACCCATCAATATGCCTTATGCTTTAATTGTTTATTTTATGCACATGTGCATATTGATAGGCGGTCTCTGATAGCACACACATTCTATTTCAATGTTTATGTTACATTTTTGCATAATGTTTTGTCATCATCAAAAAGGGGGAGAATGTTGGTTCTTAAGTTTAAGACTAATGTTGTTTTGATGATGATCAACATTATATTGCGTGCTAATCATCTTAAATGTTTTAGGCTCAGATTTACTAATGATTATCTTGATGAGGAGGCAAAGCATATTGGTGATGGGGTTGATGGATTCAAGGCATAAGTCAAAGGCATTGCTTGAAGATTGAAGTATTCAAGTGTAATTTTCATATTTTCTTCATGTATTTTGGCTTTTCCTATATAGAATTGATACAGCCTTGAATAAATGCACACACACTCACATTTGCATCATTTTCCATCATAGGGAACGATAGGAATATCCTAGAACCCATCCAATTTGATCTTATGCTCAAAAACTCTTTATAGTGTATTTAGAGCAGGATCAGACATTTGGTATAGAGTCACCAGACGTCTGGCGTGTTAGCTTTTGAGCAAGCTTGACATGCCGAAGTTCTATGAGCAGGTGTCTGAACAGTTCATTAGACGTCTGGACCATGAACTCAAGTCGACTTAACTGGGTGAGTTATTTTTCATGAACTCTATGTTTTCTCACCCACATTTGTCATCCATCTATAGATGGCTTGTCAGATGACTGAACAGTTGATTAGCCGTCTGACAAGTGTTCTCTAGACTTCTGATTGTCTTGTGTTGGAATTTCTGCAATCTTTTTCTGTCTTTAAACCTCTTCCATTTTTTGTGATTGGAATTTCTAATCCATTACTAACCCATTAGATTGAATTATTTGTTAGCTTTCCAACGCATCTTGAATCACCGTAATCGGAGTCCAATTATGGAAGTTATGATTATTTTGATGATCTAATCTTTTTCTGAGAAGAGTCTTTCAGACCAGACGTAGCACGTTGGACCAGACATTTGGCCACTCTTCATCAGATGCCTGGACCTTGTACATCAGCCGTCTGTTCGTCCCTAAAATCTAGCCGTTAGGGATTTTCAGCTAGCCGTTTCTAGCCGTTTTTTGTCATTTTGTGGGCTGTTTTAAGGGGCTATTTAAGCTAGTTATAGAGTGAGTTTTGGCATCTCTCCACACTTATATAAAGAATTTTAGATAGCTAAAAGCTTGAGGATAAAGCTCATCTTCTTATTCACTCTCTCTTCTCTAACTATTTTTGAATTATTTAGAGGTTGAGACCCTAGCCTAAGGAGAAGCTCCCAAGTGCATCAAGTTCATCATCTCAAGCACTTGGTTTCCATACTTCCTTGCCTTCATCTTCACATAGAGAATATCTATTCAAGGTATAGGTAAGTGTGAAATTTGTGTTACATTTGTTTCTTTGTAACCTTGTTACTGGGTTGTGGGAGTGTCTATCTGGAAAGTGAGGTTGGCCTTTGGAATAAGGTATGCTCATGGAAAAGAGTATAGCACTTGGAATAGTGCGTGTTGGTATCCTAGAAGGGATTTTGTTTTTGTACTTAGGTAGTGGGAGAATTGTTAACTAAGCACCGGGTTGTGGTGTTGGTTGTTTGTGCCTTGGAAAAGGCTAGTTAGTGGATCCACGGAGTTTGATTGCAACGTGGGACTGAAGTAGGATTGCCTTGGGATAGGAATCTGGACCAGGGTACGCCTCGTGTGTTTGCATTTTTCTTTGGCGTATTTCTATTTGTTATTGTTGTTGTTGAGCTCTCGCTTTACATTTCTGCTGCGTTGTGCGCTTAATTTTAGTAATGTTTAATTAAGCACTTTTGCTTGCCATTACACTATTTATCCCCCCTTCTAGTGTATTATGTAGCCACCAGTCCCAAGTAGCATGATAGTACCAAATATGGCATGGTCGTGTTACTTATTTAGCTCTGCTGCCTTGTCTTTCAAAAATGTAGAAAATAGCCCCGAACTTAAAAAAATCCACAAAAATATCCGTTGGAACTAGGAGATTGCCATCTTTGGCTGAAAAATAAGAGAGAAGACAAAAATTAGGTCATAAACAACATATTTTGTACATAAAGAGATGCTAAGCTCTTGTATTGAATGATATTGAAGAAATGCATGGATTAGAGTCAAATTAAGCAAATAATTTGCACAAAATACCCATGAATGAGGGGATAAAACATACAAAATTTTCCTCTTATCAAACACACCCCAACTTACTTTTCTCTTGTCCTTAGCAAAGCAAGCGATAAATTCGGATCATCCATATAAAGCACGTCAAACTGTTTCCATTGATAATGGCACGACACAAAGCATCAGTTTTCAACATAGACTAACACATAATATGCACAACCATGAAAAAGCACAAGTTCCAAGACATTTTGTAATGCCCCGTTCCCCAGGATACCCGGAAATTACGAATCCGTCCAAGATATTTCCAGATCAACGAGTGTTACGTTGAAAGAGAGGAAAGGAGAGAGTACAAAAGAATCTGCAAGTCACTGCGCACGTGCTGGGAAGTACACATAAAGCTCAACCACAGAAATTTACACAGAGAATTAAATAGAAATACAAGTCCAAACATTTCATTTTATTTAATTTATACACCAATACATCATTTACATATCTTATCTCTGTACAAGGATAAAACCAAAAATACTCCCAAAACACACAAAAGATTAAAGTACTCACACACTGTACAAAAGTACAACTTATACCATAACTGTCCCTGGAAGTAGAACTGTGCAAGACTGCCCTATGTGGGCTCCATCTCTGAGTAGGCTTCTGGGTCAAGCTATGATCTACAGTTCTACTTCTAAACCTGGGAAAAGCAAATGGGGCACGTCAACGCGTGATCCAATATGATACCTAACTAAACCAGGTAGGACACAGTTTTAGAACCGGACTACCTATCTAAGAATGTGGGTCTTAAAAGTAAAAGGTCAACAGAGCATACATAAGTGTTCGTATCATAACATGCAAGTATTGGAAAGAAGCTGAGAACATGTCAACATGTTGGCAGCATTTAAGAACACATTATAAAAAGTAAGAGCTAAAAGTAAAAACAGTAAAATATGAGACAATATCATTAATGAAATGAAGATAGTGGCATTAAGTTAATAGTGAACTTACTTGGGATCCAATTTAAATAATAGGACACTTAAGGAGTTGGACTCCACCCACGTTGGGTGAAAAGTGGTACCTTAACTAGCGACACGAGCACTAGAGTGGCCTTTCATAACTCCCCCTTTAAGAAGTGAGAAATTTCAGTTTTTTGTGGAAAGTGAGAAATTTCATAACTCCCCCTTTCATAACTCCCCTTACCGGCTACTGAGAGTGTGGGTGAGAATCATTATATATGTCCACTCCTTAAAAGCCCACTTTTTGCATGTCCCCCCAACCAATATCTGGAGCTTCACCATTTTTGAAAGGATTGAAGACTCCAGATCCATTCTCTCTTCTCACTTTTTCTTTCTTTACTTCACACTTCTTTCATTTTTGTACATCATTCTCATATTCATCATATAGAAACTTGCATATAAGAACTTTCATATGAGAACTTTCATTTTCAACGTCATATAGAACTTGCATATAAGAACTTGCATATAAGAGTATATATTGAAATCACGATGCAGGGGGGAGACGACCTGGCGACAGGCGCTGGAACATCAACGGTCGGCGGCGTGGGCTCATGTGATGTCTTTGCCAAAGGGAAAGGCTCCGATGACCCTCCTATACTAGACGTAGATTCGGAGGGACGGACCAAGGTGGATCACGGCAGGAGGAAAGCTTCAACCCGATCCCAATCTGATCAAGTCGGAGGGAATAGAAAAGGAGGTTGGAGGAATTTGAATGCAAATCGGTGGGTTGATTCATCTCTAGCTGTACAAGGCCTTGGCACTAGAGTTCCTCGTTCAACAGCAACAAACCCAGCCAACCCCCGCAAGGTGTTTGACAAAATTCCTGTAAGGACACAAACTGAAATCGGAATTAATTCAGACGCGGGGAAGAGATCTTGGGTCGTCATTTGCTCCACTAGACGTAAGTATGATGATCCTCTAGTGATGTCCCATATCCCCCCAGTTGTTGGAGATGATGGTACTCTCAAAGCTAAAGTTGCAACCACTCTTGTTGAATGTGGAGCCTTACGTTGGAGCAACACCCTTGTCGGGTATGTTTTTGGTGATGTCCACTATTATGTGCAAATCAAATCATGGACAGAACATCTATGGAAACTGAAGGGTGTTCTTCGAATTTTTAGTCGAGAAAACGGGTTTTTTTACTTTCGTTTTGGGAATGGAGTAGATTGTGAGAACATACTTCATGGCGGGCCATGGTTATTTGACGGTCGACTGGTTGTTCTCCAACGATGGAACCCGACAGTGAAGCATGAGAGAGACTTCCTCACTGCGGTACCAGTTTGGATTCAACTACATCATATGCCTATCTCCATGTGGACGCTTGACATACTTAACATTATTGCTAGCGTTGTTGGCATTCCTATATGCCTGGATAGAGCCACGAACCCCCTTTTCTACCAACCCAGTCCCAACGAGCTCTGGTTCAATCAGCTCCTGGCCATCCCCTTCATTGCTGTCAGATTCGGATCATGTGGAGAAGTCGTCTCAACTCACATTTATCAATCCAGCCTGGGTGGAAGAGCAGGCAGCCCTAAAGGCAATAACGGCTACATGCAAGGGGAAAGTGTTGCAGAAGAAGCATGACTCGCCTTCAGAAATTCTTCGCAGTTCACTGCTAGCTGGGGGCCTTGGAGTCCCATCTACTTCAATCTAAATGTCAGTGTTCACTTGGAATACTAGGGGTAAACTCCTCAACAAGGAGGGGTGACCTTAAGCAAATGATCCTTAAGCTACGTCTATCTATCGTTTGTTTACAATAGACTAAAATTGAGTTGTAACACGCTTCAAGTATCTCTAAATGTTTCCGTAGTTCTTGGGATAGCGTCGATAATGGCTCCAACATACGGGCGGATGCATTGTCGTCCTCTTCGACATTGCCATATGGAGTTGCTCCATTCACGCCATCTCCCCCAGCACATCTTCGCCATCATCACCAACTCTACGGGTTTTGCATTTGTGCTTACTGTTGTATATGCATTTAATCAAGTCTCCCTTCGGCAACAGCTATGGGAGAGTCTCGGCCAGGACTCAACTAATCTGAACAATATGCCTTGGCCTATAGGAGGGGATTTTAACTACGTCTGATTCTCAAATGAGAAGATTGGGGGTCTCCCCCTTGACTCTACTGCAACTGATGCTTTCAACTCTTGTATTGGGTGTTGCTGCTTATTGGAACTCAAGAGTGTGGGCTAAATGGAAAAGCTGGAGCAACAAGCGCATAGGCACGTGGTGCATTGCCGCCACTCTGGATAGGACACTTTGCAATGCCTCTTGGTTGTGCCTTCTACCTCAATCCTATACGGAATATTTAAATGCTAGGACCAGTGATCACTGTCCCATGTAAGTCTATCTTCAACCCAAGGTAAGCTCTTATCCTAAACCCTTTAAGTTTTATAATGATTGGGCTTTGATTTCGAGGTTTTGTGAGCTTTTGCAATCTGTCTGGTGTATGCATACTCCCTATTCATCCCTTATGTATAGACTTGTTATTAAACTCAAAGCTTTTAAGCGAGAGCTTAAAGCTTGGGCCGCTGGAATTCGTAAGCATAGTGATGCTTGTCGCATCGAGATTGAGCAGATTCAGGCTAACCCAAACCTGAGCCACAATAATCAGCTGCAGAAACTAGAGTAGGAAGCATCTTTCAGGTCGGCACATGCTCTTGATGTGGAGGAATCAGATATGAGACAGAAAATTCACCAATATTGGCTCAAATTGGGGGGACAGGAATACTAAGTTTTTCTACACATCCATGAAAGCAAGGCACTGTTACAATAACCTTAGTCATCTCATCTCTGCAGATAGTGAGCCGAACTCCAACACAGATCGCAATAGGGTGGAAGCGCCTCTATTCTATAAGAATCTATACAACCAGGATGATTATTGGAACATTTTCCCCAAGCTTACTCCTAAGCAGAAGCTTACTTCTTTAGGTGCAGCTTGGATGTATAGAGGTATTTCAGCTGATGAAATAAAAGAAGATGTCTTTCAGATTGGAAAAGACTAAGCTCCTGGTCCTGACGGGTACAATAATTATTTTTATCAGTATAATTTGGCTACCATTGGGGATAATGTCACCGCTGCGATCTCCTCCTTCTTCAAATCAGGTTCCATGTTGCGCCAGATCAATCACACATTTCTAACCTTAATTACGAAGAATTCCAATGCTTCAAATCCGGGGGATTACAGGCCCATCGCATGTTGCAATGTTATTTACAAAGTTATTAGTAAGATCCTATGTAATAGGTTAAAACATGTCATTAGCAAGTTGATTCCTCCAATCAAGCTACTTTCCTTAAGGGTAGATTACTCGTTGATTGCACTCTTATAGCCCATGAGCAGATTCGTGACTTTAGTAATCCTATGGGAGCCAGGACTTGTATCAAACTGGACATGCGTAAGGCTTTTGAGAGCGTCATCATGGAGTTTATCCTTTTCATGCTCCATCAAATGGGGTTTGGGGCCAGATTCATTAATTGGATTTATGCTTGTATAACTACCCCTTCTTTTTCAGTGCTGATTGATGGTTCTACTGCATGCTTTTTATTCCTCCAATAGAGGTCTGAGGCAAGGTGACCCTGTATCACCTTACTTGTTTGTTAGAGTCATGGAGGCTTTCTCACTTTTGATGGCTAGACCTGAGGCTTCTCTAACTATCCATCCCCTACGGAGGTCAGGAGCTATTTTCCACCTACTTTTTGCTGACGATCTCCTGGTATTCTGCCATGGTAATCCCCATTCTCTGAAAGGTCTTAAGGAGATTCTTGTAGCTTTCAATCACTATACAGGCCTGTAGGTAAACTGGGAAAAAAGTTCAGCTATTTTCAGCAAGGGCTCCCGTAGTCCTACTACCCTTGCTGGCATTCTGGGGATTAAACTTGTCTCTTCTCTCACTATTTATCTTGTCCTGCCATTATCTTCAAACTATCCCAAAGCTTCTATGTTCTCCAGGTTGATTGACAAATGTAAGAAAGTACTGTTGGGATGGTCTTCTTCACTTCTCTCCATATCAGGGATGATAGAGTTGGTCCGTACAGTTATCTAAGGCATGGTGGCATTCTGTATGCAAGCCTATCGCATCCCCAATCTGTTATTCAGACTATCAGTAATCTCCATACATGGGCATGGAAGGATTTTTGCACCCCCAAGGAGGGGGGGCTATGGCTTCTCTCTGATTTAAATGTGGCTTCAGGTGTTCGATTGACCTGTAAATGTGGCTTCAGGTGTTCGATTGACCTAGAAGTTTCTATCTTCTGTTCGATTGACCTGGAAGTTTCTATCTTCTGATAGCTCCTGGGCTAAGTACATGAGGAATACATATAAGGCTTCTGATGGTTTCTATCTCTCCAAGGCCAAGCCTACTCATTCTGGTACATCAAAATTTCAACTCCGCTATCTGGGTACTTCTCAGAAGCTCATCAAGCGCACTGTGGGTGATATCACCTCTACTTCCTTCTGGTACGATAACTGGTTACCTTGCGGCCCCTTAGCCCAGCTACAGGTGGTTCCCCTGGATCTGAAAATAAAGTGGTCAGGTATTATTGGACAGCTACGGGGTGGATATATGACCCAGCTCTAACTCCCCTTCGTCCCATCCTCCAGACAATTCACCTAGGGCAGGGGGTGATACCTGGGAGTGGATCCCATGCACTGCTTATTCTTTTCGGGAGGCATGGGAGGGAACCCGAACCAGGGGCGATCCGTTTCCCTACTATAGTGTTATTTGGTTCAGTCGTCATGTGCCCAAAATGGCTATCACTCTCCTTAGGACATTCCACGGTAAACTATTCATTAGATATACTCTTCATAAATGCGGGGTTGCCCCAAATCAGACGTGTGTACTGTGCGATGAGGATTCGATGGAGAGTATAGGTCACTTATTTTTTGAATGTCCCTACTCCTATTTATCGTCTACAGGGGCTTACTTAAATTGGGGATTGTTTTTACTGTCCCGTCGTCCCTTGGGGGGGTGGGGGATCTCATTCTCGCACTCTATAGTAAGAAGGACAACGTGGGTATCTTGGCTAAAACGGTGCTAGCTTCCATGGTTTGGCACATCTAGAAACAACGAAACATGAGGATATTTGAGGGTAAGAGGAAGGAGAAAACTACTCTTTTTGAGGATATTGCAGCAGATGTTGTTATCGCTCATCGTGATATTGAGCGGGATCACCCATCAACAATTGCCCCCTATTCCAATTGGGGCTTCCTAGACACGTGGCATATTTTGTACATATTTCCTTCTTTATCTCATTAGTTGGGACTTGTAGGACAGTAGGCTGTAGTGGGTGACGACGCTTGTGTCCTCTCCCCCTCCTTCTATCCTACTGGCTCCTTCAAGTGGTGAAGTTTTGTATTCATCTCTTAGATTTAATATAGATTCACACTTACTCGTCAAAAAAAACTTGCATATAAGAACTTGCATATAATTTCTCATTCATTTTCCTTAACATCAACATGAATTTGGTGAGATAGAACTAGCATTTTATCACATGGTGGTTATCACTACTTATCATAAAATTTTGATAACTCTTTATGGCCAATAAAGCAAGTGAAATAACTAATAATATTGCATATGTTTCTACTAATCATGCTCACAAACTCAATTTAGTTCTTCTATTAAGGGTGCTAATATAAAGTTGGTGTAAAGGTTGTGATGCAACATGATTCTGTTTCAGATTTCCTGCAAAATGACCTCGTGTTCATCTGTGAATAACTCTTATTATAGACTGCATTAAATTGTGGAAAAAAATATATTTGTAAATTTTACCAGATTCTACCCCATTTATATATATAATATTATGTATGTTTCGGCCAACACCTAGGGTTAATAGGGATTGGACTATGATATAGCAGATTCTGTCAATTTGGACACCATTCGCCATTTCCCCTTTAATTACTACTGTAGAGATGCAAATCATGAGTTCTTGGATATTATGGACATCTAAACTTTCTAATCTACTATTTCTATGTTGTGCTTTTACCCCAGATCTGTTTGGAACTATTAGGAATTCAGTGTTCTAGTTGAAGCTGTTTTCAGATTTTAATCAGAATTTCTATCTCTTACCATATTGACCACTATAATTCACACACTCATGTGGATTTTCTAATAAATGGTATGGAAATGCAAAATTGATAGATCTACAACTTTTTAGTTGTAATTTTCCTGAAATTCTCACTAGAACTTGCTAATAATAGTCCCACACGGTCGTGTGGCAAGATCCACACGGCCGTGTGGACGGGGGATGGTTCAAGGGTAATAGGAGGTGCACACGGCCATGTGGTCTTAGCCACACGGTCGTGTGGTACTATGGTGGAAAAGATAACATTGCGACCATATGGTCATGTCATCTATTGACACGGCCATGTGGCAAGGGGGTCGTTCAAGGGGGGTCGTCGCGTCTAAGTCGACGCTTATGAGGGAATGGAAATCGACACAACCGTGTCATTATACGACACGGCCGTGTGGTAGCCAAACAACCACCACACGACCTTCATTTGGTCGTGTGGTCTTGACGCGACTTCCATATGGTTGTGTGGAGGGTCCACACGGCCTTGTGGTTTCATTAGTTGTCGAATTCGACAGCGACGAAACTCAAACCCTACGCAATTCTAAAACTACTCCTATATAATCCAGTTAGGATCCTACCTGAGATTTCCTTCACTATTTCTGGTGCCCTTCTTCTCCTTGAAGACCATATGAATGCTAGTCCTCGATCTTCCTTCTTCTCCAAATGGATTAAGAGTTGGGGTTTGCAACTTGTGGAGGTGATTGTGACCTAGAGGGTGGCTGTGGTTGTGTTGGGTGTTCGGTCAGGAAGATGGAGGAAGGAGATGGTGTTTGGGTTTGGGTTTCTTCATGAGAAAGGATAGGTGAAAGTGGAACATAGGATTTTGAAGGAAAATTGGCAGCAAGAGGGGTTGTGCGTGAGAGTGAGAGAGGGCTGAGGAGGATCCTTCTATTTTCCTTCTTTTTTCTTATGAATTCTCCAAAATTTTCCTTTTAAAATCTTCCCTTAATCCACCTCACCCTCCCCAAAACCCTCTCTTCATGCCACCTAATGAAGGGTTAGGTGACATTCAACACAATTAAGCCACATGATAAGGAGGAGGTGGCTTGCTAAACTAACTTTTGGGATTTATATTCCTAATAATTAAAATATACACCCATTAATACAAAATACATACTAATTGAAAGTATTCCTTGCCATATATTCCATTTATTTAATTCTAATGACATATAAAAATTAGTTAAAATAGTTTTTAACTTCACAAAATTAAGGAAAAATACATAAATGCTACCAAAATTCATACACACACATATACGCCAAAAATACGTATATAATACCCATATACCTGAATACGGGGTAATACACATTTTCTCTATCCGGCTTTCAATTAGTAAAATATAAATTGCCTTTTTGCTTGAATATGGAATAAATCACAATGTCATGGCTTGGTTATATGAATCGTTCAAGAAAATGGCACTCACAACCTGTCCATTGGTCCTTATCTTGTGGTTATTAACTAGCATCATTCATGTTATTTATACTCCTTTTTTCACTCTTTTTTTAATTGAAGCCTTAAAATGGTTTATGTAGCGAGCGTTTGGTCAATGGCTCCCAAATCAGATGATTTTAGGGCATTATGCTTAAAGAAATCCCTCGGATCTACTAACTCAAACCACCTAAGTTCCATTTACTCTTTTGTGCACTCCTCCATACTTTATCTTTCGGCACCAATCCCCAATGCTTCTTGAGACACGAGGACTTGGCTACTCAACAAGAGTTGGAATAATTATGAACTTATCACCCCTTTTTTCATTTTTTTAAACATGAATTAGCACGCCAAGTAACCACTCCTCAGTACTAAATTGAATTTGTTGTTATCTAATTTCCTTTTAAATTACCAACCACTCTATTCAGTTATAAATACCATGATACATGCATCACATGGATTTTAAGACAAAAAACTAATTTAAGCCGTTTCAAGAACATACATCATTTACACTATGAACATGTTTTGTAAAAGGCGTATTACAATATCATTCCATATGAAAAACATACTTCAAGTTAGACCATCAATTTCAAGAATTTGAACAAAGGGTAATAATTCGAAAGAGACTATATCTCTATGCACAAAGTAACTAAGCAATCACGCAAGTGGGTTTGGTTGGAGGAATAGATATGACTGGATAATGATAAAATGTATGTATGTCTCCATTCTTAATTTTTTTGTCAAAATCCTAAAATTCCTAAAGATTCTAACACTTTCCCCCCAACTTGAAGACAAACATTGTCCTCAATGTTGAAAGAGTATTAGATTTATTGAAAAGAAACTTAATCTAGAAAGCATAAAAATTTATACTACTGGAAAGAACACACACCGTGATCAAATGGAAGATCCTGGATATCTTTTGGTGGATGCAGCTGCTTAAATTGTTCCTTGCGCTCCTCAACAAGCGTCTTTCCTCCACTTGCAGCATTGGATCCCAGCAACACATCTCCCAACTCTCCTTAGAATGTTCTCACGTGTCCTGCAGGAGATGAGTCATATTAATCCAAGTGGGGCGTACTTGCCCTTCAACAAAAGTATTCCTGACTGGGTCGTCATAATAAATAAAAGAATTTAAATCTACTTGTTCACAATCGGAACTTAAAATATATGGAATTGAAAATTGAGATTCAAAAATGAAGGGCATGTTTTGATGCGAACTTCCCTAAAAAATGTCGCTAGGCTCTGGTTGGTGCATTGCCTCAAAAGGAGGGGGAGTGGATGCGGAGAGAAATCTGGAGGAGAAGGAAGCTCAGGCTTAATATAGACCATCTCGCAGTCACCTTCACTCACCTCATCCTTACCATTAGAGTATATGAACTCTGCAATCCTTCACATGCTCTGTGGTCCTCCTTGAAGATATGCATGATTGATGGCTTGGTGCGCATCCTGAGGTGAAGGAGACGATATTTGTTGAACCAAATCTATATGGAGGTATGGCTCGGGCTCCATCATGGGCTGTATGCTTTCTCTATTACACACATCCTCCTCATCGTCATCGAAGTAAAAACTCTCAGTAGTCCTCATAATACACTTAAACACCTCAAGCTGGGGAGATGATCAGAAGGGAAACATGGCTCAGGCTCCACAAGGACCTACAGGAATTGCAAGAATTATTGAGTCTGATCCTAAAGGAGCTGCCTAAGCTACTGGATTGTGTCTTGTAGCTTAGTAGTGGTGCCTAGTGACGTACCCTAAATTTAGCAGTACATGCAGTACGATCGGGGATACCAGATTTAAATATTTATAACCGCAAGTGCACGGTGTTGTAGTGTAGCTTGGGGGTCGAACTCAGGGAGGCGTGTGTCGTGCTTGTTATCAAGAAGGAACCGGATGACCCGATGGATGAGCTAGCCCGATCAATCGGTAGGTTGTCACAAAATATAAATACGAAGGATGTAAGATATAAAAGGGAACCCAGGACTTTGGTTTCCACCTGTCACACCCCGCTTCCCAAAATGGACGGAGGCGAAGCGTGACTAAGGCCCGTTTAGGCCAGAGCTGAGAAGCTCGGACCCAATAAGCGTCTGTAGGGGTACCATTTCTAAAGTTTTAGGTTCTTGCATTAAATAAGTTCGAAACAATAGGAAGTACAGGAAGGAAGTTGCATTCATTAAAATTAGAGACATAACATCCAACAAGTACAAAGTCTAAAAGAAGCCTAAGCATGGCAACAAACTATCTAGAAGCAAACAAAAAGTAGTAACCTCTGAAAGTGGCGACTAAAAAGACCTCAAGGTCTGGTCCTCGTCAGGCACGTGCTCTGTGTCGACGTCCTCGGCTCCTCGTACTCCAGTGAGTCTGCCTCGTCCACGAACTCTGGCTGAACACCTGACGTACAGCACCCAAGAGAAAGGAACTGTACGTCAGGTAAAGTCTACAAGAAGGGTTAGACTTTACTGCAAGTGCACCGAACTTTAAACAACGGTTTACTGGTTAATTAGCATGCTGAAGCCTTATTACACAACAGTTTACTGGTTGATTAGCATGCTGTGGTTATAAATGAGTAACACAACAGAAAGTAACGTAGCAGGAAAGTAAAACGAGACAGGTAGTAGTCGTAGCGTGTGCTACCAACTACGGGACTAACCTACAGGTGTCAAGACAAGACGGGACGTGACGGGACAAGACAAGACAGGACAAGTGAGACACGAAAGGGTTCACGCCTTACGGTTCGAGGGGGATAGACCCTCTTGCTGTGCGCACGCTCAACCCAACCCCAAACCCAGGAACTCAGGACAAGATTTACAGGGATCAATTCCGCTAGGGAAACATCCGAAACGCCCGAAGGCTTTTTGTGTAACAGGGATCACTTCTGCTAGTAAATCATCCGAAACGCCTGAAGGCTTTTTGTGTAACAGGGATCACTTTCACGGAGGAAAGCATCCGAAACGCCCGAAGGCTTTTTGGGTAACAGGGATCACTTCCGCGGAGGAAAGCATCCGAAACGCCCGTAGGGTTTTTGGGTAACAGGGATCACTTCCGCGGAGGAAAGCATCCGAAACGCCCGAAGGCTTTTTGGGTAACAGGGATCACTTCCGCGGAGGAAAGCATCCGAAACGCCCGAAGGCTTTTTGTGTAACAGGACATGACATGACAAGTGTAGGGAATTGTTATTCTAGGGTGTCCACACGCACGCACACGCAAGATAGTCCTATGATGTCAGCAGTTTATTTTGTTGTCAGGCTCAGACTTCGTCGTCAAGTCTGAGCCGTCACAGGTCGTCCCGGACGCTATCATTTCACGTTCGGTCCTCAGCACACACAGTCTAACAGTTCTACAATCTAGAACTAAGGCACGGTCAAGAACGCAAGTGGGTACACTTGCCTGCGGTGGCGAGTGTGTCGTCCGTCCGGGGCGTCGCGTCCAGGCGTCGCGTTCGCGGTAGTCCGTCTGAAAAGTGTCACGGCGACAGTGTCAGGTCGCGATTTTCAATAACCCCTATTTAGGTTAATTTCTAGGTTGTCTGGACTACCCTAATCGTTAAGTCACAATTTGATGTTTTATCAGCCTAGATCGACCACTATCCTATATGCACAGAAAGCTTGTCCGATGGTCGATTTCTACGGTGAGCAGCGCTTTATTGGTGCAGAAAAGTAAATTTAATTATTGTTGTCCAGTTTTAGTTAAGGTTTAGTTTGCTACAGTGTGGGTTTCACTACGAGTTTAGAGGGACCCACCTGGTGAGAGGAACGCGCATTTAATCTGGCGTCGGGTCTGGAAACGGTGGCGGTGCTCGTGTCCCCGACTACGGGTAGCGCAGTGGAGGTCGTCTCAGGATCGTCTCAGGATCGTAGCGGCTGCGGGTAGCGCAGCTAAGATGTCACTGCTACAGGACGTCTTCGTGTGGCGTCTCGACTACGGGTAGCGTAGCCGGGAACGTTCTGGCAGCGAACCGAAGGTGAGAGCAGCGAGCAGGGACACCGGGAAACGAGTTGAGCTACCATCTTAAGTCGCCTTATCTCTACATATTATTTGAACCTGAGGGTGATAATCTTACTTCGGATCAATCTGAAGTGATAATGTCAACTTATTTGAATGCATTTGGAGACTATATGAGTATCTGAAGTTTGTACCAATACACATCAATTTCAGCTGATGCCCACTATAATAACTATAACTTCTCTCTCTCTCTCTCTCCCCCCTCCCAATTTGAACGTCCTTCAGTGGCTGCCGGGGTTACGGCGACCGGGGGCAGACGCGGGGAGCGCGGCGGCGCTGGGAGAGCGAGAGCGGCGCGGGTGAGCGCGGAGCTGCGGACCGTGGCGGCGCCTCGATCAAAGCCGGTGAGATCGGGAGTCACCGAGAGGCGGATGGCAGCCGCGGCGGGGCTTGGCCGTGGACGCGAGAGGGCGTAGTCAGAGGCGAGGTGCTTTCCGGTGGCTCGGGGTGCTGGGTTTGATTGCCGGAGGTCGGAGCGAGGCTGTCGTGTGACTTGGCTGCGGAGGAAGGGGCCTCGTGGGGGAGGCATGACGGCGGAATCTGGAGAGCGCGGCGACCAGAGGAAAGCGAGGGGAGATGGCCGTGGAAGCTGCTACGGCGGCTGTCACGGCGGCTCCGAGGAGATCGGAGGGGACCGCCGGCGGGCGTTGGGCTCGCAGGCGGAGCCGTGGTCGTGGCGGTGGTCTGCACAAGCGGCGATCGGGACCGTGGATCGCGGCGGAGGCAATCGCGGGGTGAACGGCGGTGTTTGGGGCTCGGGGACGCTGGAGCGGCGTCGTGCGGAGGCGGCGCCTCGCGCTGAACGGTGATCGGTGGTCACGGCGACCGAGAGCGAGCGAGAGGGAGATGAGACAGCAGCTCAGCGACTCCGGGGAGGCGCGGTCGCGGTGGAGGCTCGGCGTCGGGGACGTCGATGATCGCGATGGTCGGCGTGCCGGCGTCGGATCGCGACGGGGCGTGGCGGCTGCCTCGCCGTGAGGGATCGGAGAGAGGGGGATGGGATGATCGGGGTTTGCGCGACGGCGCTCTTGCGCGGCGGCGGAAGAGGATGTGGGACGCGAGAGGGAGGAGGAGCAGGAGAGAGGGTGAGATCAGGCTGCTGCTTGAGTTGCGGCGGCTGAACAATTCAGCCTCAGGGTTATTTTATGAAGATGAAACGTTAGGGTTAGGGTTAATTGTTATATTAAATTGAATTTGCTAATTGGATATAACCCTAGTGTTACTTATGTTGGGGGTATAGAGATGAAGGGTGTGTAGGTTGGGGTAAAACTAGCAGAGAATAGAGAAACAGTTTAGGAAAGATTTAAAACGATTTAAATAAGATATTTAGCCAAATCTGGCTAACAATTCGAATTTGAATCTGATTGGGGAAAAATCGACGGTCGGGGTTATTCCGGGCGATATCTCTCAATCCGGGCGTCAGAAAAATAATCTGAAAATACCGGGGCGATCGTGGAGACGAGACGCACAGATCTACGGATCCTGATCGTGCGTAACGCCTACCAAAAATTTACGTAAAATTGGAAACGGCGTTTCGAGTCAGATGACTAAAACGCCCCTATCATTCAAAGTCGTTTCGCGCGGAAACGAGCCGTGAAAGACGTTCCCAAAAATTACCATAAAATTCTACACTTCCGTACGGTCACAACGGCATATCACATCGTATATACCGAAAACAAGAAAGAGTCAAAAAAATACGCGCACGAAAGGTACGTGCACGTAGAAAATGTGAACGGGCGGAAAGCGGCTGTTACATTCTACCCACCTTAGAAATGATTCCGCCCTCCGAATCACTTACACTAATAATAATACTATCTACCTAATCTCATACCCGCAACTCTCATATCTACACATAAAGATTGCTAATCCTATTACTCCGAACTACGTTCCTCAATAATCCATCACGATGCGTCTCTTCACTGGATAATGCTACAACTAGAATCACGCCCTAGCATCTGACTATAGATCCATATTACCGTCCACAATTCAACAATCATTATGTCCCCAATATATCATCCGTCACCTTAGCTCATAATTCTTTTCCCCAAAATCAATGAACCAAAAACTACATCTATCCTTACTCTTAACATCTAACCTCCTAATAATACTAAAATCCATCTTCATAACATCTCATTCATCTCGACATGTCGTATTACTTTCAATGTCTTCTCTCGTCAACTTAATCATCGAACTTGATGCTTTAAATATTCTACTCATTCTCATGATCACTCCAAATCATACTATCCCGGCCTAGCTACTCTTATCTATCACTCGTCCATGTTTCAGATCGATTAAGTACTCATCTCCTATACATAATTTCATCCAATTAGAGTTCTCCATTGGGTCCTTCACACCTCGGTATAATAAATAAATCTTGGACAGCCCATTCTTTTCATCCGAAAGAAATCTATTCCACTATCCTATTGTTCCAAAATCGGCTAATCAGTGCTATAACAAATCTCATCTCTCCCTGAGCCTACCCGCAAACAAAATCCTACCACAATAATAGCTAGTCCCGAAACTATAACAACCATAACATAATATTTCTAAAAGGAGAGATAGAGAAGAAAAGGAAAACTTAAAACCAGTGACACATTTAAAACATTTGGAAAAAGTGTGGAGTCGTGGTAATGGACGAGGAAGATAATTGATTTGTGATCTTGTGAGCTAATTTCAAAAACTTTAAAGGGGGTTGGTTTAAAAGAAAACGAAGTTTTGATACAATCACATTCAGTCAAAGTTAAGCTATTCTATAATCGCGAAAACTACGTCTAAGGAAATTGTCTGCTATGACCCTATTCATATACGTATGAATACCGTCATTCAGACAACTTCAATCATATCATGGTTAACACTGAGTACACATTCAGGACACAAAAGGCAATCATCGGGATCCTAAATAACACACACTCATACAGGTCTACTCACTCTACCTATACTCATGCACCACAACGACATCACCTACCAAAAGGGCCTTCTCCTAAACCGGAGATAACATAGACAACTACAAGGACTAATGTCTACACAACCTAAGGAAAAAACAGAAGCCAGGAGTGTAACGAAATGAATCGAAAGGAAATAGTTCAAATAAGGCGGGATAAGGAGATAGTTGGTTGGATGGAACAAAAATATTTATCAAAATAATTAAATAGATGGAAGAAGAATTACGTGTAAAATATGGTATCATATACTTTTATACTTATTAAAAAAAATACGTAGAAAAGTGGGCAGACGTAGTAAATTACAATTCTGGGAAAGAGTGAGACGAAGGAAAGAAAGGTAGGGTGAGAAGTGATTATTTTGCAAATGAAAATAAGTTTACACAAAGATTTTGAAATTTGGTCACGAAGAACATAGAACTGATATAACAATAATAATTAAATAATAATTGGAGTTCCCTCTGGTTTAGAAAATATTTTAAAAGCACGTGCGGTAAGCGATTAGAAACAGATCTTGTAGTTTAGAAAACTAATATATATATATTGGATTATAGAATTGATAACAAGGTTTAAAACTGAAACACGAAATATGCCGATTTGAAAATAGGTACAAGATAGTAAAATAATTTTACGACCAGGGATGTTTCAAGATCAGTGAAAGAATTTAACTCAAAAGAAAACAAGGAATTTTGAAATATATAACATAGGGGTTTTCAAAGAAGTTACGCTGAGCGAAAAACTTAATAGGAATTTCAAAAAATACTTTTAGAGGCAGCAGACTTGGCAAGGGAAAAGACTCGAAGGATCAACGACACTCGTCAGGAACGATTACTTGAATTGGAAGAAAGGAAAAGATCGCATGATGGATGCTCTTAGGATACGATTCACGAAGCTACGATGGAACTCTACGGTCGATATCACGAAAAGGGTAATGATCAGGGAGACGCTAGAAGTCAGGGATTCTAATTATCGGGTCGTCTGAAGATCAGGAGAGCTCGGTGCTAAGATTTCCTAACGAGCTAAACTACAATCAGGATCTAGGGGGAAAGTTCCTAAGAGAATCAAGGTTATGTTCTGCTGGGCTCGAAGTCAATGGAGCTGGGCGAGCGACTAAACTAAAAGGAGGACTCTAAAAATCTAATTTGGTCAGAGTCAAGTGGCTACTAAGGTATCCTAGGACGAGGATGTCTAATTCCTAACTAAGGCGTCAGACTGTCAAATTGGGACGTCTACCTAAGTCTTCCTACTATCTAAGACTGGGAAACTAATTCAGACTTGTACGTGGATATTAGATGAATGCGGTACTTTTTATTGTTCCGAACTTTTGCATGACATGCATGGGCCACCACTAAAACCTGTCATGCCCCGCTTCCCAAAATGGACTGAGACGAAGCGTGACTAAGGCCCGCTTAGGCCAGAGCTGAGAAGCTCGGACCCAATAAGCGTCTGTAGGGGTACCATTTCTAAAGTTTCAGGTTCTTGCATTAAATAAGTTCGAAACAATAGGAAGTACAGGAAGGAAGTTGCATTCATTAAAATTAGAGACATAACATCCAACAAGTACAAAGTCTAAAAGAAGCCTAAGCATGGCAACAAACTATCTAGAAGCAAACTAAAAGTAGTAACCTCTGAAAGTGGCGACTAAAAAGACCTCAAGGTCTGGTCCTCGTCAGGCACGTGCTCTGTGTCGACGTCCTCGGCTCCTCGTACTCCAGTGAGTCTGCCTCGTCCACGAACTCTGGCTGAACACCTGACGTACAGCACCCAAGAGAAAGGAACTGTACGTCAGGTAAAGTCTACAAGAAGGGTTAGACTTTACTGTAAGTGCACCGAACTTTAAACAACGGTTTACTGGTTAATTAGCATGCGGAAGTCTTATTACACAACAGTTTACTGGTTGATTAGCATGCTGTGGTTATAACTGAGTAACACAACAGGAAGTAACGTAGCAGGAAAGTAAAACGAGACAGGTAGTAGTCGTAGCGTGTGCTACCAACTACGGGACTAACCTACAGGTGTCAAGACAAGACGGGACGTGACGGGACAAGACAAGACAGGACAAGTGAGACACAAAAGGGTTCACGCCTTACTGTTCGAGGGGGATCAGACCCTCTTGCCGTGCGCACGCTCAACCCAACCCCAAACCCCAGGAACTCAGGACAAGATTTACAGGGATCATTTCCGCTAGGGAAACATCCGAAACGCCCGAAGGCTTTTTGTGTAACAGGGATCACTTCTGCGAGGAAAGCATCCGAAACGCCCGAAGGCTTTTTGTGTAACAGGGATCACTTTCGCGGAGGAAAGCATCCGAAACGCCCGAAGGCTTTTTGGGTAACAGGGATCACTTCCGCGGAGGAAAGCATCCGAAACGCCCGTAGGCTTTTTGGGTAACAGGGATCACTTCCGCGGAGGAAAGAATCCGAAACGCCCGAAGGCTTTTTGGGTAACAGGGATCACTTCCGCGGAGGAAAGCATCCGAAACGCCCGAAGGCTTTTTGTGTAACAGGACATGACATGAAAAGTGTAGGGAATTGTTATTCTAGGGTGTCCACACGCACGCACACGCAAGACAGTCCTCTGATGTCAGCAGTTTATTTTGTTGTCAGGCTCAGACTTCGTCGTCAAGTCTGAGCCGTCACAGGTCGTCCCGGACGCTATCATTTCACGTCCGGTCCTCAGCACACACAGTCTAACAGTTCTACAATCTAGAACTAAGGCACGGTCAAGAACGCAAGTGGGTACACTTGCCTGCGGTGGTGAGTGTGTCGTCCGTCCGGGGCGTCTCGTCCAGGCGTCGCGTCCACGGTAGTCCGTCTGAAAAGTGTCACGGCGACGGTGTCAGGTCGCGATTTTCAATAACCCCTATTTAGGTTCATTTCTAGGTTGTCTGGACTACCCTAATCGTCAAGTCACAATTTGATGTTTTATCAGCCTAGATCGACCACTATCCTATATGCACAGAAAGTTTGTCCGATGGTCGGTGAGCAGCGCTTTATTGGTGCGGAAAAGTAAATTTAATTATTGTTGTCCAGTTTTAGTTAAGGTTCAGTTTGCTACAGTGTGGGTTTCACTACGAGTTTAGAGGGACCCACCTGGTGAGAGGAACGCGCATTTAATCTGGCGTCGGGTCTGGAAACGGTGGCGGTGCTCGTGTCCCCGACTGCGAGTAGCGCAGTGGAGGTCGTCTCAGGATCGTCTCAGGATCGTAGCGGCTGCGGGTAGCGCAGCTGAGATGTCACAGCTACGGGACATCTTCGTGTGGCGTCTCGACTACGGGTAGCGTAGCCGGGAACGTTCTGGTAGCGAACCGAAGGTGAGAGCAGCGAGCAGGGACACCGGGAAACGAGTTGAGCTACCATCTTAAGTCGCCTTATCTCTACATCTTATTTGAACCTGAGGGTGATAATCTTACTTTGGATCAATCTGAAGTGATAATGTCAACTTATTTGAATGCATTTGGAGACTATATGAGTATCTGAAGTTTGTACCAATACACATCAATTTCAGCTGATGCCCACTATAATAACTATAACTTCTCTCTCTCTCTCCCCCCTCCCAATTTGAACGTCCTTCAGTGGCTGCCGGGGTTACGGCGACCGGGGGCAGACGCGGGGAGCGCGGCGGCGCTGGGAGAGCGAGAGCGGCGCAGGGGAGCGCGGAGCTGTGGACCGTGGCGGCGCCTCGATCGAAGCCGGTGAGATCGGGAGTCGCCGAGAGGCGGATGGCAGCCGCGACGGGGCTTGGCCGCGGACGGGAGAGGGCGTAGTCAGAGGCGAGGTGCTTTTTGGTGGCTCGGGGTGCTGGGTTTGATTGCCGGAGGTCAGAGCGAGGCTGTCGTGCGACTTGGCTACGGAGGAAGGGGCCTCGTTGGGGAGGCATGACGGCGGAATCTGGAGAGCGCGGCGACCGGAGGAAAGCGAGGGGAGATGGCCGAGGAAGCTGCTACGGCGGCTGTCATGGCGGCTCCGAGGAGATCGGAGGGGACCGTCGGCGGGTGTTGGGCTCGCAGGCGGAGCCGTGGTCGCGGCGGTGGTCTGCACAAGCGGCGATCGGGACCGTGGATCGTGGCGGAGGCAATCGCGGGGTGAACGGCGGCGTTTGGGGCTCGGGGACGCTGGAGCGGCGTCGTGCGGAGGCGGCGCCTCGCGCTGAACGGCGATCGGTGGTCACGGTGACCGAGAGCGAGCGAGAGGGAGATGAGACGGCAGCTCAGCGACTCCGGGGAGGCGCGGTCGCGGCGGAGGCTCGGCGGGGACGCCGATGATCGCGATGGTCGGCGTGCCGGCGTCGGATTACGACAGGGAGTGGCGGCTGCCTCGCCGTAAGGGATCGGAGAGAGGGGGATGGGATGATCGGGGTTTGCGCGACGGCGCTCTTGCGTGGCGGCGGAAGAGGATGGGGGACACGAGATGGAGGAGGAGCAGGAGAGAGGGTGAGATCGGGCTGCTGCTTGAGTTGCGGCGGCTGAACAATTCATCCTCAAGGTTATTTTATGAAGATGAAACGTTAGGGTTAGGGTTAATTGTTATATTAAATTGAATTTGCTAATTGGATATAACCCTAGTGTTACTTATGTTGGGGGTATAGAGATGAAGGGTGTGTAGGTTGGGGTAAAACTAGCAGAGAATAGAGAAACAGTTTAGGAAAGATTTAAAACGATTTAAATAAGATATTTAGCCAAATCTGGCTAACAATTCGAATTTGAATCTGATTGGGGAAAAATCGACGGTCGGGGTTATTCCGGGCGATATCTCTCAATCCGGGCGTCAGAAAAATAATCCGAAAATACCGGGGCGATCGTGGAGACGAGACGCACAGATCTACGGAGCCTGATCGTGCGTAACGCCTACCAAAAATTTACGTAAAATTGGAAACAGCGTTTCGAGTCAAATGAATAAAACGCCCCTATCATTCAAAGTCGTTTCGCGCGGAAACGAGCCGTGAAAGACGTTCCCAAAAATTACCATAAAATTCTACACTTCCATACGGTCACAACGGCATATCACATCGTATATACCGAAAACAAGAAAGAGTCAAAAAAAATACGCGCACGAAAGGTACGTGCACGTAGAAAATGCGAACAGGCAGAAAGCGGCCGTTACACCACCCTTTCATGTGCACTCTCTATTATGACCGACGGATAGGGATACGATTGGATTTTAGGGTTTAGTGGTGAGACGCTGCCTCTAAGAGTGATACCTAGCGTCCCATTAGCCAGATATTCCAGTCGATGCCCAGGATGATACGCTAGGACTACCCGAGTTCGGTCGGTGGGCATTTCCATGTCCATTAACACCGATCGACTCATGGAGCACTAAGCTCGTAACGATTACTCCCAACATTTCATCCTGCCGTTCCCACATGCTAGGATTCAATGCCTACGCTAGGGGTGTGAGCTGTGGTTAGGGGATCAAACGACAGTTTTATTTCCCCTTGGACCGACGGTCAGAGGCGGTCTTTCTTCCGCCAATGACAATAAAACGCCCTGCGCAACCATCTAAATTCCTAAATCCTATCGAAACCCTAATCCTATGGCCGTTCTAGGGAGAACCCATGGAGGGGCTTCCACCAAAATCCCAGATTTGGGATCTACTCACAATTCATGGTGAAAATAGCATCACAACAACATTCAACCATTGAAATCAAAATCAAGCAATAGAAAGGAGAAGCTAACGATAGTATTAATGCAATATTAAAGTTCAAGAACAATCAGAAAACTTACAAGACGGAATAAATTCCGAGCCGTTAAAAATCCCAAAAGGACAGAAAATACCATGGGGATCGTCTGGGAAAAACCTAGGTCACTATATATAGAAAATACGGCCACCCGTTCGGTTGAAGCATCAACCGATCGACTGAGCTGACAGTCGATATTGCCTTCGATCTTCAGACACTTCACCCGGTAACCTAACCGTTTGGATGAGCTCATTGGGTCATGAGATGGGCAATCTTGGCTACAGATGAACCGATCGGGTGAGATGTCACCCGATCGGTTGGAATTCAGCTCCAAAAAGATAGAGAGCTCTGTCGGGTTCACCTGATCGCTGAACCAATTGGGTGAGCTGCTCTTCACTTCTGCTCCTGTCTGGGTGGGATAGGCATGCACCAACCGATCGGTTGGCTCTGTCCAACCGACCGGTTGAAGGCTGATATATGGAATTCTTTGATGTATGGCCCCCCGGGATCGCGCGTGACACCTCCAGTTGCTCCGGGGACTCATGATATCTGCTTTATATGTCTCCAACACTGGCAATCTCCTGCATTGGTACAAAACCAGAGAGAAATTGAAAAGATACAAAAAACACAAAAGAACGGGTACAGAGTGATGGAAAACAACAGAAAATCACAAAGAAGACATGCGTGAATATATAAATTATAATCGCACGTCAAAATCCTCCAAGCTGAATCCTTCCTTATCCTCGAGGAAGACGAGTGAGAGTAGGAGCTCGGAGGGAAAAATAGAAAGGAAGAAACAGAAATTGAGATCAAAGTCCTATATCGCCCGTCAGAGCCAACAAAATCAAACACGCCACACTAAGAAAGCATGCGATAAAACACATCACTAAACCAAGGAATATGAGTCCATACAAGTATTGTGGGCCCACGCGGTGAAGCGCGAGTGAGTGTGGTCGTGAGTGTAGTGCCCTGCTAAGCTACTGCACATGTACTAGAGGGGGGTGAATAGTACTTTAAAATAATCAAGATAGTTATTCCTAATTATTGTGCAAGAAACAAACGACAATGCGGAATAAACAACAATCAATAAGAATTAACAAACGCAAACAAAGCATGTAACGGATTCGGATCCACCCAAGTCTCCCCGACTTGTTCCCGGTGATCCTACGTCCCAACCACCTGGATCCCCTCCGGATACTTGAGTTAGAAACCCTAACTCAAGATTTAGCACTATGAAATTCTTGTGAAAAACCTTCACAAGGCCAAATCATACAAATGACATGTGACTCCCACAAAACAGGATCACACCCTCTCTCACAACCGAGAGACACAATTCAAATAACAATTGAAATGAAATATGAAACACTTACCACAAAATCCTATGCCTTGAGTATAACTTACCAAATTAGGGCAAAGATGGATTTTGGGGAAGAAGATGTCACCAAACCCTAGCTTCAAGAAGATGACCAGCAATGGAAGCCTAGGGTGGAGTTGATGACATAGAATCAAGCTCTTAGCTTGAGAAGCTCACAATGGAGAGAATCTCTCTTGAGGAATTAGGGCTCAAGGTGTTGAGGGAGAGATTCTTGTGAGGGAGAGAGAGCTTTGAAATAGCTTAGGAGACCTCTTCTCTTAGGTCTAAAATTACTTGGAAATAGGACCTCTTACCTTGCCTCAAACGAATCAGGTTTGTATTTATAGAGGCAAGAAAAATCGTGCTCAAAAGATTCCCAACGGTCATATTTCTGAAGCAGTTAGTCGGTCTAAGAAGGATCACTGACCGACTAGATTGGTAACTAGTCGGTCGGTGATTCTTCATGAACCGACTAACAGGCAAACATCCAAACGAGAAAGGTCCAGGCAATATGAACTAGTCGTTCTAAGAAGACTTGCCAACCGACTAGTTTCACAACTAGTCGGTCGGCGAGTGTTCTTTGACCGACTAAGAGAGAAAAACAATAGGCTGGAAACAAGTTGAACTAGTCGGTCTGAGAACAAATTCCAACCGACTAGTTTCTCAACTAGTCGGTCAACAATCGTTCTTAGACCGACTAACTCGAATCAGTAGCTCACGCTGAAATGAGGCAATGATAACTAGTCGGTCTGAGAAGGATTCCTAACCGACTAGATCATCATCTAGTCGATCGGTGAACCTTCTTCGACCGACTAATTGATCAACAAAGTCTAGGATGAATTGAGCAAGGCATTTAGTCGGTTCATGAAGAGTTGCCGATCGACTAGATCGTCATCTAGTCGGTTGGTGACTCTACTTGAACCAACTAAGATGCACTAGAAGCCGGGGGAAGAAGCGATAAGCTTCGGGAAAGTTTCTAATGGCTTCTATGATATTCCTAGCTCTAAGATATGAGCTAAATGAAGATAATAATGTAAGTCCTACTCAAGGCTTAACATTCTAATCTATGAAGCTAGAAGACAATAAATAATACATGACGAACCGTCTTCGAAGCTTCAATCTTCATTCTTCTTGTCTTCAATATAGCTCCTTGAGCTTCAACGAAGCTTCAGGCACACGATCACGCGTATTGAGAAGTTTTGAGATGTCACTTTTGATATACGTATTCTTTTGGCGACGATCTCCATAACTGCGCTCACAAACAGTTAGTACACGATATTTATGTTTGCTCATCATCCAAAACCAAATCCGGGAAATCAATGCTCAACATTCTCCCCCTTTTTGGTGATGACAAACCAACATAAATAATAATCAATAATAATGATTCAATAGAAATTTACTTACTCCCCCTGCATTGATGACACGTTAGTTCCGTATTCAATAATATTCATACGTATCAAGCAGACGAGGGGAAATATAAAATATGAATCCTATTATTGCAATTTAGGATTCTAAATCCATTTTATTTCTTAACTCCCCATGAATCTAACATATCAACTTAGATTCATGGTAAATTGCTTTGAATTATCAATTAGCACATTGTCATTATTAATTCTCTCCCCCTTTGGCATTAGCAAAAAGAGCGGGAGGAGACCAACGACAAAATTTCAATGGCTTAGAAATTAAAGCAAGAGAGTCTAAGAATACGACCACGGTCCAAATGACACCAAATTAAAATACCAGATGTAAAATACCGAAGAAAATCAAAGCGTGCCAACTTGACCATAGTTGAAAATCGAAAATCGAAATCATCAAGCCATAGGCGAAAATCGAAATCTCCAAAACTCAAATTAATTTCACTTATTGAGTTATGGAACAAACTCTCCAATATCAACATTCTTAGTTAAATAGTGTATGGAAAACAATTCTATGTTTTCATAGAAAGAATTTCTATTTAACCAAGTTAATCGTCGAGCGACGAAATCAACATCAGAGACAAAAATCCAATGAATACCAAAAGTGGCAAAATGATAACAAAAGTAACATGCAAAAGTGATGCCAAAAACAATATAATCATCATAGAACTTATGGCATACACAATTCTAGCATACACATTGAAACAAAATGATACCAATGTAAATATTCTAACAATGCATGCATTCAACCTACATGGATACCAAATGTATATTAAATGTAAGAAGATACTTACAACATTAAGCTCCCCCCTATTTTGGTGCATCACTTAAGCACCAACAACTCCATTTGAATGAAAAATCCTTTGCAAAACAATGAGTTGTAGGGTTGGTATCCCAAAGTGGATTGAACCTAGAAAATATCATTTTGGTATCCAAAAATCTTTTTGGATCCTATGGGTTAGGCAACAAATTTAACATTTAGAATGTAACCATATCCTAACTAAATTCAAATTAACATGCACATCCACGATGAATATGCAAAAATAAAAAATAAACCAATTCTTACCACAATTGCGTTGGTACCCATAAAATGAAATTAAGCTTATGGTACCAAGCAATGAAGGGTCAATGAAGACTAACCATTCGGAAACCAAGTCCAAGAGGACCTTGATTTTCCAACATAGTTATCATTCAAAATAATATCGTTAATATAAGATTGCACATACAAATCCTTATTATACATGCTTGTGTTCTTCGGACCCCAAATGGTGTATGTCTTGGGAGTCCTAATCCTATTGGGAACATGCATACGTTGTTGATTTCTATGTGATGCATGTCGTGGGTAGGCATATGGCATATGATGCAATGGTGCATGATGATAATCATTCATATGAGAATGTGAATGAATATATGCATGTGGTGGAACACGTGCATGAGTGTGTCTCACATGGTGTGCACGTGCTCGTGGGTGCGGAGCATAAAAATCATCAGATGTGCTAACATGTGGAGTAGGATGTGTGTTCCTACGTGGCATGGCATACATGAAAGCATGGCCCTTCTTTGGAGGTCCACCCAAAGTGGGTTTCTTTCCAAATGGGGGTGTGTTCCTAGCGGAAGTTTTTACCATTGGTAGGAGAACTACCAATGAAGTGTTTACTCCCACTAGAAGAAGCTTCGAAAGATGGCCTAACAAAGGTCGTGACTGATTTGGATGAGTCTCCCATCTTACACCCCAAGCCAATGTGGTGATTGGCCGGATGTAAGTCATTTAGGATATTATCCAAATGACCCTTACCTTTATTGAATTCATGAATTCGGCCCAATGTGCACTCATACTTCTCGGTGAGAGAATGCATCAAAGCATCCAAGGTGGACACTTGCGATGTGAGTGCGCAAACACGTGATTTGAGATTTTTATTCTCAATAGTCAAAGTTGAGTTTTGAGACGTCTAATCCGCTATCACATGTTCATCCGAATCCTCGACATGAACATGCTCAAGTTGAGATTTGAGATTTACAATCTCATTTCTCAAATCTTCAACAATGGTGTCGTTGTTGACGATGATAGGTTTAGGCGAGGTTTTAAGACTATCTAACTCATTTTTAGTCTTAATAAATCTACTAGCCAATTTAGAAAACTTATACCAAAGTTGTTCGTTGGCTAATTTAAGTTCATCCATGGTTACCTCACCGCCTTCATCCTCGCTTTCCTCGCTTTCATCACTTTCATCGGAGGAAGTCTCTTGAACACGTTCCTCTTTTCCCATGAAGCACATGTGTGCTTTCTCCACGTGTTCATCATCCGACTCTCCACTAGAGGAGTCCTCGGAGTCGGTGAATGTCCCGACAAGTCCTTTCTTGTGCTTTCTCGACTTGTCATGCTTGGATGCCTTCCACTTCCCCTTGTGTTTGTTTAGAGGACAATCCGGCTCGATATGTCCTGGCTTATTACATTTATAACACACGGGAGTAGAAACATTAGTAGAACCAAACTTAGATAAATTCTTAAACTTACCTTTTCGGAAGCATCGGTCGAACTTCTTTGCCAAACCGGCCAAAGTTTCCATGTCCAACTCATCTTCCGATTCTTCTTCCGATTCTTTATCATCGGTAGATGGAGCGGCCTTATATGCAATCGCCTTTTTCTTTGGCTCGTCTTGCTTCAAGTACGCCTTCATCTTCTCTTTCATCTTTATCTTACTCTCCTTGCGTACCTCGTAAGACAACAAGATACCCATTAGTTGTACAACGGTGTACTTGTTCAAATCGTTACCTTCCTCGATGGCGAAGGTACGCTTTTCCCAATAAGAGGGAAGTCCGTCGATTATCTTCGCGACTTTCTCCTTTTGGGTGTACATCTTCCCGAGAGCTTCCAATTCGTTGGATATGTCCACGAAGCGAGAATAGTAGGCCTTCATGGTTTCACCCTGTTCCGTGTGAAACAACTCAAATTCTTTGTTAGCGACAATGAGTTGAGAATCTTTTACCGTACTCTTTCCTTCATGCAAGAAGAGCTGTTGGTTCCATACTTGATATGCACTCTTACATGTGCATATCTTGTTGAAGTCTTCGGGCTCCAACGCACATTGCAAGTCATTCATGGCCTTGGCATTGCTTACCTCCGCGGCGACCTCCGCGGGAGACCATTTCGCAAAATCTTCTTCGACGGGCTCGACATACTCTGTCATCGTGGCTCTCCAAAGTGAAGCGCTCCGGAGGAAGGTCTCCATCCGGCATTTCCAGTACCCATAGTTGGTACCGTTGAAGTGAGGAGGCCTGACAGAGGATTGTCCTTCCATAACTGAAGAAGAACCATGACGATCCTTGAAGACGTTGTAGTCGTTGTTCGTCATATCTTTGAACTTGTAGCATTAACTTTGGCTCTGATACCAATTGTAGTGCCCTGCTAAGCTACTGCACATGTACTAGAGGGGGGGTGAATATTACTTTAAAATAATCAAGATAGTTATTCCTAATTATTGTGCATGAAACAAACGACAATGTGGAATAAACAACAATCAACAAGAATTAACAAACACAAACAAAGCATGTAACGGGTTCGGATCCACCCAAGTCTCCCCGACTTGTTCCCGGTGATCCTACGTCCCAACCACCCGGATCCCCTCTGGATACTTGAGTTAGAAACCCTAACTCAAGATTTAGCACTATGAAATTCTTATGAAAAACCTTCACAAGACCAAATCATACAAATGACATGTGACTCCCACAAACCGGGATCACACCCTCTGTCACAACCGAGAGACACAATTCAAATAACAATTGAAATGAAATATGAAACACTTACCACAAAATCCTATGCCTTGAGTATAACTTACCAAATTAGGGCAAAGATGGATTTTGGGGAAGAAGATGTCACCAAACCCTAGCTTCAAGAAGATGACCATCAATGGAAGCCTAGGGTGGAGTTGATGACCTAGAATCAAGCTCTTGGCTTGAGAAGCTCACAATGGAGAAAATCTCTCTTGAGGAATTAGGGCTCAAGGTGTTGAGGGAGAGATTCTTGTGAGTGAGTGAGAGCTTTGAAATAGCTTGGGAGAGCTCTTCTCTTAGGTCTGAAATTGCTTGGAAATAGGACCTCTTACCTTGCCTCAAACGAATCAGGTTTGTATTTATAGAGGCAATAAAAATCGTGCTCAAAAGATTCCCAACGGTCATATTTCTGAAGCAGTTAGTCGGTCTAAGAAGGATCACTGACCGACTAGATTGGCAACTAGTCGGTCGGTGATTCTTCATGAACCGACTAACAGGCAAACAGCCAAACGAGAAAGGTCCAGGCAATATGAACTAGTCGGTCTAAGAAGACTTGCCAACCGACTAGTTTCACAACTAGTCGGTCGGTGAGTGTTCTTTGACCGACTAAGAGAGAAAAACAATAGGCTGGAAACAAGTTGAACTAGTCGGTCTGAGAACAAATTCCAACCGACTAGTTTCTCAACTAGTCGGTCAACAATCGTTCTTAGACCGACTAACTCGAAACAGTAGCTCAGGCTGAAATGAGGCAATGATAACTAGTCGGTCTGAGAAGGATTCCTAACCGACTAGATCGTCATCTAGTTGGTCGGTGAACCTTCTTTGACCGACTAATTGATCAACAAAGTCTAGGCTGAATTGAGCAAGGCATCTAGTCGGTTCATGAAGAGTTGCCGACCGACTAAATCGTCATCTAGTCGGTTGGTGACTCTACTTAAACCAACTAAGATGCACTAGAAGCCAATGGAAGAAGCGATAAGCTTCGGGAAAGTTTCTAATGGCTTCTATGATATTCCTAGCTCTAAGATATGAGCGAAATGAAGATAATAATGTAAGTCCTACTCAAGGCTTAACATTCTAATCTATGAAGCTAGAAGACAATAAATAATACATGACGAACCGTCTTCGAAGCTTCAATCTTCATTCTTCTTGACTTCAATATAGCTCCTTGAGCTTCAACGAAGCTTCAGGCACACGATCACACGTATTGAGAAGTCTTGAGACGTCGCTTTTGATATACGTATTCTTTTGGCGACGATCTCCATAACTGCGCTCACAAACAGTTAGTATATGATATTTATGTTTGCTCATCATCCAAAGCCAAATCCGGGAAATCAATGCTCAACAGTGAGCTAGCAGACGGTGTCACTATCTAAATTGTGCAATAAAGCTCCATATACACATACCCAAGGAATGACCCAAATATCAATTCAATTCGAATAAGTGGTGAATAATAGCTCAAGCATGCATGCGAATAGAATTAGAATCGAAGCGTATCATGTGTCGGGGACTCGATTGCTAGGAAGTAGAAGATCACCGCACTATTGCTTAGATAATTGCTAGAAAATTCCTATGCCAAGTGTGTTCGAAAACGAGGGAGGTTGAGAAGGTGTGGAGTAGAACACTCGGTGCAAATTCTCGCCTTCCCTTTATTCACGGTGGATAGGAATGATATTCACAACGGGAAATTTTTTTGGGTTTTGGGTATTTGTATTTTTTTGGGCTTTTGTCTATACACATTTTTTTCTTTTTCTTTTTCTCTTCTTTTTTGGATTTTTCTTCTCTCTTTTTTTTCTTTTGGATTTTTGGCTATATACTTGTGTACTCTTCTAAGTGGGAGAACGGTACACGACGATAGGATTCGCACCAAGTAAAATAAAAAAGAAATCGATTTCTAAACACTTGGGCAAAAGAAATTTTTTCTCGCGATCAGAGCATAAGCTAAATGGGTTATCCTAGTCCTATTGGTAGAGTCCCGACACATGCGAATTGAAGCATACTATATATATATATGTATATCATGCATAGAGAAGCAGACAGTAGAGGCAAAATACCGCATATTCGAAATTGAAGCATGATAGTCTAGGGGTCAACCAAGGACAGGTAAATAAATCAAAATCGCAAAGTAGAAGCACACCAACTAGCTAGTCACGACAAACAACTCACACAAAAGCAAAGTGAACCCACGAAGTATGAAATGCAGTAGGACTTTGCTTCCTAGGGTTAGTGAATATGATTATCGTAGCTACACTAAGTGTGTGTGATTTTGTGGCAATTCATCATGTTGGGTCATCTCTAAGAGAGGGAGAATAAAAAGATAAGAAGAAAAAGAAAATACGATGAAAATGACTCAAAAACAAGGAAAAAGAAACAACTGACACACAAAGTGCGACTCCCCCAACCTGAAACTTGCATTGCCCTCAATGCAATAGAAGTAAATACGGGAGTGCAATGAAAATGGGGGAAAAAGTATGCACTGACGTAAAAAGATGAAAAGCATGAAAGACCCACAAAACGAAACCGAAAAAATAAATAAAAAGAAATACACAAATAAAAGATATAAAAATACTTCCAAAGAACACTTATAAACAAACACACAACAATGACATCACACAACAATATGCACAAAAATCAATTTCCCCCAAGTTGATCATGACAATGCTAGCGAAAATGACATGATCAATGTGATGCAGATATAAATGGCAAGGGGAAGTCAATCTGAGCTGCTGTCGAAAGAATGGTAGGGAGATGGTGAGGAGGGTGGGGAATAGCGGACGAAAGAATCTTGTGAGGACGAAGGAGAGGATGTACCAACAGGAGAAGGAGGGGCAACGGGCTGGATCACTGGTGGATCGAAAATTATTGGTGGATCGTGGTGGATAATGATGGCATAGGGTGAACCGACATACGTGTGCCAATCGGGAGGTTCCAAAGGTGGAAGATGTACTAGTGGGGAATATCAAGGATCCGGATAGAACTCCCACGGTAGATGAGAAATGCGAATGGGGATTCGCTCATAAGATGATGGTGGGAGGATGGCAAAAGGAGAGTTGTCAGGACTATAAAGTTAGACTGCACGGTCACAATCATAGGGAGTGAGCATACCGATATTAATCAAGTAGTCGCGATCGATACGGGTTCGATCTGATAGAATTAGGATGCCGGGTGGCAGCCTCAAAACACAACTGACGATTAGAGTGATCATCCCACCACAGTAGATAGATCCAGAAGTTGCGCGGCTAACAGATAGAATCTCGTGGATGATCCAATGGGCGGTGTTTATGGGCAATGGGACATGTCCATGGGTTCTGTCGTGGGACATGGCATAAAGAAAGAAGCTCATCCTTAGACACCGTGGATACATCTACACGGGAAAATATGGTGTTGGCAAGGAGGCAATGGGTGAAGCGGTAACATGGATGTATGATGTAGGAGGCAAGTGCCCCCGATGGAAAGATGGTATACTGGGTGAACCGTTACCAAACACCATTGTCCCGAAAGTAAGAATAGATATCAGACTGACCATGAGTTGAACATTCAACATGATGATCGGGGTGATGGAAATTCAGCATATTGTTAAGCTCGGCAAAATTCATCGAAAAATTGGCATTGAAAGCGCGGAAATTGAAGCCCCAATCGAACACTTCGAGAGAACTGAGGAACTCGAGTGTGAGATTCCGGTGTGTGGGGGCATGGACACGCAGAAGGAAATCGCACCCAATGCAATCGAAAATCTTGGCTGCGCCCCTCAAAAGTTCGAGAGATTCAAGCATGGGGCGATCAGCAAAGAGGGTAGGTCGCATGGGGCGATGAAGCAGGGCATGTAAACGGTCGGATTGTTTTTCAGAAGAAGGATTAATGCCAAGGAAGGAAGGGGAAAAAGAGCCGTGTAGGTTGTGTCTGCGTGATGAAGATGATGGCTCTTTTGCCTTTCCAGACATGTTAATGACGTAGGGAAAGAACAATTAAGTGGAGGATCGTGACCACAGTTATGGTAAAGCAAATGTAGAGAGTGGACAAAAAAAATTAAAATATTGAACACAAGTGGGGAAATATAAAACTTGGAAAGAGGTTACCCAGTAGTGATGCCAATCCAAGCTAGATACTCCATAATTGATCCCCTGTTGTACAATGTAGTGATTTGGGAAGCCGTCGCATGCAAATCCAACAAGATCACAAAATTCGAAACTGGGGGTTAGGGTTAAGGGTTTGGATGATTTGAGGTTGAATGTGGTCGATGGGAGGTTTTTGATGGTGGGGAAGCACATGAATAGTTGAGGGTGTGATTTTAGGGGTGTAGGGAGTGATGGAGGGGATCGATTTGGAGGAATGAGAAAGGGAACGTGCGAATGAAAATTTGGGAGTCGGGTGAATGAGGTCGGGTGAGGGGAAGTATGTATAAAAGGGTAGGAAAACCGATCGGGTGAGGGTTCACCCGATCGGATGGGTAGATTTTGAAAATTCCTTGTTGGTTAACAGCTACAGGTGAACCGATCGGGTGAGATTTCACACGATCGGTTGACCGCTTCTGTAACGGCTGGTTTTTATATGATGATATTATATATATATACTAGTCATAACCCGTGCCCGCGGGCACGGTTCATTTAAGATTTTCCCTCGCGAAATCTTTGTTCCCCAAAAAATTATTTCTATAACCAAAATTTAAAATAACAACACATTAGCGTAAAAATATTTAGTGGCACGAGCGCCTTCGGTGCGAAACAACAAATTCAGTGCAGGCGCCTTCGTCACAGAACAACAAATTCAGCGTAGGTGCATTCGGCACAGAATAACAATTTCGGCGTAGAACAACAATTTCGGCGCGGAACAAAAAAATTAGCGTAATAAAATCGGCGCGGGCGCCATCGGCGCTGGCCCCCCTTCGGGCGTGGTTCATTTAATATTTTTCCTCGCAAAATCTTTGTGTCCTAAAAAATTATTTCCACAACCAAAATTTAAAAGAACAACAAATTAGGGTAAAAATATTTTACGGCACGGGCGCCTTCGTCGTGGACGCATTCGTCACGGAACAACAAATTCGACGCGGACGCCTTCGGCGCAGAACAACAAATCGAAGGCGCCGAACAATAAATCGAAGGCGTCGAACAACAAATTAGCTTAGAATAACAAATTTGGCGTGGGCGCCTTTGGCGCGGAACAACAAATTAGCGTAAACAATTGTGGGGATGCCTTCGACGGCCACTCAATTTTTTTCCGCAAATTTGTTGTTCCCGCGTCGAAGGCCGCTCAATTTTTTTCCGCTAATTTGTTGTTCCGCTAAATTTTTTTACGCTATTTTTTTCGATATTTTATCCGCTTTGCTTTTACTTACATGCATGTATTATTTGCTTATACTAAAAGTTCTCCGGTTATTGCGATATTTCTTCACATCTTGCGCAGTATACACGCCAGGACAGATTGCGTCAGTGCCGAAACTTTGGATGACGCCAGGACAGCCCCTCAACTCCCGTAATATTAAGCTCTCGCATGTGATCATCGATGAAGTCAAAGGAGTGTACGCCGATTTGATGGCAATGTGCCTAGTCGAGCCATCGCCGCAATGAAGCACCGCTACCCTCACGACTCCGAAGTGTCCACTTCCAATAACCGCAGTAATATTCGCCGAAGTCTTCATCTTTGCAATTCTCTATCTCTTTCTTCCTTTCTTTCTATTTTCCCTCTCATCTTTATAGATGTTTCTCAATATAATCAATCCTACTTGTGGAACTAATCTTAACTAAAAGAAGCAGCACATTGAACTAATTTAAAGGGTAAAGAGACAAACATTGAGGATGTACAAGCCAAATGGGAGATTGTTGAAGTTATTGCACAAAGCTGGTTCGTATTAAAAAGGTTCGTATTAAAAGGGTAAAGAGACAAACATGCAAATGGTGTGGCTTTAACACCACATTGTATAAGATTAGTAGCAGAGCATCCATTAAGTTAATGTGCGTTGGTCTAAACAACTTGTTTCATGCAATGGTTTGATCTAAGTTTTGACAAAAATGAGTTACATTGTTTAATTCTGTTTTCTTACAACAGTCTTGGCATGTGTGTAGGATTTATCTTGCACATGTACCTCAATAATGACCCATGCCAAATTCCACCATAAGGGACTCGGTGGTGTGAGAAATTGGGTGCACGTCTGCAGTTGGCTCGCATTTTATCGAGAGAAAGATAACTCATATGGTGTTTTAAAACTATTTATCCACCACCAATTGAGATAAAGATTGAAGCACAGATACCATGAGAGTAGTATGACTGCAAGGCCAAAACCATTCGATACACATATGCACAATGGTAAATATAGTAGATTACAATTTATAATAAAGATGTAGTTGAAAAAGTAGCGAAAATGGTAGTGATTGAGTGATTGTTTTGTATCAGTCAACAGATAGAGATGGCAATGTTTAAATTATTCGTCTTTACTACAGTAACTTATAATTTAAAAAAGGTTAACATGGGGCAGGGGGGAGAGGGAGGGGGAAGAGAGAGAGAGAGAGAGAGAGAGAGAGAGAGAGAGAGAGAGAGAGAACCAGAACATATAGCATAGAAGCAATGAGGATGGTCTGACAGCGGACCAAATAGGAATCGACAATGAAAGCCCCAAGCAGTGGCAGCATGGAGGCGACCCCCGACCAAGTGTTAACGGCCTTCGCCGCCTCCTGGGACGGGATGCGCCTGCATCTGGGCTCGTAGTCGGTGGAGAAGCTATGCGAGGAGAGGAGGGTGTCAGTGTCCTCGTCGTCGTCTCCTTCGCGCTCGCCGTCGTCGTCCGAGGAGAGGAGGGCGTCAGCTGGCGACCGAGGATGTGCTGTTCCGGCTTTTAGATTTGGGGTTTCCAGATCAGCGATGGCGACGAATTTCCATCTCCCGCTTCCTTCCCGTCGTTCACAAAATCAAGAAATTAATTAGCAATTAAAGCTTAAAAATACAATAAATGAGATTCGAGAATGTAGAACTTTCTGGCATCCAATTTTCTCACACTTGAGGGAAAAAGATCGTCGACATCATCGCCGTCTTCGTCCTCGCCATCATCGATCTTTCTCCTCATCTCGAACTCCTCGGCGCAAGCCACCACGTGCCACTTCTCCTCTTTCCTCAATAGATACGCCGGTGTCTCCCTCGCCATTGACACATCGTCAGCCCCTGTATCCACCGCCGGCAACCGGCTCGGCATCGTCGTCATCGGAGCACAGGCCAGGCGCCCTGCGGTCGATACCAACACCGCCGCGATCCTACTCGACGGCGAGGGACGTGGAGGGGGAGGGGGAGTCCGCGACGGAAACTCGAAGTCGAGCTGACGGATTTCCATCTCCCGCTTCCTCTTTCCTCCGTAAGGCAAGAGCCGTTTTGGGGAGTTGGGGTTCTGCTGCTATTTTGGGGAAGAGCAAGAGCCGTTTTGGGAAGCTCTCCCCCAAAAAAGCATCTCTCTCTTCCCCGAAAATCTGTTGATATCCCTCTTTATCTTCCCAAAAAAGTCTTTTGATATCCCTCTTTCTCTTACCCGAAAATGATTTAAAAGGCTGAGTTTAAAAGTCTGTTGCTATCAAATGGGACCCACAAATATGAAAAGTATGTGTTAAAATACAAACCATTCATCCCAAGGTTTAATCCCAACCATCAATTCATCAAGATTAAATCCAAACCGTCTTTCTATCAACCAGTTTGTCCTAGTCAGCTTGTCCTAGTCAGCCCTAGGATTCAAAAATCGCTGTCAAATGTATAATAGATATATATTCATTCCCTTTTCCCTTCTTCTTTTTCGTAACCCTTCTTTCCCCTATCTGGAGCTGAGCATGCTTCGTGACGCTCTTATCTTAGAGCCGGACTCATCTTAGGAACCCTAGAACCCATCCCGAAACTTCACGCTTCATTTGGAGACTTTGTGTGCACTTTAGTCGGTTCAAGAAGAAGAACCGACCGACTAGATGCCAATCTAGTCGATCAGAAACTCTTCATGGACCGACTAGTTTCCCTTTGATTTTTCCACTGAGTTACTGTTTACACTTAGTCGGTCTAAGTTCATCCACCGACCGACTAGTTCTCAAATTAGTCAGTCAACACTTCTTCTCAGACCGACTAAGACAGAGATCATTTCTTGCAGTCGAGTTACTGTTTACCATTAGTCGGTCAAAGAACGAATACCGACCGACTAATTGACGAACTAGTAGGTTAGGCTTCCTTCTCAGACCGACTAATTTTCAAAACTTCTCGTCGACCATTTTCATCCTTTAGTCGGTCAATGAACACTGGCCGACCGACTAGGTTGCAAACTAGCCGGTCAACGAGCCTTCACAGACCGACTAAATCTGTCAACCCTGTTCGGATTTCATAATCCCATGTTCACTTTCCTATATTATTCCACATGATTTTGATGAAACAAATATTATTATCGCTACTCACTTTATCTATGCAGATGTGCAGTTTTCCAATATATCCACGCTTGGACAATAATCACTTGATAAGGAATCCCTGCACAAAGGCATTTCAAATACTCACATGAAGCTCAACATACATATCTACGGATATCTACGGACTGATGTATTTTTTATATTTATAGATTTCAGAGCCTTGAATATGAAATCCATCTAAGTCCTAGGTTCCTAATAACATATCCTACCAACCCTTTTTCAGACAAGTCAAAATTCACGTTTTTCTGTCTTAGTCGACTAAGGCAAACATTAGTCGACTAAACATTTTTTCTTCGAATTTTGGCCTGAAAATTTCTTAGTAGTCTTCAGTCAACTTCAGAAAGTTACCGTTAAAATTTCAGTCAAAATTTCAAAGTTTGACTTTTAGTCGACTAAGCTTTCTTTAGTCGACTAATGAAATTTTGTGTCCGTTTTTTCTGAAACTTTCCAGACCGTTTCTGAACGGTAGGAAACTTCTTTTCCCCCCATTTTCCCTCAGAATAACTGTCCAAAAATACTATAAATAAGTGGGCATACCCTCTCTTTTCTTCACACAACTTTCTTCTCTCTTTCTTCCTAGAATTGTTGATTCTAAGCAATCTTGCCTTAGTTGCTCTTTTCTCATTTGTAAGAAGAAATCCATAGATTTCTCTCTTCTTATGAGAACGGAAGAACTTCAAGATTCTTAATCATAGATCTTTTGGAAATTGAAGTTTTCTTCCTTGAAGCAATTTTGATCTTTTTCAACATCATTTTAGAAAGTTGTTTGTGTTCATAATTGTAAGAAGAAATCGATTGATCTCTCTCTTCTTTTATGAACCAGAGAACTTCAAGTATTGTTCTTCATAACATATCTTTTATATCTTGAAGTTCATTTTCTAACACCATCCTTGAATTTCATTCTAAATTCATAACAAGGCTATAGGTGTTTTTCTATTTCTTATTTAACAGGTTTTGAATCTCCTTTGAGATTGTACAAAGTTTGGGACACGGGGAGTGTCGCCATTTTTGTAAGTTTGCGCTTGCGGGGCAAGTGGTTATAGTGGATTGAAAATCTCTACGGGGTAGAGAACTGGAGTAGGATCACAAGGATCCGAACCAGGATAAATCTCTGTGTTTGCGATTGATTTAATTTTCCGTACTTGTCATTTTATTTTCATTGCCATCTTTGCAAATATTACTAACATCTTATTTGCAACATTTTTTATTATATACACTATTCACACCCCCCTCTAGTGTATTGATCCTTACAGGCTAGAATTTCATTTGGTATCAAAGCAAGGCTAAGATGGCAGCAAGTTCCTCAACATCAAACATGAACGCCGTTCCACACAACTACAATCAGCATCCTGAAGGGCACTCTCAAATTCGTCCTCCTCTATTTGATGGTTCAAATTACTCATATTGGAAAATACGAATGGAGATTCATCTCCAAAGTATGAATTATGAGATTTGGGACATTATAGAGACAGGATACACAAAGCCAGAAACACCTGTTGCTGATTGGACTACCAACGACAAAACTGCAAAGACCAACAACTCAAAGGCCATGAATGCTTTATTCTGTGCCATGGATAAACATGAGTTTAATCGAGTATCTCAGGCCAAAAGTGCTAAAGAGATTTGGCATATACTCGAGGTAACTCATGAAGGAACCAATAAAGTGAAGGAAACCAAGATTGCCTCTTTGGTTCATAAGTATGAGTTGTTCAAGATGCAAGACAAAGAGACGATTGGAGAAATGAACACCAGGTTCACTAACATTATTAATTCTCTTAATGCTCTTGGAAAAGTTTATTCTTCTCTTGATCAGGTACGCAAGATTCTCAAGGTACTCTCTCTAGAATGGCGACCAAAGATCACTGCTATTGAGGAAGCCAATGATCTTTCCACATTAACAGTGGAAGATCTTCTTGGTAACCTAATGGCTCATGAAGTCACACTACAAGATGAAAGAGAAGAATCAAATCAGAAGATGAAAGTACTCGCCTTCAACACAACATCTGATAATGAAGATTCAGATGATGACATGTCATTCTTTGCAAATAACTTCAGAAAGTTCTTTCAAAAAGGTAAGTATAATAATAAGATTAAAAATGTTGATTCTTCTCTTTGCTTTAATTGTAATAAGCCAGGACATATGAAGAAAGATTGTCCACTTCTCAAAGCAAAGTTCAAAACTTCCAACAACGATCAATCCAGAAGAGAAAGGAGGTTTGATAAGATGAAGAAAGCATTTGCAGCAACTTGGGATGAATCTTCAGATGATGAAGATGACAATAATGAAAATGCTAATATGTGTTTTATGGCACAAGATGAAGAAGAAGAGGTAAGTTCCTTTAATAATGAAGAATTATTAGAAGCATTAAAAGATCTTTATTCTCGTTTCAAAAAGTTGAATAATCAACATAAATCTTTGAAACAGAATAATGATAATCTCCTTATTAAATATCATGAATTATCTTCTTCTAAGAACACTACACCAAATTCCATACATATTGAGAATACATCTTCTCAAGTTTTGGATCTTAGTAAAGAGAATGAAATTCTCAAAACTAAGAATGTTGAATTGCATACACAAATATCCGAAATGGATAAAAATATTTCATCACTAAAGATGAAATACGATAAGATGTCATCCAATGTTAATAAATTTAACAAAGGAAAGGCAAATCTCGATGATTTGCTTAAAATTCAATATCCAGCAAATCATAGACAAGGATTGGGATATTCTCATAAGGATGCACCCAAGTCTTGTATCACTTCTTCCTCTTGTGGAAAAACAACTTTTGTTAAACCACAAAAGAAGAATCACGCATTCATTTACACGAAGAAAGTAAACACTTCTACTTCTTCTACACAAAGAAATGTTACTAACATTTCAAGAACAATTCCGAGGAAACCTACTACAATTAGTATATGGGTTCCTAAGGATTTTTGTTTAAAAGATAGGAATAATTATATTTCTACTTACATGCATTCTATTGTTCATTCCAATGATTATATTAGAAAGCCAAATTCCATTTGGGTTTGGCTTCCAAAGATCTAATCTCATGGACCCTCATACAAAGGGTACCAATGCTTAATGTTTTATCTTTCAGGTACCTAAAAAGGAAAGATGGATTTTGGACAGTGGATGTTCAAAACATATGACGGGAAATATCAACTTGCTTTCTAACATTATATATAAAGATGGAGGCACCGTTACCTTTGGTGACAACAAAAAGGGCAAAATCATAGGCACTGGAACAGTTGGTAATGCAAATAAGCCTATCATTGAGAATGTTCGCCTGGTTGACGGTTTGAAACATAACTTACTTTCCATTAGTCAATTATGCGATAAAAATTATAAAATAGTTTTTGAACAAAATGATTACATCATTTATGATTCTGATATGTCATCTGTTTTATTCCGTGGTAAGCGTAAGAATAACATTTACATCTTATGCATGTCTATTACCACTAATAATCATTGTTTAATGATTACATTAGATGACACACTTTTATGGCATAAACGTTTTGGACACACAAATTTCAAAAATCTTGCACATATTTCAAAACACAAATTAGTAAATGGAATGCCAAATATTTCTTTCAAACACAAATATTTTTGTGATGCTTGTCAACAAGGAAAAATGCATAAATCTTCTTTTAAATCAAAGGGTATTATCTCAACAAAGAGACCATTAGAACTTCTACACTTAGATTTGTTTGGTCCTTCAAGAGTAGCCTCTTTGAATAGAAGTAGATATGCATTTTTCATTGTTGATGATTATTCTAGATATACTAGGGTTATATTCTTACAAAATAAGAATGATGCTTTTGAAGAATTTTCAATATTTTGTAAAAAGATACAAAAAATCAAATCCTCTAAAATTGTCACTATTCGTAGTGATCATGGGGGAGAATTTGAAAATGATTCTTTTACCAAGTTTTGTAATGAAAATGGCATTACACACAATTTTTCTTTTCCTCGTACCCCTCAACAAAATGGAGTAGTTGAAAGGAAAAATAGAACTTTACAAGAATGTGCTAGAACAATGCTTTGTGATAGTTATCTACCAAAATATTTTTGGGCAGAAGCTGTTGCAACTGCCTGCTACATTATGAATAAAGTTCTTATAAGGCCATTGCTTAATAAAACCTGTTTTGAATTATTTTTTAATCGCATTCCCCGTGTATCTTATTTTAAAGTGTTTGGATGTAAATGTTTCATTCTCAATACTAAAGATGCAGTAGATAAATTTGATTCTAAATCTGATGAAGATATTTTTGTTGGATACTCAACACGTAGCAAAGCCTACAGAGTATTTAACAAAAGAACTTCAACAGTTGAAGAATCTTTAAATGTCACATTTGATGAAAATCCTTCATCTAATTCTCCCATCATCATTGATGATGAAGAGAACATATTACCTTTATCTAATTCTTTAGATAATATTAATCTTGATGAAATTGATGCTACTAAACCCTCTGTTGAGTCTGTTTCAGATAATGCAGATCTTCCTAAGGCATTTGCAGAAGTTCCAAACCATCCATCAGAATTAATTATTGGAGATATCACAGATGGAGTAAGAACTCGTCGTCAAATAGAACAAATGGCGCATTGTGCTTTCCTCTCAACCATTGAACCAAAGAACATCAATGAAGCAAGCAAAGACAGTTCTTGGATCATTGCTATGCAGGAAGAACTCAATCAATTTCAGAGAAATGATGTTTGGGAATTAGTTCCTAGACCAACAGATCATTCAATTATTGGTACCAAGTGGGTATTCAAAAATAAATTGGATGAATCTGGTCAGGTAATTAGAAACAAGGCACGATTGGTTGCACAAGGTTATAATCAAGAAGAAGGTATTGATTATGATGAAACCTATGCACCAGTTGCTCGTCTTGAATCTATTAGGATGCTTTTATCATTTGCATGTTTTAAAGATTTTAAACTATTTTAAATGGATGTCAAAAGTGCTTTTTTAAATGATTTTCTCAAGGAAGAAGTTTATGTTGAACAACCTCCTGGTTTTATTCATGAAAATTTAGAAAATCATGTTTTTAAATTAAAGAAAGCTTTATATGGTTTTAAACAAGCACCTCGTGCTTGGTATGAAAGACTTAAAAGCTATCTTTTAAATTCTGGTTATAAAATTGGTAAAATTGATTCAACTTTGTTTATTAAAAATATAAAATCTGACATCATTATCATTCAAATATATTTTGACGATATTATTTTTGGTTCTACTAATGAAACTCTTTGTTTAGAATTTTCTAAGATCATGCAGAAGGAATTTGAGATGAGTCACATGGGTGAACTCAATTACTTCCTTGGACTTCAAATCAAACAAATGAAGGAAGGTATCTTCATCCATCAATCAAAGTATTCCAAAGAACTCATCAAGCGTTTTGGTTTAGAGACTTCTGCTGATAAACATACTCCAATGAGTACATCTACATTACTAGACAAAGATTTAAATGGTAAGAGTGTTGATCAATGTCTTTACAGAGGTATGATTGGCTCTTTACTTTATCTAACTGCTAGTAGACCAGAAATTATGTTTTCAGTATGCTTGTGTGCACGTTTTCAGGCAGATCCTAAGATGTCACATCTTACTGCTGTAAAACGAATTATTAGATATGTTAAACACACGACTGATTATGGTTTATTTTATCCTAAATCAAGCACATTTGATTTATTATCTTATAGTGACGCAGATTTTGCTGGTTGCAAATCAGACCGAAAAAGTACCAGTGGTACATGTCATTTTCTTGGACATGCTTTGGTCTCATGGTTTAGCAAAAAGCAAAATTCTGTTTCATTATCTACCACAGAGGCAGAATATATTTCCGCTGGGTTAGCATGTGCACAAATTTTATGGATGAAACAAACTATCTCAGATTATGGTATTGAGTGTTCCACATGTCCTATAATGTGTGATAACACTAGTGCAATTAATTTGTCTAAGAATCCAGTTCATCATTCACGCACTAAGCATATAGATGTCCGTCATCACTTTTTAGATGATCATGTACAAAAAGGGGATATTGTTTTGAAGTTTATTTCCACTGAACATCAGATTGCCGATATCTTAACTAAGCCTTTGAAAGAGGAATCTTTCATTAAACTTAGAAGAGATTTGGGCATTATCAGTGAATCTGAATTTGTCATATGATATTTTCAATTTTTTGTGAATTTTTGGAATTTTCTAATAATTTTTTTGATAATATTTTCTCTTAGTCGACTAACAAGTTCTCTAATCGACTAACATAATTTTTTTTACCCCATCTTTTTGTCAATGACAAAGGGGGAGAATATTTAGGTAATTTTTAAGGGGGAGCATACATATTTGTCATCATAACCTAAGTTCATAAACTAAGTTCATAGAATTGAGTATGACACTTCACTTTTTATGACATATGATATGATATCTGTATATACCTGAATATGACACTTCATTTTTTATACATATTTGTCATAATCAAAAAGGGGGAGAATGTTGGGATTTGATAATCCCATGTTCACTTTCCTATATTATTCCACATGATTTTGATGAAACAAATATTATTATTGCTACTCACTTTATCTATGCAGATGTGCAGTTTTCCAATATATCCACGCTTGGACAATAATCACTTGATAAGGTATCCCTGCACAAAGGCATTTCAAATACTCACATGAAGCTCAACATACATATCTACGGAAATCTACGGACTGATGTATTTTTTATATTTATAGATTTCAGAGCCTTGAATATGAAATCCATCTAAGTCCTAGGTTCCTAATAACATATCATACCAACCCTTTTTCAGACAAGTCAAAATTCACGTTTTTCTGTCTTAGTCGACTAAGGCAAACATTAGTCGACTAAACATTTTTTCTTCGAATTTTGGCCTGAAAATTTCTTAGTAGTCTTCAGTCAACTTCAAAAATTTACCGTTAAAATTTCAGTCAAAATTTCAAAGTTTGACTTTTAGTCGACTAAGCTTTCTTTAGTCGACTAATGAAATTTTGTGTCCGTTTTTTCTGAAACTTTCCAGACCGTTTCTGAACGGTAGGAAACTTCTTTTCCCCCCATTTTCCCTCAGAATAACTGTCCAAAAATACTATAAATAAGTGGGCATACCCTCTCTTTTCTTCACACAACTTTCTTCTCTCTTTCTTCCTAGAATTGTTGATTCTAAGCAATCTTGCCTTAGTTGCTCTTTTCTCATTTGTAATAAGAAATCCATAGATTTCTCTTTTCTTATGAGAACGGAAGAACTTCAAGATTCTTAATCATTGATCTTTTGGAAATTGAAGTTTTCTTCCTTGAAGCAATTTTGATCTTTTTCAACATCATTTTAGAAAGTTGTTTGAGTTCATAATTGTAAGAAGAAATCAATTGATCTCTCTCTTCTTTTATGAACCAGAGAACTTCAAGTATTGTTCTTCATAACATATCTTTTATATCTTGAAGTTCATCTTCTAACACCATCCTTGAATTTCATTCTAAATTCATAACAAGGCTATAGGTGTTTTTCTATTTCTTACTTAACAGGTTTTGAATCTCCTTTGAGATTGTACAAAGTTTGGGACACGGGGAGTGTCGCCATTTTTGTAAGTTTGCGCTTGCGGGGCAAGTGGTTATAGTGGATTGAAAATCTCTACGGGGTAGAGGACTGGAGTAGGATCACAAGGATCCGAACCAGGATAAATCTCTGTGTTTGCGATTGATTTAATTTTCCGTACTTGTCATTTTATTTTCATTGCCATCTTTGCAAATATTACTAACATCTTATTTGCAACATTTTTTATTATATACACTATTCACCCCCCCTCTAGTGTATTGATCCTTACAGGCTAGAATTTTAAACCCTGTACCGACACTGTTCTCTGTTTGCTTTTAGTCGATCACAGTTATATGACCGACCAACTAGTTTCTAAACTAGTCGGTCGACCGCCCTTCTCTGACTGACTAAATGACCTAGAAACCCTAATTTTTGACCTAGCCGCCGTTTTGTTTTTTTATTTAAACGTGTGGCCATACTTCTATTCTCCTCATTATTTTCAGCCATCTTCTTCCCCAACCTATCTTCTTCCTTTCCCCACGCATCTCCCCCCTTCCCGTGCGTCCCCCATCTCTCCAAGATCCTTTCCCTTCCTCTCCTGTAACGGCCTGTGTTTTTTCCAAAAAATATATTTAAAATAAGTATTTAAAGTAATTTCATTTTAATTGTATTTTGTAATGGTTGATTAGGAGTTTTAAACTGATTTCAAAAATTATTATAAAAATATTTTGAAATACTAAACTTATTATAAAGTATTTCAGCAATTTCAGATTTCCTCAAATGCCCAAAACATTTCTGTTAAAATTCATCTCCCAAAATTACCGTTTTGATTCCACGAATTTATTTTCTATACAAACGTCTTCAAAACGTTTTCAAACTTCTGCAGTAGCATCATATGATCATTTAGAGCTCCCCACATTAATTTCGTAATTTTCTGATACCATTTCTCTAGAGAACCCGCAAACCCGCTTTCTAAACGTTTTGGCCAAAAACTAGTATCCCCGTAGTCCAAATCCCGTAACGGACTTCGTATTCATGATCCTCGTGACGATACGGTCCCGTGGGTACGTTTTCGTAATTTTTCGGAGTCGTTTGCAAAAACGAGTTTGTATTCATCCGCTTTGTTAATTACAGTCGCTAATGACCTTTTAACCCCTAATCCTCATCACATCTACTTTTGGGTAATTAAATCTGAATTGGCTCAGATCTAACCTCCCATCTACCCTCCCATCTACCCCCCTCATCTACCCCTTCATCTACCCCCTCTAATTACCATTTTGCCATTCACTAACCCTATAAATAAACCCATCCCATTGTATTAACCCTCACCCAGATACTCTCTCTCTCTCTCTCCGTTTCATTTTGAACCCAGGCGTTCCCACGCTGCCGCCCTCACACTCTATCTCACTTTCACTCTCCCCCTCTCTCACTCTCCTCTCACGTTCTCTCTCTCCCAGAGCTCCGCCGCCGCCCTCCGGCCTCAACCACCGCCGACGAGCACCCTCCGCCGCCTCCGCCTTCCTCCGACCGCCCCCTCAACGCCGCACAGCTCCGTCGCCGTCGTTGCAGCGCCCGTGCACCTGAGCTCCGCCGCCGCCGCTCGCCAACGCCGTCGTCGCCGTCGCCGCCCCACGTCAAGTCGCCGCCGCCTCGCCCTCCGCCTCCACATCCCCGCTCCGACGAGCACAAGCCTCCAGGCGGCGTTCGAACGGTGGGTGCGAGCGTAACCCCCAGTGGCAATCTCGTAAATATAACGAATATTTCGTATTTTCGTATTTTATATTAATTAATAAATGGGTTTTAAGGTTATAAATCCATAACTAATTATACAGGGGCCAGAAAAATGAGTGACTAGTCCCAGAAAATCAGAAACGTCGAAACGAATCCATTGGCGCTAGTTTCATCGCGATTAGGCAAGTATATTTCTCACAGTGAATTTTTAAAGGCAAAACTTAAAAAGGTTAAAATTCTTCTAAAATTCGTAGCTTGCAATTTTTACGTATATGTACGTCTGATAAAAATATATGTTACAGTACTTGTAAATACGATCGTTTTGACATCTTGTTTGCAAAATTCTGACGTACGGTTTGCCCGGAATAAATCTTTGAAGATATGTTGTAATGATAAATTCTTGTTTTAAAAATCCTTTCAAAATTCGTAATCTGTGATTTTACGTGCACTTACGTACGATAAAAATATATGTCGTAGTACTAGTGAATACGATCATTTTGACACCTTGTTTGAAGAATTCTGATGTACGGTTTGCTCTAAACAATTCCTTGAACATATGTTTTAAAAATCATTCTTGATTTAAAATTGCTTTTTGGCTATTTAAAATTGTTTAAAAATTGTTTAAAAATCTTGAAAAAATAACTACTAGTCTTAGAAAGTATTTTAAGCTAATTTAAACTCTTTTGCTTAGTTAAAATTAGATCTTACTCGTTCTTTCATCAATTTAAGTGATCTTTATGTTTTCTTCTAATTGCTAAATCGAATCGCAAAGTGGTGAACTTTTGTGAAACTATCGTACGGACTGTTGAAAACCGAGACTGAATTGACTGAAATGGAAGATGGAACTTCAACAATATTGAATGGAAGATGGAACTTTAACAATATAGAATGGAAGATGGAATTTCAATAATAGACAGATAGTACACATTCTTTTGACCGCCACTTGACTTGACCCGGGTTTGGGGTAGTCTATGATCACAAGTGTTACAGAATGACTGGATGCGCCATACTAAATTACCTCCAACACATTACGGGGGTTAGAACCTTGACCGTTGCCATATCGGAACGGTGGGTAAGCCTCGGAGTTGCTCCCGTCGCAGGCTGCATGTTGGTTATCTCTAGTACTCTTGGACATGGACTTATCACTAGGATAGACTGGTTTTTGACTATTGTTCTAACATCTTTTCTGCAGGTTGCTACGGTGTGTTTATTTAATGCTAAATTGTCACAGGTTGCAAATGGTATTGCAAATTGTTATTGAATGATTAAATTGCTACAGGTTGTAAACGATATTGCAAATGGCTATCGATGATTAAATTGCTGCAGATTGCAAATGTTTAACCTCTTTAACTGCTTTAACTATTTTAACTGCTTTAAACTGCTGTATCTCTTTTATTGCTTATTTTAAATTAAACTTATTGCTTGTCTTTAAAAGTCCAGCTTGGTTTAATTTTAAAACGTCTAACGTTTTGGTTTTGAGATTATCTTGCCGAGTAAACCTCGCTGACGGACATTTCATTTTGTTGTTTTACGAAATGTCCGTCAGGTATCGATAGTGAGTTCTTTGAAGACACTACTGCAGAAACCGAGCTAGTGCTCGAAGGCTACGTGGAGTATCTACCCACAGAAGACTAGACTTTTACCTTCGCGTCAGCACTTTTATACATATTTGATTAATGTAATTCGTGTACCTTGTTTGTATTGGCCATACTAGGCCAAGCTGTATCTTAATTAATGTACACTGGATATGTAATAATGTTGTTTGAGCTGCTTCTTAAATTTGCAAGCAAGGATCTGCAATTTTTATACAGACGCTTAGTGTGTTTAAGCCAAGGAGGAAGAAAAGAAGAAGATTTCAAAAAGAAAAAAAAAGAAAGAAAAAAAAAGTACTCCTCCTTGTTTTAAGCACATCGCGGACCCGCTCGCGTCCTCGCTCCCGGTAGAATGGGAGCGGGGCGTGACAGGTTTTGGTGGCGGCCCATGCAGGTCTTGCTTATGCAAATACTTTAAGATCGGTTTAAATGACATTAATATCCAAGTATACTGCTAGAATAGATTAATTCTAACCTACTTTACCTCGCGGTTTGTTTTGAAGTATGGCAGGTCAAGCAGATACTCACGGCATCACCAACAACGATATCTTGGGTATTGTAAAGGAAATACTGGAAATTCAACGCCAAGTTCTCCATGAGGCTGTTGACAAACTCTGTAAAGCCTCCCAAAGGAAGCATCCTGTGGAACCACTGAGAGACGCTCTGCAACCGACGACGACTACATTCAAGAGGCCCACATCTTCAGTCAACAAGAAATCCCCGATGGTGTGCTTCCATTGCAACCGAAAGGGACATATCAAGAAGAACTGCCGCCTGCTGCTGAATCAATGTTTGGCATGTGGAGCATCTGAGCACTCTCCCAGGAACTGCCCCCGCCGCATTAACAAGAAAGCGACTACGACAACAGGAGTTTCTGGATCAGCACATCTTAAACCACCCCTAGCTCCACAACATCGAGTCATTCATCAGGCCTAGCTAAACCAAGCTAGGTGTCAAGCATCCACCGCATCAACCCGAGATACTACGGCTACAGAGCCAGTAATCACTGGTATACCTGAACCTTTTCCCTCTACGTCGATTTGACACCCATCGTCTTTATTATCATTGCTAGCATATGTTATCATGCTATAGCATGTCCACATCTTGATTTGGAAATTTTCTATTGCTTCTTATCACAAAATTCGCAACGAACTATTTCCATTGAACCTCATTACCTTTTTCGAATTCTTAACCATTGCTTAGGAACTCGTGTTCCATTCTTGGTTATACCCTCCCTAGTAGCCACTTTTGCTAACCGTTATAGTTATTTTCATGGGATGAACCATCTACTCATTTCATCACCTTTCCTTCAGTTGATGATGGCACGCATATAAATGATAATCTTCCTTCAATGGACCATGATACCGGTCAATGTGCTTGGCTAAAGTCTGTTGGATCAACCTAGCTAGACTGGGCATAAGTGATCCTGGCTTAGTCACTTCCCTGGTCGTGTCCGCTGGACCGCAAGGATGTGAATCATGATTATGTAACGCCATCTATCTTCATCATTATCACCTTCTCTTAGCTTGATGACCTTTCGATTGACCTTCTTAGACTCTTTCTTTAGTCCCCTTGAACTCTAGTTATGGAGGACAGCATTCGAATTTTGGATCATCAGAAGTTCGAGTTCAACCACTAAAGCAAATCGAAGGGCCACACTGCAAGCGACTGTCCGGAGAGGAAGTCTCAGCCTTCCAACTCTGCTCAACAACGTCAACCAACAACAAGTGTACCAGCAGACTCGACAACAGGTGCTACCCCAAAGACGCCAAGCTTGTACCATGACAGTAGAAGATGCTGAGGCTACGGACCAAGTAAATCCCAGGTACGAGATATTCCACTAAGCTACTTACTCTATTATTTAGAGCTTGGACATGTTTCTTATCACTGTAACTGTTAAACCTCTGACTCCACGTTGGATGGTCGAGACCGCTGGCAGTTCCCAGCGGAGGCCTCCAATGTTCTATTGTGATTTGTAGACGAGGTCTTTTTGCTAAATCCATGGTGGTAGAGATGCCAACATTTGATGTTGTTCTTGGGATGAATTGGTTAAGGACATTTCATGCCACCTTTGACTGTCGTCAAAGGAGGGTAGAGTTCGAAATACCTGACCATCTTAAGTTCAAGTTCCTCCGCGGAAGCAGATCGAAGGACGCTCAGAAGTATTCGAGGATGATACTAGAGATTTTGAGACGACCCAACCTGACGTGCCAGTGTAGGTTGTTGGCGTCTTTTCATTTTGTGCTCGTATTTCTCCTCTAGCCCCTACTTCTATCTTGTACCTAATTTCTTTCCCCCAAGGGTTTGATTCATTTCCCACTGACCGCCTTTCCCCCTCTTTATTGCGTTCTGTCCGTTTCCTCTCCTCGAGCCCCGTTCCAGCCTAACACCGACGACTTCGATGCCCCCCTTTTCTTTTTAACCCATCTCCTTCCTCCGCAAGCCACCCCGTGGCTTTCTCTTTTCGCTCAAACATCGCCCCCTCCCCCCGGCCTCTTCCCCAAGCGAGCTCGATCGGACCCGGCATCGCCACTCCGATCTCCGATCCGCCAGCTTCCGCTTCGCTCCATCCCGTAGGCCCTAGCTCCCCGCCATGGATCGCCAGCCAGTCGCAGCCCTCGCCGCCGCATATCGCCAGCCGCCGATGGCCCGCCGACGACCTTGGGGTCTGTTGGGCCTAGCAGCAACCCTCACCGCCACCATCGCTACCGCCGCTTGGCTGAGATCTTGGGAAGCCGTGATCCTTGGGCTTCTCTTGAGCTCTCTGCCTTGGGTCTCACCCTCGTTGAGATCCCGTCTAGGCTTCCTCTTGCGTCTACTCCTTTTGGTTTGCGGAAAATTGTGTTTTTGGTTATTTACTTGTTGGGTGATGTTGGGTGTTGCGAATGTCAAGTATTGGTCTACGGAAGGAGTGATGGCAATGAATATTGGCATGATATTGGCCTTGGGTGTTGAAGTTGGATGTAGGCCTTGTGCTTGGCTCTGGATGAGAGCATGGATCCTGCCTTATTGTTGGATAGTATGGAGATTGACGGAAGAAATGCTGGCAGTGAGTACTGACTTAGAGTGTTGGCCTTGTACTTACCTTTGGGCAGTGATTTGGACGTTAGCATGTGGTTGGGCATTATGGAAATTGATGGTGTTGGTACCCGTGGATTAGTCGATACGTGCTATATGATGAGCGACATCTTTGATTAAGACCCAGTAGCACGAATAAACTATATGGTCTTCCATTTATGTGGTTTAAATAGCTTGCTACTGGCTTATCACCTCAGGTTCCAAGTTCGAACAGATGTTGTCATCATAATAGCCCTCATTTTCATGTGATTATCTCATGTTAATTTTGGACTACTTGAGAAGACATGGTAACTATTGTAGTGATACTGGTCGGGACTAGTTACGGAAACTATGATGATGTTAATACTTATTAGAAATATCTCTTGTTTTCTTGATGCCATTATATCACATTATATTTCATGCTATTAACAACTTATTTTCTAAATTGTAATCATTCGACTAGTTTTCCATTTTATCATTTATTTGTTTGAGCTTCTTAAATAATAGTATTTATTTTATTTTATAAAGTTTTAAGAAATTCCGAGGACGGAATTATTTTTAAGGAGGGTAGAATGTAACGGCCTGTGTTTTTTCCAAAAAATATATTTAAATTAAGTATTTAAAGTAATTTCATTTTAATTGTATTTTGTAATGGTTAATTAGGAGTTTTAAACTGATTTCAAAAATTATTATAAAAATATTTTGAAATACTAAACTTATTATAAAGTATTTCAGCAATTTCAGATTTCCTCAAATGCCCAAAACATTTCTGTTAAAATTCATCTCCCAAAATTACCGTTTTGATTCCACGAATTTATTTTCTATACAAACGTCTTCAAAACGTTTTCAAACTTCTGCAGTAGCATCATATGATCATTTAGAGCTCCCCACATTAATTTCGTAATTTTCTGATACCATTTCTCTAGAGAACCCGCAAACCCGCTTTCTAAACGTTTTGGCCAAAAACTAGTATCCCCGTAGTCCAAATCCCGTAACGGACTTCGTATTCACGATCCTCGTGACGATACGGTCCCGTGGGTACGTTTTCGTAATTTTTCGGAGTCGTTTGCAAAAACGAGTTTGTATTCATCCGCTTTGTTAATTACAGTCGCTAATGACCTTTTAACCCCTAATCCTCATCACATCTACTTTTGGGTAATTAAATCTGAATTGGCTCAGATCTAACCTCCCATATACCCTCCCATCTACCCCCCTCATCTACCCCTTCATCTACCCCCTCTAATTACCATTTTGCCATTCACTAACCCTATAAATAAACCCATCCCATTGTATTAACCCTCACCCAGATACTCTCTCTCTCTCTCTCCGTTTCATTTTGAACCCAGGCGTTCCCACGCTGCCGCCCTCACACTCTATCTCACTTTCACTCTCCCCCTCTCTCACTCTCCTCTCACGTTCTCTCTCTCCCGGAGCTCCGCCGCCGCCCTCCGGCCTCAACCGCCGCCGACGAGCACCCTCCGCCGCCTCCGCCTTCCTCCAACCGCCCCCTCAACGCCGCACAGCTCCGTCGCCGTCGTTGCAGCACCCGTGCACCTGAGCTCCGCCGCCGCCGCTCGCCAACGCCGCCGTCGCCGTCGCCGCCCCACGTCAAGTCGCCGCCGCCTCGCCCTCCGCCTCCACATCCCCGCTCCGACGAGCACAAGCCTCCAGGCGGCGTTCGAACGGTGGGTGCGAGCGTAACCCCCAGTGGCAATCTCGTAAATATAACGAATATTTCGTATTTTCGTATTTTATATTAATTAATAAATGGGTTTTAAGGTTATAAATCCATAACTAATTATACAGGGGCCAGAAAAATGAGTGACTAGTCCCAGAAAATCAGAAACGTCGAAACAAATCCATTGGCGCTAGTTTCGTCGCGATCAGGCAAGTATATTTCTCACAGTGAATTTTTAAAGGCAAAACTTAAAAAGGTTAAAATTCTTCTAAAATTCGTAGCTTGCAATTTTTACGTATATGTACGTCTGATAAAAATATATGTTACAGTACTTGTAAATACGATCGTTTTGACATCTTGTTTGCAAAATTCTGACGTACGGTTTGCCCGGAATAAATCTTTGAAGATATGTTGTAATGAAAAATTCTTGTTTTAAAAATCCTTTTAAAATTCGTAATCTGTGATTTTACGTGCACTTACGTACGATAAAAATATATGTCGTAGTACTAGTGAATACGATCATTTTGACACCTTGTTTGAAGAATTCTGATGTACGGTTTGCTCTAAACAATTCCTTGAACATATGTTTTAAAAATCATTCTTGATTTAAAATTGCTTTTTGGCTATTTAAAATTGTTTAAAAATTGTTTAAAAATCTTGAAAAAATAACTACTAGTCTTAGAAAGTATTTTAAGCTAATTTAAACTCTTTTGCTTAGTTAAAATTAGATCTTACTCGTTCTTTCATCAATTTAAGTGATCTTTATGTTTTCTTCTAATTGCTAAATCGAATCGCAAAGTGGTGAACTTTTGTGAAACTATCGTACGGACTGTTGAAAACCGAGACTGAATTGACTGAAATGGAAGATGGAACTTCAACAATATTGAATGGAAGATGGAACTTTAACAATATAGAATGGAAGATGGAATTTCAATAATAGACAGATAGTACACATTCTTTTGACCGCCACTTGACTTGACCCGGGTTTGGGGTAGTCTATGATCACAAGTGTTACAGAATGACTGGATGCGCCATACTAAATTACCTCCAACACATTACGGGGGTTAGAACCTTGACCGTTGCCATATCGGAACGGTGGGTAAGCCTCGGAGTTGCTCCCGTCGCAGGCTGCATGTTGGTTATCTCTAGTACTCTTGGACATGGACTTATCACTAGGATAGACTGGTTTTTGACTATTGTTCTAACATCTTTTCTGCAGGTTGCTACGGTGTGTTTATTTAATGCTAAATTGTCACAGGTTGCAAATGGTATTGCAAATTGTTATTGAATGATTAAATTGCTACAGGTTGTAAACGATATTGCAAATGGCTATCGATGATTAAATTGCTGCAGATTGCAAATGTTTAACCTATTTAACTGCTTTAACTATTTTAACTGCTTTAAACTGCTGTATCTCTTTTATTGCTTATTTTAAATTAAACTTATTGCTTGTCTTTAAAAGTCCAGCTTGGTTTAATTTTAAAACGTCTAACGTTTTGGTTTTGAGATTATCTTGCCGAGTAAACCTCGCTGACGGACATTTCATTTTGTTGTTTTACGAAATGTCCGTCAGGTATCGATAGTGAGTTCTTTGAAGACACTACTGCAGAAACCGAGCTAGTGCTCGAAGGCTACGTGGAGTATCTACCCACAGAAGACTAGACTTTTACCTTCGCGTCAGCACTTTTATACATATTTGATTAATGTAATTCGTGTACCTTGTTTGTATTGGCCATACTAGGCCAAGCTGTATCTTAATTAATGTACACTGGATATGTAATAATGTTGTTTGAGCTGCTTCTTAAATTTGCAAGCAAGGATCTGCAATTTTTATACAGACGCTTAGTGTGTTTAAGCCAAGGAGGAAGAAAAGAAGAAGATTTCAAAAAGAAAAAAAAAGAAAGAAAAAAAAGTACTCCTCCTTGTTTTAAGCACATCGCGGACCCGCTCGCGTCCTCGCTCCCGGTAGAATGGGAAGCGGGGCGTGACATCTCCTTTCTCCTTCATTTTCCCCACAGCTAATTTACACTTTCCCCTACCCACGGCCACCTCGTCTCCCCTCAGATCTGAGATCCACGGCCAAGCTCCGGCCGCGTCCTTTCCTTCAAAGAATCCATTTCTTCCTCTTGCCTTCTTCTCCTCGCGCGGTGTTCCAATCTCAGATCCGACGACAAAGACGACCCCGGGAGACGTCGAGATCCTCACCATCACCTGCGGAGGCCGACAATACCACCGACGATCAACATTCCTCGCTGCGCTACCCACGGCCTAGGAATTTCCGGACAACGCCATGCTTCCGCCTTTTCAGATCCGACGCCGGACTTCCGTTCGATCGTCAAATCAGGTTGGTTCCCTAAACTTGTAGAAACCCACACCATAGATAATCAAAACCCTAATTAAAATCTGCAACTAAATCATTTAAATTTATTTTCTGTTGATCCTTAAAACGTTGTACAACCGTAGATAAATCGACGAATGAACTTTATGCATGTGCACATAGGATAGATCGTCGAATTAGGTTAAATGCATTAAAAATGTGATTTTTGATGAATATGATAGTCCCGATAACATAGACACAACCCTAATAGGAATTATTGAATCGCGATCTGACACCGTCGCCGTGTCACGATTTTTCAGACGTTCTTTCTTGGACGAGACGTTCCAGGAAGACGACGCACTCGCCACCGCAGGCAAGTGTACCACTTGCGTTCTTGGCCATGTTTAGGCCTTAGTCTTGCTAGAATTGATATTTTTGGAACAATGAGAACCGGACGTGAAATGATAGCGTCCGGGACGCCCTTGATGGCTCTGACTTGACAACGAAGTCTGTGTCCAACAACAACAACCTTGACATCATAGGATTGACATGCGTGTGTGTGAGTTGTGGACACCCTAGTACAACCCCTCCTGTTTTGTCGTGTCATGTTCCTTCCGTCTTGCACAGCCCGATGGGCAATAGGGCACTCGCCAAGCCAGAGCGAGTGATCCCTTGTACTGATTCACAGCCTGATGGGCAATAGGGCACCTGTCAAGCTAGAGCAGGTGATCCCTTGTACTGATACACAGCTCAGAGAGCAATAGGGCACTTGTCAAGCTAGAGCAAGTGATCCCTTGTCCTGTCACGATTCTTGGGGTTTTGGGGTAGGGTTGAGCATGCACGCGACAAGAGGGTCTGATCCCCCTCGAACCGTAAAGGCGTGAACCCTTTTCGTGTCTTGTCTTGTCATGTCTGGCTCTCCATGTTTCGTCTTGTCTTGACACCTGTAGCCTAGTCTCGTAGTCTGTAGCACTCGCTACGACTACTACTTGTTGTGTTTTACTTTCCTCCTGCGCGTACTTTCGTTTGTTCGTCTGTCATAACCTCAGCACGTTAATCAACCAGTAAAACGTTGTTAAATAATTGGTGCACTTGCAGTTTGGTCTAACCTCTTCTTGTAGACCTTACCTGACGTACAGTTCCTTCTTTTGGTGTTGTACGTCAGGGATTGAGCCAGAGTACATCGAGGAGACTGACTTGCCAGTTGACGAGGAGCCAGAGAGTGCTGATCCTGAGTACGATCCTGAGGAGGACCAGAGCTAGAGACTTCTCATTGTAGTTCCAGAGATATCCATTCCTTATAGTTTGGGTGCGTAGCACCTTTGGTTTCATTGTTAAGTTGGGTGCTTGCACCGTTAGATTTTCCTTCTTGCAGTTGTAGCCCTTCGGGCGTTGAGACTTTGTACTTTTGATATGTTGCAATAATAAAATGTGATGTCTTTCCTTTCGTACTTTTATTTTTCTGTACTAACATGCAGGGACCTATACCTTCGTCTTGGTACCACACAGACGCTTATTGGGTCAGGGCTCCTTAGCTCTGGCCTAAGCGGGCCTTAGTCATGCTTCGCCTCCGCTATTTTGGGAAGCGGGGCGTGACAGCTTCCCAATTTTCCCGAGAGTACTGTAATTTTCACCCGGTCTGCCACCCGATCACAGCTTCTTCAAACCGATCGGTTGGTATTTCACCAAAATTCCCGAGAGCTCTGCTGTTGTCACCCGATCTGCCACCCGGTCAGTCACATGTGCCACCCGATCGGTTCGCTGATGTGCTGATTCATGGCCATCTTCAGATACGGCTCAACCGACCGGTTGATGCATTACCCGATCGGTTGACGGAAATTTCCTGCACATATACAAAAATCAACTAAGTCTCCCGATAAAAATTCCCATAGCATTATTTATTCCCTAAAAATTGGTAGACTAATTCTAAATAGAGAAACGATATAAGTTTAGAACATGGGTTTCCTCCCATGAAGCGCTTGGTTATAGTCGGTAGCTCGACTCCTCATTTCGTGATCAATTCGGATCCGGAGGATTTGTAGATGAGCCATCGGTCATTGAGATTCTGACCGGAGAGATTACAGGTTCACTGATCGCATAATGTTTTAAACGCTGCCCATTGACCTTGAACAGTTCATCTCTTCCCATTATCTCAATTGCTCCATGCGGGAAGACCTTGGTGACTCGGTATGGTCCCGACCACCTAGACTTGAGCTTTCTGGGAAAGAGCCTCAGTCTCGAATTGAATAGGAGAACTAAGTCTCCTTCCTTGAATTCTTTCTTCAAAATGTGCTTATCGTGCCACCGCTTCAACTTCTCTTTGTAGATCGGGCATTTTCGTAAGCGTTGAGCCGGATCTCGTCAAGCTCACTCAGTTGTAGCTGTCGGTGGTTTATTGCCTCCTTGGTGTCGAAATTCAGATTCTTGACAGGCTAAAATGTCTTGTGCTCCAATTCCACAGGTAGATGACATGCCTTTTCGTAAACAAGTCGGTAATGGGTTGTGCCGATTGGAGTCTTGAATCCAGTCCTGTAGGCCCAGAGCGCATCTGAAAGTTTCGATGACCAATCCTTCCTAGAGTTAGCCACAATCTTCTCCAATATGCTCTTTATCTCTTTGTTCGAAACTTCCACCTGGCCTATTGTCTGCGGGTGATAGGCATGCCCGATTCGGTGCTGCACTCCGTACTTCTTCAAAAGAGCTTCAAATTTCTTCTCGATGAAGTGGCTCCCTCTGTCACTGATTAAGACTCGAGGCACACCGAATCTCGGGAAAATATTGTTTTTAAAGAATCTGGCCACCACCCAGGAATCATTAGTGGGGCTAGCTATCGCTTCTACCCACTTGGACACATAATCTATGGCCACCAAGATGTACTGATTCCCTGAGGACGAAGGAAATAGCTCCATGAAGTCAATTCCCCAAACATCGAAGATCTCGACTTCCAAAATGTAATGCTGAGGCATTTCATTCCTCTTGGAGATGTTTTCTGTCCTTTGGCATTTGTCGCAAGTCTGGACATAAGCGTATGTGTCCTTGAAAAGCTTCTGCTAATAGAATCCACTCTGGAGGATCTTTGCCATGGTCTTGTAAGCACTCGCATGGCTTCCACACTATTGATCATGGCAATGGAAAATTATGGAGGTTTATTCTGTTTCGGGAATGCACCTTCGTATCACGTCATTATTGCAGGTCTTGTACAAATAAGGGCCGTCCCAATAAATTTTCCGGACCTCGTGAAAGAATTTTTTCTTCTGCTGATAGCTCACATTATGGAGGACGTTGGCGCATGTTAGATAGTTTGCAATGTCGGCGTACCATGGAGTCCAGACAGAAGAGATAGAGAAAATATGCTCGTCAGGGAAAAAGTCGTCAATAGGAGTAGCATCCGGATCGAGAGTAGGCATCCTGGACAGGTGGTCAGCAACGACATTCTCCGCCCCTTTCTTGTCATTGATCTCCAAGTCAAATTCCTAGAGGAGGAGAATCCACCTTATGAGGCGTGGCTTGGCCTCCTTCTTGCTTAAAAGGTATTTGAGGGCTGCATGATTAGTGTGCACGATTACTTTGGCACCCACAAGATACAGCCGGAATTTGTCCATGGCATGGATGACGGCTAGCAATTCCTTCTCCGTGGTCGTATAGTTCCTTTGGGCTTTGTCATAGGTCTTGCTCGTATAGTATATAACATGCAGATTTTTGTCCTTCCTCTGTCCCAAAACAGCCCCAACTGCATAGTCACTAGCATCACACATTAACTCAAAAGGTAGACTCCAGTCAGGCGGCTAAATCACAGGTACGGAAATAAGGGCTTGCTTCAATAGGCGGAAAGCTTCCATACACTCGTCATCGAAGAAGAAGGGCGTATCCTTCACAAGGAGTTGAGTCAAGGGCCTAGAAATTTTAGAGAAGTCTTTTATGAACCAGCGGTAGAATCCCGCATGCCCTAAGAAACCACGGACTCCCGAAGGTTAAGTGGAGGAGGAAGCTTTTGGATCACATCCACCTTTGCCTTGTCCACCTTAATCCCTCTTGAAGAAATGACGTGCCACAACACAACTCCTTCCTGGACCATAAAGTGGCATTTTTCCCAGTTCAGAACTAGTCCTTTATCTTGACACCTCTCCATGACTTTAGTCAAGTTGCGGAGACACGAGTCGAACTCCGTTCCATAGACGGAGAAATCATCCATGAAGACCTCCATTATATCCTGGGAGTAATCGGAGAAGATTACGGACATCAATCTTTGAAATGTAGCTCGGGCGTTACAAAGCCCAAACAGCATTCTCCTGTAAGCATACGTCTCAAATGGACAAGCAAAAGTTGTCTTCTCCTGGTCGTCATTGTGGATGGGAATTTGCAGAAAGCCAGAGTATCCATCCATGAAGCAGAATTAGTTGTGCTTGGCTAGTCTTTCGAGCATCTGATCAATAAAGGGGAGAGGATAGTGATCTTTCCTTGGGGCCTTGTTCAACTTCCGGTAATCGATGCACATCCGATACATGGTGACGGTCCTCGTGGGTATGAGCTCGTTTTTCTCATTACGAATGACCGTCATTCCTCCCTTCTTGGGAACAACGTGTACCGGGCTAACCCAACGACTGTCAAAAATCGGGTAGATAATCCCGGCTTGTAGGAGTCTAACAATCTCCTTCTTGACCACTTCCATCATGATGGGATTCAATCTTCGTTGTGGCTTGATGGAAGAAGCTTGCACATCTTCAAGCAATATTCTATACGAGCAAAGTCCCAAGCTCACCCCCTTCAAGTCCTCAATCGCATACCCGAATACATTCTTGAACCTTTTCAAAACATCAAGTAGTTTAGTCATTTGGTTTTCGGGTAGCGAGGAGTTCACGATGACTGGATGCGTTGAATTCTCCCCCCAAGTATTCATACTTCAATCCCGGAGGTAACTCCTTCATCTCGACTTCATGTGGTCTGACACATATTTCTCAAGCTGAGCATCCTCCAATGAAAGGACTTCTTCCTGGGTCTCCTGGATGCTAGCATCCGAAACTTCACTTTCAGTCGTGGTTTCGCACAACGAAGCCTCGTAAGGTAGTGAGGGGATTATAGAGGAAGGCTCTGGGTCTTTCTTAGGTACGTGATAATCATCCGGGAAGAAAGCTTCAATGTGAAAACAGGTCTCAACAGTTGATAGTTCTCCATCACTACTTTCAGCTTCCTCATGGTCCCAAGATCCAGGGTGCTCTGTAGAGGTTTGCAGGGATAAGATAGATTCATGCTCACTGCATTCAATAAACTCTGCCTGATGATCCTCCAGACAAACATCCCGATAGGTGCATAGCTCTCCCCCATTGAAGTCAGTACTGGGCATGTCAATAAGCATCGCTTCATCGGGAGTAAAAAATGTTGTCGTGTTGGGATGCTGCCGAACACCATGATTCCTCTCTTGAATTCTACAGCAGCTGAAAGAAATCATAGGATGCTCGAGGTGCTAACAGATTCTGTCAGACTCTAGGCCAAACAACTGACGTGGTTTGCATGTGCCCAGATATCGACCGAAATGGCACACATCATTCTTGCTGTAAAGCAGATAACTTGGAAGAAAAGGAGAGAGAGAGGGAACTGCACGGATAGAGAGCACGTTAATAGCACAGGTTGTATGAATGGAGAGATAAGAAGTAGTGATGGTGGTATGGAGACACAATCTACCAGCCCTATACAACGAATATGTACAATATGTCCAAGTAAATTAAAAAATGAGAAGAATGCGAAAATTATCGTGTGGTGAGGATGTGAACTAGTCTCTAGGGTTCACTGGATCCTAAGAGAAACAAGCACGTTGCCTCCCCAGTAACGGCGCCATAAAGCTTGATGTCCACTAGATTTAGCAGTATATGCAGTAGGATCGGGGATACCATATTTAAATATTTATAACCGAAAGCACAGAGTATTGTAGTGTGGCTTGGGGGTCGAACTCAAAGAGGCGTGTGTTGTGCTTGTTGTTAAGAAGGAACCGGATCACCCGATGGGTGAGCTAGCCCGATCAATCCGTAGGTTGTCACAAAATAGAAATACGAAGGATGTAAGATATAAAAGGGAACCCAGGACTTTGGTTTCCACCCTATCAAGTGCCCTCTCTATTACGACCGACGGGTAGGGATATGATTGGATTTTAGGGTTTAGTGGTGAGACGTTGCCTCTAAGAGTGATACCTAGCGTCCCATGGGCCCGATATTTCGGTCGATGCCCAGGATGATACACTAGGACTACCCGGGTTCAGTCGGTGGGCATTCCTATGTCCATTAACACCGACCGACTCTGGGAGCACTAAGCTCGCAACGATTACTCCCAACATTTCATCCTGCCGTTCCCACGCGATAGGATTCAATGTCTATGCTAGGGGTGTGAGCTGTGGTTAGGGGATCAAACGCCAGTTTTATTTCCCCTTGGCCCGACGGTCAGAGGCAGTCTTTCTCCCGCCAATGACAATAAAACGCCCCACATAACAATCTAAATTCCTAAATCCTATTGAAACCCTAATCATATGGTCGTTCTAGGGAGAACCCACGGAGGGGCTTCCACCAAAATCCCAGATTTGGGATCTACTCACAATTCATGGCGAAAATAGCATCACAACAACATTCAACCATTGAAATCAAAATCAAGCAATAGAAAGTAGAAGCTAATGATAGTATTAATGCAATATTAAAGTTCAAGAACAATCAGAAAACTTACAAGACGGAATAAATTCCGAGCCGTTAAAAATCCCAAAAGGACAGAAAATACCATGTGGATCGTCTGGGAAAAACCTAGGTCACTATATATAGAAAATACGGCCACCCGTTCGGTTGAGGCATCAACCGATCGGCTGAGCCGACAGTCGATATTTCCTTCGGTCTTCAGACACTTCACCCGGTAACCTAACCGTTTGGATGAGCTCATCAGGTCATGAGATGGGCAATCTTGGCTACAGATGAACCGATCGGGTGAGATGTCACCCGATCGGTTGGAATTCAGCTCCAAAAAGACAGAGAGCTCTGTCGGGTTCACCCGATTGTCGAACCGATCGGGGTGAGCTGTTCTTCTCTTCTGCTCCTGTCTGGGTCAGATACGCGTGCACCAACCGATCGATTGGCTCTATCCAACCGATCGGTTGAAGGCTTATATATGGAATTCTTTGACGTATGGCCCCCGGGATCACACGTGACACCTCCAGTTGCTCCAGGGACTCATGATATCTGTTTTATATGTCACCAACACTGGCAATCTCCTGCATTGGCACAAAAACACAAAGAAAGTGAAAAGATACAAAAAAAAACAAAAGAACGGGTACGGAGTGACGGAAAACAACGGAAAATCACAAAGAAGACGTGTGTGAATATATAAAATATAATCGCACGTCACCTAGCTTCTGCTGGTCTGCATCTCCAGGTCTAAGTGACTAATCGCCGTCATCAAGGGGGGATGGCATAGTCTGCTCATACTCTGCTAGATCATGTAAGTACTACCATGCATCCTTGGTCGTATATGCAAAGAAGTCTACATTGCTCATCCTCTGCATAAAGTCCCATGAAGGGGGCTGCAACCATGTATAGAAGATCTAAAGCAGATGCTCCTCTAGAAGCCATGGCGTGGGCATCCAAGCACAAAATCATGGAACCTCTCCCAGGTTTGACAGTAGACCTCCCCATCGAAGTGGAAAAAGTTTGCTATATGTTGCTCAAATGCTTATCGCCTCTGTACCTTCCTCTGGTTGTTGTTGGACAAAGCAATCTGATGTGACAAGGCATCCATCTTACTGGCAAACAGTGGCACAACATCAATATCTAGCTCACCTCCCTTCTTGGACATGATCCTCTCACTACTCTAATGGTAGTTGTTGGAGGTCATCAGGGGATTAATTCTTATAAACTCTGAGTTTACCTGGTCATACAAGGAAAAGAGGAACTAGGAAAGGATTGTTAGCAAAATAAGATGAATAGCAAAAATGAAAGAATAAAAGAAAATAGAAAACCGTAGTCTAGCAAATCTAAAATTAAGCTAATATCAATCTGTTAACCTCCCCGACATTGACACCAAAAACTTGATGAGTTTATAAATTACCGCAAGCGTACAGGTTATCGTAGTACAAACGGGTGGATCTTAGGATGGTTACTGATTGAATACCAACCAATTCTAGATTATGAGTTAGCTACATGAATTCGTCTCAAGGTGATAAGATCATAGTAAATATGAATATAAGTATGATAAATTTCTAGAGTTAATTATCCTCACTATCATGAATTGAATACAATTATGATCTCTATAGCAAATTTTTGAACCAATTCTTAGGTGAGATTATTGTTACTTAATCAATATCTAGAACCTTCTCTCGAAGCATAACGGCTTATTTTTCATGAGATTGTACCTACTCTCGTGGCAATCAAAATATACACATTAAGAATCAACAATAAATAAATTCTCAACAGCTGTTCTTATTTACTCATACGGGAGAACTTCAGTCATTGACAAGGTTCTCTAATTTAAGATCAAACTCTCGTTGAAAATCTCAAATGAGTGGAAATCGATCTTGCAAACAATAGCCTATCGAATAAAACCCCAACTTTCGTTGATAGTTTAGACTTAAAGGCAATCAATTAACAAGATAGATGAGAGGCACAACCTTGTCAAAACCCAACATATAATTCAATAAAATTGAGAAAAGTGAGATTAATTCATATTAACCCATGATAAGGTTCAACTCAACCATAAACACGAAGATTACTTACAATTCATGACGATAACAAGCATGTCAATAATATAGAGAATCATCAATACATAATACAATACACAATAAAGAGGAAAGGAAATACTTGAATTCTGTCGATGAGCGAAAGCTAAGGAATGAACGTCTTCAATCTTCAATCCTCAAACAAAAGTCACAAAAACTATCTCCAAGAACAATAGAGTTACCGTGGGAGAAAACAAAATGAAAACCTAGATAAAATGTCTGTTTTCAACTGCACAAACGTATATTTATATCCCCAAAGAGTCCTAAATTGTTTGGGCTTTAAAAATGGCATATAACTCAAATCTCCATATCGGCATGGTCATGCTGTAGATGGCACGACTGTATCACTGTACTGCGTAGAAATCTGGACGTTCTACCTACTTTGCACAACTGTGCCAAATATGACATGGTCGTGTTGTAAGGACCGTCTACCTTGCAATACTAAACAACAAACACTAGAGACGGTGAATAGTGTAATGACAATAATTGTGCAATTAAAAATTAAACTTGCAAATACGAAATTATAAGTGCAAGAGGATATTAATCAACACAAATAAGCAAATGCGAACACATATGATTTTACACTGGTTCCCCCAAAGTTGGGTACTTCCACCCACACCAATATCCACTATAATCCTTCACAAGGTAGTGAATGCAACTCCATACACAAGGGACACCCTACTCAAGGGATTTGTCCTACATAAAGACTCACACAAACCCTACACAAGGGTTAGTCCTACACAATGACTCAACCTCCCACAAAGGGAGAAGCTAACCCTCGCAAAGAGAGTTAGGGTTTCACTCAAAAAGATGAAATAAAAGGACTCTTACCTATGCCTTGATGAGATGAACTTACTCAAAGATGAATGCAATGCATGAAAGAGAATCTTCAAGTATTGAGATGAACTTTAATTGCACTTGGGAGTATTTTCCTGGAGCTAGGCTTCAATTCATGAAGAGAAATGAGCTCAAAAGAGAGAAATGAGAGAAATAAGAGTGGCTTGATGTTTCTCAAAGAAAATCAATAATGATCAAGAGTTATAGATGAACTAAGCCAACCCCAATTTATAGGAAGCCAAAATAACCTATTAAACCCAAGCAAAATGCCCAAAACCCCAATAAGTAACATCTAGTTTTTGGCTGAAACGGCTTGGACAGTCGCCTCTAGGCAAAGAGTCAGGCGCCTGATGTAATGGCTCTTTTATCCCAACGGCTATATTCTGAGCCACGACAAGCGGCTGTAGAAGGCTACACAAGCGCCTGTACCACTGTGCATGTGCCTATAAAGGCTTAAGCAGGTGACTGCCACAAAGGAGGATTGGAGATCAAAAATGATAAATTACGCACTTACATGCACTAGCGACTGTAGAACAAAGTTCAGGCGTCAATTGGTTAACATGCGCCTATCATTTGTACTTCAGTCCACTGTACCAAATGCTCAAGTACCGAGTCAAGAAATTTGACTTGAGCAAGTGCATAACAGCTGCCAGTAGAAGGAATGGCCAGGTGCTTGGTGAATGATGTGTCCATATTTTCTATGTTTTTACCGCATGTTTTCATAAGCATTTTTGCCATCCAAAGTTCACTTATATATACACTATCGTCCTTTTCACGATACATTCGATTTTTGTGTAGAATTATTGGTTTTCAGGAATTTTGGAGTAATTTGGGGCAATTTTAGCACATGGACACATCCGAGCTATCCAGAGCATCTATGGTGAGGTTCGATATGTGTTCGATGAGGTGGAGAAAAAGATTAGAGGAGGAGAAGAGAAAAGAAGAAGAGAAAGAGAGAAAGAAGCTCAAATGAGTAAAGTATGATGTTTTCCCAGGTCACTCGGTCAAGTGCATCAGCACTTGACTGAGATGACCTTCGACGCAAGAGAAGAACTCTTCAGCTGATATGCACATGCCACTCGACCGAGTAGAAACGTCACTCGGTCAGCTCAACTCGGCCAATTAAAACTCAATCCTAATTCCTATTCGAAGTAGGAGAGCACAAGAGTGACTCGACCGAGCAGTTCAGCCGCTCGGTCGAGCTGAAGCTCGATCAGAACAAATATTTTCAAAGACATCCTCAACTTACTGTAGCTCAACTGAGTAGACCAGCGTGTTGGAACTTGGTATTTTTCATCATCTCTTCCTAAGGTTTTGATGTGACAAATCAATATAAGTTATGTTACTAACTCTATCTATGCAGATGTGCAGCTACCATGCTATTTCATTCACATCACGCATATGATCAAAGTACAAGGACTTTCTGCAAAAACAGCCTTGATACTCAAATTACGTTTGAAAAACGTATCTGCGGAATGATGTAATTTTTACTTTTTAGATAGCTTAAGGGCCTTGGTTATATCATATCATATATCCCTAAGCTCAAATCTACATCATCTCCTAACTCATTTGATCCTAAGTCAAAATTCCTATTTTTCAGAATTAGCCTACTAGGATTTTTTATAGCCTACCAAAACAACTATATTTTCAATGACTTTTGACTTGATACTTTCAGACAAGGATCTATCCGTTGTCTAGTCCACGTCACCAAAATTTTGTGACCGTTTGTGACCGTTTCAAAATTAACATGCTACGAATTTTCCTAGCCTGCCAAACCGTTTTTTGGACTGAAATTTTCCAGAACAGTTTCTGACCGTTCTCCAACTATCCTTACAGTTTCTGAACATTGTGCAATGTCTCTTTTAGAGCCATTTATAGCCGTTTCTAAAAACTATAAAAGGAGGGGTACCCCCTCTCATTTTTCACACACTTTCCTCTTCTTTATTCTGATTTTGTTGAATGAAAGCCATTGATTTTCTTAAGCAATTCATCCATTAGTTGTTCTTTTCTTATTTGTAAGAAGAAATCATTAGATTTCTTTCTTCGTTTAAGAACGGAAGAACTTGGATTTGTAACATCATTTTGGAATGTTGTTTGTGTTCATAATTGCAAGAAGAAATCGATAGATCTCTCTCTTCTTTTATGAACCAGAGAACTTCAAGTATTGTTCTTCATTACATATCTTATACATCTTGAAGTTTATCTTTTAAACATCATCCTTGAATTCATTCTCTGAAATTTATACCAATGCTATATGTGTTTTTCTATTTTATTATTTAACATGTTTGAATCTCTGTTTAGAGATTGTACAAAGTTTGGGACACGGGGAGTGTCGCCATTTTTGTAAGTTTGTGCTTGCGGGGTAAGTGATTATATTGGATTGAAAATCTCTACGGGGAGTAGAGGACTGGAGTAGGATCAACAGGATCCGAACCAGGATAAATCTCTGTGTTTGCGATTGGTTTAATTTTCAGCACTTGTCATTTATTTCTGTTCCATCTTTGTAAATATTAGTAACGTTTTATTTGCAACATTTTTATTATATACACTATTCACCCCCCTCTAGTGTATTGATCCATACAGATTAGATTTTCATTTGGTATCATAGCAAGGTTAAGATGGCAAAATCAAGCATGAACGCTGTTCCACACAACTACAACACAAATCAACATCCTGAAGGGCACTCTCAAGTTCGTCCTCCTTTATTTGATGGTTCTAACCACTCATACTAGAAAATACGAATGTAGATTCATCTCTAAAGTATGCATTATGAGATTTGGGACATCGTAGAGAAAGGATACACAAAGCCAACCACTCATGTTGCAGATTGGACCGCTAACGACAAAGCTGCAAAGACAAACAACTCAAAGGCCATGAATGCTTTATTCTGTGCCATGGATAAACATAAGTTTAATCTAGTATCTCAGTCCAAAAGTGCAAAGGAGATTTGGCACATACTCGAGGTAACTCATGAAGGAACCAATAAAGTAAAGGAAACTAAGATTGCTTCTTTGGTTCATAAGTATGAGTTGTTCAAGATGCAAGACAAAGAGACGATTGGAGAAATGAACACCAGGTTCACTAATATTATTAATTCTCTTAATGCTCTTGGAAAAGTTAATTCTTCTCTTGATCAGGTACGCCAGATTCTTAAGGTACTCTCCCCAGAATGGCACCCAAAGTTCACTGCTATTGAGGAAGCCAATGATCTTTCCACATTATCCATGGAAGATCTAATTGGTAACTTAATGGCACATGAAGTCACATTACAAGATGCAAAAGAGGAATCAGATCAAAAGAAGAAAGTACTCGCCTTGAACACAACATCAAATAATGAAGATTCAGATGATGACATGGCATTCTTTGCCAAGAACTTCAGAAAGTTCTTTCAAAAAGGTAAGTATAATAACATATCTAAAAATACTGATTCTTCTCTTTGCTTCAATTGTAATAGGCCAGGACATATGAAGAAAGATTGTCCACTTCTCAAAGCAAAGTTCAAAACTTCCAACAACAACGATCAATCCAGAAGAGAAAGGAAGTTTGACAAGATAAAGAAAGCATTTACAACAACTTGGGATGAATCTTCGGATGATGAAGATGACCATGATGAAAGTGCTAATATGTGCTTTATGGCACAAGATAATGAAGAAGAGGTAAGTGATTTTAATAATGAAGAATTATTAGATGCATTGAAAGATCTCTATTCTCGTTTCAAAAAATTAAATAGTCAACATAAATCTTTGAAACAGAATAATGACGATCTCCTTATTAAATATCAAGAATTATCTTCTTCTAAGAACACTACACCAAATTCCATACATATTGAGAATACATCTTCTCAAAATTTGGATCTTAGTAAAGAGAATGATATTATCAAAACTAAGAATCTAGAACTACATAAACAAATATCCGAAATGGATAAAAGTATTTCATCACTAAAGATGAAATACGACGAGATGTCATCCAATGTTAATAAATTTAACAAAGGAAAGACTAATCTCGATGAATTGCTTAAAATTCAATATCCAACAAATCATAGACAAGGACTGAGATATTCTCATAAGGATGTGCCCAAGTCTTGTAACACTTCTTCCTCTTGTGGAAAAACAACTTTTGTTAAACCACAAAAGAAGAATCATGCATTCATTTATACGAAGAAAGTAAACACTTCTACTTCTTCCTCACAAAGAAATGTTACTAACATTTCAAAAACATTTCCTAGGAAACCTACTACAATTAGTATATCGATTCCTAAGGATTCATGTTTAAATGATAGAAATAGTTATATTTCTCATTTTATACATTCTATTGTTCATTCTAGTGATTACATTAGAAAGCCAAATTCCACTTGGGTTTGGCTTCCTAAAATCTAATCCCAAGGACCCTCAAACAAAGGGTACCAATGCTTAATGTTTTATCTTTCAGGTACCTAGGAAAGAAAGATGGATTTTGGACAGTGGATGTTCAAAACATATGATAGAAAATGTCAACTTGCTTTCAAGCATTAAATATAAAGATGGAGACACAGTTACCTTTGGTCACAACAAGAAAGGAAAAATCATAGGCACTGGAACAGTTGGTAATACAAATTAGCCTATCATTGAGAATGTTCACCTGGTTGACGGTTTGAAACACAACTTACTTTCCATTAGTCAATTATGTGATAAAAATTACAAAATAGTTTTTGATCAAAATGCTTGCATCATTAATGATTCTGATATGTCATCTATTCTATTCCGTGGTAAGCGTAAGAATAACATTTATATCTTATGCATGTATGTTACCATTCATAATCACTGTTTAATGATTACATCAGATGACACACTTCTATGGCATAAACGTTTTGGACACACTAATTTCAAAAACCTAGCACGTATTTCAAAACTTAAGTTAGTTAATGGAATGCCAAATATTTCTTTCAAACACAAACATTTCTGTGATGCTTGTCAACAAGGAAAAATGCACAAATCTTCTTTTAAATCAAAGGACATTATCTCAACAAAGAGACCAGTAGAACTCCTACACCTAGATTTGTTTGGTCCTTCAAGAGTAGCTTCTTTGAATAAAAGTAGATATGCATTTGTCATTGTTGATGATTATTCTAGATACACTTGGGTTATATTTTTGCAAAACAAGAATGATGCTTTTGAAGAATTTTCAGTATTTTGTAAAAAGATACAAAAGATCAAATCCTCTAACATTATCACTATTCGTAGTGATCATGGGGGAGAATTTGAAAATGAATATTTTACCAAGTTTTGTAATGAAAATGGCATTACTCACAATATTTCTTTTCCTCGTGCTCCTCCTCAGAATGGAGTAGTAGAAAGGAAAAATAGAACTTTACAAGAATGTGCAAGAACAATGCTTTGTGATAGTAATCTACCAAAATATTTTTGGGCAGAAGCTGTCACAACTGCTTGTTACATTATGAATAAAGTTCTTATTAGGCCATTACTTAATAAAACTTGTTTTGAATTATTCTTTAATCGCATTCCTCGTGTATCATATTTTAAAGTGCTTGGATGTAAATGTTTCATTCTTAATACTAAAGATGCACTTGACAAATTTGATTCTAAATCTGATGAAGGTATTTTTGTTGGATACTCAACACGTAGCAAAGCCTACAGAGTATATAACAAAAGAACTTCAACATTTGAAGAATCACTTCATGTCACATTCGATGAGAATCCCTCATCTAATTCTCCCATCATTGACAATGAAGAGAATATATTACCTCTTTCTAATTCTTTAGATAATATGAAACTGAAATTGATGCTACTAAACCCTCTGTTGAGCCTATTTCAGATAGTGCAGATCTGCCTAAGGCATTTCTCTGTTGAGTCAAGTTCCAAATCATCCATCAGAATTAATCATTGGAGATATTACAGATGGAGTAAGAACTCGTCGCCAAATAGAGCAAATGGAACATTGTGCATTTCTCTCAACCATTGAACCAAAGAACATCAAAGATGCATGTGAAGACAGTTCATGGATCATGGCTATGCAGGAAGAACTCAACCAATTTCAACGGAATGATGTTTGGGAATTAGTTCCCAGACCATCAAATCATTCAATTATTGGTACCAAATGGGTATTCAAAAATAAATTGGATGAATCTGGTCAGGTAATTAGAAACAAAGTACGATTGGTTGCACAAGGTTATAATCAAGAAGAAGGTATTGATTATGATGAAACCTATGCACCAGTTGCACGTCTTGAATCTATTAGGATGCTATTATAATTTGCATGTTTTAAAAACATTAAAATTTTACAAATGGATGTGAAAAGTGCTTTTTGACGTGCATTTATATTTCATATATTTGCGCACGTTTTCTTCTGTGTTTTTCCGTTATTTTCTGTCGTCATGTATTCGTTTTCCCGTGTTTTCATGGTTTCTTTCACTTTTCCGTGTTTTTGTATATTTGCAGGATTTTACCGGCGTATGGGACATAAAACGACGATATCATGAGTCCCCGGAGCAATGGGAGGAGTCACGCATGATCCAGGGGGTCAAACGACGAAGATCACATCTTTCAGCCACTCACCCGACCGGTTGGTCATTCCCAACCGATCGGGTGATGCACGCGTGCACCACCCGGACACAGGTTGGAGCGGCCAAGAAGTCACCCGGTCGGTTCAGTGACCAGTTCAAACGCCCCAACTCTCTGGAATTCTGACGCTGAATGCCAACCGATCAGGTGACTTTCACCCGATCGGTTCACCTGTAGCCGATTCTCCGAAGCCAAGACACAGAGAGATCAACCGACCGGTTCACCCGACGGTACGAAGATCCAACCGATCAGCTTCAAGCCTCCACCGACCGTACCGTGGTGACCGGGTGAAGTCCTATTCCGAGTTGCCGAAGAAACGAAGCAGGTCACCCGATCGGGTGACTTTTCACCCGATCGGGTGATATCGTATTCTATATATATGACCCCTAGGTTTTCCAGAAACGGGAGTTGTTATTTTTTGCTGTTTTTTCTCTTTCTTGACGGCTGTAATTTTTCAGATATTTGTAAGTTTTCTGATCTTTGTTAAACTTTAATATAGTGTTATTATCATTACTCTTACTGCTTTTCAATCGCCTGATCATGATTCTTACGGTCGATTTTGCTTTAGATCATTTTTTACTAAATATGTGTGAGTAGTTCCCAAATCTGGGATTTTGGTGGAAACCCCTTCGTGGGTTCTTCCCGATGCGTCCATAGGAATAGGAAATCAATAGGGATTAGGAATCTAACGGTTACGCGGGGTGTTTTATTGTCATCGGCGGAAAAAAGACCGCCTTTGACCGTTGGGCCAAGGGGGAATAAACTTGACGGTTGACTCCCTAGCCATAGCTCACGCCCTTAGCGTAGATGTCGAATCCTAGCGTGCAGGAGCGGCAGGATGAGACGTTGGGAGTTATCGTTGCGAACTTAGTGCTCCCGGAGTCGGTCAGTGTTAATGGACACGAGAGTGCCTACTGACCGAACCCAGGAAGTCCGGCGTATCATCCTGGGCACCGAACGGAATATCGGGGGCACCGAACGGAATATCGGGCCCATGGGACGCTGGTACCACTCTTAGAGGCAACGTCTCACCATTATACCCTAATTCCGATCGTTATCCTACCTGTAGTCCGTATCGGCGAGAATCGCACGATATGGTGGAAACCAAAGTCCTGGGTTTTCCCTTTATATTGTTTATCCTTTGCATTCCATTTACTGTGACAACCCATTATCCGATTCGGGCTAGCTCGCCCACGGGGTGAATTTGATCCTTCTTGACACAAGCACATCCACGCCTCCTTGAGTTCGACCCCAAGCCACACTACAACACCGTGCGCTTGCGGTTACAAATATTTAAATCTCACTCCCCCAATCATATTATTGCACACATCAAACACGCACAACGTGGGGACGTCATACTTTATGGCGCCGTTGTTGGGGAGGCAACGTGCTTGTTATTTTAGGATTTCATGAACCCTTGTGTCTAGCTCTCATCCCTACCTCGCGATAATTTTCACTTTCTTCTTTTTCCTTTTTATTTTCTTATTTTTATTTTTATTTTTTATCTTATCTATTTCTTTCCCACTTTTCGCTTCACGGGTGTTTGTTGTTTTTCATGCGCAGGAGTTCAAGAAGTCTCGACGACTTGATTCCAGTTGATCGAGAGATAAATGCCACCCTAAGGCGTTTGGCCGCCGAGAAGCGAAGAAGAGAGAATACTGAAATCATGGGGGAGAACACCCCACCTCACAAGTCCCTGCTGGAGTACTCGATGCTATCCATCGAGTCCACCTCCGCCATCCGTCCTCCTGCTATTACGGCCCAAAGCTTCGAGCTTAAGCCGTCTTTGGTGACGTGGATCCAGCAGGATCAATTTTTGCGTGCACCCATGGAGAGCCCCATTGAACATTTGGACTCCTTCTTGGAGAAATGTGACACCTTCCGGATAAACGGTGTCACAACTGAGGCGATCCTGCTGAAGCTATTCCCCTTCTCTCTGCGAGATAAGGCCAAGCTGTGGCTTAGGGGGAAGGACCCGAATACATTCAACACCTGGGAGAAGCTCTCAAATGCTTTCCTGACGAAGTTCTTTCCTCTGGGAAAGACCATGAAGCTGAGGAGTGAGATCTCCCCCTTCTCCCAGGCCAGCCACGAGTCTCTGCACGAAGCCTGGACCAGATACAAGGAGATGCAGTAGAGATGTCCCCACCATGAGCTCCCCAAGTGGCAGATCATCAATCTGTTCTATAATGGGTTAAGGGACGATTTGAAATCTTCCATGGACGTCGCGGCTGGAGGGTCCTTTATGTCAAGAAGCAAAGAAGATGCCGGACAGATTCTGGAAAAAAATGGCATCAAATAATGAGCGGGGTGTGACGAGAGAGCCACACCTAGATCTGGGGGCATCCACAGGGTCGAGGACGTCGACAAATTATCCAGCAAGTTTGACTTGCTGTCGACCCAGATCTCTGCATTGATGGTAGGTGCCGGTGGCGCCGGTACACAACAGATTGCTGTGGTGGAATCCGAAGTTTTTGGAGAATTCGACGGTGGTGACATCTCACCACCGTTGGATCAGGCGAGCGCATTATTTTACAATCCTACGAGGAATGCACCTTTTCCACCACGAACCAACTCCAACCCGGCCTACTCTCCTAATAACCGGAATCATCCCAACCTTAGTTATCGGGCGCCTTATCAACAGCTGACTCAGCAACAACAACAGATATATCAGCCGGCTAGGCCTCAGCAGCAGTTTCAGCAGCAGCAATTCCAGCAGCAACAACCTCCACAACAATATCAGCAATATACTCCAAGGAATCAGCTGCCCATCCAGCAGTAATATGGCCAGCAAAGGGCCATCTCTCCGGTTGAGTCCCTCTTGACATAATACATCGCCAACCAAGAGAAGATAAATTTGAAGATGGAGATGGGACAGAGAGTTCTCACTGATCAGGTGACCCAGCTGGGGTTACAAGTGGCGAACCTTCAGAGGCCGCAGAATCTATTACCGCCCCAGCCTGAAGTGAACTTGAGGGGGTAAATCAGACCTTGGCGCTCACGCATGAGCATGAGAACATGTCCGCTATCGTCTTGAGGAGCGGAACGCAAATCCCCACGAGAGTGCCCCCCAAGGAGCCGGAAGCACCGTTGGTCGTGGAACGACCAATTGAAAAATTAAATGACGATGGTGCTTCATCGCCAAAGCCAACTACTCCGGAGGGATTCCATGGAGAGGAGAAGAAAAAGGATAAGGAAGGGAGCCTCAGAGTATTCAAGCCTGTTGTGCCTTTTCCACAACGGCTTGCCCATGCCAAAATAGACGAGAAGTATAGCAAATTCTTTGCCATGGTCAAAGATCTAATCTTGCAAATCCCCTTCCTTGAAGCTATAGAGACCATACCATCCTATGCGAAATTCCTCAAGGATTTGGTGACAAAGGGTTCTTGAAAGGAGAAGGTCGTTCTGACGGCAGAATGTAGTGCTCTTATCCAGCGAGCAAATCCTCCTAAGCTTAAGGACCCGGGGAGCTTCTCTATCCCTTGTGCAATTGGGGAGGTAAAGATACATCGTGTGCTCGTCGATCTTGTAGCGAGTGTCAATTTGATGCCCTTGTCGATGTATAAGAGGATAGGAATGGGCGAATTGGAGCCCACCGGAATGACCCTACAGCTTGCAGACCGTTCGGTAAAGTATCCGGTGGGTGTTGTTGATGACCTTCATGTCAATGTTAGAGGGGTGCATGTGTCTGTAGAATTCATTGTCATGGACATGCCTGAGGATGCATACACACCCATCATTCTTGGACGGCCTTTTATGGCAACCGCCGGAGTTTTGATAGACGTGAAGAATGGGAAGCTTTCCCTCAACGTCGGCCAAGAAAAAGTCGAATTTGACTTAGGGTTGTCAATGAGGCACCCCGATCCCCCGGGCGATCAAAGATGCAATGTGCTGGAGTTGGAAGAAGAGAGAGCTGTGGAGGCAAGCTCCTGGGAAATTCTCTCGAGAAATCCCCCCGACCACTTGGGAGATCTTGGAGAGCAAGTTGGCTCACCAAAGAAAGAAGTTGCTGATGAGGGGGTCGCCTGACATGTGATCCCTCCCGGATTCCCAAAAGCTCCTCCTACGAGGAGAAAAGGCAAGGAGCCCATGGGGCTCACCGGGGATGAGATCCGGATCCTTAAGCGAGTGGCGGTAGACGCCAATATGAAGGAGAAGCCCCGGGACCCCGTCAACAAAGGGAGGGTGGTCGAGCAAGTTTTCTTATCGCCACCAGCTACACCAAATGCTACCAGCCCTGGAGATGAAGCGATGCCAGACTTTGGGCATCACCCGTATCGCCCACCTTGAACATCATCAACGGGTGTCGAGCTAACGACGTTAAACAAAAGCACTTCATGGGAGGCAAGCCATGCTCTAAACCTTTGCTTCAAATTTTTAGGACTATTTTTAACTTTATTTTATCTACTTTAATAAATAAATCCAGCCGCAAGAACATCCATTGAGGGACTTAGGCAATTTGTGGACTTTTGCAGAAAACAAGGCCCCAACCGATCGGTTGATAACTTAACCGATCGGGTGGGATGTATCAGCTGCTGGCCGTATCAGTCGCTCAACGAACCGATCGGGTGAAGATATGCGAGACCGTTTGGCAGACTGGATGAACTGGGCTGAATTCTCGGGAATTTTTGGGAAATGATCAACCGATCGGTTGATACGCAGAGCGATCGGGTGACAGACCGGGTGAGCTGAACCAAACTTTCGGGAAAATTTGTGGAGCGGCCAACCGATCGGGTGAGTTAGCAACCGACCGGTTCGCCTGTAGCGTTTCTTCAGCTGAAAATCTCGACCTAATAGTCAACCGATCGGGTGACAACTCACCCGTTCGGTTCGACTAAAACCCTATAAATAACCCCCCCACCCGTTCGTTTTTCTCGCCCGATCTCGCCGATTCCACCGTCGTTTCGTCTCCTCCGCTCTCCCAACGGCCGGAAAACTCCTCCCACGACCTCTATTCCCCCTCTAGCCTCTCTCTCCACCTACCCCTTCCATCTCTCCATCGTTTTCTCTCCATCTCTCTCTCTCCCATTTCGCTTTCTCAAGCCGTAATTCCCCCACTTTTGGATTTTTCGCTGAAGAGAAGTGCCGCGGCTCCACACTCCGTCCGATTGCATGGTACTGAGGTCAATTTCAAGCAAGGAACTCCAACTGCTGCTGGGTAACTTCGCTCCACTGCTCAATTTTACTTTTTACCCTGGAATTTCTACACGCTTGATTGTTTGTGTGTGCGTGATTTTATCGTGTTCTACACTCATTTGCATCACACTCACACACCCACTATGGCCCGGGATCGTGATAAGGGGAAGGGTATCATGCGGGAGGAGGAACCGTCTCGAAAGAGACGCAAACAAAGACGTCCTCCTCCCAATACACCACGTGCACTGTCACTAGCCCCTCCCCCACTTATTATCCCCCCTGAGGACCCAATGATGGGCCCGCATGGGTATCAATTTAGGAACCAAGAGCACAAAGACTTCTACCATAGGCTGGATGCTCGGGGGCATCTGTCGACCAAGTTTGCCCACACCCAATCACTTGTCGATCTCGGTGTATTCACCGAGGTCAAGACTCTTTTCGCGAACTTAGGATGGTTAGCCTTCCTGAACACCACCACGGTGTCTTACTCGTCCCTCACACTAGAATTTCTTTCCTCACTCGTTTGTGAGTCGGGGTCGACCGTCATTTTCCAGGTGCGTAACAGAACCAACCACACCAACCTAAACATGATCAATAATATATTTGGTTTCCACATCCTTGGGGACGACGCTATTCGACACTACGGATACCTACCCGAATTTGACGTCGATAACTTTTGGTTCCACCTCACCATACTCCCTCGCTATCCCCGAGGCAAGGCCAAGGCCTCCTCAATCATCCATCCTATATTCCGTCTAGCCCATCGGATCATATCCTCTCCCCCAAGGATGAGTCAGGCACCGTGACCATCCCTGATCTTTTCATTCTTTGGGCCATGACTTTCCCTTTCGTTCGAGACGATGATGGGATTAGCTTTAAGGCCCCCACTGTCCCCGTCCATGCCGGTGACTGGCTTATTTATAAGCTCCTAGAGATTAGTCGGGCCGGCAAGGGCAAGATTTGTTGTGGGGGGAATAATCATTGTCATTGCTTCTTATCCCCAATTTAATATCCACATCCCCCGAGGTCTTCTCGTCACCGTAGGACCCTCACATCTAGATCTTGATGTCCTGCGGCACATTCATATAATTAAGCCCCGTCCTGATACTCGTTTCGATTTCAACTACGGCCACCCCCCTCGCCCCTACACCATTCTCCCCAACCCCGCTCGCATGAGTATTGCTGTAGTAGGAGATTGGACTTTTCCGCTCGATCCCGAGTTTCTAGCGGGGTTGAGCCTTCCTTTCCTTCCCCCGGACGCACACAGACCACCTGCCCCTGCCGCCCGCATAGGTGAGCAGGATATCCCTGCGTCCCGGGGAGATATTGGGGCTGGCCCGAGTCACACCACCCATGCTCCTAGCCATATCACTACTGAGGATCTTTCTGAGGCCCTCTCTGGCCTTGTGTCCTGTGCCGGCATGACCACTTCCGTCGGCACCACTTACACATCACTCCCCGACATCACTTCCGCTTCACGTCAGTCCACTTCTTTTGGTCGTAGCCAGACTTCAGCTCGTCTTGGTCTCAAGGCCGAGATCGCTAGACTCAGTGCTCTTGCCACGTCCTCTGTCCCCTCGGACCCATCACCGTCCTCCTTTCTCACTCACCCACGTTTCCTCGCACTTGAGAGGAACATGGCCGCCATCCTCCGCCTTCTCACTCATGTCCACGGTCCACCACCACCCACACCACACCCCTCACCACCACCTTCACCACCTCGACGATCATCACCTCCCCAATCACACTCTTCTCCTCCACCATCCCACCCATCCCCACCTCCCTCACCCCCACCTAGGCGATCATCCCCCCTCCCACATCTATTCCCATCCCCGCATCCACTTCTCCTCTCACGACCACTTCTGTCGCCCCCACACCACCTCCTCCCTCCTCCACTGTCACTTCATATGTGCGCCACAAGAAATTGCAGGTGCGCTCCAGATCTCTCCCACCGCCACCCACTACCATCACCATCATGCCTTCTCTCCCCATCTCTATCCCTTCTACCACCGTCTTGATCGCCGTACTTCCACCACCACCCACCTCCACCGACACTTTACCCATCATTCACACCCCCACTGCACCTATTTCTCCACCTCTTTCCCCACTTCTTCGCACACCCCCCGCCTCCCCCGACCACCCATCCACACCCTCTTCTGAGGAGGGCGAGGACTCCCCATCTCTTGCCTTTTGATTTCATTTTGTTTTCTGACCTCCCCCTTGCATATCTCTGCATCTTCACGTTCACATCATATCGCTAGCACTGTCACGTCTAGCTTGGGGGAAGCCAATTTTTTTGGGTGTGCTGTCGTGTTTCGTTTTTCTTTGTGTGTTTGTTTATTTGTCGTGTCGTGTGATTTTCTTTCTTTCATTTATTTTTATTTTCTGTTTATATGTCGTGTGGTGTGCTTTTCATTTTTATTTCTTATTTTCAGTTTCGTTTGTATGATTTTCTTGTCTTTCGTGTGTTTTTGTTTCTGTGCGTATTCCCCCCTTATTCATTGCCCTCCTGTATTTAATTCTATTGCATTGAGGGCAATGCTAGTTTCAGCTTGGGGGAGTCGCACTTCGTGCGTCATTTGTGTCGTTTTTCTTCGTTTTTGAGTTGTTTTCCATCGTGTTTTTCTTTTTCTTCTTCTTCTTATCTCTTTCTCCTAGAGATGAACCCTATGATGAATTGCCACAAAATCACACACACCAAGCATGGCATCGATAATCACATTCACTAACCCAAGGATATTGAGTCCTCTTGCATTTCATGCATCGTGGGTCCACTTAGCTTTTTGTCAGTCGTGCGTCGTGCCTAGCTGATTGGTATGCTTCTACTTTGTGATTTTACTTTATATACCTGTCCAGGAATGACCCCTAGATTATCATGCTTCGATTTGAATATGCGGTATTTATTTCTCATGTCTGCTTCTGCATGCTATATATATATCGTATACTTCATTTCGCATATGTCGAGATTCCACAATTAAGGACTAGGATAACCCATTTAGCCCATGCTCTAATTAGTGAGAATAGTTTCCTTTGCCCAAGTGTTTAGATTCCGATTTCTTTTTTGTTTTACTTGGTGCAAATCCCCTCGCCGTGTACCGTTCTCCCACTTGGGAGAGTACACATGTGTATAGCCAAAAAAACCCAAAAAATCCAAAAAAGAGAAAAGAAAAGAAAAACCCAAAAAAGAAAAGAAAAGAAAAAATTTGTATAGCCAAAAAGCCAAAAAATACATATATCCAAAACCCAAACAAAAATTCCCGTGTGAATATTTTTCCTACTTGTTGTGAATAAATGGAAGGTGAGAGTTTGCACCGGGTGTTCTACTCCACATCATCTCAACCCCCATCTTTTTCGAAAACACTTGGCTTAGGAACTTTTGAGCTATTATCTAGGCTATAGTGTGGTGATTTCCTTAACCCTAGTTGTGGAGTCCCTGACGCATGATATGTTTCGATTCTCGCTCTATTCTCATGCAAGCTTGAGCTATATATTCACAGCTTAATTCGAATCGAATCGATATTTGGGTCAATTCTTGGATTTGTGTATATCGAGCTCTATTGCACATCGTAGATAGTGACACCGACTGCTAGCACACGATCACACTCACTCGCGCTTCACCGCGTGGGCCCACGGCACTTGTATGGACTCGTATTCCTTGGTTTAGTGATGTGATTTGGCGTCTGCTTACTTGGTGTGTCGTTTTTGATTTTGTTGCCCCTGACGGGCGATCTAGGATATAGAGTTCCCTTTTTCTCTCTTTCTCTCTATTTTCTCCCTCCGAGCTCTTACTCTCACTCGTCTTCCTCGAGGACGAGAAAGAGTTCAGCTTGGGGGATTTTGACGTGCGTTTATATTTCATATATTTGCGCACGTTTTCTTCTGTGTTTTTCCGTTATTTTCTGTCGTCATGTATTCGTTTTCCCGTGTTTTCATGTTTTCTTTCACTTTTCCGTGTTTTTGTATATTTGCAGGATTTTACCGGCGTAGGGGACATAAAACGACGATATCATGAGTCCCCGGAGCAATGGGAGGAGTCATGCGTGATCCAGGGGGTCAAACGATGAAGATCGCATCTTTCAGCCCCTCACCCGACCGGTTGGTCATTTCCAACCGATCGGGTGATGCACGCGTGCACCACCTGGACACAGGTTGGAGCGGCCAAGAAGTCACCCGGTCGGTTCAGTAACCGGTTCAAACGCCCCAACTCTCTGGAATTCTGATGCTGAATGCCAACCGATCGGGTGACCTTCACCTGATCGGTTCACCTGTAGCCGATTCTCCAAAGCCAAGACACGGAGAGATCAACCGACCGGTTCACCCGACGGCGCGAAGATCCAACCGATCAGCTTCAAGCCTCAACCGACCGTGCCGTGGTGACCGGGTGAAGTCCTATTCCGAGCTGCCGAAGAAACTAAGCAGGTCACCCGATCGGGAGACTTTTCACCCGATCGAGTGATATCGTATTCTATATATATGACCCCAAGGTTTTCCAGAAACGGGAGTTGTTATTTTTTGCTGTTTTTTCTCTTTCTTGACGGCTGTAATTTTTCAGATATTTGTAAGTTTTCCGATCTTTGTTAAACTTTAATATAGTGTTATTAGCATTACTCTTACTGCTTTTCAATCGCCTGATCATGATTCTTACGGTCGATTTTGCTTTAGATCGTTTTTTACTAAATATGTGTGAGTTGTTTCCAAATCTGGGATTTTGGTGGAAACCCCTTCGTGGGTTCTTCCCGATGCGTCCATAGGACTAGGAAATCGATAGGGATTAGGAATCTAACGGTTACGCGGGGTGTTTAATTGTCATCGGCGGGAAAAAGACCACCTTTTACCGTTGGGCCAAGGGGGAATAAACTTGGCAGTTGACTCCCTAGCCATAGCTCACGCCCTTAGCGTAGACGTCGAATCCCAGTACGCAGGAGCGGTAGGATGAGACGTTTGGAGTTATCTTTGCGAACTTAGTGCTCCCAGAGTCGGTCAGTGTTAATGGACACGGGAGTGCCCACTGACCGAACCCGGGAAGTCCGGCGTATCATCCTGGGCACCGACCAGAATATCGGGCCCATGGGACACTGGTACCACTCTTAGAGGCAATGTCTCACCATTAGACCATAATTCTGATCGTTATCCTACATGTAGGCCGTATCGGCGAGAATCACACGATAGGGTGGAAACCAAAGTCCCGGGTTTTCCCTTTATATTGTTTATCCTTTGCATTCCATTTACTGTGACAACCCATTATCCGATTCAGGCTAGCTCGCCCACGGGGTGAATTTGATTCTTCTTGACACAAGCACATCCACGCCTCCCTGAGTTCGACCCCCAAGCCACACTACAACACCGTGCGCTTGCGGTTACAAATATTTAAATCTCATGCCCCCAATCATATTATTGCACACATCAAACACACACAACGTGGGGACGTCACTTTTTTAAATGGTTTTCTTAAAGAAGAAGTTTATGTAGAACAACCTCCGGGTTTTATTCATGAAAATTTTGAAAAACATGTTTTCAAATTGAAAAAGGCTTTATATGGTCTCAAACAAGCACCTCGTGCTTGGTATGAAAGACTTAAAAGCTATCTTTTGAATTCTGGTTATTCTATTGGTAAAATAAATTCCACTTTGTTTATTAAAAACATAAATTCTGACATTATCATTATTCAAATATATGTTGATGATATTATTTTTGGTTCTACTAACGAATCTCTTTGTCAAGATTTCTTTAAAATTATGCAGAAAGAATTTGAGATGAGTCACATGGGTGTACTTAATTACTTCCTCGGTCTTCAAATCTAACAAATGAAGGAAGGAATATTCATCCACCAAAGCAAGTATTCTAAAGAACTCATCAAGCGTTTTGGATTAGAAAGTTCAGCAGAAAAACATACTCCAATGAGTACATCTACTTCCCTTAACAAAGATTTAAATGGTAAGAGTGTTGATCAACGTATTTATAGAGGTATGATTGGCTCCTTACTTTATTTAACTGCTAGTAGACCAGACATTATGTTTTCAGTATGTTTATGTGCACGGTTTCAGGCAGATCCTAAAGTTTCACATCTAACTGCCGTAAAACGGATTATTAGATATGTCAAGTATACTTCTGATTTTGGTTTATTTTATCCTAAAATAAACACATTTGATTTATTATCATATAGTGATGCAGATTTTGCTGGTTGCAAATCAGATCGTAAAAGTACTAGTGGTACATGTCACTTTTTTGGACATGCTTTAGTCTCCTGGTTTAGCAAAAAGTAAAACTCTGTTTCATTATCTACAACCGAGTAAGAATATATTGTCGTCGGTTTAGCATGTGCTCAAATTTTATGGATGAAACAAACTATTTCAGACTATGGTATTAATTGTTCCACATGTCCTATAATGTGTGATAATACCAGTGCTATTAATTTATCTAAAATCCCTGTGCATCATTCACGTACAAAACATATTGATGTACTTCATGATTTTTTAGATGATCATGTTCAGAAAGGAGACATTGTTTTAAAATTTATTTCTACTGAACATCAGGTTGCCGATATTTTGACTAAGACTTTGAAGGAGGACTCTTTCATTAAGCTTAGAAGAAATCTGGGTATTATTAGTGAATCAGAATTTGATTTATAAATATATTTATTTATTTTTTGATATTTTTGAATTTTTCTATAATTTTTTGGCTTTTATTTATTTTTAGCATGCTATGAAAATTTGTAGCCTGCCACTTTTAAACATTTCTTCTATCTTCTCTGTATTATGCCTAATTTGACCCCTGGTTTTTGGATTTTTTTAACACTTCTCATACATTATTAAATATTTATTTTCAAAAACAAATCTCGTATAAAAATTCTTACCTGTTTTCTTCCACTTTGTCTCTACTGTTAGTCTTTTTGTCTTTATCCTGCCACATGACTACTTCTCATTTGCCTTTCCCAATTTCCCCTTCCTTTTCACGTTAGACAACACACTGGCATTCCTTTTTGCCTTAGAAATTCCCACTTGCATTCACTCCTTCCACCAACTGTACTTTATGTTGACTTGGAGTAAGATTTCACATGAAGACAACAGGTTATTAACTTCTGACTCTTTCCAAGGACAAATAAGAAGACACATGGTCTTTTCTTATTTATTTTCTTTCACCAAACCCCTCTTCCTCACGTTGGGAACTTCACTCATACTTATTTTATCTTAAAATAAAATTATAAATTTCCTTCACCAAACCGATTCATTTTCGTCTTACCATTGTCTTGGAAATGAAGATCCCTCTTCATGACAATTAAGGGCTCCTTATCTCTCTTCCACATGGTTGTCTTTTATTTGTTCCACACACCAACCGCCCCTACCGAATTTATTTCGGCCTCTCCCCAATTTCCCATGAGTCTTGGGACTACACACTCTTTATTATTTTAAATGACATTTATCTACCATTTGTTCTTATTATAATATTTTTGTGTGCGGTTTTAACACCAACGGGTATTTGTGAAACCACCTATTGTGTCTCTTCGTCTTCCATTCCTTTCGGTTTCTGTCTTTTGAATTTTTAGTTGTTCTAACTTCTTCAGTTTTTTCCAACCGTTTCCACTTCTATCATGGCACCCGATCAGTTTTCCATTCCTTCTATTTATTTCTTTCCACTACTCCTTTATTTTTTCCATTCTCTGTTTAAGCCTCTTCCTCCTCTTGTTTTCCTCCTCACAAATCCACCATGGCCGCACTTACTCCACCTTCAACTACCGACCGCTTTCGCTCGTAGGCAGCCAAGGACCGTTATTTATCCTTCGAGGCTACACGTTTTCATCCCGAGAGGTATCTCGATTACGGCACATCGGCGATGATGTACGTAAAGGCTATCCTCACGGTGGTTGGCCTTCATCAACTTTGGTCCATCGCAAACAAAGTCCCCCTACTACCCTACTCTTGTCCGTGAATTCAACGCTAATCTTGAAACCGTCGTTCACCGTGGCCAAAAGTACTTCTCCACTATGGTTCGGGGAGTCTCTTTCACGGTCACTAGCAATAACCTTGCAACCATTATCAACCAACCTCCAAATTTCCTTGGCTTACTTTCCTTCGCCATGGACGACCCCGCTGTCCTCGCAAAACTAGCCCCAAAGTGTACACCTCATATGTCTGCAGCCAAGCTTCGTCCCGAGGCTCGTCTCATTCATAAGATCATCATCCACAACTTGTTGCCCTAGGCTGGCTCTGTGAACTACCTTAGTAATGCCCATGAACATTGCTTGTATGCCATTATGGCCGGTTTTCCAATTCATTGGGGCCATTTATTTCTTCGTACCCTTATGAAACCTGTTTCCACCCATTTTTACTTGCCAAGCCTTATCACGTTGATTCTTCGAGCATACGATGTTCCTACAGATGGTGAACTTTTGCTGCAACATGATGTCCATATCGATAAAAATATTATCTACAACATGGGCCTCCCTGATGGTGACTCTCCTTCCTCCAGTGACGACGATGCAAACGATGAATCCGATGATGGCTCCACCTTGCCTACTGCCCCGACTCCTCAATCTCACACCCAAGCATCTTTCCTGGGCTCTTCACGCTCCAGATGCGGCAAAAAGGTCCTAGCTTCCAAGGACGACATCTCTCCTTCGCGCGAGACCAATGATGTGCTACTTCGTCGCCTTTCTGACCAAGTATCCGACGGATTTACCGGCATCCAGAAACATATGAGTTCTTATGACGAGACTCTCAAACATTACACTGAAGTTCTGGATCAGATCCAGGTTAACCAATCCGAGCTTTGTTCGAACCTTGAAGCCCACAATATACTCCCCACTCGTCGTACCCGCACCCGCCGTTCATCCCCTGGCTCGTCATCCTATCATCCTTGACTTCCCTTGCGTGCTCAATTTGGTCTTTGGTTCTCTGTTTCCTTTGGTTTCTTCAAACCTTGCCTGCCTGCCTGTCGTATGGTCATCTTGCATGATGCTTTTGCCCCACCATCCTTTGGTTCTCTTCGGTCGGTTGCCTTCCTGTTTCGGTTCCCTGATTTGCTTCACTTGCTGGTGGTTCGACTCATATCCTGTTTTGTTGGTGTTAAGTTGTTTTTTGTTTTGGCTGGTTGTTTTAAGTATTTTGGCTTTGTGACAATGTGGGTTCATGCGTTTATGGGTTGTCTTAGTTGTTCCTGTTTAATGTATTTTGGCAGTATCATGATATCACTAATGTAGCTCGGTTTGCTTATGTTTTGTATGTTCGTTTCTCGTATGTTTTGGTAATGTATGATGGTTATCTGGTGTACTCCACCTCTATGTTCGCTGTTTAATGAATATTAGTTCCTTTTGTTACTTCTGTGCTCTTATTAATACGCCATCTCTATTATTTTTCACATTGCCTCATTTTTCTCATTTGGCATGCTACACAAAATAATAGCGTGCCAATTTTTTTTTCCACTTTTTGTGGATGACAAAGGGGGAGAAATGCGCATATATTCAGGGGGAGTCTATATTCATATATTCAGGGGGAGTAACATCAAAGTAACATCATATTAATTCATGTTAATAAACTCATTAAAACTTATTAAAACATGATTAATTCACATTTTATATTTCATTATTTGTCATCATCAAAAGGGGGGAGAATGTTGGAACTTGGTATTTCTCATCCTCTCTTCCATAAGGTTTAGATGTGACAAATCAATATATGTTATGTTACTAACTCTATCTATGCAGATGTGCAACTTCAATGCTATTTCATTCACATCACACATATGATCAAAGTACAGGGACTTTCTGCAAAAACAGCTTTGCTACTCAAATTACATTTGAAAAACGTATCTGCGGAATGATGTAATTTTTACTTTTTAGATAGCTTCAGGGCCTTGGTTATATCATATCATATATCCCTAAGCTCAAATCTACATCATCTCCTAACTCATTTGATCCTAAGTCAAAATTCCTATTTTCTAGAATTAGCCTACTAGGATTTTTCCTAGCTTACCAAAACAACTATATTTACATTGACTTTTGACTTGATACTTTCAGACAAGGATCTATCCTTTGTCTAGTCCACGTCACCAAAATTTGGTGACCATTTATGACCGTTTCAAAATTAACAAGCTACGAATTTTCCTAGCCTGCCAAACTGTTTTTTGGACTGAAATTTTCCAGAACAGTTTGTGACAGTTCTCCAACATTCCTTACAGTTTCTGAACGTTGTGCAACGTCTCTTTTAGAGCCGTTCATAACCGTTTCTAAAGACTATAAAAGGAGGGGTACCCCCTCTCATTTTCCACACACTTTCCTCTTCTTTATTCTGATTTTGTTGAAAGCAAGCCATTGATTTTCTTAAGCAATTCAGCCATTAGTTGTTCTTTTCTTATTTGTAAGAAGAAATCATTAGATTTCTTTCTTCGTTTAAGAACGGAAGAACTTGGATTTTCAACATCATTTTGGAAAGTTGTTTGTGTTCATAATTGCAAGAAGAAATCGATAGATCTCTCTCTTCTTTTATGAACCAGAGAACTTCAAGTATTGTTCTTCATTACATATCTTATACATCTTGAAGTTCATCTTTTAAACACCATCCTTGAATTCATTCTCTGAAATTTATACCAAGGCTATAAGTGTTTTTCTATTTTATTATTTAACATGTTTGAATCTCAAATCTCTGTTTAGAGATTGTACAAAGTTTGGGACACGTGGAGTGTTGCCATTTTTGTAAGTTTGTGCTTGCGGGGCAAGTGATTATAGTGGATTGAAAATCTCTACGGGGACTAGAGGACTGGAGTAGGATCAACAGGATCCGAACCAGGATAAATCTCTGTGTTTGATATTGGTTTAATTTTCAGCACTTGTCGTTTATTTCTGTTCTATCTTTGCAAATATTAGTAACGTTTTATTTGCAACATTTTTATTATATACACTATTCACCCCCCTCTAGTGTATTGATCCATACAGGTTAGATTTTCACAGCGCTCGACCGAGTACTTCAACTACTCGGCCGAGCGGAATTTATTTCAGAGCGACACTTTGAGCCGAAAGAAGCATCCTTGAGTGACTCGATCGAGCACGGTGATCACTCGACCGAGCTGCTCATATCTGAAGCTGAACCAAGAAAGGAGAAGCGGTTGACCGTGTCACCACTTGACCAAGCGACACTGCTACTCGATCGAGTAGGGCTCTGTGATCGGCCCCGGATATACACCTGGAGAACGATTTTAGTTTTACTGCAAGCGCACGATCAAGTGGCGAGCGGGTATCGAACACGAGGAGGTGGTGTTGGCTCCAATCTATCCTAGGTTGGCTCGACTACGAATGTTTTATTGGTGGAGATGGTTTTGGAATGATATAATGGAAATGGTGATGGATGTTGGTGTCGGTGATAAAGAAGTCGGTCAAATATCGATTCAAATACAATATAATAAAAGAGTCTAGAGCTAGGGAATCCCTACTACGGATCATCATACATCATTGTAAATAGTGAATCTCAATATTACTAGACTTGTGTTGGGGTGAACTAGTCGTAACTGAATAGAGAACAAATCTCACGCTCTCGTGCTATTGCCGGTCTATAGCAACCTAGGATAGGGCCCAATCTCTTGCAAACCCTAGCCTAAGCCACTAGCATTAGGATCGACATCATCGTTCAATCGCCCCTCAAGCCCACTCTCGTATTGGGCTCGGATTGGCCACTCTGGGTTGTGGCCAAAAACTTGATCGTCGCCCGGTGTGCACGCGCAACCGGGACGAGTGACTCGTAGTCTTACCGCAAGCGCACGACGTAGTGGCGAGCGGGTATCAAACTCAGGGAGGGACAGTGACAGTGTCTCGTTCTAATCAACTAGCTATCGGAATGGTCGAGAATAATTTGGGATGAAATTGTCACAATTGTTCGTATATCGATGGAAATATCAATGAAATAAAACGCCTAGGGATAGGGAATCCCCGCTACAAACCGTATCTCGTCGTTATGATTCGTAGGTTACATCATTGCTAGACTTGAATTTTGGGTGAACTAGTTGCAACTAAATGTGGAACCAAGCTCACGCTCTCGCGCTATTGCCAGTCTATAGCGAACCTAGGTTAGGGCCCAATCTCTTACAAACCCTAACCTAAGCCGCTAGCATTAGGATTGACATCATCGTTCAATCGTATTTCGAGTCCACTCTCGTGCAAACTCGAGCTATGACCTAGGTTGAGATAGTTCCTACCCGTCCAATCTCTTACAAACGGGTATGGGTATCGAATTACGATTGAAAACCCTAGCCTTGGTCCAATTTATTGCAAACCAATTCTAGAAAAGTCCAATCGGAAATCTAAATCGAATTTCGAGGGCTTCCTATCAATTGGGATCCAATCTCTTGCAAATCCCAATCAATATGAATCCCTAGCTATCCGTAATTTATCAATCTCAACCTAACCCTAATCAATTCTAGCAACAATTTCACCAATTCATCACAAATTAGAAATTGGGTTCATAGGGTTCATCCCCATGCCCTAGGACAAATAAACTACTCACTAATCACTATGCAATTCATAAGAAATTCAATAAAAAAATCAGCACAAATCATTGCAATAGAGAGATTATCAATAAAAATGGAGTTTTTGACAAAAAAGAAGACAAACCAATGAGAATCCAATAGCATCCAACAAAAATCCCCTTTCTAATCTCTCAAAAAGCCTAAATCTAATTAACTAAAAGGCCCTCTAAAAAGGCTGCCAAAAGTATCAAAAAGCTATCTTTAACTAGGGCAAAAACTGGGTTTAAATACCCCTCAAAATTGCCCAGAAATTCGTGACAAAAATTTCCCCTGCGCATCCCAGAAATCGCAGTTTACGCTACAGGCGGGGCGGCTCACTCGGCCGAGTGACAAATGTCACTCGGCCGAGTGACAAACCCTGTACAATTATAGTAAGTTCGGGATTTTGGGGGTCTGTCCTCCGAAGGTGACTCGGCCGAGTAGATTTACTCACTCGGCCGAGGGGCAATTCTTGCTCGGCCGAGTGAAGCTCTGAATCGCCTGTAAATTAACAGTAAGTCGGCCGTTTTCGAAGCGTCTGTTCTCATGCCACTCCGACGAGGGGGTTTCCATGCTCGGCCAAGTGGACTATCGTCACTCGGCCGAGTGCACGCCTATTTTCTTCTGTTGATGTGTGTCCGGTCTGGTCGATCGAGTGGTCTTCTTGCTCAGTCGAGTGGGTGGTTCACTCGCCCGAGTGATATGCTGCAAAGGCCCAATCTTCGTCTTTTCGCTCGTCGCTCCTACGAAGTTCTTTCTTCTCCCACTTGTCTTCCATCGCCGAATATCCCTCAAAAGAGCCTCGGGTAACACTCTGGAGTGGGTGCAAATCCTCTTGATCTCAAAATCACTCCGAATCGCTCCATATCTCCTGAAATACGACAAAAACAAGAAATGGTGAAAAGCATCGCAAAATTGTCGAATAATCGTGAAAAACGCGATATGAGCGATCAAAGTGGCATGCAAACATGCAGAAAAAGGGTGTAAAATACGGAGCGATCAAAATCCCCCAAGCTTACTTCTTACTCGTCCTCGAGGAATATGAGTAAAAAGCGAGCTCGACGGGCAAAACGATGGAAAAGTGGGAAAAATAAAAGAAATGAAAATAAAAACAAAGAATAAAAATAGAATAGAAAGCGAAGAAGGGGGTGCTAGATCATTTTTCTCAGGACGTGGGTTTTTCTTACTCATATAGTATATATCGAATATAAAACACATGTCAAAGACTTTTATTTCGATATCATAGTATAATGATGCATTCGAAATAGAAAACCCCGAAAATATCAAAATAGCATGAAATATGAAATCATTCTTAGATTAGCATCGTTTGAAGCATCTAAAGCGGTATGCATAACCATAGATCACGCACTTTTCAATTGAATGCTTTCTATAAGGAGTATAAGAGATATCACACGATATGGAATAGTAAGAATAGAAAAGCATGGTTTTCATGAAATGAATGCTAGGCGTCGATTTCTGGATTTCGTGAAACTTTAGCAATCTCACCGAGTATAGAAGATTACTTAGCCTAGGTTGTCATGCACTGTCAAGTAGCCACTCTCTCACACATCATTGGATCCTCTCCCCAAGCTTATCCATAAGCATGGTGGCATAAACAAATCAATATGTACATTCCCCATTTCTTTTGAAGCTCCAAAAAAGTAAAAATAGAACAAAAAGAGGGGAGAATGAGAGAAAGAGTTTGAGATGGGATCGTTATGAACTTCTTTTCTCTTTTCTTTTATTTTTCTCAATTTTTCTCTCTCTTTTTTTATAAACATATATACATAAGCGATCCTAAATCAAAATAGAGAAGGATATACAGGTATTTATTTTTTTTTCTTTTTGATTTTGGGGGTTTGGAGCATGGAAATTAATAGCGGGGGAAATGCCGATAATAGATTTTGCTAGGGGGGATTCACCAACGAATTTCAATTAGAGAAATAATGCTCAAGATATGTGGAGAAAGAAATCAATGTATCACTCAGTTCACTCTATAGGACGTGCATGACAACTATCAGGAGAGTAATATAATCTACTCAGTTTAATCCCAAAAAGTAAACTAGTCCAGATATATCACCCTAGCAAACATTCAATCAACCTGAAAGTGAAGCGTGCAATTCATGCAATAAGAAGTGACTTGAGAGAGAAAAGCAATACTCCAAATATAAGCAGACAATGCGTGAAGCTTGGTGTGTTTTCTATGATAAGCATACATATGAATCATCAGACATCAGCTAATAATAGAATTTCATCCACATTCATACAGGAAAAGAGTGGGTTACTATTTCAAAATGCAAAGCAGGACATAGCATATGATATCTGAAACAAAAGCTATGACATGACAAAATAGCATGCATATGTAGATAAGCTAACACCACGTCATCATCATCACAGAAAAATCATCTCTAGCAAAAGATGAAAGAAACAAAGATAAAAAGAAAATAGAACTATATACAATGCAGCACACAAAGAAAATAAGAAAAGAAAACGTGATGCATGATAAAAAAACGAAAAAGTGGTGAAAATAAGTGCAAAAGTGGAAAGAGAGTGTGAAAAATAAAAAATAAAGGGTGGCAAAAATGAAAAAGTGTGAGAACTCACTCCCCCCAAGCTGAAGTGCACAGTGTCCTCAATGTGCAAAGTGTGGAACACCGAGAGACGAGAAGTGGTAGGGGTGGGTGAGGATGCATGCATGAGGAAAAAGAAAGAAAAAGAAAAATAAAATAAAATGCGAATGAATATGATGCATGCAAAGATCAGGATGATGCAGATATGAGTGTCCCCAAAAGGTCTCTACCTCACTCCCAAAATGGTATAAAAATATATGATCAAGAAGGTATCAGAATAATAATATGTGGAGGAGGGGGGGGGGGCAAAAATCAAACACCAGGCCCAGGAACAAATGGGCAGCAAAACGACAAAAAATATCAGAGGCATCAAGAGTGTGCCTAAGCTGGTGGTGGCGCTACACCAGCACCGTCCTGTGGAGGAGGAGGAGGAGGAGGTGGTGGTGGTGGTATCTACTGGGTGGGTGGGGTGGTGGAGGCAGGCGCGCCAGAATCTGAGTCAGGCAAGCCTGAATATCAGGAAGCATGGCGACACAGGACTACACAAAACTGACCGTGGCAGAGAGAGCCCTGAAGTCTCCTCGAAGTCCACTAACAGCCCCCTCAAGAGCACGAATGCTCTAAACTATAGTGTCAGGGGGTGGTGGATCGGAGGGACGCACAGGTCGAATTGGTGAGGTGAGGGGCTGTCTCTGGAGGGAAGCGTATAGGATGGGGCCAGCAGGATAGTGTGGAAGGGGTGCTGTGCTCGGTAAGTGATGCCCTGCCTCGGTGCAAGGCTGGGACGCACTGGGTCGAAGCGACAGTAGCAGAAGCAGAAGTGGAAGGAAAAATGGGCGACGATGCAGCTGGAGAGGTCAGTGACACAGAAGTGGGGACAGAAGTCACGACACTCTCGGTGAAGACAGCGGCGGTGGAGACCGTAAGGTCGACGACTGGGGAGGCAGTGTAGGGCACAAAAGTGGACTCCCCAGGAGCCGTCGACAGCAATCGGGAGAGGGTCTCCACAGCAGCAGAAAAGGAAGACTCATCGCTCTCTAGAATGGTGGTGGGACGCTCCGGGCTAAGAGAGGTGATAGGCTCGACGGACATAGGCTCAGCAGTGGTGGTGGTGGTGGACGGCTCAGCAAACTTACTCCCGACACTGACAGAAGTGTGGACAGAAGTGTCGGGAGGTGCAAACAGTGCAGGTGCAGGCTGAGGGATCACGGGGTCAACAGGTGGTGCAGGGGGTGCCTCCTCAGCATCCTCAGCCTCAAGCATGTATGCAGCAGGGATAAGTAGGTCCATCGCTGGAATCCAATCCCCGTGGGCCGATCTAATGTGTGTCAAAGCGAGGCTCGGAAGAACCATGTAGTCAGCACTAAAGGCACCGTGCAACCACACCCAGTGCCTGTGACCGTGGGGATGAAGCATCTTCATCCGGGCCATAACATCTATCGAGAGTGCGGTGGGGCCCGAGGCTCGACGCAAGTCGTCAGGTAGGTCCACGCCGGTCATAAGGGCTAGAAGTGTAATCAGACCGTCGCAATAAATAGGTGAACGAGCGCTTACCAAAATGATGATGCGGTCTAAGAACCAACTAGCGATATCAATCTTAACGGCGAGGACCAGGTCGTCGCTACCCCTATCCAGAACCTTGGGGCGAGTCATCGCGTAGAGCATATAGAGCTCAGGCGTAGACATCGTCCCGGGCTCGTACCTCGCTAGGAAAGTGGTCGCCAGGAGGCGCTGTGCAATGCAGAGGCAGGGGTGCAGGATGGCTGAGGCCTTGGCCCTACTATGGTCAAAGCCAAGTGGGGATCCCGTGATCCGTGTCCAGAATGTGGAGGTGTCGAACGACGGGGGTGGGATGTGCGTGGGGGCATAGGCTCGGTCTGGGATAGGGACAGCGGACCACTGGAAGAATGCACGAAGCATGTCGAGAGTGATATCGCACTCTCGATCTATCAGGCGGAATGTGCATCCTCCAGGGGTCTGGTCAATAGAGCTCAGTACCTCTTGTGTCGGACGGATAAAAGTATCCGCCGACACCGTAAGAAAATCACGCCATCCCATATTGTCGTACAACGTGAGAAGCCCCTCGAGTACCCCTAGGCGGTCAAGGTCAGCTAAGTGCGCAAACCTAGAGGCTAATATCGAGCGATGGCAGATACGCTCGAACCTGGCGTGGTGTGCGTCATTTCGAAACGTGATCCCCATCGGCCTGACAGCGTGAGCGGGTGGAGGGACAGGATCGGCTGGGATCGGCTGTGTAGGTGGTGGTGGTGGTGGCGGGATAGGTGGAGGGGAGTCCTCCCTAGCGTGAGAGGTACCGGGGTCATCAGTCCGCCTCCGCTTGGGGGCGGATCCCCATGTACGCGGCCTAGTACGCGGCGGCATGTGTGCTGTGAGACGTGTCCCAACTAAATAAATAATCCGGCGTGCTAAATAATGGAACGAATGTACCTGAACAAGCCGTGAGAGCAATAAGTGATGCGTGCGAAGAGACGCCTCCGTCACGAAGCTAAATGCGTGTCCAAAAGCTCCCCAAAGCACCCCTAAGATAGCCTGCAAATCAAATGATCAAATCAGCAAATAATATTCAATATATATGGGGAAGATGGGGGATAATAGATAGATATATAAATTAATTTGGGTTAGGGGCTCAACGGGCTTACTGATCAAGAGAATCGGGGAGAAAAGGGGGTTTTTGGGCAAAATGGGGTGATCGGGGGCGGTGGAGGCCGGTGCCGACGAGGTGGAGCGGCGGACGACCGGCGGCGAGGCTGCCACAGTGATCGTCGGCAGGGTGAGAGCGATTTGGGCATGGGGGGTGCGAAACAGCGGGCACGGGAGGCGAAAAGGCAGCGGCTCGGGTGAAAATGGAGAGATTTGGGGTTTTAGAAATTCGCGCCCGCCTCTGACCTTTTATAGAAATTGTTACGACTCGGCCGAGTGACAATGTCACTCAGCCGAGTACGTAAACGAAATAAATTTCGAAAATATCGTTCCCTCTTATGACTCGGCCGAGTGACATTGGTTCACTCGGCCGAAGGGAGAAACTCCATTCGGCCGAGTGGCTCTGCAACTCGGCAATTTTTAGGCTAGGAGGGTATCTGTTTCACTCGGCCGAGTGACAAGTCACTCGCCCGAGTGACAAGTCACTCGCCCGAGTGGCGATTAAAACTAAAATTTATAGAAATTAACAGAGAGTTGGTCTACAGAAACTTCCCTGTTTTGCGTTCCACTCGGCCGAGTGGAGTCTATGCTCGGTCGAGTGGCATATGCTACTCGGCCGAGTGACGTGCTGTTTTCTGCATCGGCTCTCCGTTTTTGCTCTGGTTTCTGTTTTTCTTCCTCCAGTCTGTTTCTTCCTCCTCCTAAGGCCTGAACGCATTTCTGGAGCGCTCTTCCTTGCCTCGATCATCCTCCATATGATTGATCTCCCTTTCTCCTTCTTCTGTCATGAAAAATAGGACCCGTCCTCACGATTTTCATGGACAAAAGACACTAAAAACTAACAAAATGCTAAACCAAAAATGAAAATCAAATAAAAATAATGCAAAAACTGTCGGGTTGCCTCCCGACAAGCGCTCGTTTAAGGTCATGAGCTCGACCCCTTAAGATATTTGTTTAGCTTGCGATATTGGGTGCATATGAGATGCACCCGTCAAACTTGTCGGGAAGGCCGCTTGGGTTCGGGTCATGATGTTCATCAGTCTTCCTCGATGCCTCCTCATCATGGGCAATGTTGGGGGATAAATCCCCCAAGATAGAGCTTGTTCCCATCTTCTTCTTGGCCGGTGACACCGATCTTTCGTTCGGTGGAGCTTTCTTCAGATTCTTGGCCTTTGAGAGCTTGCAAAGCTCTCAAATTCTTGCGACATCAGCGTCGCCTTCATCACCATCTGTGGAGCTATCTGGAGGGCCCTCCAACTTCTCTTCTTCAACCGCAGCTTGGCCTTCTTCGAAGCCATCGTCATGGAGAGCACCAATAGAGTGGGGGATTGCTTCTTAAATTACTTCATCGAGGAGATCCACATAATCTAACTCCTCCTTATATGGCATATGTTTCATGGCCCGGGGTATGTGAAGCTCGACTTCTATGTTCCCGACATTCAAGGATAGAGTTCCTTCACACACATCGACGATAACACCGGCTGTTGTGAGGAATGGGTGCCCAAGTATGAGCGAAATGTCGCCCTCTTCCTTGATGTCCATTATGACAAAATCACAAGGCAAGCATATACCTCCCGGTACTTGGAGTGGAATATTTTCTGCGATCCCCACCGGCCTAGTAATCTGACCATCCACAAGTTGAATCCTCATGTCGGTCGGCTTCAAGTTGGTGCCTGTGTTCAATCTTCGGAACATACTAAGGGGCATAAGGCTCACACTAGCGCCTAAGTCTACTAGAGCTTTTTGCAAAGGGATGCCTCCTAGTGTGCAAGGGATGCAGAAACTCCCGGGATCCTTCAATTTCGTCGGCTCCTTCTCCTTTTGGGTAAACCAATTTCCTTGCTCCGCAAGCATGATTTTTTCCTTCCTTTTCTTTCCCGAAATCAAATCTTTCAAGAACTTCGCGTAAGATGGGATCTCAACAATTGCATCTAGGAAAGGAATATTGAGGCTTACTCCCCTCAAGTATTCTAGAAACTTGGCGAGCCTCTTCTCCATCTTGGCTCTTGCTAGCCGTTGTGGAAACGGCACCGGTGGCATGTAGCAGCGCTCATCAAGTGGCTCCACCACTTTAGGATTTCCTCCTTCAATTGGCTCCTTTTTGCTCTCTTCTTCAATTGTCGTCTCATTTTCTTCCAAAATTTCCACCACGGGTTGCTTGCTTTGGGTCATAGCGGGAGTGGTATCCTTCCGGCCCCTTGTCGTAACCGCAACCACCGCATTGATGTGTCCTGTGTTGCTCCGTGGATTGGGCTCGGGTTGAGCTGGCAATTGTTGGGCGTTCTTATTGAGCAATGCAAGTTGTTCCGCAAGTTGAGCGACGACGGTACTTAGTGACTCTTGCCCCGTCGTCAACGTAGCATTTATCTTCCTATGCTCCCCCATAAACTCCTCCACCCTAGCTTCGTAGTCCGACCGTGGTTGAGCTTGAGGTGGGTTGGGAGCTCTCCAACCTTGGTTGTACCCAGGGGGGTCTATATGGTCCCGCTTGTTGCCTCGGCGGGTAGTTTTGTTGCGGTGGGCCCCTCGGTTGATATTGAGGTTATGGTGGTGGAGGCCGAGCTTGAGGAAGTTGTTGTGGCGGTGGGTTCAAAGCACCATCATTGTTAGCATATGAAAAGCCCGGATGGTTTCTAGCGGCTGGGTTGGCCCAATATCCGGAAATTCCCGCGACGTATTGTACTTGCTCCGAGGCTCCTTCTCCATTGTCCCCTCCTACATACATGGCTTGAGATTGGTCTTGCCAATCACTCATATTGGTTGTCGGCGTAGATGTAGAGGGTGCTCCATGGGGTTCGATGATGTATTTCTCCAATCTCTCCACCACCTTGTGGAGAGAGTCAAATTTGGATGAAAGCTCCGCCATGGCCTTGGCCTCATAAATACTAGTGGGCTTCAAAGAGGACGAAGAATGTCCTCGATTGTCTCCCCATTGTTGGTTGTTAGAGGTAATCTCTTCCAACAAGGTCGTAGCTTCATCCGGGGTCTTTGATAGTATGGATCCATTGGCGGTTGCGTCAATAATTTGCTTCGTGCCCGGTTGGAGTCCATTGTAAAAACTGTGGACAAGCTTCCAATCTTCTATACTATGATGGGGGCATTGATGTTGCAAGTCCTTGAAGCGCTCCCATGCTTCATAGAGGGTTTCTTACGGTCCTTGCTTAAAGGACATGAGAGCACTCCGTATCTTCACCGTCTTGAAAGGAGGGTAAAACTTGTCAACGAAGGCGCTTTGCCAACTCATCCCAAGTGGTGAATGTCCCTTCCGCTTGCGTCCTCAACCAATATAAAGCTTTATCCTTGAGTGTGAAGGGGAAGAGTTACAGTCGGATGGCATCAACGGAAACGCCCGGCATTTGGAAAGTGGCGCACTTGGACAAGAAGAGTTGGATGTGGTAATGCTGATTTTCATGGGCATTCCCATGAAACGGGTCTTGTTGCATCAACACCACCAATCCCGTTTTTAGCTCAAAATTCTTGTCCGCCGCTAGCTCCGGCATGGCGATGGATGATATGGTGGAAGAAGTCGTAGGCCGAAGCCTATCTCTAATGGATATGATCCTCGCCATTCGTGCGGCTAGCTCCTTCGGTGTCTCCACACGGTTCATACAACCGTCCTCCATAGCGTGCCTTCTCTCGACTCTGATCCTCCGCACGGTACGCTCGATCTCCGGATCAAATAATATTTCTTCACACCGGGCGACGATCAAGTTTTTGGCGCCGTTACCGGGGAGGTGTTTCCTATTGGGTGCCAATTTGTCACAATTAGGTTGATTAGACTACGAAAAAAAATTTAAAAAAAAAGAAGATTTCACCCCCGCCACCATTACTACCATTTCTATATTCTTTTGCGCCACTGATATTTTTCTCCAGGTATTTATCTTTCTTACTCAGGTGCTATGGATGGTTTTATGTGGACCACAGATTTTGAGGAGGAAGCATTTCGGAACTTATTGGAGGGCCTCTTGGAGTCAGTGAGGTTCACCGGTTCAGAGAGCATTATAGCAAGTGATGCATTTGATCTACGATTTACAGATTTTGTTATGAACCATGTTTCAGATGCAGGAACAATTGAGGAGGACATCCATGTCAGTCTTGAGGGTGTTAGACTAAATTTTTGGATTGCTCGCGGGCATTCCCCTCCACATGATGCATCCCCACAAGTTGACACACATGCGCAGCCAGCATCACCATTCCAGATAGAGCTTACATTGATAGTTAATGAGAAGGCAAAGGAGCACACTGTCGAGCCAGAACATATTGACGAGGAGGCCTCACATGCGGAGCCAGAGCATGCTTTTGAGGAGGCCTTACGCACAGAGCCAGAGCTTATCACTGAGGAGGTCGTGCATCGGGACGAGGACACAGCCATTCATGAGGATCCTGAGCACTACCCTCCTTCATTAGAGCTTCCGCAGCCACCTCATCCTTCCATTGACGCCGAGGACTATCCCACAGGGCTTTTGGCCCCACTTCAGGGCGATCTCTTTACTCCTTCGCCCTTTATCTTTGATTCCCCTCCCGTGTATGATGTTTTTTGTGATTCAGATTTTGACGACTCATCGTGCCTTTTGCAAGATACACATACATATGAACAAAAGGTACAATGGGATGTATACGAGGAGGAGAGCGAGGAGTTAGCACCCATGGACGCATATGAATATGATCAAGAGGTGCGCTGGGATAAGTCTGACGATGATGAGGAGCATCTTGATGAGGTCCACACCTATGATCTAGATTTACCTGAGCAGCATAGAGAAGACACCATGGAGACAGCTATCACGGCATGTGAGGATATTGGATTATTTCTAGGGAAGTATCGTCCACCATTATTTATTCCATATATTTCTATAGACGATCCTCTTTGGGATACTTTTATTACGAGGGTGAATTTTTTGCAGCGAACTGATGCATCCTATTCTCTGCAGGGTACAGGTGGAGTCCTTGTAGGAATGCTGGAGGATGCATTGCTGGAGTTCGTTGGAGTCCGTGGACAGCATCTGGCAGAGCCACGGAAGGAGCAGTTGGAGCAATTGCCTGCACCGGTAAAGATACTGGATCCGCCTTTTGCTACAGGTGATATCAATCCAGTAGTGTAGAAATTTTATGATTTCAATAAACACGAATCCTCTCGACAATGAGAGGACCGTATAGATTTGCTTGAATAAAAATCACCTCATATGACGGCAATAAAAATTTTTACACCCCAAACCCATTATATATATTAATTGCCCTCTTTATATTTTGATGTGTCACATCCTTTTTTCTCACCACCGATCGAGCATTTCTTTCAAGTGAATACTCACATTCTTATTCATTTGACTCAATCTCGCTTAGCAAAGCCATGACATATTTGATCGAGTCATTTGAATAGGATTGTTTAGCATAAGCTTGGGGGAAAGCGCTCTCATGCATCATTGCATATGCATGCAGTTGCATTAGGATTTCATGTCATTCATTTCATCATTTTTCACTCACCATCCTCATATTTATCGTTGTTCCTCATATTTTTCCTTTTATGACCACATTGAGGACAATGTGAAGTTTAAGCTTGGGGGAGTGCATTTCCATGCCATCTAGTTGCACTTTTACTTTATTTTTAGGGGTTTTTAGAATTTTTCAAAAATTTGGCATCATCTTTTTGATTTTTTCCATCTTATTTTCCTTTTATGTGTGTTCATGCATCATATTGTGTGCTTGATTTTCTTTTCTTTCCTCTCTTTTATTTTCTATTTCTTTATTTTATTTTCCTCCTTTTGCTAGATGCGTTCCTTATGATGATATCTCTTGTTGCTTTAGCAACCATCACGATGCTTATTATTACATGCCATGCTACTTAGAGTATTCCATAGTCTTGTTATTCACATGTGCTTGCACATTTATTTCTCTTGATGATTCCTCTATATGAATGCATGATATTAATTGAAGCTGAATGTATGGATTAGCGTTTAGTATGCTTTTATTGGAAATACACCAAGATTCACGCATCATTAGTATATCTGAAGCATCAGTTTTATAGTCTTATTCACCTTCTGGTGCATGCCTGATATGGTTGTAAACTTTACTTCTTGACTTCACTAGTTATTGAAATGACTGAGAATATCCATGCTTACATATGAGTTTTAGTTGAAGTATTATTTTATTGAACCGTTCGTGCACATCTCAGAGTGAACCGAGTGTTACATTATTTCTTTCTCCACATATATCTTTTTATTCTCTACATGTCACTTGAGTTCACCTCCTAAAGCTACTTATATCGCATCTATTTCCCAAAAATCCCCACAAAAGAAAATGTTAGCTCCAAAAAGTCCAAAAAACCAAAAAGGAGCCAAAAACCAAAAAATACAAATCAAATTGCTCCTACAAAAATCCAAAAAGAAAAATGAGAAACAAAATGTTTAAAAAGAAAAAGTAAGATATTTCTCTATCTCATTATTGGAGCCACAAAATACTTGGGAAAACCAAGGCAAAAATCCCATTTTCCACTATCATATTCCTTTAGATGTGATACCTCAAGCTAAGCTTGCGGGGGTGAATTCATTTGACCATATGAGTGAGTATGACATTAGAGTGGAGACGTGCATGAATGAGAATATTCGATAATGCTTAGACTTTGCCAAATATATTAGATATGGAGATTTTTCATGATTTGAAATAAATATGTGAATGCCATAGCTCTTATTCTATTCTCTATTGCATGTTTGATGTGTATCTTATATGCTTCATTTATAACTTTTGATTGAAAAGTGCATCGCCAACATTTGTATGTTAGACTCTATGAAATGCATGATGTGGATATAAATTGATTGTATGAATTTAGAGAGTCCCTTTTGTTGTTATTAAAAGCTTGCAAGTATCATGTTTAAGTAAGATATGAAATCTTTATAGCATGAGATTCATATTTTTTGAGTTATCGTGATGTGTAGCTTATGGCTTGAGATCTGAGAGAATAATCTAGCGACCCCTTCCACTTCGTATTCCTTTTTCTTTCATTTCATTTCCTTTGTTTTCATCTCCCGAGCTCGTCTCTCTACTTATCTTCCTCGAGGACGAGAAAGAGGTAAACTTGGGGGATTTTGATCGGTCCATATTTTACACCTTTTTTCTACATGTTTGCATGCCATTTTGACCCCCCATATCGCATTTTTCACGATTATTCGACAATATTACGATGCTTTTCACTATTTCTTGTTTTTGTCGTATTTCAGGAGATATGGAGCGATTTGGAGCGATCTTGAGATCATGAGGATTTGCACCCACTTTGGAGTGTCGCCCACGGCTCATTTGCAGACTTATCGGTGATGGAGGATGAGTGGAAGAAGAAAGTACTTTATAGGAGCGACGAGGAGGAGAAACGGAGAAGATTGGGCATTTACAGCATGCCACTCGGCCGAGTGAAGCAGACACTCGGCCGAGCAAGAAAGCCCACTCGACCGACCAGATCGGATACGTGCACAATGTTTTTCAGCGTATACTCGGCCGAATGACAAAGTCCTACTCAGCCGAGTGAGGAAGGTCACTCGCCCGAGTACGTCAGGGAAATTTTCCAGAGAAGAGGCCAAATCTACTGCGATTCCCAGAGACCCGTCGATGGCCTACTCGGCCGAGTACACATTACCACTCGGCCGAATGATGAAAGCTACTCGGTCGAGCCACCCCCGGAGACAGACCCCTGAGGACCTTGAAGTTACTGTTTTTCTACAGGCTCTGTCACTTGGTTGATTAAAGAAGTCCACTTGACCGAGTGAAGAATCCCACTTGGCCGAGTTACGCCGAGGACACGCAGCGCCCAGATTTTCAGACAGTCGTTCACTCTTTTGAAATTTGATATCATTAAAGCAATCAAATTATTTTTTTCATATTTTTTATGGATATTATACTTCATGACGATTCCAACGCCGTCAAGAACGCATCAATCGGAGGTTGGATGAAATCTAGAGAATTTCTGCAAGTTGATGCTGCAGTGCTGGAATTTCCACTCGGCCGAGTCAGATGTTCCACTTGGCCGAGTCGGCGGCGGGCCCAGATTTAAGTTGCGGTTAGGGCTGTTTTTGGGCACGAATTTGAGGGGTTTTTTAGGGTTATTTGCTAGGGTTTTGGGGAGACTATATAAGGGGTTTGTAGCCACCATTAGAGAGGGTTCCCATGAAGTTTTCTTAGTGATTATTTTAGAGGTTAGGCCATGCCCTTGGCCCCCTCTTGGATCTAAAAGATTGTATTTGGATTGAAGATCTTCATCAAAGCTAAGTATTTTGTTCTTGTTATTTGAATATTTATTTTTTCTATCTTTTTGTATGTAAGCAATGATTTTTATTGATTCTCATATCGTTATTGCTATGCTTGAGTATATTTGTTGTTGTAGGGCATGGGGATGAACCCTATGGATCTAATTTCAGATTTGTGGTGAATGAATTTCTAAATTGCTAGAATTGCTAGGAGGTTAAGTTGTGATCGATTTATTATGGATAGCTAGGGATTTCCATCGATTGGGGTTTGTAAGAGATTGGATTCTAATCGATGATAAGGCCTAGATATTCGATTTAGGTTTATAATCGAGATTCTCTAGACTTGGTTTGCAAGAGATTGGACCAAAGCTAGGATTTTTATTATAAATCTATACCCATATTCGTTTGCAAGAGATTGGATTCAGATCGATGGGAATGCCTAGATATTCGATTTAGGTTTATAATCGAGATTCCTTAGACTTGGTTTGCAAGAGATTGGACCAAAGCTAGGATTTTTATTATAAATCTATACACATATTCGTTTGCAAGAGATTCGACGAATATGAACTATCATAACCTAGATCGTAACTCGAGTTTGCACGAGAGTGGGCTCGAGGGGCGATTGAACGATGATGTCGATCCTAATGCTAGTGGCTTAGGGTAGAGGGTTTGCAAGAGATTGGGCCCTATCCTAGGTTGCTATAGACCGGCAATAGCGCGAGAGCGTGAGCTTGGTTCTCTATTCAGTTACGACTAGTTCACCCCAACACAAGTCTAGTAATATTGAGATTCACTATTTACATTGATGTATGACGATCCGTAGTGGGGATTTCCTAGCTCTAGACTCTTTTATTATATTGTATTTGAATCGATATTTGACCGACTTCTTTATCACCGACACCGACATCCATCACCATTTCCATTATATCATTCCATAACCATCTCCACCAATAAAACATTCGTAGTCGAGCCAACCTAGGATATATTGGAGCCAACACCACCTCCTCGTGTTCGATACCCGCTCCCCACTTGACCGTGCGCTTGCGGTAAAACTCAATCGTTCTCCGGGTGTATATCCGGGGCCGATCAAACTGTTAGTGGACTTCGAGGAGACTTCAGGGCTCTCTCTGCCACGGTCAGTTTCGTGCAGTCCCGCGTCACCATGCTTCCCGATATTCAGGCTTGCCTGACTCAGATTCTGGCGCGCCTGCCTCCACCACCCCCATCCACCCAGCAGATACCACCACCACCTCCTCCTCCTCCTCCGCCACAGGACGGTGCTGGTGCAGCGCCACCACCAGCTTAGGCACACTCTTGATGCCTCTGATATTTTTTGTCATTTTGCTGCCCGTTTGTTCCTGGGCCTGGTGTTTGATTTTTGCCCCCCTCCTCCACATATTATTATTCTGATACCTTCCTGATCATATATTTTTATACCATTTTGGGAGTGAGGTAGAGACCTTTTGGGGACACTCATATCTGCATCATCCTGATCTTTGCATGCATCATATTCATTCGCATTTTATTTTATTTTTATTTTTCTTTCTTTTTCCTCATGCATGCATCCTCACCCACCCCTACCACTTCTCGTCTCTCGGTGTGCCACACTTTGCACATTGAGGACACTATGCACTTCAGCTTGCGGGAGTGAGTTCTCACACTTTTTCATTTTTGCCACACTTTATTTTTTATTTTCACACTCTCTTTCCACTTTTGCACTTATTTTCACCACTTTTTCGTTTTTTTATCATGCATCATGTTTTCTTTTCTTATTTTCTTTGTGTGCGGCATTGTATATAGTTCTATTTTCTTTTTATCTTTGTTTCTTTCATCTTTTGCTAGAGATGATTTTTCTGTGATGATAATGACGTGGTGTTAGCTTATCTACATATGCATGCTAGTTTGTCACGTCATAGCTTTTGTTTTAGATATCATATGCTATGTCCTGCTTTGCATTTTGAAATAGTAACCCACTCTTTTCCTGTATGAATGTGGATGAAATTCTATTATTAGTTGATGTCTGATGATTCATATGTATGCTTATCATAGAAAACACACCAAGCTTCACGCATTGTCTCCTTATATTTGGAGTATTGCTTTTCTCTCTCATGTCACTTCTTATTGCATGAATTGTACGCTTCACTTTCAGGTTGATTGAATGCTTGCTAGGGTGATATATCTGGACTAGTTTACTTTTTGGGATTAAACTGAGTAGATTATATTACTCTGCTGATAGTTGTCATGCATGTCCTATAGAGTGAATTGAGTGATACATTGATTTCTTTCTCCACATATCTTGAGCATTATTTCTCTACTTGAAATTCGTTGCTGAATCCCCCCTAGCAAAATCTATTATCGGCATTTCTCCCACTATTAATTTCCATGCTCCAAACCCCCAAAATCAAAAAGAAAAAAATAAATACCTGTATATCCTTCTCTATTTTGATTTGGGTTCGCTTATGTATATATGTTTATAAAAAAGAGAGAGAAAAATTTAGAAAAAGAAAAGAAAAGAGAAAAGAAGTTCATAACGATCCCATCTCAAACTCTTTCTCTCATTCTCCCCTCTTTTTGTTCTATTTTTACTTTTTTGGAGCTTCAAAAGAAATGGGGAATGTACATATTGATTTGTATATGCCACCACACTTATGGATAAGCTTGGGGAGAGGATCCAATGATGTGTGAGAGAGCGGCTACTTGACAGTGCATGACAACCTAGGCTAAGTAATCTTCTATACTCGGTGAGATTGCTAAAGTTTCACAAAATCCAGAAATCGACACCTAGCATTCATTTCATGAAAACCATGCTTTTCTATTCTTACTATTCCATATCGTGTGATATCTCTTATACTCCTTATAGAAAGCATTCAATTGAAAAGTACGTGATATAAGGTTATGCATACCGCTTTAGATGCTTTAGATGATGCTAATCCTAGAATGATTTCATATTTCATGCTATTTTGATATTTTCGGGGTTTTCTATTTCGAATGCATCATTATACTATGATATCAAAATAAAAGTCTTTGACGTATGTTATATATTCGATGTATGCTATATGAGTAAGCAAAACCCATGTCCTGAGAAAAATGATCTAGCACCCCCCTTCTTCGCTTTCTATTCTATTTTTATTCTTTGTTTTTATTTTCATTTCTTTTATTTTTCCCTCTTTTCCATCGTTTTGCCCGTCGAGCTCGCTTTTTACTCATCTTCCTCGAGGACGAGTAAGAAGTAAGCTTGGGGGATTTTGATCGCTCCGTATTTTACACCCTTTTTCTGCATGTTTGCATGCCACTTTGATCGCTCATATCACGTTTTTCACGATTATTCGACAATATTGGATGCTTTTCACGATTTCTTGTTTTTGTCGTATTTCAGGAGATATGGAGCGATTCGGAGTGATTTTGAGATCAAGAGGATTTGCACCCACTCCGGAGTGTTACCCGAGGCTCTTTTGAGGGATATTCGGCGATGGAAGACAAGTGTGAGAAGAAAAAATGTCGTAGGAGCGACGAGGAAGCGAAAAGACGAAGATTGGGCCTTTGTAGCATCTCACTTGGCCGAGTGAACCACCCACTCGGCCGAGCAAGAAGTCCACTCGGCCGACCAGACCGGACACACATCAACAGAAGAAAATAGGCGTGCACTCGGTCAAGTGACGATAGTACACCCGGCCGAGCATAGAAACCCCCTCGCCCGAGTGGCATGAGAACAGACGCTTCGAAAACAGCCGACTTACTGTTAATTTACAGGCGATTCAGAGCTTCCACTCGGCCGAGCAAGAATTGCCCCTCGGCCGAGTGAGTAAATCTACTCGGCTGAGTCACCCTCCAAAGACAGACCCCCAAAATCTTGAACATACTGTAATTGTACAGGGTTTGTCACTCGGCCGAGTGAGCTGCCCCGCCTGTAGCGTAAACTGCAATTTCTGGGCTGCGCAGGGGCATTTTTGTCACGAATTTCTGGGCGATTTTGAGGGGTATTTAAACCCAGTTTTTGCCCTAGTTAGAGAGAGCTTTTTGATACTCTTGGCAGCCTTTTTAGAGGGCCTTTTAGTTAATTAGATTTAGGCTTTTGGAGAGATTAGAAAGGGGATTTTTGTTGGATGCTATTGGATTCTCATTAAATTGTCTTCTTTCTTGTCAAAAACTCCATTTTTATTGATAATCTCTCTATTGTAATGATTTGTACTGAATTTTCTATTGAATTTCTTCTGAATTGCATAATGATTAGTGAGTAGTTTATTTGTCCTAGGGCATGGGGATGAACCCTATGAACCCTATTTCTAATTTGTGATGAATTGGTGAAATTATTGCTAGAATTGATTAGAGTTAGGTTGAGATTGATAAATTACGGATAGCTAGGGATTCATATTGATTGGGATTTGCAAGAGATTGGATCCCAATTGATAGGAGCCCTAGAAATTCGATTTAGATTTCCGAGTGGACTTTTCTAGAATTGGTTTGCAAGAGATTGGACCAAGGCTAGGGTTTTCAATCGTAATTCTATACCCATTATCACGCCCCGCTTCCCAAAGCAATGGAGGGGAGACGTGAGAAGGTCCGCACAGACATGGAGCTGTGAAGCCACACACCTGATAAGCGTCAATAAAACATAAGCAGGTCCCTGTAACGTGCAAACAGAACAACAATAATAATAACATGGTAAGGGAGACTGATAAAAGTTAACCAATCTCAGAATTTGTCAACAACAATATTCAACATCACAGAAAAGCCACCAGGCTAAAGGAAAGAGTCTAAAGGCCCAAAACATGGCCAACAAAAGACAACATAACACAGTATTGGTGATGTGCACCGACAACTACAGCAGTCTAAAATAAAATGGAAAGCTCAACGAAGACACTAGGACTGGTCCCCGGTGTCCACGTACTCCTCCTCAGCAAACACGGGTCCTGACTCGACGTCAGCAAACACCACGTCCTCTCCAACGAACTCTGGCTCAGGATCTAACATGTGTCACCCAAAAGAGAGGGGCACATGTCAGCAAGTCTAAAAGACTTGGGCAAGGAAACTGAAAGTAAACTAACAACCTAACAGTTCAAGTAAGATGCAATGACATGACATTTAAGTATGATGCAACAGTTAGAAAGGACAAGAAGGGACAAGCACACATAATGTAGCAAAAGCTACCAAATCACTAATTCACGAATCACTTATCATGATTTTCACTTATCACGATTTTCACTTTGTGCTCAGAGTTTCCGTCTTTTGGCTAGAGTGGCTGATCGGGCCAACTCCTAAGCTCAAGCGACCGTTTAACCCTATCCCTCCAAGTGTATCGAGCGTTGGGATTAGCAACACACTGTGCTCGCTTCTGGATCACGAGCCAGGAAGTGTATTTGGCATAGGGGTGCACCTAGCCTCAAGTCACGATGTAGGAGTCAAAATCCTACTCACCGCAGCTTACATTTTAAAGTAGCGTGTGCTACACAAACACGATGAACAAGCAAGTATACAATGACATGAACAGATATTCGCGTACCGTTAATTGAAATTAAACATGACATGCAAGCATGATGAAGGTGACGGATCTAGCTTCGTTGTCAATTTAGATCAAGGGCATCTAGGCAGCTATCCTTTCACTGCCTAGTCTCTTTTACGCTAAAACAAGTAAACGGCCTAGAACATGGCCAAAAACCCTAAGTGGCAAGTTTCACTTGCCTAGCACCGAGGATGACTATCAACGAGGCACGTCATAAAATGTTAGCTACGGGGATGAGATCACTATTATGGAGAAACAATCATCAAAACAATAACCATTTTTATTAGGGTTTAACAAAAATCACAAAGCGGGTTATGAGAATATTAAAGAATCGATTCACTACCGTATCGGAGCGGAAGAACGATGCCGAGCAAGCACGGCAACGGAAGAATGATTCGAAGAACTACGGCTCAGATCTGGAAATGGGGAGAAAATATGGAGAAATGGGGTTTTGGGGGTTTTTGGGGGTTGGCCGACGGCCTAGAGGAGATGGCCGGCGCAAATGGAGAGGGAGAGGGGCTCTTGAGGAAGGAGGAAGGGCTAGAGGAAGTTTGGGGAAGATCAGAGGTCAAGAGGGAAAGGAAATGGCCAAGAGAAGAGAAAGAAAGAAAAGAAACGAAGGGGGGTTTAAATAGAAAATCGTGCGACGGCTGGGCAAACCCTAGGTTTACGACAGCGATTAGTCGGGCAAAGAAGGTTGGCTGACCGACTAGTTTAAGAACTAGTCGGTCGATCGTTCTACTGTGACCGACTAAGAGCAAGCAGCGAAAAAGGAATAAAATCTGGGAAATAGAATTAGTCGGTCTGTGAAGGCCCGTCGACAGACTAGTTTGCAACCTAGTCGGTCGGTGAGTGTTCATTGACCGACTAACGATAAACAGTAACTTAGGTAAAATTAATCGAAGGAACTAGTCGGTCTGAGAGCAAGTTCTGACCGACTAGTTACGCATCTAGTCGGTCGGTGGTTGTTCTTAGACCGACTAAGAGTAAACAGTAACTCCTGAATTATTGATTTAATGAACTTGTCGGTTTGAGAAGAGTTGTCGACCGACTAGATCTCAATCTAGTCGGTTGGTTCCACTTCTTGAACCAACTAAAGTGCACGAAAAGTGCCGAATTGAAGCGTGAAGCTTTGGGAAGATTTCTATGGCTTCTAAGATCAACCTATCTCTAAGATATGAGCGATTTGAAGTTCGTCATGAGTGACTTACTCCAAGATCAACGATTCTAAAGAAGAGGCTAGAAAATCACGACGAAACGATCGAAAACGAAAGCTACGGAGATGGAAAATCACAATAAGGAGAACATCCACCAAAACATATATATAATATAGAAAATCCAAATACATGAAAACCAGTCGTTACACCCATACCCGTTTGCAAGAGATTGGACGGGTAGGAACTATCTCAACCTAGGTCGTAGCTCGAGTTTGCACGAGAGTGGACTCGAAATACGATTGAACGATGATGGCAATCCTAATGCTAGCGGCTTAGGTTAGGGTTTGCAAGAGATTGGGCCCTAACCTAGGTTCGGTATAGATCGGCAATAGCGCGAGAGCGTGAGCTTGGTTCCACATTTAGTTGCAACTAGTTCACCCAAAATTCAAGTCTATCAATGATGTAACCTACGAATCATAACGACGAGATACGGTTTGTAGCGGGGATTCCCTATCCCTAGGTGTTTTATTTCATTGATATTTCCATCGATATACAAACGATTGTGACAATTTCACCCCAAATTATTCTCGACCATTCCGATAGCTAGGTGATTAGAACGAGACACTGTCACTGTCCCTCCCTGAGTTCGATACCCGCTCGCCACTACGCCGTGCACTTGCGGTAAGACTACGAGTCGCTAGTCCCAGTTGCGTGACCACACCGGGCGACGATCAAGTTTTTACGATTTCTAATCTCTCCATTTCGCATTGATGAAAATGGAGAGATTTGGGGTTTTAGAAATTCGCGCCCGCCTCCGACCTTTTATAGAAATTGTTACGACTCGGCAGAGTGACAAGACGAGTACGTAAACGAAATAAATTTCGAAAATCTCGTTCCCTCTTATGACTCGGCCGAGTGGCTTTGGTTCACTCGGCCGAATGAAGAAACTCCATTCGGCCGAGTGGCTCTGCCACTCGGTAATTTTTAGGCTAGGAGGGTATCTGTTTCACTCGGCCGAGTGACAAGTCACTCGCCCGAGTGGCGATTAAAACTAAAATTTACAGAAATTAATAGAGAGTTGGTGTGCAGAAACTTCCTTATTTTGTGTTCCACTCGGCCGAGTGGAGTCTATGCTCGACCGAGTGGCATATGCTACTCGGCCGAGTGACATGCTGTTTTCTGCATCGGCTCTCCGTTTTTGCTCTGGTTTCTGTTTTTCTTCCTCCAGTCTGTTTCTTCCTTCTCCTAAGGCCTGAACATATTCCTGGAGCGCTCTTCCTTGCCTCGATCATTCTCCATATGATGGATCTCCCTTTCTCCTTCTCCTGTCATGAAAAATAGGACCCGTCGTCACGATTTTCATGGACAAAAGACACTAAAAACTAATAAAATGCTAAACCAAAAATGAAAATAAAAAAAATGCAAAAACCGTCGGGTTGCCTCCCGACAAGCGCTCGTTTAAGGTCGTGAGCTCGACCCCTTAAGATATTCATTTAGCTTACGATATTGGGCGCATATGATGCACCCGTCAAACTTGTCGGGAAGGCCGCTTGGGTTCGGGTCATGATGTTCATCGGTCTTCCTCGACACCTCCTCATCATGGGCAATGTTGGGGGATAAGTCCCCCAAGCTAGAGCTTGTTCCCATCTTCTTCTTGGCCGGTGACACCGATCTTCCGTTCGGTGGAGCTTTCTTCAGATTCTTGGCCTTTGAGAGCTTGCAAAGCTCTCGTATTCTTATGACATCAGGGTCACCTTCATCACCATCCGTGGAGCTATCTGGAGGGTCCTCCAATTTCTCTTCCTCAACCGAAGCTTGTCCTTCTTGGAAGCCATCGTCATGGAGAGCACCAATAGAGTGGGGGATTGCTTCTTCAATTACTTCATCGAGGAGATCCACATAATCTAACTCCTCGTGATATGGCATATGTTTCATGGCCAGGGGTATGTGAAGCTTGACTTCTATGTTCCTGACATTCAAGGATAGAGTTCCTTCACGCACATCGACGATAACACCGGCGGTTGCGAGGAACGGGAGCCCAAGTATGAACGAAGTGTCGCCCTCTTCCTTGATGTCCATTATGACAAAATCACAAGGCAAGCATATACCTCCCGGTACTTGGAGTGGAATATTTTCTGCGATCCCTACCGGCCTAGTAATCCGACCGTCTGCAAGTTGAATGTTCATGTTGGTTGGCTTCAAGTCGGTGCCCGTGTTCAATCTCCAGAACTTACTAAGGGGCATAAGGCTCACACTAGCGCCCAAGTCTACCAGAGCTTTTTACAAAGGGACGCCTCTTAGTGTGCAAGGGATGCGGAAACTCCCGGGATCCTTCAATTTTGCCGGCTCCTTATCCTTCTGGGTAAACCAATTTCCTTGCTCCGTAAGCATGATTTTTTCCTTCCTTTTCTTTCCCGAAATCAAATCTTTCAAGAACTTCGCGTAAGACGGGATCTCAACAATTGCATGTAGGAAAGGAATATTGAGGCTTACTCCCCTCAAGTATTCTAGAAACTTGGTGAGCCTCTTCTCCATCTTGGCTCTAGCTAGCCGTTGTGGAAACGGCACCGGTGGCATGTAGCGGTGCTAATCAAGTGGCTCCACCACTTTAGGATTTCCTCCTTCAATTGGCTCCTTTTTGTTATCTTCTTCAATTGCCGTCTCATTTTCTTCCAAAATTTCCATCACGGGTTGCTTGCTTTGGGTTATAGCGGGAGTGGTATCCTTCCCGCCCCTTGTCGTAACCGCAACCACCGCATTGATGTGTCCGGTGTTGCTCGGTGGATTGGGCTCCGGTTGAGCCGGTAACGCTGGAAGGAACCGGCGACGGGCATTGATGTGTCCGTCGTGCACATCTCAGAGTGAACCGAGTGTTACATTATTTCTTTCTCCACATATATCTTTTTATTCTCTACATTTCACTTGAGTTCACCTCCTAAAGCTACTTATATCGCATCTATTTCCCAAAAATCCCCACAAAAGAAAAAGTTAGCTCCAAAAAGTCCAAAAAGCCAAAAAGGAGCCAAAAACCAAAAAATACAAATCAAATTGCTTCTACAAAAATCCAAAAAGAAAAATAAGAAACAAAATGTTTAAAAAGAAAAAGAAAGATATTACTCTATCTCATTATTGGAGCCACAAAATACTTAGGAAAACCAAGGCAAAAATCCCATTTTCCACTATCATATTCCTTTAGATGTGATGCCTCAAGCTAAGCTTGGGGGGGGGGGTGAATTCATTTGACCATATGAGTGAGTATGACATTAGAGTGGAGACGTGCATGAATGGGAATATTCGATAATGCTTAGACTTTGCAAAATATATTAGATATGGAGATTTTTCATGATTTGAAATAAATATGTGAATGCCATAGCTCTTATTCTATTCTCTATTGGATGTTTGGTGTGTATCTTATATGCTTCATTTATAACTTTTGATTGAAAAGTGCATCACCAACATTTGTATGTTAAACTCTATGAAATGCATGATGTGGATATAAATTGATTGTATGAATTTAGAGAGTCCCTTTTGTTGTTCTTAAAAGTTTGCAAGTATCATGTTTAAGTAAGATATGAAATCTTTATAGCATGAGATTCGTATTTTCTGAGTTATCGTGAAGTGTAGCTTATGGCTTGAGATCTGAGAGAATAATCTAGCGACCCCTTCCACTTCGTATTCCTTTTTCTTTCATTTCATTTCCTTTGTTTTCATCTCCCGAGTTCGTCTCTCTACTTATCTTCCTCGAGGACGAGTAAGAGGTAAGCTTGGGGGATTTTGATCGGTCCATATTTTACACATTTTTTCTGCATGTTTGCATGCCATTTTAATCTCCCATATCGCGTTTTTCACGATTATTCGACAATATTACGATGCTTTTCACTATTTTTTGTTTTTGTCGTATTTCAGGAGATATGGAGCTATTTGGAGCGATCTTGAGATCAAGATGATTTGCACCCACTTTGGAGTGTCGCCCACGGCTCATTTGTAGACTTATCAGCGATGGAGGATGAGTGGAACAAGAAAGAACTTCATAGGAGCGACGAGGAGGAGAAACGGAGAAGATTGGGCATTTACAGCATGCCACTTGGCCGAGTGAAGCACACACTCGGCCGAGCAAGAAAGCCCACTCGGCCGACCAGAACGGATACGTGCACAATATTTTTCAGCGTATACTCGGCCAAATGACAAAGTCCTACTCGGTCGAGTGAGGAAGCTCACTCGCCCGAGTATGTCAGGGAAATTTTCCAGAGAAGAGGCCGAATCTACTGCGATTCCCAGAGACCCGTCGATGGCCTACTCGACTGAGTACACATTACCACTCGGCCGAGTGATGAAAGCTACTCGGCCGAGCCACCCCCGAAGACAAACCCATGAGCACCTCGAAGTTACTGTTTTTCTACAGAGTCTGTCACTTGGTCGAGTAAAGAAGTCCACTCGACCGAGTGAAGAATCCCACTCGGCCGAGTGACGCCGAGGACACGCAGCGCCTAGATTTTCAGACAGTCGTTCACTCTTTTGAAATATTCTATCATTCCAGCAATTAAATTATTTTTCTCATATTTTTTTGGATAGTAGACTTCATGACGATTCCAACGCCACCAAGAACGCATCAATCAGAGGTCGGATGAAATCTGGGAAATTTCTGCAAGTTGATGTTGCTGTGCTGGACTTTCCACTCGGCCGAGTCAGATGTTCCACTCGGCCGAGTCGACAGCGGGCCCTAGATTTAAGTTGCGGTTAGGGCTGTTTTTTGGGCATGAATTTGAGGGGTTTTTTAGGGTTATTTGCTAGGGTTTTGGGGAGACTATATAAGGGGTTTGTAGCCACCATTAGAGAGGGTTCCCATGATGTTTTCTTAGTGATTATTTTAGAGGTTAGGCCATGCCCTAGGCCCACTCTTAATCTAAAAGCTTGTATTTGGATTGAAGATCTTCATCAAAGCTAAGTATTTTGTTCTTGTTATTTGACTATTTGTTTTTTCTATCTTTTTGTATGCAAGCAATGATTTTTATTGATTCTCATATCGTTATTGCTATGCTTGAGTATATTTGTTGTTCTAGGGCATGGGGATGAACCCTATGGATCTAATTTCAGATTTGTGATGAATGAATTTCTAAATTGCTAGAATTGCTAGGAGGTTAAGTTGTGATCGATTTATTACGGATAGCTAGGGATTTCCATCGATTGGGGTTTGCAAGAGATTGGATTCTAATCGATGGGAAGGCCTAGATATTCGATTTAGGTTTATAATCGAGATTCTCTACACTTAGTTTGCAAGAGATTGGACCAAAGCTAGGATTTTTATTATAAATCTATACCTATATTCGTTTGCAATAGATTGGATTCAGATCGATGGGAAGGCCTAGATATTCGATTTAGGTTTATAATCGAGATTCCTTAGACTTGGTTTGCAAGAGATTGGACCAAAGCTAGGATTTTTATTATAAATCTATACCCATATTCATTTGCAAGAGATTGGACGAATACGCACTATCACAACCTAGATCGTAACTCGAGTTTGCATGAGAGTGGGCTCGAGGGGCAATTGAACGATGATGTCGATCCTAATACTAGTGGCTTAGGCTAGGGTTTGCAAGAGATTAGGCCCTATCCTAGGTTGCTATAGACCGGCAATAGCGTGAGAGCGTGAGCTTGGTTTTCTATTCAGTTACGACTAGTTCACCCCAACACAAGTCTAGTAATATTGAGATTCACTATTTACAATGATGTATGACGATCCGTAGTGGGGATTCCCTAGCTCTAGACTCTTTTATTATATTGTATTTGAATCGATATTTGACCGACTTCTTTATCACCGACACCGACATCCATCACCATTTCCATTATATCATCCCATAACCATCTCCACCAATAAAACATTCGTAGTCGAGCCAACCTAGGATAGATTGGAGCCAACACCACCTCCTTGTGTTCGATACCCGCTCGCCACTTGACCGTGCGCTTACGGTAAAACTACAATCGTTCTCCGGGTGTATATCCGGGGCCGATCAAGTTTTTGGCGTCGTTGCCGTCATATGAGGTGATATTTATTCAAGAAAATCTATACGGTCCTCTCGCTGTCGAGAGGATTCGTGTTTATTGAAAGCATAAAATTTCTACACTACTGGATTGATATCACCTATAGCAAAAGGCGGATCCAGTATCGTTATCGGTGCAGCCAATTGCTCCAACTGCTCCTTCCGTGGCTCTGCCAGATGCTGTCCATGGACTCCAACAAACTCCAGCAATGCATCCTCCAGCATTCCTACAAGGACTCCGCCTGTACTCTGCAGAGAATAGGATGCATCAGTTCGCTGCAAAAAATTCACCCTCGTAATAAAAGTATCCCAAAGAGGATCGTCTATAGAAATATATGGAATAAATAATGGTGGACGATACTTCCCTGTAAATAATCCAATATCCTCACGTGCCGTGATAGCTGTCTCCATGGTGTCTTCTCTATGCTGATCAAGTAAATCTAGATCATATGTGTGGACCTCATCAAGATGCTCCTCATCATCGTCAGACTCATCCCAGTGCACCTCTTGATCATATTCATATGCATCCATGGGTGCTAACTCCTCGCTCTCCTCCTCGTATACATCCCATTGTACCTCTTGTTCATATGTATGTGTATCCTACAAAAGGCACGATGAGTCGTCAAAATCTGAATCACAAAAAACATCACACACGGGAGGGGAATCAAAGATAAAGGGTGAAGGAGTAAAGAGATTGCCCTGAAGGGGGGCCAAAAGCCCTGTGGGATAGTCCTCGGCGTCAATGGAAGGATGAGGTGGCTGTGGAAGCTCAAATGGAGGAGGGTAGTGCTCGGGATCCTCATGAATGGCTGTGTCCTCGTCCCGATGCACGACCTCCTCGGGGATAAGCTCTGGCTCTATGCGTAAGGCCTCCTCAAAAGCATTCTCTGGCTCCGCATGTGAGGCCTCCTCGTCAATATGTTCTGGCTCGACAGTGTGCTCCTTTGCCTTCTCATCAACTATCAATGTAGGCTCTCTCTGGAATGGTGATGCTGGCTGCGCATGTGTGTCAACTTGTGGGGATGCATCATGTGGAGGGGAATGACCGCGAGCAATCCAAAAATTTAGTCTATCACCCTCAAGACTGACATGGATGTCCTCCTCAATTGTTCCTGCATCTGAAACATGGTTCATAACAAAATCTACAAATCGTAGATCAAATGCATCACCTGCTATAATGCTCTCTGAACCGGTGAACCTCACTGACTACAAGAGGTCCTCCAATAAGTTCCGAAATGCTTCCTCCTCAAAATCTGTGGTCCACATAAAACCATCCATAGCACCTGAGTAACAAAGATAAATACCTGGAGAAAAATATCAGTGGCACAAAAGAATATAGAAATGGTAGTAATGGTGGTGGGGGTGAAATCTTCTTTTTTTTTAAATTTTTTTGTAGTCTAATCAACCTAATTGTGACAAATTGGCACCCAACAGGAAACACCTCCTAGGCAACGGCGCCAAAAACTTGATCGTCGCCCGGTGTGCACGCGCAACCGGGACGAGCGACTCGTAGTCTTACCGCAAGCGCACGGCGTAGTGGCGAGCGGGTATCGAACTCAGGGAGGGACAGTGACAGTGTCTCATTCTAATCACCTAGCTATCGGAATGGTCGAGAATAATTTGGGGTGAAATTGTCACAATCGTTCATATATCGATGGAAATATCAATGAAATAAAATGCCTATGGATAGAGAATCCCTGCTACAAACCGTATCTCGTCGTTATGATTCGTAGGTTACATCATTGCTAGACTTGAATTTTGGGTGAACTAGTTGCAACTAAATGTGGAACCAAGCTCACGCTCTCGCGCTATTGCCGGCCTATAGCGAACCTAGGTTAGGGCCCAATCTTTGAAACCCTAACCTAAGCCGCTAGCATTAGGATTGACATCATCGTTCAATCGTATTTCGAGTCCAGTCTCGTGCAAACTCGAGCTACGACCGAGGTTGAGATAGTTCCTACCCATCCAATCTCTTGCAAACGGGTATGGGTATAGAATTACGATTGAAAACCCTAGCCTTAGTCCAATCTCTTACAAACCAATTCTAGAAAAATCCAATCGGAAATCTAAATCGAATTTCTAGGGCTTCCTATCAATTGGGATCCAATCTCTTGCAAATCCCAATCAATATGAATCCCTAGCTATCCGTAATTTATCAATCTCAACCTAACCCTAATCAATTATAGCAACAATTTCACCAATTCATCACAAATTAGAAATAGGGTTCATAGGGTTCATCCCCATGCCCTAGGACAAATAAACTACTCACTAATCACTATGCAATTCATAAGAAATTCAATAGAAAATTCAGCACAAATCATTGCAATAGAGAGATTATCAATAAAAATGGAGTTTTTGACAAGAAAGAAGACAAACCAATGAGAATCCAATAGCATCCAACGAAAATCCCCTTTCTAATCTCTCAAAAAGCTTAAATCTAATTAACTAAAATGCCCTCTAAAATGGCTGCCAAAAGTATCAAAAAGCTCTCTCTAACTAGGGCAAAAACTGGGTTTAAATACCCCTCAAAATCGCCCAGAAATTCGTGACAAAAATGCCCCTGCGCTGCCCAGATATCACAGTTTACGCTACAGGCGGGGCGGCTCACTCGGTCGAGTGACAAATGTCACTCGGCCGAGTGACAAACCCTGTACAATTACAGTAAGTTCGGGATTTTGGGGGGTCTGTCTTCGGAAGGTGACTCGGCCAAGTAGATTTACTCAATCGGCCGAGGGGCAATTCTTGCTCGGCCGAGTGGAAGCTCTGAATTTCCTGTAAATTAACAGTAAGTCGGCCGTTTTCGAAGCGTCTGTTCTCATGCCACTCGGGCGAGGGGGTTTCCATGCTCGGCCGAGTGGTCTATCGTCACTCGGCCGAGTGCACGCCTATTTTCTTCTGTTGATGCGTGTCCGGTCTGGTCGGCCGAGTGGTCTTCTTGCTCGGCCGAGTGGGTGGTTCACTCGGCCGAGTGAGATGCTGCAAAGGCCCAATCTTCGACTTTTAGCTTCCTCGTCGCTCCTACGACGTTCTTTCTTCTTCTACTTGTCTTCCATCGCCGAATATCCCTCAAAAGAGCCTCGGGTAACACTCCGGAGTGGGTGCAAATCCTCTTGATCTCAAAATCACTCCGAATCGTTCCATACTCCTGAAATACGACAAAAACAAGAAATCGTGAAAAGCATCGCAATATTTTCGAATAATCGTGAAAAACGCGATATGAGCGATCAAAGTGGCATGCAAACATGCAGAAAAAGGGTGTAAAATACGGAGCGATCACTCTGCAGCCCAACTGGAAGGGGGCCCAAGAAGCCCTTTCTCTAGATTTTTGTGGGGTCCATCCCCATTGTATTTAAGCATAGTTTTTCCCTAGTTTTACAGGATGCTATAAAGATTTTATTTTCTTAGAAGTTCTTAGTTTTTCTTAGAGAGTTCTTGAGCCATCGCTAATTTTTGAAGATAAAGTTGATATTTTAATTATTGAAATTTGGTTGGAATCTCTTGATCTTAATTCTCTACGATTATTTGTTCGTATTCAGCGCTTTGGTAACGATCTGTCATCTCTCTATGCTTATTTCGATGTGTTTTATTGCGATCATGATTTATATTATTCTAAACACTTTTGTTGATATTTCCATGAATTGTAAGTAGTCGTCTCGAGGGCTAATGGATTAGCCTCAGGATATTAGGATTTAGATGCAGAGTAGGATTTTTACGTTGTTTTGGTGTAAAAGGGATGTTTTTTGGTTGATCTAGCCAAGTTTGTAGGAGATCTCATATAGGGTTTGTGATCCATGGAAGTGGCATGCACCTTGGATGGGTATCCTATGAACTTAATTAGGCATCTTAGAGTTCGTGATCCACATGAGTGGCACACACTTTGATGGTTTCCACCGGCGTCATATATTACTGATTGATGGCCTACAAAAGTAGCATCAATGAGAGCGATCAAAACACAGATCAAAGCTCTAACCCCACGGAGGTGGCGTGAGTAAAGACTGAGAATAATAGTCGTTCATAATGCACAGATTGCGTGTGAATTCATCCATGGAGGTGGAGCTAAGCACGGGGTACGTTAGACGAGTGGCACAATGGTGGTTGGCCATGAGTTCTACATTTTAGATGCGAAAATCTCGCCCTATTAAAGCCAATTCAACGTAGAAATTGTAGCCTAGCATTGACATCCGACGATCCTAGTGGTGACTCCTATTGCCCTAGTTTTTAATTCTATTGTTAATGAGATAGTAATTATTCGTGACAATCTTTCTGAGTACGAGAACTAGCAATGTTCTAAGACTTTGAATAGATCCAAGACTATAAAAGCATCTGCCTCCATGTGAGTTCGACATTTCTCTATATTACAAAGCATTGACATTGTGCACTTGCGGTAAGTTTCTGGAGTTAAATTCGGAGCGCATCAAGCTTTTGGCACCGTTGCCGGGGAGGCAAACAGTTTTTACTTGGGTTATTATCTTTGTTTAATAACTTGTTAGTTACTATTACCTTCTCTTATCTATCTATATTTTTATTCTTTTTTTCCTTTGCTATTGACGTCCTCTCTGAGTTTGTTTCTTGTGCATGAACACTCGTCTTGGGGGATCCGACGATTTATTATTTGACCCTGAGATTGAAAGGACAATGAGGTAACTCAGAGCATAAAGAGGAATCAAACTTTATAGGATCAAATGGCAGGGACTCCTCCCCATTCTCCTCCACGTACTTGTAATGTTTATGATTACATGAAGCCCAATTTATCCAGCATGTCAACTATCTTGAGACCGCAACTGGCGGGGGAAAACTTTGAACTGAAGACGAGCTTGATTAACTTAATGCAGCAGGACCCCTTCCATGGGCATCCTCATGAGAATCCCAACCATCATATAGATCTTTTCATGGCAAAGTGTGACAATTTCCAAGTTAAAGATGTGAGTGGAGATGCCATAAAGCTAAGTCTATTTCCATTTATTCTGAGGGACAAAGCGGCTTACTAGTTGAGGGTGCACCCCACGAATACTTTCAAAACATGGGAGAAGTTGGCCTTGGCCTTCATCAACGTGTACTATCCACTGTCCAAAATAGAGAGGATTAAGGGGGCAATCACGAACTTCAAGCAACTCCCACAAGAGTCACTTTATAAAGCTTGGGAACGCTTTAAGAATTTGCAGCATCAATGCCCACATCATGGCGTTCTGGATTGGGATCTCATTCAGAGCTTTTATAATGGCCTCAAGCCCGATACAAAAATGATCATTGACGCCTCTGCAAATGGCGCATTATTGGCTAAACTAACTGAGGAGGCCACGTCACTTTTGGAGCAGATGGCCTTCAATAATCAACAATGGAGCGATGATCGATCAACAGCTAGAGGCACCTATTCGGGCCATTCTAAGATAAAGGTAACTACACATTTTGATGGGCAACTTGAGACCCTTTGTAAGCAAGTTGCAAGAATTGAGTAAAGATTGGACGCTATTCTAACTACTTCCAAGGCTCCGGTATATACTACTTATGAAGATTACACCCGAGCAATGGTACACTCCAATAGAAGGGTCCTGTGAAGGAACGTGCGTATCGGTAGAGCAAGTCAATTATATAGTGGGTAAGGGGAGCAATCCTAGACCTCAGTGGTTAAATCCGATATAGAAATCACATCCTGGATTCTCCTATAGCAACCCCAACGGAGCTCTACAACCACCATCCCAACCAACGCCACATTACCCGTCTCAACAACAAGCACCACATCCACAATAGCAGCAGTACAGATTCAGGCCATCTGCCCTATAGACCGCTGGGATATTTTAATCGTCAACCATATCAGCAACTACAACAATAATACCAACAACCGGTGGCATAAAAACGTGACGTGGAGGCGACAGTAGATGCCTTTACGAGAACCCAAACGAAGATCAATTCAGAATTATCAGCCACACAAAGGCAACTTTCAGCCTCCATCAATAACTTGTCAGCGCAAATCACTCAATTTATGAAGGCTGAATGGATATTTCCATCTCTACCTGAGCCAAATCCAAGGGGGCAAGTTAATGCAGTCGTGGCAGTTATGACTAGAGGAGGAAAGAGTGCCGATGCTATCATGGTACCGGTCTCTAAGAAGGTGGATCAACGATCATCGACGCCCATACAAAAGGAAGATACCACTATTTCTGATCCCATCATCACAGAGAACGAGGAGAAAGCTATTGACGAGCCATCTGCTACTAAAAGGAAGAATCCTTCACCTACTGAACTACCTAATCTGATCACTACAACAACGGTGGACGTTCCATTTTTCGAGAAATCTACACCAAAGGATGTCGACAACGACAAGGGAAGCCGCCCTCCACCTCCTTATCTGCAAAGATTAGCCATGGAAAAGCTCGAGAAGAAATACGCCAAATTTATAGAGCTTCTTGAGGGTGTTCACTTGAACATCCCTTTCATGGACGCGCTTACAGAGATCCCCACATATGTGAAGTTTTTGAAGGATTTGATAACGGGGAGAAGAAAACAAGAAGCAGTGAAATTGGAGGATTGGTGCACTTCGGTCCTCAATAACCCCTACCAAAGAAACTGCCCGATCCCAGAAGCTTCACGGTGCTGTGCTCCATAGGCGACATCCCCATCGATATAGCGCTAATTGAATTGGGGATGAGCATTAGCTTGTTGCCACTCTCCATCTTCAAGAGGTTGAATACGGGAACAGAGCTAGAGCCCACTGGCATGAGCATACAGTTGGCAGACCAGTCCGTCAACTACCTGATTGGCATTGCACGAGACGTCATCATACAAATATCGGGAGGAATTAGTGTGCCGGTGGACTTAATTATTATGACATGCCTGAGAAGGGGAGTTCTTAGATCATCTTGGGACGTCCTTTCATGGCCACAGCTGGAGTTTTGATCGACATCCATCAAGGGACGTTATTGATGAACATTGGAAATATAGAGATCGAATTCCATCTACAGAAGCCGATGAAGGAGCACTTCCCGCACGAAGATGCTAGCTATCTTGAGCTATTGGAGGATGAAGCTACCAAAGAATATGCCATGGATGAGATTGAAATAGATCCTATGAGAAAGGAAATAGATGATGTTAAAGGCACAAAACATGATAAGGCATTGGCCGCCTACTTGAAGTTCTTGGACTAGGAGCCGCCAGGTATACCACTTCATAATCAACAACCGGAGGCCGCGATCTCTACAATTTTAGAAGATCGACAAAGCAAGGCGAACCTACTCCCACCATATGGTCTCATAGAAAAACATGATGAACGCATCTCATATGCCCCAAAAATCAAAGATCATCATTGAAGATTAATGGAGTATAGCTTACGACTTTAAACAAGCGCTTATCGGGAGGCAACCCAAATTTTTCTTTATTTTTTTGTTTTAGTTCTCTAGTCTACCTAAAAACCCAACTAAAAATATTTTTAATTCATTAGAAAATTTTAAATTATAAAAATTATAAAAATTTCTGAAGCATACTTTCATGTGCAGGTGAACGATGAAAGGAGTGCTAAAAATGATGAAAAAGCGGAGAAGAACCCAAGAGGAGATGAGGAGAGGAGTTGCGCTTTCAACGAAGTTAAAGGGAGAGCCACTCGACCAAGCAGACATGCTGCTCGGTCGAGCTTATGGTAGCTGCAGAAGAAAGCAAAAACAACACTCTTAAATCAATTCAACTCGACGGAGTAGCTACCTTACTCGGTTGAACTCAGGAGCAGTTACAGGATAGAGCTGAAAACGTTGATCTGGAATCAATTCGACTCGACCGAGTAGCCTTAGTGCTCGGTCGATCTCAGAGCAGAGCAGAAGAGAGCAAAACAAGAGCTCCGAAATTATTCAGCTCGACCGATCTCAGTAAGCAGCTCGGTCAAGTACCATGGTTGGATTGGGGGCTTGATTTCCATTTTCTACTCGACTGAGTGGCATACGCTGCTCGACCGAGCAGCAACTTAAGTCGGGGGCCTGCTCCTTTTAAATCGTAGCGGAACCGACCTAGTATCCCTAGCTCAATTGGCCCCGTATGTAACTGCCCGACCCCACCCCTAATTAATCCCCGAATCAAAATCCCTACACACAGCCTGAGCTCGAGTTCCCCTCTAATAAGCCATAATCCACTCTACCCCTGACTTGATCGACCGCTGCCGTGCACGCCACCCGAGCACCGCCGTACCACACTCGGTCAGACCACTCCACACACTCCATTCCATCCCTCCCTCTCCCTATCTCTCCCCACATCTCTCTCTCTCAAATTCCTAATTTGAACCCTAAAATCAATTCAATCCTAATTTTGAACCGTAAATCTGATTAATTCCTTTAATCTGCTATTAATACTTTCCTACCATCTAATGCAGGTATATTTGCAGTATTAGGAAGAAACGCTTGCGTTTGGATTGTGTTAATCGCTTGGGATAAGCTTGGGGGAGGATTCGCTTGGAGACTCTGCATTCACATTGCCGTTTGCAACTGTCACGCTTCCTGGGATTTGGTACACTCGTTTCTCTTTATACTTTATATCACCATATCCTGTATTTTGCACCCGGTCACACGTTACAATCACGATGCCACCTAGGACACGCGGTAGTAGGAAGTCTGTGTCGAAGAAAAGGAAAGCCGATGACTCCGGTGCTTCTTCTTCTCGTCGAGCATGCCATTGACCATCTCCACCCCCACACCCTCCCCATCCCCTTCACCACTTGTACTAAAGGGACCACAAGCTAGTGCTGCCATTCCCATTCCCACATCGGCTCCACCACCCCCACCTCAGCCACCACAGGGGACCTTGAAGACATACGACATTGCCTTCAGGAACGATTTGCACCGCGAGAGATTTGCGATCATTTCCCGTTACCCCATCATCCCCACCAGATTCACTGACATCCCAGCCCTCCAGAGTCTAGGGTTTCTTAAGGATGTCCAGCACCTTTACCAGGCCATAGGTTGGGAGCACTTCTTGAATATGACTACGACCACCTATGTTTGCCTCACCTATGAGGCGATGAGCTCCATAGTCTGGGCATACTAGGGCATTAAGTTCAGACCTTGGACCATGACGTTGTCGTCACCTATGCCATGATCCGAGCCTTATTCAACTTCCCACCTATCCCAGATCCCTTTTAGGCCTTTGAACCTGACACAGAGCTCATAGCCTTTAGTGCCAAGAGTTTCTGGAGTCAGATAGTCAGTCTCCCACACTTCAACCCTAGCAGAGCAAAGTGCTCATCCATCATTCACCCCTGTATGCACTTCGCTCAGCGCCACCTCGCCACGACTATCTTCTCTAGGCCTAAGCTTGGCACCTTCTTGCACCCTGAGTTAGTCCACTTTAGTGGGATGACCAAACCCATCCATCACGCTGTCGATGGCACACTCCAACCCCACCTCCTATTAGACACAGACCGTTGGCTGTGGAACTGCCTGGTTTCCACTTCCACCTCTGCCACGGAGATTTATTATGGCAGGGTTTTCACTTTCTTCGCCCTTATGCTTGGCCTTGACCTTCCTGTCGATCTCCTGGTTGCCACCAGGCCCACCACAATGACCACCGATGTGCTTTCATGCATGCACATCATCAGGCCCCATGGTGAGCACCATTGGATCTACATACTAGGCCCCCAGCGTGAGTATCACATGGTCCTCCCACTCCCCAACCTTACATGCATTGAGCCTGTCCACATAGACTCGCTTCTACCCGGCATGCTCCCCATTCCACCTATTCATGTCCTGGAGTCCATAGGACCCCCTGTTGAGCAGGGTGATGATGATTGGGAGCTTAGCTTCGAGGAGGACCATAAGAGAGCACCCACTCCTACCACTTCTGCACCTTTAGCAAGCACCTCTATCCCCACTTCTGTCAGTGCTCCCACCACCACCACACCTTCCACCACTCCAGCTGAGAGTTCCGGGGTAGTCCACACCTCTACCCCCTGGTACTACTGCACCACCATCATCACTGCCCGTATCTGAGGGCACTTCTGTGTCTGTCGTTCTTGAGCCTACACTTGAGACCACCCATATTGATCCTATCCCCATAGAGCCGGCTGATGCTACTGTCCCTATACCTACTGTCCCTACCCTGACTGTCTTCATACCTGTGGACTCCGCCCTGATCACTCTTACCATTCCTGAGTCCACAGTCCCACTGTCCACACCAGCTTCTGGCAGCACTTCTGTCTCTACCGCTGACATTTGTTTGAGAGCGTCGTAGTATATGTTACCTCGTCTGTTGCGTCGTGGTATCCGTCCCTGTCCCATCATTCGCCAAGATCCCCACTAGGCCACTTTCTCCTGATTTCGCAGTTAGACCTTGTGCACCACAAGCACGAGTCCAGGTAGAGAGAGGTGCCCCTAGTGGTGCACGCCAGTCATCGAGCTCCTGCCACGCTGACGCATGCTTAGCAGTGGTAGAGTCTGAGATTGCTGGGCTGAGGCAAGACATTGTCGCCTTCAGACAGACAATCACTACCCACCTCCAGTCATAGCAGCGGGATGATCGCTCCGGAATGTAACCCGAAGAACGGTTGTAGTTTTACCGCAAGCGCACGGTGTAGCGGCGAGCGGGTTATCGAACACAGGGAGGACGAATGAAAGTGCTTGCTCCGAACAACCTGGCTATTAAGAACAGAAAAGAGAGAAATTTGCCTTTGGCGATCCTGTCACAATCGTCAGACAAAGTACGAAGATATCAAATCAAATAAAGAACGCCTAGGGAATGGGGAATCCCCGCTACTCACCGTATCTCGTCAATGTGACTCGTTGGTATCAAAATTGGTAGGGTAGAATCTCGGATGAACTAGTTGCAACTGAATGTGAAACCTAGCTCACGCTCTCACGCTGTTGCCGGTCTATAGCTATCCTAGGTTCGGGTCCAATCTCTTGCAAACCCTAGCCTAGGCAAGCTAGCATTAGGATCAACATCATCGTTCAATCGCGCCTCGAGCCCACTCTCGTGCAAACTCGGGCCACGACCTAGGTTGGGATAGTTCCTACCCGTCCAATCTCTTGCAAATGGGTATTGACATGGAATTGCAACCGAGAACCCTAGTATCGGTCCAATCTCTTGCAAACCGATACTACGGAAACTCGATTTCAACCCAATTCGGATTTCTAGGGTTTCCTATCGAATTGGGATCCATTCTCTTGCAAATCCCAATCGATATGAATACCTAGCTATCCGTAGTAAATCGATCCCAATCTAACCCTAATAGCAATTCTAGCAATATTTCCAACAATTCATCACAAATCTGAAATTGGGCTCGTAGGGTTCATCCCCACGCCCCAAGACGTAGAGACTACTCACAATTCATAGCACAAACACAAAAATAATCAATGGAATTAACAAGAGAATTCATCACAATATTGAGATAAGCAATAAAAATAGTATTCTTAGAGGAGAGAGAGGCAAACCAATGGAGTTCTTCCAATAATCCAACAAAAATCAACTTTTGTCTCCTCTCCAATGACAAAATCTAAAGCTAAAAAGTTAATCTAAAAGCTGTAAAAATTAAAGAGAGAAAAAGCTCTCTAACCTAGGGTAAAAACATGGGTTAAATACCCCCCAAAATCGTCCAAAAAAACTGTGACCAAAATGCCCCTGCGCAGCCTGAAAACCGCAATTTTCGCTACAGGCAGCGCGTCGCACTCGGCCGAGTGACAAAAGTCGCTCGGCCGAGTGACAAACCCTGAGAATTTCCAGTAAGTCTGGGTCTTGGGGGGTCTTCACTTCGGGAGCGGCTCGGCCGAGTGAGTTGTCGTCACTCGGCCGATGGCTTCTTAGTACTCGGGCGGTCGGCATTTGCCACTCGGCCGAGTGGGTCTTCTGAAGCTCAGGCAGACGAAAAACAATAAGTTGGCGATTATTGATGGGCTTCGTCTGGGTGCCACTCGGGCGGACGGGGTCTCGTCACTCGGTCGATGTGGCTTTCGTTGCTCGTCCGAGTGCACACATAAAACGTGTCCGATCCGGTCGACCGAGCGGTGTATCGCTGGTCGGCCGAGTGACTCCTTCACTCGGCCGAGTGAGACACCAAAAATGCCCAAACAGCTTGTTTTGGCCTCCTCGTCGCTCTTGCGACGTTCTTTCTTCTTCCACTCCTCTCCAATAGAAAAATACCCCTCGGGGAGGTCATCGGTGACACTCTGGAGTAGGCGTATCTCGAGATCACTCCAAATCGCTCCAAATCACCTGAAATACGACAAAAACAACAAATCGTGAAAAGCATCGCAATATCGTCGATATATCGTGAAAAACATGATTTGAGCGATCTAAATGGCATGCAAACATGCGGAAAAAAGTGTAAAATAAGGAGTGATCAAAATCCCCCAAGCTTACCTCTTACTCGTCCTCGAGGAAGATAAGTAAAAGGCGAACCCGGTGGATTCAGAAAACGAAAACGGCGAGAAACGAAAAAGTGAAAAACGAAGAAAAACGAAAAACGAAATAAAAACAAAGAAGAAAGAGGAAGCGAAGAGGGAAGCTGCTAGATCATTTTCTCAGTGTAGGATCCTGTCCAAAACAGAGTTAGGATCGATAACGTGAAGTTTAGACTTACGCTTGCGTATGCGGCACGGTAGTCTACGAACTTCGCCTTCGGATTCGCCACGACGGATCGAGTCTTCTCACGAACGGAGTAAGGCTACTAATCCACAATCTAAATCTCTACTTTAGATTAAGAACTTGGATAAGAGGGAGAGGAAATATTTCTGCAGAGCTTCGCTAGGATGAAGATGCATGCATGAATTTCATGCAAAAGGTGTAAGGAAAATGGCTACCCTTGGGTCTTATTTATAGCCCCCAAGGTAGTTATTTTACGGTAAGTTGTTCCTTTGGAACAACTTAATTAAGGTGTACCATGATACATGGCACATTATAAGCTTAAGTTGTACCATATGCATGGTACAACATAAGCTTAAGATATTCCCCCTTTATTAGCCATATGTCGCATGCACTTATGCATATATAATGCGACTTTCCCACTCATCCAGAGATCCTCTCCGCAAGGGAACAGATTCCCTTTGTACACGACTTTGTGTACGCGACGTTCGAGGTCCGTATTCCCTCGTACATCCCCCACAAGGGTGTACAAACGTCTTCCATATCCAACATCTCCCACTCACACTTGAGGGGATTGTAAGAGAACGTCTTTCCCTTAGTTCTTTCATCTATCATACCGAGAAATAGACCGTGCGACCGTCATGCGCGTAGAGTCTGTTGTTGTGCACTTGTTAGAGATACACAACGACCTCGAAGGTGCAAAGTTGAGTAGTTCAACGCATGCTTTACCCTAGATTATTTCTTCACATTTCTTGTACTTTATATTCAACAATTGAATCCCATCTGGATTACAATTGGCTGGCCAGCTTTGAATCATTAAAGTCCAAATGCGAATATGAAATCAATCTTCCTCTTCTTGCGAACCTTCTGATCTTGACTTGATTCGCTTTTCTAACGTGCCCCGCCAAGCCGAATTACCATAGCCCATTAGCAACACGCTAAGGTAGCGATCATCTCGTCAAATCTAAAGGAACCAATTGGAGTCCTTGAGGGTAAGAGTTAAGACCCGTATGGCCTTTGAGTCTCACATAATAGCAAACACTATTGCTACTAACTCAGTGGTCGAAATGCATACGTGGTATGAACACGTATTACAACATCACTCCTTTCCCAGGGAGAGTATGTCTTAATGATGTTGTACGGATGAAAGATCAGACACCACAGTGCCTATCTTTTGAGTCCCCTTACTACTCAGGAAATATTCCCGGACTCTCATCCTGCATGAGACAGATAGGATTTAAAAAATCCAATGAGATCTTTATATCCTTGTGATACAGATCTCAGATCTTTTGTAAGCATCCTTATGATGCAGATCTTTCATTCGACTATCTTGTTAAAGTCATGACTCTAAATCATTCGTCTAATGATTTTGACTTTAAACTAGTCTCATCTCTATCTTATCCATCTGATAAGATAAGGCGGTTGCTCATGTGAGAGAGCCAACCTTAATCTGTCCGACATACACACAATTCAGCTGAAATTTCAAAAAATGTACACAAACATTTCTTAAGAAATTCATATGCAATGTTGAAAAAAAGAACTTATTCTTTTATTAATTTTGATCATTTCTTAGACATGGGAATATATATTTGGTACAACTCAGCCCATACGCAATCCTTGAGATGATAAGTGTTTATAAAACACATTTCTGGGGATCGCTTTCGTAAGCTGATCCTCTATCATCTCATGCGTAGATATGTACCTTATGTCTACCTTCTTGGTTTTATCATAGTCTTTTGCAAATCTGCAGTTCCTTTAAGATACTGCATTATCCTCTTAACCGCTTTCCAGTGTTCTTGCCCTGGGTTGGATTGGTAACAACTTACCATTTCCAACAGCAAAACAGATGTCCGGTCTCGTACACACCATAGTGTACATAAGACTATCAACTGCACTGGAATATGGAACTTTTTCCATAATTTCCTTTTCCTTTTGGTTCTTTGGACACGATTCCAGATATAAATTATCGCATATGCTTATATGAATATCAATGGACTTGCAGTCCTGCATATTAAATCGTTCTAGAACCTTCTTTATATAAGTCTCCTGTGAAAGAGAAAGAAGTTTCTTCGAACGATTCCTTGAAATCTTAACTCCAAGGATATATGCGGCTTTTCCTATGCCTTTCATCTAAAATACTGATGAAAGCCAAGCCTTGATACTCATCACAAAGCCCTTGTCATTTCCGGCTATTAAAATGTCATCTACATATAGAGACATAATAACATGCTTGCTTTTAATCCTCTTGATATATACGTAGTTATCTTTATCAAGTATGGAAAATCCATTTGATAAGACAACCTCTTGAAATCGTATATACCATTGCCTCGAGGATTGTTTAAGACCATATATGGATTTACGAAGTTTACAAACCTTATGTTCGTTTCCTTCTTTTACAAACCCTGTTGGTTGTTCCATATAGATCTCCTCGTCCAATTCTCCATTGAGAAAGGCAGTCTTTACATCAATCTGATGTAATTTGAGGTATAAGCAAGCTACCATTGCCAGAATCATGCGAATCAAGGTAAAACGCACAACAGGTGAGAAGTTTTCTTCGTAGTCTATCCCTTCCTGTTGCGTAAAACCTTTCGCGACAAGGCGAGCTTTATATCTATCTATAGAGCCATCAGCCTTATGCTTGATCTCGAGAACCCATTTGTTCCCAATTGCTCTATGTCCTCTGGGTGAGTTAACTAAGTCCCAGACTTGGTTAACTTTCATGGATTTCAATTCCTCCTTCATCGCTTCCATCCATTTGTCTTTTGCAGGGCATGATTCGGCATATTTGAGATTTTTCAAGTCCTTGTTGACTCGAATTTAGATCAATTCTAATATCACTCCCACTTGAAATGTTGTTAGAATTGCTCCCACTTGGATCACTTGGATCATTATTCCCGTATGGAATAGGATAATCGTCATTCGTATAATCCATTGGTGAAGGTTAAAAAGAATTTTCGTTTTCACCAAGAATTTCTCCCACTCGAATGAGGTAATCCTTTTTTATCATAAATCTCAAAATAGAGATAAGTCCTGACTTATCTCGCCCTGTCTTGGAAACTCGTTTTCCAAGAAAGTGACATCCCTCGACTCAAACTCAATTAGCACACCATTGTCTTCCTGACTAACAAAAACATAACCTTTGGAGTTTTATGCGTATCGTTTAAAGATACATTTCCTTCTCCTTGGCCCAAGTTTGCCATACTTATGGGAGGAAATATGTGCGTTGAATGCACAAACTCAAGGTAAAAATTTTTAAGTCAGGAGACCTTTGGTTCCACAACTCATAAGGAGTGGAGCTAACTGATTTCGAGGGTACGCTGTTTAAAATGAAAATGGTTGTCAATAATGCATCACCCCAAAAAGTGATTGGCAAGTTAGCTTGCGCCATCATTGAACGGACCATTTTTCATTAAAGTCCTATACCTGCAACACCAATTTGTTGAGGAGTATAAGGCATAGTTACCTGATGTACTATGCCTTTTTCATCACAAAGTTCCTTTAAACTTGTTGATTGATATTCACCGCCCCTATCGGTTCGCACGACCTTAATCTTGCGATCTAATTGATTCTCCACTAAACTCATATAGTTTTTAAAGCAGGTTTAGTGCTTTCACTTTTGTGGGATATCAAATAGATATGACCGAATCGGGTGAAATCATCAAAAAAAAGGTGATGAAATAGGACTTCCCGCGTCTTGTCTTGACATTCATCGGACCACATATGTCCGAATGAATAAGCTGTAATGGAACCTCGGCCCTTGTGCCGGTTCCAAACGGCTTGCGACAAGATTTCCTCACAAGGCAATGTTTGCAGGTCGACATTTCAACCTTTGAAACATTGGATAGAAGGCCACGTTTGGCAAGTCTATCCAAACGCGTTGGTCCAATATGACCAAGCCTTGTGTGCCAACAAATTATATTAGACTCATTAGTCAAAGAATTTGTCACAAGGAAATTTTCATTACATGAGGAATTATACATTGTACTTATTACAATAAATCCTTTGAAATACAATCCCAGTACCAATAAAGGAATTATTACAAAAATAGGTCCATATTACAAACATGAAGGAACCAACTATTAACCAAGACCCAATAAATTGACCACAGTTTTAATATTCCTTTGAATATATGGAATGAAGAGAACATCATGAAGTAGGATAGTGCGGCCGTTGTCCAAGACAAGCTTGCGAGTCCCAACGCCTTTCACTTCAACACGTGTGTTGTTTCCTACATTGATCCACTTCATTCCTTGAGTATCTGGTGATACTCCACGAAGGACCGTCTGTCCTTTGCTATGTGGTCGGTGGCACCTGAATCAATTATCCCAAAATGGATTAGATTCCACAAGAAATATTGAACTAGAAACACATATGTTACTAGTATTACAAGTTACCTCGTCACTTCCACTCGTACACGAACGAGCATAGTGACCGAGCTTGTTGCACTTGAAGCACTTGATCCTTTTCAAGTCTTTCTTCTTGTGCCATTTCTTGTGCCCACCCTTATGTTTGGGTTCCTTGGTGGACTCAGGTTGCTTATTACGTTCATTAGAAGACTTCGAACGATCTTTACGTTTCTTTCCCCCGTGTGAGGAACTAGCAACCATGTGCACTTCTGCACTTGGCTTGGCAGCTGCAAGCCGCTCTTCCTCTAATTCGAGGTGCTTGGAAACATCGTTGAAGGTCTTGATGCTCTCATTATGAGTGAGATGCATCTTCATCTGATCCCACCCATTTGGTAGGGAACGTATGACTGCTTGGATTTGTTGCTCATCCGTGAGCACATGACCTGCGTCCTTTAACTCTGAGATAAGGTTCGCCATATGTCGTAGATGTTTCCCCATGGAATGATCTGGACGTTTCTTATATGTATCGAACTTTATAGTTAAGGCGCGAAGTTTGGACACCGATGTGCCACCGAACTTCTCCTCTAGCTTGGACCATATGTCCATGGCTAGGTCATATTCTCGGAAGATGCGCATTATGTCATCAGCCATACTGCTTAATAACGTAATGCGCGCTATCTTATTCTTCCGAGACCAAGCATCAAAAGCTTCCTTGTCTCGTCTGTGTTGGGCCGTAGTGCCCAACTCGGGTTCAATCATTATGTTCTTTAGAGTTTCGAGCACTTCTTGCTCCTCTAAAACGTATTGTATCTTAATGGACCAAAGTTTGTAATTATCGCCGTTGAGTTTTTCACCTTTGTTTAACTCAGCGACGATATTCTTTGAAGCGGAAGACATTTTACTTTTAAAATGCTGCAAAAAACACAAAACCGAAGGTTCGATCAAAACATTGCATAAAAATTCTTAAAATATAACTCCCACTTGAAATGATAATAGAGCATCCCATTTGGATAGTTCTAAAAATTCAAATCCCACTTGGAATTATATTATAGCATGCACCGAATGAAAAACACATGTCAAAGAATTTTATTTCGATATCATAGTATAATGGTGCAAATAGAAATAGAAAACCCACGAACAACGATATAATCATGAAAAACGGAATAATTTTAGAATTAACATCGTCTGAATCATTTAAAGCGGTATACAAATCGCAGATCACACACTTTTCAATTGAATGCTTTCTATGAGGAGTATAAGAGTATCACGCAATAGAGTAGAAAGAATAGATAAGCATGGATTTCATGAAATGAGTGCTAGGCATAGATTTCTGGACTTCGTAAAGCTAAAAATAATCTTACCGAGTATAGAATATTACTTAGCCTAGGTTGTCGTGCAACGTCAAGTAGTCACTCTCTCACACATCATTGGATTCCCTCCCCCAAGCTTATCTATAAGCGTGGTGGCATAAAAAATATTTACATCCCCATTTTTATAAAGCTCCAAAAGTAATGAAAATAAATACAAAAAGAGAGAAGAAAGAGAGAACATGAGATGCGATCTTTTATTGAGGTTCTTTCCTCTTTTCTTTTTCTTTTTCTTTTTTATTTTTTTTCTCTTTTTTTTATTTTTTTTTCAAATAACATATATACACAATGATCCCAACTCAAAGAGAAGTAAGACCATACAAGAATTTTTTTTTCTTTTTCTTTCTTTGGTTTTGGGAAATTTGGAGCTAGGAATTAATAGCGGGGGAAATGCCATATAATAGAATTGCTAAGGGGAGATTCACCAATGATTTTAAAATAGAGAAATGATGTTTAAGATATGTGGAGAAAGAAATAAATATGTCTCTCAGTTCACTCTATAAGAAATGCACGACAACTTCAGCAGGGTAATCTAATCTACTCAGTTTCGATCACAAAAAAGCTAAACTAATCCAGATTTATCATGGCTAACATCATTCAATCATCCTGAAGTGAAATGTACAAATCATGCATATAGAAGTGATATAGGAAAAGAAAACGGTACTCCAGATATAAGCATTCAATGCGTGAATCTTGGTGTGTTTTCTGCGATAGCATACATATGAATATTCAGACTCAGCTAATAATAAAATTTCATCCATTTTCATGTGGAAAAAGTGTGGGTTACTATCTCTAAATACAAGGCAAATCATAGCATATGATATCTGAAATAAAATCTAAGACATGACAAATATAGCATGCATATAGGGAAAGCTAACTCCACGTCATCATCATCACAGAAAAGTCATCTCTAGCATGAGATGAAAAAGAAATAAAGATAAAGGGGAAAATAAAGCTATTTACAATGCAGCACACAGAAAAATAAGAAAAACATGATGCATGGTAAAATAAAAGAAAAAATGATGAAAATAAGTGCAAAAGCGGAAAATGGCGTGAAAAAACTAAAAATAAAGGTGGTAAATCGAAAAGAACGTGAGAACTCACTCCCCCAAGCTAAATGGCAAAGTGTCCTCAATGTGCAAAGTGTGGCACACCGAGAGACAAGTAATGTGAGGGGTAAGTGAGGATGCATGCATGAGGAAAAATAAAAGAAAATAATGAAACGAAAAATATGATGCAGACATGATGCATGCAGATATAGGAGTGATACAGATATAAAGGTGTGACACCAAAAACGCTCCCTCTCTCCCAAAAAAGATATATAAAGATATGTAAAGAAGATGTGTACCCAAAAACAGTGAGGGGAGGGGGGTTGGGCAGAATGCATCAGGACCCAGCAGAGACGGGCAGCACAACGACAAAAAAGAATCGATGGCATCAAGAGTGCCTAAGAAGGTGGGGCTGCGCCGTCTCCGTCCTGAGGCGGAGGTGGTAGTGGTGGTGGTGGTGGTGGTGGTGGGACAGGCTGCTGAGCGGGAGTGGGTGTGGGTGTGGAAGTGGAAGCAGGCTGGGTGTGTGTAGGAGTAGGGGTGGGGACCTGCTGGCTGGGTGTGGGTACGCGGGGGAGTCGCTCTAGGACCTGGGTAAGGCAGTAGTGAATATGCGGGAGCAGGTCGAAGCGGCCAGCCATCGCTGTGACGGTGGCGGACAGGGTCCTAAGGTCGCCTCTGAGGCCACTCACCGCCCCCTCGAGAGCACAAATGCTTAGAAGTACAGTGTCGGGGGGAGGTGGTGCAGAGCGACGCACCGGTCTGTGCTGTGTAGGGCGGGGCTGGCGTACTCTGGTGGCGTAGGTGACAGGCTCAGCAGGTAGGGGAACGAAAGGTGCTGCGCTCGCAAGAGTGGGCCTAGCCTCAGTGTGAGGCTGGGGCACTGGCTGGTGAGAAGTGGAGGTAGCAGCAACGAAAGAAGAATACAAAAGTGGAAACGAGGCGGCCAGAGAGGTCGGTGACACAGACGTGTGGACAGACGCCATGACACTCTCAGAGAATACAGCAGCGGTGGAGACAGAGGCGGAGACTACGGTCTCTACGGCGGTGGCAAAAGAGGGCTCTCCGCACTCAACTATAGTCGGCGGGCGCTCGGGTGGGGCAGAGGAAACGGGCTCGGCAGAAAGAGGGCCAGTGGTGGTGGTGGCAGGCGTGGAAGCAGTGGAGGTGGGCTCAGCGAAGGTACTCCCAACACCGACAGAAGTGTGGAAAGAGGTGTCGGGAGCAGTAAAAATATCAGGGATAGGCTGAGGAAACACGGGGTCAACAGGGGCAGCGGGCTCAGCAGGTGCAACAGGGTCTACGGGGGCAGCGTGGGCAGCGTGGGCCTGCTCGGCCTCCTCGGCCTCGAGCACGTATGCGGCAGGGATCAGAAGATCCATCGCCGAGAGCCAGTCCACCTGGGCCGATGCAATCTGAGTCCGAGCTGGGCTCGGAAGAATCATGTAATCGGCACCGTAGGAGCCGTGCTGCCAGACCCAGTGTCGCTCACCGTGCGGACGCATCATCTTCATCCGGGCCATAACATCAATAGACAATGAAGTGGGGCCCGGTGCTCGTCGCAGGTCGTCAGGAAAGTCCTCGCCGGTCATAAGGGCGAGCAAGGTGATCAGGCCGCCGTAGCATATCAGTGGCGAGCGCCCACCGATACGATGATGCGATCCAAAAACCAAGCCGTGACATCAATCACGACGGCGGGGACCAACTCATCGCCATCCCTAGATAGAGCTCTGGGCCGTGTCATCGCGTAGAGCATATAGAGCTCCGGCGTGGACATCGTACCCGGCTCATATCTCGCCAAAAAGGTCATCGCTATAAGGCGCTGAGCTATACGGAGGCAAGGATGGACAATGGCCGAGGCCTTGGCCCTACTAGGGTCAAAGGCAGCGTGAAGACCCGTAATCTGGGCCCAGAAGGCACCGGCATCGAAGGAAGGTGGGGGGATATGGGTGGGGGCGTAACCACGGTCGGCCCCGGGGACATTGGGCCACGAGAAGAAGGCTCTCATCATACCGAGAGTGACCTGGCACTCCCGGTCCATGAACCGAAACGAGCATCCCTCGTAGGTCCGGGCGATCGAACTAAGCACCTCAAGTGTCGGACGGATAAACGTGTCTGCCGACACCTAGAAGAAATCTCGCCAGCCCACGTTGTCGTACAACGTGAGCATCCTCTCGAGTACCCCCGGGCGTCCTAGGTCTGCAAGGTGTGTGAACCTGGAGGGTACGATCGAGCGCTGGGAGATACGCTCGAAAGCGACGCGGTGTGCGTCGTTTCGGAACGTGATCCCCAGCGGCCCGATAAGTGGAGCTGGAGGTGGTGGCTGTGGAGCAGCAGGGAGTGGCTGTGCAGGGTGTATGGGCTGTGCGGGCTCTGCAGGCTGTGCGGGGTGTGTGGGGCCTGCAGGCCGTGCTGGGTGAACGGGGTGTGGTGGAGAAGGTGGAGGAGATTCCTCCACCTCATGGGAGGGGCCGGCATCATCCGACCGCTTCCGCTTGGCGGAAGCTCTCCTCGACCGCGGCCGTGTCCGGGGCAGCATATGGGCCCCGAGCGCTCACCAAAACCAATAAAAATGCTGCGTGCGTAAAATAAAGGAAAGAATATACCACGACACGCCGCGAGTGCAAAGCTATGGAAGCGTGCGAAGATGACGCCTCCACGTAGCCCAAATCAGTCCCTGGAAGCTCCCCTGGGCTCCCCGAAGCTCCCAAATATAACCTGCGCATGAAATGGAGATGTCAGCGAGTAATATTCAAAACGTATGGGGCATTAGGGGTATAATAGATAGAATTTGAAATTAATTTGGGTTTGCGGTTCGTTAGATACAAGGATCCTCGAAAAATACACAAAAGAGGAGAAAATAGGCTAAAAATGGGGTTACCGGAGTCGGCAGGAGCAGTGGCCGCCGGCGGCGACTCGGGCGAGGTGCGGCGGCGGCTCGGCCAGCGAAGGGTGACCGAGCGGCGGCGGCAGACGGGTGATCGGGCGAGCAAAGGGGGATTCGGCCGCTGGGAATTCGAAAAGTTGGGGCAGTTGCGATTTGGTTCGTTTCGAAAAACGAGCCCGACCCTCGCCCTTATTTATAGTAAAAGTTACGACTCGGCCGAGGGACTGGGTCGCTCGGCCGAGTGAACTTTATGGAAAAATTCCTCCCCGCTACGCTTCGGCCGAGTGGCCTTGCCACCCTCGGCCGAGTGGAGTAAGTCCATTCGGCCGAGTGGCTCAAGCTACTCGGTAAGACTCGCCCTAGGAGCGTATCAGTTTTACTCGGCCGAGTGAATATATATACTCGGCTGAGTAGCAGTTATACTGAAATCAGGAAAATAAACAGAGAGTTGGGTACAGCAGACTTCCCTTGTTCGTGAGCAGCTCGGCTGGACGAACTTGTGTGCTCGGCCGAGTGACTAGTATACTCGGCCGAGTGAGCCTTGTTTTCTGCTGTTTGTCTTCGTTTGGGCTCTAAACTCTGTTTTTCTTCCTCCCGTTGATTTCATCTTCCTCCTAAGCATCGAGCGCCTTCATGGGGCACTCCTCGTCACCTTGTGCATCCTCCTAATGATGGGTACTTCGTTCTCCTCTCCTGTCAGGAAAAATAGGACCCGTTATCACAAAATTTTTGGGCGAACGACTCAAAACACTAAAAATTTCTAAAACAAAAATAAAAGAAAATTGAAAATAAAGCAATAACCGTCGGGTTGCCTCCCGACAAGCGCTCGTTTAAGGTCGTGAGCTCGACCCCCTATGATTTTCGATTAATGCGGGATGTTTGGTGCATATGAGATGCACCCGTCAAACTTTCCGGGGAGAACGCTTGGATTCGGAAGTTGCGGCGGCGTGTTCTCCCTCGGTGGTCTCCCGTCTCGAATAGTGTTGGGGGAGGCTCCCCCAAGCTAGCGTTTCCTCTGGTCCTCGGCTTCACTGGTGACGCCGATTTCCGTATCGGCGGAGCTTTCTTCGGAGACTTTAATTTCGAGAGCTTGCAGAGCTCTCGAATCCTTGCGACATCAGCGTCGCCTTCATCAATTTCAGCGGAGAAGTCAGGGGATTCATTCATCTTCTCATCTTGGTCCAAATCCGGGCCTTCCTCGAAATCCTCTTTAAATACAGCGCCGATCGAATGGGGGATCGCCTCCTCGATTACCTCGTCAAGGAGGTCCATATAGTCCAGCTCCTCGTGGTAAGGCATGTGTTTCATTGCCTTAGGAATATGAAGCTCCACCTCGATGTTGCCGACGTTCAATGTTAGGGTACCTTCTCGCACGTCGACAATGACACCGGCGGTGGCGAGGAACGGGCGTCCAAATATCAATGACGTATCTCCCTCCTCCTTAACGTCCATGATCACGAAGTCACATGGCAAACATATGCCCCCCGGGAATTGTAGCAGGATGTCCTCTGCGATCCCTACCGGCCTTGTGATCCGTCCATCGGCTAGTTGTGTACGCATGTCGGTGGGCTTCAATTTCGTCCCGGTGTTTAGCCTTAGGAACATGGAGAGAGGCATGAGGCTAACACTAGCCCCTAAATCCACCAACGCCTTTTGTAGAGGCACGCCGCCCAAGGTGCAAGGAATTCGAAAACTCCCAGGGTCTTTGAATTTAGCCGTCTCCTTCTCTCTCTTGGTGAACCAAGAGCCCTCCTCGGCGAGCATAATTTTCTCCTTCCTCTTTCTCCCCGAAATCAAATCCTTTAGAAATTTAGCATATGTGGGGATTTCCACAATGGCGTCGAGGAAGGGAATGTTGAGGCTAACCCCTCTCAGATACTCGAGAAACTTTGCTAGCCTTTTCTCCATTTTTGCTCTAGCAAGCCTTTGGGGGACTGGGACCGGTGGCATAAAGCGCCTCTCTTCAATCAATTGCTCGCTCTAGATCTCTCCTTTTCTTGCGGCTCTTTCTCCCTCTCAACTTCAACTACCGGCTCAATTGGCTCTACACTTTCCTCCACGGGCTCCTCGGTAGGAATCATGGCGGGGGTGGTATCCTTCCCGCCTCTAGTTGTAACGGAAACCATGGCATTGATGTGACCGGTGTTGCCCCGTGGGTTTTGCTCGGGTTGCACCGGAAATTGTTGAGTATTTCGATTGAGCAACGCCAATTGCTCCGAGATTTGAGCTACAACGTTTGTAAGGGAGTCTTGGCCCGCCTTCAAGGAAGCATTGACTTTCTTTTGCTCGACCATAAACTCCTCTACTCTAGCTTCGAAGTCGGATCGTTGTTGAGCTTGTAGAGGGTTTTGATTTCTCCACCCTTGATTGTATCCGGGCGGCCTATTGGGTGGAACTTGTTGCTTCGGTTGGAAATTTTGTTGTGGAGGCCCCCTCGGCGGATAGTGTTGTTGTTGGGGTGGTGGTGGTGGCGGTCGAGCTTGTTGAGGTGGTTGTTGCGGCGGGTTCAAAGCTCCTTCATTGTTGGCATAAGAGAAACCGGGGTGGTTTCTTGTGGCCGGATTGGCCCGATATCCTTGGTTCCCCGCGACATATTGAACTTGCTCCAAGGATCCCTCTCCTTGCTCTCCTCCCAAATACATAGCTTGAGATTGGTCTTACCAATCACACATTTGATTCGTTGGTGCGGAGGTGGAAGGGGTTCCTTGGGGCTCTGTGATAAACTTCTCCAGTCTCTCCAGTACCTTGTGGAGAGAATCAAACTTGCTTGTCAGCTCCGCTACGGCCTTCGCTTCATAGATGCTAGACGGCTTCAAGGAGGACGTATAGTGTCCTCGCTCGTCGCCCCATTATTGATTGTTTGAGGCCATCTCCTCAATTAGGGCCGTAGCTTCTTCGGGAGTCTTTGATAAGATAGCACCATTTGCCGCGGCATCAATAATTTTCTTGGTCCCCGGTTGGAGACCATTGTAGAAGCTATGAACTAGCTCCCAATCTTCAATGCTATGGTGCGGGCACTGGTGCTGCAGATCTTTGAAACGCTCCCAAGCCTCATAGAGTGTCTCTTGGGGTCCTTGCTTGAAGGACATAAGAGCGCTCCGAATCTTTACCGTCTTGGAGGGCGGATAGAACTTGTTAATGAACGCACTCGCCAACTCGTCCCATGTGGTAAAGACTCCCTCAGCTTGCGTCCTTAACCAATAAAGTGCTTTGTCTTTTAGTGTGAAGGGGAAGAGGCGCAGTCTGATGGCATCGATGGAGACCCCCGTCATCTGAAATGTGGCGCACTTCGACAAAAATAGCTGGATGTGGTAGTGGGGATTTTCATGGGCATTCCCATGAAATGGATCCTGCTGCATCAGAACCACTAGTCCAGTCTTCAGCTCAAAGTTCTTGTCAGCCGCCAACTCCGGCATGTCAATGGATGAGATCGTAGAAGAGGTCTTAGGCCGAAGCCTATCGCGAATAGAAATAATCCTCGCCATTCTTGTCGCTAATTGTTCCGCAGTTTCCGGGTTGGTCATAAACCTCCCTTCCGGATCTTGTCTTCTCTCCGCTCTGATTCTCCGCGTAGTACCTCAATCTCGGGATCAAATAATATAGCTTCAGGGTCCGCCGTTGATCTCGTGTTCATGCATGGGAAAACAAAGTTTCAAAGAAGTGATTAGCACAATGGAAGGGTTAGGTAAAAAAATAATGAAATAAAAACAAAAGGAAAGAAATAGCTAGGGTGGTAAGATCAAACGCAATCGCCTCCCCGACAACGGCGCCAAAAGATTGATCGCTCCGGAATGTAACCCGAAGAACGGTTGTAGTTTTACCGCAAGCGCACGGTGTAGCGGCGAGCGGGTTATCGAACACAGGGAGGACGAATGAAAGTGCTTGCTCCGAACAACCTGGCTATTAAGAACAGAAAAGAGAGAAATTTGCCTTTGGCGATCCTGTCACAATCGTCAGACAAAGTACGAAGATATCAAATCAAATAAAGAACGCCTAGGGAATGGGGAATCCCCGCTACTCACCGTATCTCGTCAATGTGACTCGTTGGTATCAAAATTGGTAGGGTAGAATCTCGGATGAACTAGTTGCAACTGAATGTGAAACCTAGCTCACGCTCTCGTGCTGTTGCTGGTCTAAAGCTATCCTAGGTTCGGGTCCAATCTCTTGCAAACCCTAGCCTAGGCAAGCTAGCATTAGGATCAACATCATCGTTCAATCGTGCCCCGAGCCCACTCTCGTGCAAACTCGGGCCACGACCTAGGTTGGGATAGTTCCTACCCGTCCAATCTCTTGCAAACGGGTATTGGCATGGAATTGCAATCGAGAACCCTAGTATCGGTCCAATCTCTTGCAAACCGATACTACGGAAACTCGATTTCAACCCAATTCGGATTTCTAGGGTTTCCTATCGAATTGGGATCCAATCTCTTGCAAATCCCAATCGATATGAATACCTAGCTATCCGTAGTAAATCGATCCCAATCTAACCCTAATAGCAATTCTAGCAATATTAACACAAATTCATCACAAATCTGAAATTGGGCTCGTAGGGTTCATCCCCATGCCCCAAGACGTAGAGACTACTCACAATTCATAGCACAAACACAAAAATAATCAATGGAATTAACAATAGAATTCATCACAATATTGAGATAAGCAATAAAAATAGTATTTTTAGAGGAGAGAGAGGCAAACCAATGGAGTTCTTCCAATAATCCAACAAAAATCAACTTTTGTCTCCTCTCCAATCACAAAATCTAAAGCTAAAAAGTTAATCTAAAAGCTGCAAAAATTAAAGAGAGAAAAAGCTCTCTAACCTAGGGTAAAAACATGGGTTAAATACCCCCCAAAATCGTCCAAAAAACTGTGACCAAAATGCCCCTGCGCAGCCTGAAAACCGCAATTTTCGCTACAGGCAGCGCATCGCACTCGGCCGAGTGACAAAAGTCGCTCGGCCGAGTGACAAACCCTGAGAATTTCCAGTAAGTCTGGGTCTTCGGGGGTCTTCACTTCGGGAGCGGCGAGGCCGAGTGAGTTGTCATCACTCGGCCGATGGCTTCTTAGTACTCGGGCGGTCGGCATTTGCAACTCGGCCGAGTGGGTCTTCTTAAGCTCAGGCAGACGAAAAACAGTAAGTTGGCGATTATTGATGGGCTTCGTCTGGGTGCCACTCGGGCGGACGGGGTCTCGTCACTCGGCCGATGTGGCTTCCGTTGCTCGGCCGAGTGCATACATAAAACGTGTCCGATCCGGTCGGCCGAGCGGTGTATCGCTGGTCGGCCGAGTGACTCCTTCACTCGGCCGAGTGAGACACCAAAAATGCCCAAACAGCTTGTTTTGGCCTCCTTGCCGCTCCTGCGACGTTCTTTCTTCTTCCGCTCCTCTCCAATAGCAAAATACCCCTCGGGGAGGTCATCGGTGACACTCTGGAGTAGGCGTATCTCGAGATCACTCCAAATCGCTCCAAATCACCTGAAATACGACAAAAACAACAAATCGTGAAAAGCATCGCAATATCGTCGATATATCGTGAAAACATGATTTGAGCGATCTAAATGGCATGCAAACATGCGGGAAAAAAGTGTAAAATAAGGAGTGATCACGGGACACTTGAGAGATTCTACATATTCTGAGGGCACATGGAGCACCACCTGCTACACTTGCACCAGTACCTCCAGTCACTCCAGCTCCACCCACCGAGCCTCTTGGACCACCTGTCGACCCTCCATCTTCTGGTCCGCAGTAGCGGGACCCATCACCACCTCCAGAGGGGTGGTGCCGCTGCTTGATTTGCATTTTTCCCATGTTCTCCCCCTCACTCTTTCTTGTGCCCATCTGTCCACACGGGGCCTAGCACTTCATAGCTTAGGGGGAGAACCTATTTTCATCCATATGCATAGGCATCATGACATCGTTTGCATGCTTGTTTATATTTTAGTTATTAGGACCATGCATTTTTCATCATTCATTTTTCCCCCTTCTGTAACCCCCATGTGGCATCATACGATGTAATGCCAAGCGTCTGCGTTCATACGTTTTGAATATGTGTAGAATGGCAAACTTGTAAATTTTCAACTTTTGCGAAAACCCCAACTTGCTTCCTCAAATCTTTCTTCCGCCTTCTTTCTATTATTTTCATATGAGCCTTCATGGGTTTCTTTTCATTTTCATTTGCATTTTCTATTTCCAATTCATTTTCTTTTATTTTTCCTTTGAATTTTCCTTCATTTTTCCTAATGTGCTTTTCCCCTCATGGGCCTTGGGCCAAACTCTATAGCTACAAAAAAACAAAATAAAAAGGGAAGAAAAGAAAAAGAAAAGAGGAAAGAAAAAAGAAAAAAAGGGTTGAAAAGAAAAAAAAACAATGCTTCTCAAAACTTATAAACCCTTCTTCAATTTTCTCCTCTCTTCTATCCTTTTCTATTCCTCCCCTTGGCCTAACCAACCTGCAACCAAAACAAAAACAAAAAAAACAAACAAACAAAGAAAGAAAGAAGAGGAGAAGAAAGAAGAAGAAGAGAAGTAGGAAGAGGAGAAGAAGAAGAGAAGAAAAAAGAAGAGGAAATCTCTATTGAGGTAGGATTCCAACTTGAAACAATCTTTTTTGGGTTATAATTCAATACTAGTACCTGCAATGTATCCATATGCAATACTTCACATCTTAAATTGTTGAACCTCTTGCAAAGTTGGTGATGAATTTAAAGTTAGAATTTTGGTGTGAATGTTTTTGTGCATATATTACTCTGTAGATTGATTTAAATTCCGAAAACAATATGCTGATGTATTAGACTATTATCTGCAACTTTCATGTTGAAGGATTTGTTAGATTTGAACTGCAAATTGGGATAAAAATTCAGTCTTTCCTGAATGTCAGATTTCACTCTCTTAGAACACCTTTCAGAAAAATACTCCTATCCCACTGCTCAGTTAATGAAATTTTGTGTTCTTGGTCTCCTTGGAAAGTTAACAACCTGTTATACAACTTTCACCTAGGCCATATTTTCGTGATTGTAACTGAAACATGTCTAAAAACTGTTATGTTTAGAGCACACAGAATCTTCCTGAAAATAGATTTGACATGTTTCACCAAATAAATCACCATAATTCACACAGTTAGTATGTATGCTTGAAATTTGATCAGTGAAATCCCAGAATCCTACAACTTTCATTTTATGAGTTTAGCAAATTCATAAAGAAATGTGATGATAATGGCCAATGTTATGATAGTTTGTGCATTTTCAGTTGGCTGAATGTGTTTGTCGCTAAGTGGCCGACATTTTCAATGAAGCCAAATTGTAATTGAAATATCCAGGGATAACTTGTTCCACTCTAACGTGGGTAAGTCACTTAGGAAGGGGTGGGAGAAACCTGAATAGTACGTAGGTATCGGGGCTGGACTTGTGAGGAGTTGAGGTGATATGTGATGCCCACAGGGCAATGTATCGTGAGATGATGTGTGTTGGTCTTATATCACTCGCACTCCCATGAGAGAGAGTGGGCAGAGTCCGAGAGGCCCCATTAAAATTCATCAGTGCTCGTATACAACTGGCGGGGTAGTTGAGAGCCACCCACCCTAGGTGAGGTCCAGTCCCTGATACACAGCGTGGTGTCTAGGTTTCCAAATTAATTAAATTATGAAAAAGTTGACTGCTTTACTTCTTTTATATTATTGCAGTCATACTGTTGCTTAGTAGTTCTATTAGACCATCAAATAAAATAATAATAATAATAATAATAAACAAAAGCATAAAAGTGTTCATTTCTAGTTGGGTTCTTACTGGGCACGCTGTGTTGTACTTGGCAGATGCTTTAGTTGTACTTTGTATTTGCTCAGATGTTGTGTAGTTTCTCAGTTGTACTTCGTACTTGTATATGACTTTGGGACAGATAGTACTTTTGACTGTTGTGATTGGAGCACTTGTAGTTTTCTTTTTCCTTCTGTTGTGTTGTTCCAGTATGTTCAGTAGCCTGCATGTAATAAAATTAAAGTTTACGCTTGGTACAATACCGCGACATGTTAAACACTCATTTTCCATTTGCCTTTGAAACCTTGAAAACAAGGATATTTGGGAGAATGGGGCGTGACAAGTTTTGTGGTGGCCCATGTAGGTCCGCTCACTATGACATGCGTAAGGATAACACAAACAATGCTCTGACACTTCATTATATGATACTTATCTGAGTTCTCTTGTTCTCTCTTTGTAGAATGGACGACAGCAACATGACATCAGGGACTAGGACCGACGGATCCGGGGGATCCGGGAACGGGACTTCTGCATCCTCTGAGGCCGCCCTAATGGCAAAGGTTTTGATGGGGATCCTAGACCATCTGAGCCAGTAGGATGAGAAGCTGGCTAGTGTCTCGACACAGAAGAAGCCGAGATAGAAGTAGTTCAAGGAGATGCATTTGAAGTCTTTCTCCAGGAAGGAGAGTGCCATGTAGGTGGATGAGTGGCAGAGACGTATGGAGGATGACTTTACTATGGTCGATTTCCTGCGATAGGGCTAGGTGGAGGCAGCGAGGAGGTGCTTGACCTACCAGGCCCGTGATTGGTGGGACGCTCAGGAGCGACACTTGGTTGGTACTACTATTATCGGGGAGATGTTTAGGGGGCGCTTCAAGGCCAAGTTCCTCCTGGAGACAGCGATGGACGATTTGAGGCAGAGATTTGCACGCTTGACTCAGGGTCGGAGGAGCGTGGACAAGTATGATGCAGAATTCCTTGCTTAGCAAGTACACTCCAGAGCTGGTGTCGACAGATGTGAACCAGGATCGACATTTCCGTATGGGCCTGACCCGGGGTATTGAGGAGCGATGTCCACCATGGATTTGTCGACCCATGAGGCCGGTCAGGTTGCATGAGGTATATTTGTGGAGTCTGCAGAGGATGCCTGCTGGAGAAATAAGTTCATCGGGACAGCAGAGGACTCTCTCCTGGCCAGTACAGACTGTTCAATTTAAGCGGCCAGAAGCCCCACCACCGACACAGAGACAGGTGTCCTACCAGCATTGTGGCAAGACATGGAACGAGGAGAAAGATTGTTGGTTCTTGGCATGCAGGCGGTGTTTTGCGTGGTGGGGAGCAGTGCACATCAGCATATACTGTCCACATCAGGGTCGCCCTCCAATGCCAGCATCACCGGTAGCAGCCAGGCCAATGCAGCAGAATTTCTTCTGACAGTACCTCACAGGTTTCCACTACCGGTGCCACCTGGACCCCGTTCCCCAGCACCCAGAGGACCTTACCTACCACCCCAGTAGAAGGCTTTCAAGAAGGCGACCTCCACTCCCCAGCAGTGCCAGACTTACATGTTGACTGCAGTGGAGGCAGAGAGCACTGTCCAGGTTATCACTGGTAATGTTCTACCCTTTGATTCAGTTATATGTGTTCCTAGTTATCTGCATAGATGTTTTGTTTGTCTCATTTGTTTTGCTTATATGCATCGTTAGAATAGCCTCTTTCCCTGCCTTGTCGCTTTTCGATTCGGGTGATTCTCATTGTTTCTTATCTAAGGAATTTGTGACCAAGCATGTGTTAAAAGTAGATTATTTCACCGTTAGTTGGAACGTTCATACAGGGAATGGGGTAATTTGTAGTTCATCTGTCCGTCGGAATTGCCCAGTCGAGATTGGTGGGAGAGAATTATATGCTGACTTCTTAGTAATTAAGATGTCCAGTTTTGAGGCCGTGTTTGGTATGGATTGGCTGGGGATGTTTTATGCTACCATTGACTGTAGACTAAGGAGGCTAGTCTTTCAGATCCCTGGTCACCCAGAGTTTGAGTTTCATAGTGGAAGTAGCACACCTGAACCCGTGAAGTTTAGGGCCATGCCAGTAGAGGTTCAGGCGATGACCATGGAAGTAGAAATAGACTTACCAAGGGGTGTTCAAGATTTCCCTGACTTTTTCCCTGATGACATCTATGGACTTCCTCCAGATAGATCCTTAGAGTTCACCATAGATTTGATACCAGGCACACAGCCGATTGCGAAAGCTCCATATCGTATGGCCCCCACCTAAGTTAGATGAGCTTCACAACCAGTTGAAGGACCTATCTAAACAAGGCCTTATACGCCCTAGTGTATCTCCATGGGGAGCACCGGTACTTCTGGTAAATAAGAAGGATATGTCTCGAAAGATGTGCATTGACTATAGGGAGTTGAACAAGGTGATAGTGAAGGATAAGTATCCTCTCCTTCGTATCGATGATATCTTTGATCAGGTGGGTGGATCCTGAGTGTATTCGAAGTTGGATTTTTGTAGTGGATATCATTAAGTGAAGGTTTGGGGATCTGATGTTCCGAAGACTGCTTTCAGGACCCGCTATGGTCATTAGAATTTTTGGTGATGCCCTTTGGAGTAACCAATGCACCAGCAACATATATGATACTGATGAATCAAGTCTTCTTTGAATACTTGGATAAGTTTATCGTGGTATTCATTGATGATATCTTGGTATGTTCAAAGGATAAAGAGGAGCATGATGGACATTTGAAAATTGTGTTGGAGACCCTAAGACAACATCGATTATATGCCCAGTATAGCAAGTGCCAATTTTGGTTATATAATGTGGCTTTTCTCGGCCATGTCGTTTTTGGGGAAGGAATATCTGTTGATCCAGATAAGGTTGCTGTAGTGGAGAAGTGGCCTGATCACTGAACGATTACCAAGATTAGGAGCTTCTTGGGCTTTGTAGGTTATTATCTAAAGTTCATTTGAGACTTCTCCAAGATTGTCGCTCCACTGACACACCTCAACAAGAAGGAGGTTGCCTATATATGGTCTGATGAGTGTCAGCATGCATTTGAGGAGTTGAGGCAGAGATTGACGACTGCTCCGGTCCTGACTATCCCTAGTCGGTCGGGAGGTTTTGAGATTTTTTGTGATGCATCTGGAAGAGGCCTTGTCTGTGTTCTTCATCAGCATGGCTGTGTAGTGGCTTATGCCTCTCGATTGCTGAAGGTGCATGAATAGAACTACCGTACACATGATTTCGAGTTAGCAGCAGTGATCTTTGCCCTGAAGTTGTGGAGGCACTATCTACTTAGAGAATGTGTGAAGATATACACCGATCATAAGATCCTTAAATATGTCTTTACACAGAAGCAACTTAACATGAGGCAACATAGGTGGCTAGAACTGATGGCAGAGTATGACATTGATCTTCAGTATCACCCTGGGAAAATGAATGTGGTTCCAGATGCCCTCAGTCGACTTCCCACTATGGTGAGATTGACTTGTCAACCACAACTCCATTGGGCGCTACAACAGATCGAGATTGAAGTCATATTTTCGAGTGAGATGACAATTATTCTTGGTCTGCAAGTTCGGTCTGATTTGGTGGACCGTATTAAGGCAAAACAAGTAGGAGATGTGAAGCTGAAGAAGATATGAGCACAGGTAAAAGCCGGGCTTCGGACTGGTTTCAGCATTCATGAGGATGCCTCCTTAAGGTTGGAAATAGGATTTGTGTGCCATTCGACGGGGTATGAGAGAAACTGTTGAAGGAAGCCCACAGTTCGCCGTATTCTATTCATCCAGGAGGGACGAAAATGTATCATGACCTGTGAAAGCATTACTGGTGGCATGGTATGAAACGTAGTGTGGCCAAGAGTGTTGCATCATGTGTATAGTGTGTCAACAAGTGATAGCCGAACATCAAAGAGTTGCAGGTCGGTTACAACTCCTTTCCATTCCTGAGTAGAAATGGCAATATGTGAAGATGGATTTTGTAACTGGTTTGACTCGAACTCCCAAATGTAATGATGTGATTTGGGTGATCGTTGATCGATTGACTAAATCAGCACATTTCATTCCTTTTTGGGTAGGTTAGTCTACAGAATTTCTAGCAAGGAGGTATATGGAGGTATATGGAGGTATATTTCTCATCGCATCCATATTATTATCTAGTTGTCTCTTTAACATGTTCTGATGGAACCCTTGTATCCAGGAGATCGTGAGACTTCATGGTGTCCTTGTGTGCATAGTTTTTGATCGAGACACCAGATTTACGTCTCATTTTTGGCAAAGCTTACAAGCAGTTTGGGAACTCATCTCAGCTTTAGTACTGCGTATCATCCCTAGACAGACGGGCAATCGGAGTGAACCATACAGATTCTGGAAGACATATTGAGGGCATGCATGCTAGAATTCAAGGGGTCATGGGAGGATCACTTACACCTGGTGGAGTTTGCCCACAATAACAGCTACCCAGCAAGCATTGGTATGCCACCAATTGTAGCTCTGTATGGGAGAAAGTGCCGATCACCTTTAAGTTGGGATGATGTTGGAGACCGTGAAATTTTGGGCCCCGATATGATGGTAAAAGAGATTGATGTGGTACGAACTGTTCGTGAAAATATCCGTATTGCTCAAGACCGTTACAAGCATTGGACTGATACAAAGAGACTTCCCTTGGAGTTCCAACCAGGTGATTATGTATTTCTGAATATCTCACCTATACTGGGCACAATAAGTTTTGGCCGACGTGTAAAATTGAGCCCTAGATACATCGGCCCTTTTGAGATTATTGCTCGTGTCAGTGAAGTTGCCTATCGTCTGGAATTGCCATCATCTCTAGAAGGTATTCATGACGTATTTCATGTATCGCAACTCAGAAAATATGGTGGGGATCCCAGCCACGTCGTGGATCTCTCATAGATTGAAGTGCGCCCAGATATGACATACAAGCAGCAGTCTGTGGCTATCTTGGATCGGAAACAGAAGGTGTTGAGGAAGAAATCCATCGACTTGGTAAGAGTCATGTGGCACAAAGAATCTCCAGGAGAGTCCACATGGGAGCGTGAAGATGAGATGCAAGAGAACTACCCTCATTTGTTCATGTAGTATCTTTTGTGTCATTGTACCCCTTTCGCCTCGTTATGTATATATGTACATCAACCTTCCTAGCATGATCGTGGAAAATTCCGAGGACAAAATTTGATTTAAGGAGGGTAGGATGTAACCCCCATGGGGCATCATATAATGTAATGCCAAGCATCTGCATACGTGCGTTTTGAATACGTGTAGAATGACAAACTTTTAAATTTTCAACTTTTGCTAAAACCCCAACTTTGTTACGAAAATCTTTTTTCCTCCTCCTTTCTATTATTTTCACATGAACCTTCATGGGTTTCTTTTCATTTTCCTTTCATTTTCAGTATCACTTTCATTTTCATTTGCATTTTCAGTTTCCAATTCATTTTCTTTTATTTTTCCTTTGAATTTTCCTTCATTTTTCCTAATGGGCTTTTCCCCTCATGGGCCTTGGACCAAACCCTATAGCTACAAAAAAAGTAAACAAAAATAAGAAGGGAAGAAAAGAAAAGGGAAAGAGGAAAGAAAAAAGAAAAGAAAAAGAGTTGAAAAGTAAAAAAAAAAGGCTTCTCAAAACTTCCAAACCCTTCTTTAATTTTCTCCTCTCTTTTATCCTTTTCTATTCCTCCCCTGGGCCTAACCAACCTGCATGTAACGACCACTTTTCGTTGTACGTTGTTCGTGCACGTGCTTTTGGCCGTGCACGTGTTTATTTTAGACTTTATTTGTTTGTGAACACTTTTGTGTGATATGCTGTTGTGAACGTCTCTGAGAGTATTAAATAGTGGCACTAATTTGGAACAACATTTCTCGAGTCGTTTTCCCACAATTTAATCTTATTCGATAAGACGTTGTGATTTTCACTTTTGACGGGAGACGTTTCTATTTTTAGTTTCGTCGTCCGACGTCGAAATTGAGATCCGTCTTCTTAGTTTGCTCACTTTCATTAACACGATCACCCCGATATTTATTTTATAATTTTTGGAGTTTATTTGACCACTTTTATATTTTCAGCAAGGTTTATAATATTTTTAATAATTACGTTTTAAATTAATTTCGGCCAAATAAAATTTATTTGAGTTTTAAACGTTTTAAATAAATTTTTAGCCGAATTCCAGCTCATTTGGATCGCAGCAAATCCTTGTGCGAGTTGGAGAGGGCGAGATACGAATTTTAAATATTTTTGAACTTCTAATCCTATTAGATTTAGCCCTAGACCAAGTCAACCCATCTACACTATATAAACAACCCCTAGGAAGACCTATTTTTACAAGAAATTAACCCTAGCCACTTCTAAAACTCAAATTTGACGTTGCGACGATTCGTCGCAACGTTGCGACGAACAGCTGCCGCACGACCGGGGAAATCAGCGTCGTTCCCCCGCTCCGACCGCTAGCCGCCCCCGCACCAAGCAAGCCCCGCACCGCTGCATCGCAGCCGCTCCGTTCGTCCGCTACGACCGATAGGACCTCTCGGTCAGACTGAGAGACCCGCTCCGCATCCCCGCATCTCCGCACAGCACCGACCCCCGCACCGTTCGCCCGCTCTGCTCCGCGTCTGACCGAGCCGTTCGCCCGCACCGACCGCTCTCCGCATCATTGCAACATTGCGACGTTGCAACTCTCGTTCCCCAGTGTCTGACCGACGGCCCTCCACGCTGCGACCGAGAGAACCAAGGCTGCGACTGACCCAAGCGCTGCACAGCCCCATCCCCCAGTGTCTGACCGAGCAAATCCCCCGCACCGAGGCTGTACGAACGAGAGCCATTCGTCGCAACCCCGCACCCGTCGCACCACTTGTCACCGTGGGCCCCCAAGTTCTCCAGAGGTATTGTGGGTCCCCCGTTGGTCCCTAGGACTACTGTGGGCCCCACCTAGGTGCTTGCTCTTCGAGGAATTGCCGCGTACGACGTTGCGACACGTCGTAGCCCGTCGTCGCACGAGCTAGCTTTGGAATCTGAAATCGTTGCTCCGGTTGATTGCTCTGAACTTTCCAGCGAGGAATCTAATTGGAATCTGGACTTGGAGCGCGATCTTTTATTTCAACCCCTGGCGTCGCTACCCGACGCCAGTGTAGCTTTCGCGTCGTGTTGAGGTAACGCTTTACACCCCTAGGACCCCCAACCCAATGCATGCTAATCAAGACTAAAATCAGTATTTTTAAAGTATTTTAAATGTTTTAGCACTCACTAATCAAGATTAATAAAACGGAAGTAGGCCGGTGGACTTGTGCACGTCGGAATCGTGACTTTGGACTCGTTGTACGGTGTTTCCCTGACGTGATACTTGCAGACAAGTGAAACTTGCCAACTCTTGCTTAGGGCCATATTTTTAGGCCACTTCCTTGCTTTTAGCGTAAAAGAGACTAGTCAGTGAAATGATAGCTGGCTAGACGCCTACTTGATCTAGTTTGACAACGAAACTATATCCGTCACCTAATTGATCTAGCTTGACAATGAAGCTAGATCCAACTCTTTAAACCTGTTGATCATGCATACTAAACTGTCATGTTTACTTTCCTTACTTGTACACTTTACTACTTTCCATGTCATGTCACCCATGCATTGAATGTCGCATTCGTAGCACACGCTACAATACTTGTACTTGTACTCCCTTGTCTGGCTAGGTGCACCCCTAGGCCAACAAGATAAAACACTTCCTGGCTCGTGTTCTAGAAGCAAGCATTCCCGTTCGGGGGTAAGGCCCTGACTCGATACACGTGGAGGGGTAGGGATAAACGATCACTTGAGCTTAGGAGTTGGCCCGCGCCGCCACTCTAGCCAAAAGGCGGAATCTCTGTGCACAAGGTGCTTACTTTACTTGTCTTGTAATTGTCTTGTGAATGAATCATGAAATATTTTTCACCATGCCATGCTCGTACTTTACTTTACTTCACCTTACCTGTTGCACTCATACTTTAACTGCCATGTCATCGCATCATGCTAGAACTGCTTGGTTGCTTTACTTGTACCTACTTTCAGTTTTCTTGCACAAGTCGCTTGTAGACTTGCTGACATGTGTCCCTTGCTCTTTTGGGTGTCACATATTAGACCCTGAGCCAGAGACAATTGTTGAGGACGAGGTGTTTGCTGTCGCTGAGCCTGAGCCTACGTTCGTCGAGGAGTTCGTGGACACCGGAGACCAGTTTTAGAGACTGTTTGTGTTGCTTTTGCTTTAGGTTGCGGTTAGATGTCGGTGCTTGCACCATTACTTTGTTTCTGTACCTTGTACTTTTGTTGGCCATGCTGGGGCCGCTTTTAGACTCTTTTATTTTAGCCTGGTGGCTTTTCTGCGATGTTGAAATTTATTATTATGGATATTCTGAGATGTTTCTTTTGTCTCTTTCATTACTATTATGTTTGTTTCGTTTCGCGTTGCAAGGACCTGCAGTTTAAAGTGATTGACGCTTATCGGACTTGCAACTTTGTAGCTTCAAGTCTGAGCGGACCTTCTCACGCTTCGCCTCCACGTGTTTGGGAAGCGGGGTGTGATAGGTTTTGTTGGTGGCCAATGCAGGTCCAATCTTGCAATTGCGAATTAACGGAACAACGATAATAACGGGATGTCCATTAAATAAATTACAACATCTAAGTCATTAAGCTATTGAGTCTAAATTTTTGTTCGTTTTCTATGTCGTTAGATGGCTAGAAGACGATAGACCCGAGTTGGTGGCGGACCTACTCTGAAGACTTGCTATTTCTGTGGCAAGACCGGGTACATTAAGGAGCAGTGCAGAAGATTTATAGGCTGGTGTTTGATTTGTGGTGCTGCTACTCATTCAGCGAAGGATTGTCGGTATGCAAATCAACTGCGAAAAGCACCGGAGGGAATTCCGCAGCAGGAAGCACCAGTAACTGGGCCAAGTCGGAAGGTGTGCTATCATTATAGCAAGATTGGTCATGAGAAGAAACAGTGCAGGAGGAGGCTGGGCCAGTGCCTGATTTGTGGAGATCCTACTCATACTATGAAGGAGTGTCCGAAGACTAAACAACCTTAGAAGGAACCAATCGCTGCACAGCCGTTACAGCAGAGAGCACCTGTGCCTACAAGTCGTGGACTAGCCCTCGTTCCGTAGAAGCAGGCTTTTCAGCAGGCCATGCAGCCAAGGGAGCAGGCTTATCCGATGACGGCAGTGGAGAGCGAGACTGTGGATGAGGTTATCGCAGGTAACTCTCGACCTAGTTGTTTCTTCCCTTAGTTAGTCCTGGCTTGTTAAATCATGTTTGGTTGCATGCATATGATTGTTTGCAAAAATAGGGTTGATTGTTAGACTGTTAATTAGATTCCTGGCTAGGAATTGATTTAATCGCCTTAGGAATTACCTTAGTGGGTCCTTGTCTACCACTAACCATATTAGACTTCTAGAATTTCCTTCAGTCGTTCGTTTGGGTTCATCGATTCCGGACCGAGCTGAGCGCATTTCATTACCGCCTAGCTCCCTTAGAAAGACCTAGCACTAAGTTTCTTAAACTTTAGTTGGGCGACCGTAGGAGTTTTCCCGTAGGTATCCTGGGCCATATCCTAGGCGTATGTATGTTTTGATCATCTGACCGTTTTCCTTACCTCGATTCCCGAGATCGCCTCATGACAATCGTCATCAATTTTCAAATCTCTCCATTACAAATCTTGAATCTTCTGAAAGTATTTTTTTTTATTTCCTCTTTCCCTAAGTTTTAAATTTGTTCCAATTTTAATATGTATATATATATACTTATACTTCCTGCTCCATCGTTGATTTAAATCTTTTTAAAACTTTTGTCGAAATTTGAATACTAGCTTATGATATTTTCCTAGCCGACACTTTTGTACCTATGAAAATACATTTTCCTTTCATATATTAATTTTATTCTGAACCGTACTTTTATTCAACTTGTAATTTTCCCTCCTAATTTATGCCATTCATATACTTTCCAATCACATGGGATTTCAGCTTTCAGCAAGTCGATTTTATGCTCATCGTTTTCCCTATTTTAGACTTTTGTAAAAATTACTATTTCATAACCTTTCCCTGATCTAGACCTTCCATAATTTGGTTTTAAAGCTTTACTGTCAATTTTGATAATTCTACTACCAAGTTATTATTATTATCTTTCTGCTCACCCTACGTGCTTTTAGAAAAATCTCGAGACTAAAATGAATTTCAATTACTTTTATCCGTACCAGGTTCGTTGTGCTCGTATGCTAAGAGTTTTGTGTAAACCAGTTTTAATTTTTTGCACATCCTGGTTCCTCTAAAAGTAGTTCCATTATTGATCATTTTAAATTTCCTTTCCATTGCTTAAAGACTTTGAAAGCGTTTAACACGAGCTTAAATTCTTCAGTTACTTTAATTTCATTTCCAAAATTTTGCCAAAATTATATTAAATTACCGTCGTATAATATTTTCTAAACCACGTCCTTAATATTCGTGTAAATAATTTTACTTCCTTTTACAATGATTTTATATAAATCAATAGACCATTTTCTCTTATTATGAATATCCGACTCAAACTTATTTTGAACAACTCGTTTTATCGATCTCCTAATATTTCTTTCCAGACGAGGATTCCAACCTTGAAGTACGACAGTTTTCAAATTTTGTGTATTCCAGCTTATGATATTCCATTTCTCCATCCTATACAAGTATTGCTACATCTCCTTTTCCCTCAACCTAAACATCACCATTGAGTCAATGTTTCGTCTAACCAAGCTGTCTCCTTTTAGTCGTCCTATCAGAATTCGTGCTTATCGATCCCTCCCTCGTCACGCTTTCGACCTCCCCCTACTGCTTAGGCTTTAGTGACCGTCAATGACTGTGATGACCCTAAGTTGTTAGTGGGCCCTTGGACCTTGTGATGTTGTCGTAGTGCACGTACCTAAGTTGTGTACGTGGGCTTGAATGAGTGTACTCTCCCATAGTATATTAATGGTTGCTTATTGTGTGTTATATATACTCGGAGTTATTCATGATGTGTGAAGTTGTTTGTATGTTAGTAGTTATAGTTTGGTGTGTGGGTAGCTATACCATACTAGGGATGCCTGTGTATATAAGAATTAGTGTGGGAATATCTAATATGGAGTATGTAATTAGGAGATACTTATAATGGTTGAAGCAATATGCTGGTAAAACTATGTGTATGCTAGGTGTGATAATAATAATATGTGTTGGTACACTAGTTATAGGTAGTAGGCTATGGTGTGAATATATACGTTCCACGTGGGTGACTATACGATGAATGCGTATATATTAGGGAGTGTATTATAATTATACGTGTGCTGATGTCTGTGTTATTATTATAGTATATAGAGTGATTGAACTATGTGAGTATTACTTGACTAAACATTAAGTGTGATTGACTTATGGTATGTATATGGTTGTATTGGTAGATATATGTATATATATGGATGAAATGTTAGTGTGTATGGGTGTGCACCATGCACGGGTAAGTGTGTGCTTAGTTAAAGTATTGGTGACTATAGTATATGTGGCATGTCGTAAATACAGTTATAGGACCGTACGTAATGTGAATGTATGGTGAAATATTTGAATGCATTTGAATGACTATATATATTGTGAAATTATAGTAGAGGTGAATGTGTATTAGATATAGTGAAGCTTGATTAATAATGGTGTGGAGCGACCACATGAGCTGATGTGTTTTGTGTTGGATGTACACTAGGAAGTATTAGAGAGTAGTATACCCATATTGTTTGTGCATAGGTAGCTATCCATACGTAGAGCAACGATTGTATTTGCTAAGTGGGAGACCATACTTATATGAGTATCTGAAATATTGTTTTGTGATTAAGTAAGTAGTGGTTATATAAGGGATGTATGCTTATATATATGATTGAAATACATGTATAAAATTGACTGACTATAATAGGTATAAGTGTATAACGTACGTGAATATATATATATATATATATTTGGAAGAATAGTGTGAACTTTATTAGAAGAAAGAATGAACAGCGTACATACAAATGACCGTGTTGACGATGAGAAGATGAAAGGAGGGGGGAGAGGGCACAAGCGCCGTCACCCCCTACCTAACACTCCCCATCCCCCACAGCAGTCTAGCCAATTTACAGCATAGCCAAAGAGTCAAAAAATTAAAACTAGCCCGCATCTCTAAATTCCCAGTTTCCCATAGCTAGTTTAGCTTCAGGGGTATTTGCATCCAGAAGGTGGAGGGCGTCTCTAACTGTTGCAGCGATCTCCTCGAACAGGACCATCTTAGACTTCTTAGTCTTATTAAATATTCTCATATTCCTTTCCTTCCAAATGTACCAAGTCACGGATGATAGTACCGTTCTTGCTAGTATACCAATAGACTCTTTCTTACCAAAGTGTTGCAGAAAATAGTCCCCTACTTTTTCCAACAATGGCTCGATTGTGGTTGTCACCCCCAGCTTCAGGAGACTTCGGCAGAGGATGTACCTAGAATATTCGCATTCGAAGAAGAGGTGCTTCATACTTTCGGCTCCAGTATATTCCGGTTCACACAACACACAACTTGTGTCCAGATTCGGGTTCCATTTATTCAGAAGGTCTCTAGTAGCCAATTTCCCCTACATGGCTCTCAGTAGGGTGATACTCATCTTCGGCACACTCAGCTTGTACCAGATCAGCGACTCGTATTTAAATTTTTCCTTGCGCAGACGGATTCCTTCCCAAGAGGATTTAAATGATGAACCGCCTGGAGATGCCCACTCCCATGAATCACAGCCCGAAGTAAGATAGACATTCTGTAAGAGAGGCCGGACTATATCAATCTCAGAATCCTGCGTCCAATCATTACCCATCCAGTAGTCGCTAACCCTCCGCTTCATAATCTCCTGTGGAACATTGTGATTTTCAGCTAGGGGTCCCCCGGGGAGCCAATTATCCATCCAGAAAAGAGTAGATGTGCCGTCTCTGACTTTCATTATAATTAGGTGTTTGGAGAAAGTTCTGCATTGAAGAAGAAATTTCCAAGTGCCTGACTGCGAAGGTGAAGCTCTGGCTGCAAAAAACTGGCTTACATCTGAGTAGTTAGTGCGCATATACCTAGCCCATAGACCATCAGTGGCTAATAACCGCCAAGTGAGTCTCACCCCAGCCGCCAGGTTAAGGTCCTTTAGTAATCTTAACCCCACACCACCCTCCTTCTTGGGGATGCACATGTCCTTCCATGCCCATACTCGGGAAGTGCCACAAATAAATTTCCTACATGTTGATGTGATGGTACGCAATACTGATTTAGGGATTTTGTAAACATGTAGCCAGAAGTTGACCATACCGTATATTACAGTTCTGACAAGTTCAATGCGGCCAGCAATAGATAGCAAACTAGATGTCCAACCCATAAGTCGCTTGTTACACTTGTCAATCAATCTCCCATACATTGAGGCCTTCGGATATTTGGTTGAGAGGGGGAGGCCCAAATAGGTGGTAAAAGAGGAGCCAATTCTAATCCCCAGCTTATTAGCAAGCTCAATGGGAGACTTAGTTCCCTTACTGAATATAGCCATACTTTTGTCCCAATTTATTTCCAATCCTGTGAAATTAGAGAATTCTTCAAGCAAAGAGAGCAGCCCAGCAAAGGAATGGTTATTTGCCCTACAGAATAATAGCAAATCATCTGCAAAAAGCAGGTGAGATATAGAACCATATCGCCTCATAGGTTGAATAATACCAGACATCATATAGTTTTCCATTAAGAGAGAGAAAGCCTCCATAGTTATCACAAACAAGTAGGGGGAAAGGGGATCCCCTTGTCTGAGGCCCCTGTTACCTTCAAAGTACCCCACAGGTGAACCATTTATCATCACAGAAAAGGTCGGGGTAGAGATGCACTCAGTAATCCAAGAAATGAATTTTCTACTGAAGCCCATACGGTGCATAATAAAGAATATGAATTCCCGGTTCACACTGTCGAAAGCCTTACGGAGGTCTAACTTAAGGCAGGCTCTAGACCCCATAGGGTTGCTGAAATCTCGAATTTGTTCATGGGCAAGCAAGGCACTATCAGATAGGAGTCTGCCCCGAAGAAAAGCAGACTGGTTTGGGGATATGAGTTCATGGACTACAATCTTAAGCCTATTGCAAATGACTTTACTAATAGCTTTATAAAGAACATTGCAACATGCAATTGGCCTGTAATCACCCAGAGAAGTTGCAGAGGTTTTCTTTGGCACCAGGGTCAGGTTAGTATGATTTATGGGATGCATAAGAATACCAGAGGTAAAAAAAGAGCGAACGGCAGCCGTGATGTCTTTACCTATAGTACTCCAGCTGTTTTGATAGAAGAATCCGTTGAATCCGTCCGGTCCAGGGGATTTATCCACCCCTATATATATATACAGGTTGGTAGTGTTAATGCTTGACTACCTAGTGCATATATAAGCACTTGTAATGACTATACTTGGTTTGAATTAAAATGTGACGTGATTGGGGTAGTTACTAGAACGAATAGATATGTTAGAAAGTCCGAGGACGGACTTTATTCTAAGGTGGGGAGGATGTAACGACCACTTTTCGTTGTACGTTGTTCGTGCAAGTGCTTTTGGCCGTGCACGTGTTTATTTTAGACTTTATTTGTTTGTGAACACTTTTGTGTGAGATGCTGTTGTGAACGTCTCTGAGAGTATTAAATAGTGGCACTAATTTGGAACAACATTTCTCGAGTCGTTTTCCCATAATTTAATCTTATTCGATGAGACATTGTGATTTTCACTTTTGACGGGAGACGTTTCTATTTTTAATTTCGTCGTCCGACGTCAAAATTGAGATCCGTCTTCTTAGTTAGCTCACTTTCGTCAACACGATCACCCCGATATTTATTTTATAATTTTTGGAGTTTATTTGACCACTTTTATATTTTAGCAAGGTTTATAATATTTTTAATAATTATGTTTTAAATTAATTTCGGCCAAATTAAATTTATTTGAGTTTTAAACGTTTTAAATAAATTTTGAGCCAAATTCCAGCTCATTTGGATCGCAGCAAATCCTTGTGCGAGTTGGAGAGGGCGAGATGCGAATTTTAAATATTTTTGAACTTCTAATCCTATTAGATTTAGCCCTAGACCAAGTCAACCCATATACACTATATAAACAACCCCTAGAAAGACCTATTTTCGCAAGAAATTAATCCTAGCCACTTCCAAAACTCAAATTTGACGTTGCGACGATTCGTCGCAACGTTGCGACGAACTGCTGCCGCACGACCGGGGAAATCAGCGCCGTTCCGTCGCTCCGACCGCTAGCCGCCTCCGCACCAAGCAAGCCCCGCACCGCTGCATAGTAACCGCTCCGTTCGTCCGCTACGACCGATAGGATATCTCTGTCAGACCGAGAGACCCGCTCCGCATCCCCGCATCTCCGCACCGCACCGACCCCCGCACCGTTCGCCCGCTCCGCTCCGCGTCTGACCGAGCCGTTCACCCGCACCGACCGCTCTCCGCATCGTTGAAACGTTGCGACGTTGCAACTCTCGTTCCCCAGTGTCTGATCGACGGCCCTGCCCGCTGCGACCGAGAGAACCAAGGCTGCGACCGACCCAAGCGCTGCACAGCCCCGTCCCCCAGTGTCTGACCGAGCAAATCCCCCGCACCGAGGCTGTACGATCGAGAGCCATTCGTCGCAACCCCGCACCCGTCGCACCACTTTCCACCGTGGGCCCCCAAGTTCTCCAGAGGTATTGTGGGTCCCCCATTGGTCCCTAGGACTACTGTGGGCCCCACCTAGGTGCTTGCTCTTCGAGGAATTGCCGCGTACGACATTGCGACACGTCGTAGCCCGTCGTCGCACGTGCTAGCTTTGGAATCCGAAATCGTTGCTCCGGTTGATTGCTCTGAACTTTCCAGCGAGGAATCTAATTGGAATCTGGACTTGGAGCGTGATCTTTTATTCCAACCCCTGGCGTCGCTACCCGACGCCAGTGTAGCTTTCGCGTCGTGTTGAGGTAACGCTTTGCACCCCTAGGACCCACAACCCAATGCATGCTAATCAAGACTAAAATCAGTATAATTAAAGTATTTTAAATGTTTTAGCACTCACTAATCAAGATTAATAAAACGGATGTAGGCCGGTGGACTTGTGCACGTAGGAATCGTGACTTTGGACTCGTTGTACGGTGTTTCCCTGATGTGATACTTGCAGGCAAGTGAAACTTGCCAACTCTTGCTTAGGGCCATATTTTTAGGCCACTTCCTTGCTTTTAGCGTAAAAGAGACTAGTCAGTGAAATGATAGCTGGCTAGACGCCTACTTGATCTAGTTTGACAACGAAACTAGATCTGTCACCTAATTGATCTAGCTTGACAACGAAGCTAGATCCAACCCTTTAAACATGTTGATCATACATACTAAACTGTCATGTTTACTTTCCTTACTTGTATGCTTTACTACTTGCCATGTCATGTCACCCATGCATTGAATGTCGCATTCGTAGCACACGCTACAATACTTGTACTTGTACTCCCTTGTCTGGCTAGGTGCACCCCTAGGCCAACAAGATAAAACACTTCCTGGCTCGTGTTCCAGAAGCGAGCATTCCCGTTTGGGGGTAAGGCCCTGGCTCAATACACGTGGTGGGGTAGGGATAAACGATCACTTGAGCTTAGGAGTTGGCACCGGCAGCTACTCTAGCCAAAAGGCGGAATCTCTGTGCACGAGGTGCTTACTTTACTTGTCTTGTACTTGTCTTGTGAATGAATCATGAAATATTTTTCAACATGCCATGCTCGTACTTTACTTTACTTCACCTTACCTGTTGCACTCATACTTTAACTGCCATGTCATCGCATCATGCTAGAACTGCTAGGTTGCTTTACTTGTACCTACTTTCAGTTTCCTTGCACAAGTCTCTTGTAGACTTGCTGACATGTGTCCCTTGCTCTTTTGGGTGTCATATGTTAGACCCTGAGCCAGAGACAGTTGTTGAGGATGAGGTGTTTGCTGTCGCTGAGCCTGAGCCTACGTTCGTCGAGGAGTTCGTGGACACCGGAGACCAGTTTTAGAGACTGTTTGCGTTGCTTTTGCTTTAGGTTGCGGTTAGATGTCGGTGCTTGCACCATTACTTTGTTTCTGTACCTTGTACTTTTGTTGGCCATGCTGGGGCCGCTTTTAGACTCTTTTATTTTAGCCTGGTGGCTTTTCTGAGATGTTGAAATTTATTATTATGGATATTCTGAGATGTTTCTTTTGTCTCTTTCATTACTATTATCTTTGTTTCGTTTCGCGTTGCAAGGACCTGCAGTTTAAAGTGATTGACGCTTATCGGACTTGCAGCTTTGTAGCTTCAAGTCTGAGCGGACCTTCTCACGCTTCGCCTCCACGTTTTTGGTAAGCGGGGCGTGACACTGCAAAAAAAACCAAAAACAAAAACAAAACAAAACAAAGAAAGAAATAAAGAAAGAAGAGGAGAAGAAAGAAGAAGAAGAAGAGAAGGAAAAAGAAGAGGAAATCACTATTGAGGTGGGATTCCAACTAGAAAAGAATCCTTTTTGGGTTATAATTCAATAGTAATACCTGCAATTAATCCATCTGAAATACTTTACATCCTAAATTGTTGAACCTCGTGCTACGTTGGTGCTGAATTTAAAATTAGAATTTTGATGTGAATGGTTTTGTGCATAAATGACTCTGTAGATTGATTTAAATTCTGAAAAAATTATGTGGAATGTATTAGACTGTTATCTACAACTTTCATGTTGAAGAATTTGTTAGATTCGAACTGTAAATTAGGATTGAAATTCAGTCTTTTCTGCATGTTAGATATCACCCTATTAGGACACCTTTAAGAAAATTCCTCATATCCCCCTTCTCATTTAATGAAATTCCGTGTTCTTGGACCCGGACCTTACTCTCGAACAGCTCAAGCATGGCGTCAGTTTCGCATCAGCCGCTTCAGGATACGATGACCTGACTGCAGCAAACGCAGTAAGACCTCCTAATTTAAAAAAAAAAATCTCGTCGAAGAAATTAATTTTAATTTATCTAAATCAATCTATCAACTTTTCATCTCAATGCATTTTTGCCGCAGGGTGTGCTCTCGCTTCCCAAGCAAATCGAGTATATGAGGCACTACAAGATCCATCTGCAGGAACAGGTCGGCCCCACCGGAGCCCATAAGATCGTCGAGGACGCGCTGGTCGTCATCAGCGCCGGCACCAACGATTTCATCCAGAACTACTACTTCTATGCAAACCGATCGGCCGAGTTCATCGAGCCTCGGTACAAGGACTACCTGATCGACCTAATGTCCGAATACGTTAAGGAAATTCACAAAATGGGTGACTATTACATAGGCCACATTTTCATGATTCTAACTGAAACATGTCTGAAAACTGTGATGTTTAGAGCATAAAGAATCTGTCTGAAAACAGATTTGACCTGTTTTACCAAATAAATCACCATATTTCACACAGTTGGTATTTCTATTTGAAAGTTGATCAATGAAATCCCAGCATCTACATCTACAACTTTAATTTTATGAGTTTTGGCAAATTCATAAAGAAATGTGATGATACTGGCCAATGTTATAATAGTTTGTGCATTTTCAATTGGTTGAATGTGTTTGTCGCTAAGTGGTCGACATTTTCAATGAAGCCAAATGGTAATTGAAATGTACTGGGATAACTTGTTCCACTTTAACGTGGGTATGTCTCCTAGGAAGGGGTGGGGAAAACCTGAATAGTATGTAAGTATCAGGGCTGGACTTGTGAGGAGTTGAGGTGATATGTGATTCCCACAGGGCAATGTACCGTGAGATGATGTGTATTGATCTTATCTCACTCTCACTCCCATGAGAGGGAGTGGGTAGAGTTCAAGAGGCCCCGTTAAAATTCATCAGTGCTCGTGTACCACTAGCAGGGTAATTGAGAGCCACCCACCCGAGGTGAGATCTAGTCCCTGATACATAGCGTGGTGTCTAGGTTTCCAAATTAATTAAATTATGAAAAAGTTACTTGCTTTACTTCTTTTATATTACTGCAGTCGTACTATTGCTTAGTAGTTCTATTATACCATCAAATAATAATAATAATAATAATAATAATAATAATAATAATAATAATAATAATAAACAAAAGCATAAAAGTGTTCCTTTCTAGTTGGTTTCCTACTGGGCACGCTGTGACGTGTCATTGCTGTCTTTCAGGACCAGAGCAGGCAAGAACCGAGCCAGAGTCGAGGGAGCTTCCCCATGTAGGAGACTCTCGCCCTTCAGACACCTAGTATTAGTTTAGCGAGCGTGAGTTGCCTCCTTTTTGGCGTACTTTTGTTTGGGGACTTTCTTATGTCCATATGTTATATAGTGTTGTCCTCTGTATTGAACTTGGCATATGCTTTAGTTGTACTTTGTATTTGCTCAAATGTTGTGTAGTTTCTCAGTTGTACTTCGTACTTGTATATGACTCTGTGACAGATAGTACTTTTGACTATTGTGATTGGAGGAATTGTAGTTTTCTTTTACTTCTGTTGTGTTGTCCCAGCATATACAGTGGCCTGCTTGTAATAAAATTAAAGTTTACGCTTGGTACAATACCTCGGCTTGTTAAACACTTATTTTCCATTTGCCCTAGAAACCTTGAAAACCAGGGTATTTGGGAGAATGTGGGCGTGGCACCTTCTCCTTTTAGTTTTCTTATTTTTATGATTTCTCATTACCCACCCACCCCACCCTAGCATCATTCACTATCTTTCACGAGTGCTCTCAGCAGTGAGGAAACTGCTGTGTTTAGCTTGGGGGATGATCGCTATAGCTTTTATTTATTTTTCCTTCACTTTGCATCACTTTCACTCTATTTTCCCACCCATTTTCCACCACATTTTTTTCCTTTCTCTTTATCATCATATTTCTCGTCTTTTGGTTTGTGTGCATGCTTGTTTTATTTTATTCCACTTTTTCTTTTCTTTCTTTTGCTAGACGCGAGTTCCTTATGATGACATCTCTTATTGCTTTCGTAGCCATCACGATACTTATATTCCATGCCATTCTACGTAGAGTTATTTCATAATCTTGACATCCATAAGTGCTTGCAATATATAGTTCTTCTTTTGATGACTTCTCTCAGTAAATGCATGAAGCTTAATGAAACTAAATGTCTGGAGTAGTGTTTAGAATGCTCTCATTGGAAATGTACCAAGATTCACGCATCATTAGCATATCTGAAGCACCGCTTTTACATTCTTATTCACTTTCTTGTTGCATGCCTGATATGATTGAAAACCTTACTGCCTGACTTCACTACTCGTTGAAATGATTAAGAATACACATGCTTACATATGAGTCTAGTTGATGTATTATCTTACTAAACCGTTTGTGCACACTTTTGAGTGAATTGAGTGTTTTATTAATTCCTTCTCTACATATATCTTTTATTCTCTACATGTCACTTGAGTTCACCTCCCACGACTATTTATATTGCATCCATTCCCAAAAATCCCATACAAAAGAAAAGCTAGCTCCAAAAAAGTACAAAAAGCCAAAAGGAGCCAAAAATCAAAAATAGAAACAAAGTTTCAAAAGAAAAAAAAGAGAAATATTCTCAGTTTCATTATTTGGAGCCACAAATATACTTGGGAAAACCTAGACAAAATTCCAAGATCATTTCATTTGGATGTGATGCCTAAAGTTAAGCTTGGGGGTGACTTCTCTTAACCAAACAAGTAAGCATGACATTAGAGTGGAGTTGTGCACGAATGGGGAAGTTTGATAATATTGAAACTTAGCGAAATAATCTAGCCATAGAGATTTCTTATGATTTGATATGAATATGTGAATATCTTGACTCTTATTCCATTCTCTATTGCATGCATGGTATGAATTCTCTATGCTTCAATTATAACTTTTGATTGAAAAGTGCTTCGCCAATGTTCTGTATATTCAATACTATGAAATGCATGACGTAGATATGAGTTGATTGTATGAGCTTAAGAGGAGTCTCTTTTGTTCATCTTGAGCTTAAGCACTATATTCATTTAAGATATGACATCTCTTGCTAGCATGTGATTCATTTTTTGAGTTGTCGTGATGTATGACGAATGGCGTGAGATCTGAAAGAATAATCTAATGACCCTCTCCTCTTTACATTCTTTTTCATTTTTCTTATTTTTACTCCCGGTGAGCTTCATTTTCATCTTCCTCAAGGAAAAATAAGGGTAAGCTTGGGGGATTTTGATGTGTCCATATTTTCCATGTTTTTACCGCATGTTTTCATTGCATTTTTGCCATCCAAAGTTCACTTATATATTTATTATCGTTTTTTCACGATACATTCTATGCGCTTTTTCATTGTAATTTGCTTGTAATCTCTTGATCTTAATTCTATGCGATTATTTGTTCGTATTCAGCGCTTTGGTAACGATCTGTCATCTCTCTATGCTTATTTTGATGTCTTTTATTGCGATCATGATTTCTATTGTTATTCTAAACGCTTTTGTTGATATCGCCATGAATTGTGTGTAGTCGTCTCTTGGGCTAATAGATTAGCCCTATGATCTTAGGATTTAGATGCAAAGTTAGGATTTTTTATGTTGTTTTGGTGTAAAAGGTGTGTGTTTTGGTTGATCTAGCCAAGTTTGTAGGAGATCACATATATGGTTTGTGATCCACGGAAGTGGCATGCACCTTGGACATGTATCCTATGAAGTTAATTAGGCATGTTAATGAGTTCAATTAGAGTTCGTGATCCACGGGAGTGGCACACGATTTGATGGTTTCCACAGGCATCCTGTATTACTGATTGATGACCTATGTGAGTAGCATCGATGAGAGCCATCAAAACGTAGATCGAAGCTCTAACTCATGGAGGTGGCATGAGTAGAGATTGAGAATAGTTGTCGTTCGTAATGCACCGATCACGTGTGAAGCCATCCACGGAGGTGGAGCTAAGCACGTGGTACATTAGACGAGTGGCACAATGATGGCTGGCCATGAGTTCTACATTTTAGATGCGAAAATCTCTCCCAATTAAAGCCAATTTAACGTAGAAATTGTAGCCTAGAATTGACATCCGACAATCCTAGTGGTGACTCTTATTGCCCTAATTTTTATTCTATTGTTAATCGTGATAGTAATCATTCGTGACAATCTTTTTGAGTATGCCAACTAGCATTGTTATGAAACTTTGAATAGATCCAAGACTATAAAAGCATCTGCCTCCATGTGGGTTCGACATTTTTCTATATTACAAAGCATTGACACCGTGCACTTGTGGTAAGTTTTCGGAGTTAAATTCGGAGCGCATCAGTGAACCACCAGTCACATGTCATGCCTTCAACATGCGCCTATTGAAAGTCCAAAAACTCCAATTGTGTTTTTGGCAAGGGAAACCTATTGGATTGGTTTCTATGATGATCCTAAGGTTCACAAAGATGGTTTATGCATATTCATGAATGAGTATGACCATCTAATCATGGTAACCTAACTCACACAAAGAAGTAAAAGACATGAATGTAAATATTACATGGTTTACATTCATTCAATTCTAAATGCACGACTCTTCAAGCTTGAGTAGTCTTGGTTCTCCACATCATCTTCCAACCTTTGGCACCTCTTGATGAGATTCCTTTCATCAAACTCCAAGCTATGGCAATGCTCCTCTTGATGTCCATCCTTTCACCAAGTTTTTATTCTCCAAAATGCTATTCTTCAATTGTTAAACATGAAACTAAAACATTGAGAGCCATTAGCAACTACATAATATTGTGATCATCATCAAAACTATATTGGTCTAAAAAGCCAATAACTAACATTCTCCCCCCTTTTGATGATGACATACATTTTGTAAAAGATAAATAAATAAAGGACAATGCTAATACGCTCCCCCTATTTATATGCACCAACTGTAAATAATAAACCAATAAGGCTTCAAATCAATTGTGACATATAATATGCAAGATTACATAGAGCATATCTCTCCCCATATGACTTACATAATCCATATCTCTCTCCACCTTGTCATTGTCAAAAGGTGGACACAACATACAAGAAATAACTCTTGTTATTGATTCCCTTTAAAACTGTGACAAAATTCAAGAGATTAAGAGATGTTTGATACCTAATATGAAATCTTAAGTGGGTATCAATCACTATCTCATACTCCCCCTAGATTATAGAAAAGGTCAAAATATTGACTTCTATGATCTAATAAAAATTGAATGGAGCCATGGGCCAAAATTGTATCAATGCCTTGATATAGAAAGATCGAGCATCATTGAAACAAATGACACTGCCAAGAGAAAATATAGCATATACAATGTTGGAAACATCAATGGGTTGAGTTTGAGACCATAATAACCAATAGTAGACAATGATCTCAAACATAACCCAAAATGAGAGTTATAATATGTTTTAAAATAATTTTAAACATACATCACATACTAATTCCCCCATTGTCATATACATGGATCTACAAATGCATGTATGACAATGAAATCCCCAAGGTCCTATTTTCATGAAAAAAAAATAATTTGAAAATACTTTCAAAATCATGAAAAATCACTCAAAATCAGTGGGTATGCTAAGATATAGAAATATAAGCAGAATACCCATGCAATATACACATGTGTGAGAGGCCTATACATTAGGGAACCAAACCTAAGAAGAGTTTGATTTCTTAACTGTTATGGCCAAAAGTGACCGAAACAATCAAGATGCTGACGTGGATCCTTTCTTGCTGAGTTAGAGCCTCATAAGTCGGTTAAGTAGGACCCTAGGTTGGAAGAACCAGGGTCGTTGGTAGATGGTAGTCGACTTGCGGTGGTTGTTTGACCCTCGAATAGATTGAGCCTCAGTCGATCGATGTTGAGAAGCTTAGGCACGACCTTCTCACTGGATCGGGACTCGATGATCTGCACCACAAGAAAGCGTCAGGGGGTCGGATCTAGATCTCGGCCCAAATCCCCTCCGATGCTTAAGTTAGAATGGGACTTAAGAGAGGGAGGGAGCTTGGAACCGCTGAGATCGACCCACGGAGGCTCCTCTCAAGTCTAGCGTCGCAAGTCCTTTTGTGGAAGAAATATACGATAGTGTACGTATTGTTAGAGTATCAGATCTCATACCTCTTCTATTCTGTCTGTCTCCTCTATATTTATAGAGCTCTGGGTTCTATTCAGTGACGTTGGGAGGATAACGGTCACCAATTATGGTACCACGATCTTCCCCCTTTAATAGGGGTAACCGTCGCCTATGTCCCTGCTATTTATGAGCTCACCTTCAATCCCACGTTCAATTGGTGGGAGTGCAACATGCGATTGGTTCGTGGGCTTTGACTGAGTTAGCTTCAGGCCTCTTTTGTGGGCTCTGTGGGACTGAGTCATTCGCCGAATGAGCCCCCACAACTGTTGGTCTAATGACTCAACAATGGCCCCCATCGCTTGACCTCAAACAGTTTGCTTGTTGGGTCAAGCGATGTTACATCGCATTAATGGTGCACGATAGTTGAGGAATTAATACACAAGTTTTAGGTGTCAAAGTGCCTTCTTTGCTGATTTGGATGATTCGTCGGTTCGAAATCCAAGATGCTTAGAGGCTCGGATCTTCGATACGTGTCTCATCACGCTGTGGTCATCTAGTTGATATAAGATGGTCCTAGAGTGGAACTTTGAAGTCATCGTCTTCATCGTTCTCAATTTAGATTTTCTCCTTTCTAAAATGGCTTCGTCATCTGTCCCTGCCTCTGGGTGGAGCAAGGCTACCGTCATGCAGAAGAACAAGGAGGGAGCCATGGTGCCCGGCTTGATCACCAATCAAATATCTAAAGTTGGGGCCGATTAAATCCCCGAATTCCAGAGAAAATATGTACGGCCCGACTACCAGATCTAATTGCTGGGGAGGGATGAAAGGGTTCATTGTCCTGGTGATCAGGATATTAGGGTTTACGTCAAAGCCTTCCAACGAGGGCTTCGATTCCCAATGCATCCTTGCATGACGTACTGAGTACATTGAATCTTTTCCTTTGTCAACTGATGCCAAATGCCATAGGTGTAATGGTGGGTTTCATCGATCTATGCGTGATGAATAAAGTTGAACCGTCGATGGGGTTGTTTAATTACTTCTTCTCAATTCCTCCTATCAAGAATCCAGGTTGGTACATGATAACGGCCCGCGGAGGCATGAAGCTATTTGACGATCTACCTTCCTCAAATTCAAATTGGAAAGACATGTTCGTATTCGTGGTCTTTCAAGGTGAGGCGAGCTTTTGCACCGGATGGGGTGTGCCTGACTTAGGTCTCGCCGAGGACAATCATCTGTCTAAAGCGGAGAAGGAAGATGCCGATGCGTTGTTGAACCTGCCAGAGAATATAAGGAAGGCAAAGTGGTTGTTGTCTAATTTGGTGCTGCGTCGGGCCATATGGATGAAAGGTCGATCCTATTCTGCCCATCAACTGCTCGATCTTCGTTTCATGTCCTAACATGTTTTTCACTTGTAGGCATGGTTAGTCTGGAGTGCTAGGTGGAGCCTGAGTTGAGGAGGGGGTTGAGGCTTCTATTAGAGAAGTTGAGGAAAGCATGTTATCTCCTTGAGAGCCCCCTCTAAAGGAAAGAGCAGCACAATCATATGAGTAATTGCCCATTGTTGCTCATGGGGATCCTCAGCTGGCTCATCTCCAGCGAAAGAAAAAGAAAAAAGCCCCCACAAAATTTGAGGTGGTTGTAGTTGAGGGGACTAATAAGAGGCAGAAACTTTGCCTTACTGACTCGGAGCCATTCAGGTCGACTGACGCCGTGGGTCGGCCTGGGCCATTGGATGCGAGCTAATTATGTGGCGAGACCTATATTCACGAGCAAGAACATGGAGCTCATTTAGAGGGATATTCAGGGGAAACCCGACATCCTCTTGAGCCCCTTCTGTACCAGGATTCCTGGCCTTGGGGAGGCCTGATTCCTCTAGTGTATGTGGCTGAGGATATTCCTGAAGAATTTAGATCACTTTTGCTGGAAAGTCGATCGCCTCCAGCCCCATTTGATTGTCCCGTAGAGGAGCTCATTCAAATGGAATTTCCAATCGAGAGAGACGATTTTGCTCTTCTGGATTACGGGACCGCCTCTTGGATTGCCGAAAAACGCTACCCTTCTGTGGGATAGGGCTGTTTTGGACAGGATCGATTATAAGAGGCTCACTTTGATTGCCGTCCATGCAAATGTCCCGGTAACTACTGTGCTAGACCTCATTATGGATGACGCATGTGTTGATGTTGACCATTGTGCCTTGTATGCAGGCTCTTGTGGCCAATACCGCGTTGCGTCGACGCGCATCGATGGTGGCTAATCTTGAAGTCACCTTAGGGGGCCGTTAAGAAGGCCGTGGAGAAATCTCAGGTGGAGCTGGATAGACTGGCGCTTCTGTGTAAACTGAGACGATCACGGGTGCTTGAGCTTGAGCACGCGTTAAGTGAGTCTCATAAGAAGGAAGCTGCCCAAGCCGCCTCGAGGGAGTGATCAGAAAAAATGTTGCTGGAGGAGAAAGCCAAGTGGGAAGTCCGGGAGAACGAGCTCTTTGCCTGACTTGCCAACAACTTTCAGGGAGTTAGCGCAGTGGCCATAGCGGAGAGGACCGTCTAGGAATACAAGGATTCATTGCCTGAATTCGACGGGCTATACACACAGGGCTATGAACGATGTCGATTGGAGGTGAAGGATCGATTCCCTGGTATCGTCGCTGAGATCGATCAGATCCCCATGTTGTTCTCGGTCATCGATGGCGATGATTTAAGTCAAGGCATGGAGGGGGTCGCTCCTACTGGCGATATCATCATCATGATGGGTGACGATGCAGATGCTGGTGCTCCTGGGGATCAAGAGAATGTTGCTATGCTTGAGGGAGACCAAGGGCATCGCGACTCGTTGCAGAATCATGACGCTCTTTTTATCCCGCCAAAATTTTCAACTGTATAGGGGGTAATTGCCATATGAACGATGATGATTTTGTAATGTAATATAATGCCAGAAAAGTTGATTGATATCTCTTTGTTTGTCATCGCTCATACGGGTGGTCGTAATGCCTTAGGGCTCCTTACGACAGGTTAAACCCTTGCTCAAGAAGGTCGGGGTTAAGTCGTTGACCCATGTCCAATCTAGACCACCTCGTTCTGTTGCAAAGGGGTGGCCCCCTTGTATTATGGCTGAAGATTCGAAAGGGTCGTCCAGTGGCAAGGGTGTGGCCCCTTCGACCGACGGCTGACGACGAGATATAGTCGTTCAGTGGTGAAGGGGTGGCCCCTTCAACTTACGTCTGACGACAGGATAGGGTCGTTCAGTGGCGAAGGGGTGGCCCTTCGACTTACGACTGATGATAGGATAGGTTCATTCAATGGCGAGGGGGTAGCCCTTTACCTGACGTCTGACGACACGAGAAGGGTCATTTAGTGGCAAAGAGGTGGCCCCTTTGACTTACGTCTGACGACATGCGAGGGTCATTCAATGGCAAAGGGGTGGCCCCCTTCGACTTACATCTGACGGCACGAGAGGGTCGTTCATTGGTGAAGGGGTGGCCCTTTGACTTACGTCAGACGACATGATATGGTTGTTCAGTGGAGAATGGGTGGCCCTTCGACTTACGTCTGAAGACATGATGTGGTCATTCAGTGGCGAAGGGGTTGCCCCTTCGACTTACGTCTGATGACATGGTAGGATTGTTTAGTGGTGAAGGGGTGGCCCGTTAACTTACGTTTGACAACACAAGATGGTCATTCAGTGGCGAGGGTTGGCCCTTTGACTTACGTCTGATGACATGATATGGTCGTTTAGTGGTAAAGGGCTGGCTCCTTTGACTTACGGTTGATGACACGATATGGGTCGTTCAGTGGCGAGGGGGTGGCCCTTCGACTTACGTCTGACGACATGATATGGTCGTTCAGTGGAAAAGGAGTGGCCCCTTTGACTTTTGGCTGACGACACGATATGGGTCGTTCAGTGATGAGGCATTGGACTCTTCAACTTACGGCTGACGACACGATATGGTCGTTCAATGGCAATGGGGTGACCCCATCGACTTACGTCTAACGACACTAGAGGGTCATTTAGTAGCGAAGGGGTGGCCCCTTCGACTCACGTCTGATGACAAGAGAGGGTTGTTCAATGGCGAAGGGATGGCCCCTTCGACTTATGTCTGATGACACGACAGGATCATTCATTGGCAAAGGGGTGGCCCTTCGACTTACGTCTGATGACATGATACGGTCATTCAGTGGCAAAGGTGTGGCCCATCGACTTAGACATGATATAGCCGTTTAGTGGCAAAGGGGTGGCCCCTTCGACTTACGTCTGACGACATGGTAGGATCGTTCAGTGGCCAAGCGGTAGCCCTTCGACTTACGTCTAGCGACACAAGAGGGTCATTCAGTGGTGAGGGGATGGACCTTCGACTTATGTCTAACGACATGATATGGTCATTCAGTGGCGATGGGGTGGCCCCTCTAACTTATGGCTGACGATACGATATGAGTCGTTCAGTGGCGAGGATGTGTCATCTTCACCTTACGGCTGACGACACGATAGGTGATCGCACTCGGGTATACACCTGGAAAACAACTGTAGTTTTACCGCAAGCACACGGCGTAGTGACGAGCAAGTATCGAACTCAGGGAGGACAATTGATATTATCTTACTTTAATCACCTAGCTATGGATGGAATAAGAATAGTTTTATGGTAATGTCACAATCGTTCAAATAGAAATTAGATATCCATATAATAAAATGTCTAGTGATAGGAAATCCCCACTATGGACTGTTTCTTATCCTTGTGGATCATGAATATCAATGTTGCAAGGCTTGAATGTAGGTGAACTAGTCGAAACTTAATGTAGAACCAAGCTCACGCTTTCTCTCTATTGCCGGTCTATAGCAACCTAGATTAGGGCCCACTCTTGTGCAAACCCTAACCTAAACCACTAGCGTGAAGATCGACATCATCGTCCAATCGTAACTTGAATCCACTCTCGTGCAAACTCGAGCTACGACCTAGGTTATGATAGTTCGTATTCGTCCAATCTCTTGCAAACGAATATTAGTATAGATTTATATTAAAAATCCTAGCTTTGGTCCAATCACTTGCAAACCAAATCTAGAGAATTTCGATTATAAACCTAAGTCAAATATCTAGGCCTTCCCATCAATTGAGATCCAATCTCTTGCAAATCCCAATCGATGGAAATTCCTAGCTACTCGCAATAAATCAATCAAAACCTAACCTTTCTTCAAACCTAGCAACAATTCTATTCATTCATCACAATTCAAAAGATCGGGTCCATAGGGTTCATCTCCATGCTCTAGAACAAATAGACTACTCATAAATCATCATAGAAACCTCAGAAATAAAGCAATAGATCATAGCACAATTCATTGTAAGGAAGAGACAATTCATAAAAATAAGATGTTTAGCAAGAAAGAACAAACCAAAATTTTCTCCTATGATCTCCAGCTGAGATTTCATAAAAGAATAGCTGTCAAAAAATAATAGGAGTCTCTCCTCAAACTAGGGGTAAAACTAGGTTTAAATACAAGCCAAAAAAATCCAAAAAAATCCTCACAGAATTGCCCCTGCGCAGCCCAAAATTAGCAATCTACGTAGCAGTCGGAATGCGTCACTCGGTTGAGGAGCAATGTCACTCGGCCGAGTGACAGACCCAATAATAAAACATAGAATGTGGGGGTTTCAAGGGTCTGTTTCTCTGACTGACTCGGGCCTGTAGGCTTCTTTACTCGGCCGAGTAAGCGATCATGCTCGGTCGAGTAGGCTGCTCAAAATTTTCCAGTAACTTGGCCCTTTCTCGATTGAAAATCCATGTTCTCCTCCGGCGAGTGAGCTTTCTCACTCAGCCGAGTAGACTTCCTTTCTCAGCCGATGAAACTTTGAAATTTTGCTGTGCATATCTGTTTCACTCGGCCGAATACAGCTTCTGACTCGGCCGAGTAGACTCTCTGTTCGGCCGAGTGGGATGTATCTGTCTTCTTTTCTTCTCCTCCTCGTCTCATTGTCGATTCTATTGAATATCTTCCTCTTCTGCTCATCTTCTAGCACTGCTAACTCCTCATATAAGCTGTGGGTGACGCTCTGGTTTGCGCAAAAGTCCCTTGATCTCATTTTTACTCCAGATCGCTCCATATCTACTGAAATACAACAAAAACAAGAAATAGTGAAAAGCAACGTGATATCGTCAAATAATCATGGAAAACGCAATATGGGCGATCGAAATGACATGAAAACATGCAGAAAAAAGGTGTAAAATAAGGAGCGATCAAAATCCCCCAAACTTACCTCTTACTCGTCGAGGAAGATAAGTAAAAGGCGAACCCGATAGGGAAAAATAAGGAAAAAACGAAAAAAAAGAAGATAGAAAAGAAAACAAAGAGCGAGGTGCTAGATCATTTCTCAGGACGTGGAGTTGCTTATCATATAGCACACTGCGAATAAAAACATGCCAAAGATTTTTATCTCGATATCATGATCATATAAGGATGCATTCAATATAGAAACCCAAGAATATCAAAACAATATGAAATATGAAATCATTCTAGAAGTAACATTGTCTGAAGCATCTAAATCAATATTCATAATCATAAACCACACACTTTTCAATTGATCGCTTTCTATTTGGAGTATAAGAGATATCACACAATATGAAGCAATAAGAATAGAAAGGAGTGGTTTTCATGAAATGCATGCTAAGTTTCAATTCCCGGACTTCGTAAAACTTTTAGTAATCTCACCGAGTATAGAAAATTACCTAGCTTAGGTTGTCAAGCACAGTCAAGTAGCCACTCTCTCACACATCATTGGATCCTCTCCCCCATGCTTATCTATAAGCGTGGTGGCATCAAATTTAGCAATAAAACCTTCCCCATTTTTGAAGATCCAAGAAATAAAAAGAATAAAGAAGGAATGAAAGAGAAAAGAATATGAAATGGGATCATGTTTGAACTTCTTTTCTCTTTTCTTTTCCTTTTTTTTGATTTTTTTTCATATCAGTATATACAACTGTGATCCCAAATCAAAAGATAGAGAGATATACATGAATATATATTTTTCTTTTTGATTTTGGGGTATTGGAGCATAGATTTTTTTATAGCAAGGGGGATATGCTAATATAGGATTCGCCTAAGGGAGATTCACCAATGATTATAAGTATAGAAATAATGCTCAAGATATGTGGAGAAAGAAAAATATGTAACACTTGGTTTACTCTATAGAATGTGCACGACAACTTTCAGCGGAGTAATGTAATCTACTCAGTTTGATCTCAGAAAGTAAACTAATCCAGTTATATTAATATAGCATACATTCAATCAACCTGAAAGTGAAGCGTACAATTTTCATGCAATAAGAAGTGATATAAGACAACAAAGCAGTACTCCAAATTTAGGCAGTCAATGCGTGAAGCTTGGTGTGTTGTCTATGAAGAGTATACAATATAAATCATCAGACTCAGCTAATAGAAGAATTTCATTCACATTCATATAATGGAAGTGCGGGTTACTATCTCGAATGCATAGCAAGCATGGCATATGATATCTGGAATAAAAACGATGGCATGACAAGATAATATGCATATAGAGATAAGCTAATACCACGTCATCATCATCACAGAAAATTCATCTCTAGCAAAAGGGCTAAAGGGAATAAGGATAAAAGAAAAAATCAGAACTACTATACATATGCAGCACACAATAAGTAAGAAAACGTGATGCATAAGGAAAAAAATGAAAAAGTGGGTGAAAATAAGTGTGAAATAAAGAAAGGTAGAAAAAATAAAGGTGAAAACGAAGAAAATTAAAAGTGCGTGAGACACTCACTCCCCCAAGCTAAACTGCACAATGTCCTCAATGTGCAAAGTTGGCACACCGAGAAAAAAGATATGGGTAGGGAGGGTGAGGATGCATGCATGATGGAAATAAAAGAAAAATGAGATGGGTATGCAAATGATGTATGCAGAGATGCATGTGGAGCATGCAGAGATCAAAATGGCGCAATATAAATTTCCCCAAAATTACATCCTCTCTCCCAAAACGATATAGAGAAGTAATAGCAAAATTTGACCAAAACGTGTGTGGAG